>OX103971.1:524236-632122 GCA_944470395.2 Schistosoma turkestanicum | reverse complement strand
GCGCTGTCTATTGGCTGAACACCAATATCTTCGACTAAACCGAACATCTGCAACCGTAACGAAAGAAAAAGAATCGAGCGCGAAGAAATCAAATTGGTTTACACTAGCTCGTGAAAAAGATATTGGATATTGGTACACTGGAGGTCAAAGTGTTACAGCGGGTTAACCGGTAATTGATGCTCCAGTCGTCCAGAGAATGTAAGCGTTCTTTGTATATGCAACTTTTGACTTGTGTGTTAACGTGTTTCACTGGAAGACTGGATAATTTTGCTAAAAGTCGTTCATCTTGCTATGCTTGATCGTAAGGTAAACGAAAAGTCTCCTTGATCAGCGCTTAGCATTTCGTAACTCGTTTGTACATTTCCAAGTTACAGGTTTACCTCATTTTGTAGTCGTTCATCGTCAGCCAATACTTACCAGCTTGCGATTGCAAACCACCGTCAAATAATGCAATATCCAAAATCCATGTGCGATTGTACCCCAGTATTTCTGTGAAAATTTTTAAAGACGACTTGTTAGTCTTTAGAAGGTTAATTGTGTACATCACCTATCCGTTGCATCTTCCGAATCGCGTCATCATGCATTATCAAGCGGTATATTTTACAATTTGATTCCGGTTTTTAGATGTAAGTAGTAGTGAGCGCTTTTGTTACTTGCATACAGATCAAGTCAATTTAGTCGACTTTATTCATAATGTATGCTCGCAATCAGTACACGCTTAGATTTCAGACCGTTTCCAAACGAGCCGTCCTTTATTGTCAAGCTGATATGCTCGTGTAGTGAATTACACGTTTCTAACCACGAACATCGGCGCACAAATTTCTGAATTTGTTATTGAGCTCAAATACTTAATTGCTAACAGAATTGAAAGTAGCTGGTTACATTTGATTTTCAGTCGTCAAGCGTTTGTTCTGAAGAACTAATCCGTGAGGCAGTGCAGCAGCATTATACAGTAGTCAGTGACCAAAGATAGGTTATTTTACCATTTCTCTCAAGCAGAATAACAGTCTGTCCAGTTATTTGCATTTCGTTCTCTCCATTTCCTAAACAACAATTGTGGCATGAAAAGTAAGCGAGTAGAACTTTCGTGGTATCGATTATACACGCGTGGTCATCTGAGAGAATTTAGCCAGGAAGTGAAGACTCTCCAATTTTAGTTGTTCGAAGACGTTCCTGGCGGTTTAATTTCTGCAACGGCCTCTCAACGGAAACCAATGAAAATACCTATTCCTTTCGCCCCTTAAATGTGTTCATTCCCGTCCGCTAGTCGACCTAGTATTGCATTATGTTCCGTTTGACCAAGATATCTGTGAGTCAACCCACATTCTCAGGTTAGATGATATCATCTCTTCTTGGAAGAAACTCTCCAATTATCTCATTTTCGTTTGATCTCGCGCATTTGAAAATAAAGAAGACCATCTGTACACACAATGTTGAGCTCTGTTAAAATTCTTCTGTGTTTAAAGTAGGATTTTCGTCTGAATACCTGATTATTGCATTGCAGTTTATCGGACATCTTGTTTGACATACTATTTCAACTCATGAGGCTTAAATGTCTGGGTAATTCAGGCAACTTGTTTGTTATGCTTGGGTTAGTACAACGAGTGTTTTAATTCATTTGACGTTAATACCTTACCTAATAAGAAGACTTAGTAAACACTGTAGTAACTAGTAGTGAACCCATGTAAAGCTTACTAAGTTCATGTGATTATGGTTAGTATAACTCCGTGTATAAATTGAAGCAATCGGTTATTGGTAACGTGAAACTTGGCATACGTATACATCAGTTCAAGTTATCATACCCTATTGACATACCACGATGATTTGAAATCAAATCGCTTAATGCCAAAGATAGTGATAATAACAGTAGATATTTGAAAAGACTGTACATATGGTAGGTATAATTCTCTCTCTATTACAACCTAGCTATTCCTAATGCTTAGTATTCACACACACTGATTCACTCAAGATGTTCTTCCAAATCAGGACATGTGTGAACCGGAAATAGAATATATTCCAAAGCAAGTTTGGAATAGAAGACAGAATGTCTAATGGAAATTAATCTTAATACTTTCATAGTTTTTCTTACATGAGGAGATTCTGGAACGACACGATGCTTTAATCCAATCTGTGTCCTAATAACCACATAAATGATTCTGTTGAAGAAGAATGTAGGAATCAGTGTAATCATAAAATCATTATTCTTATACTTTTGTGCTTGTTTACCTGTCTCTGTTGTGATTTAGTGTTAGTTGTTTCTTGCTTATTTGAAAATGTAATTTGAATTATAGCTTTTATAGTTATATATGTACATATGAAATACATACTATTGCTTTAGGTGTGAAGCTGATAATTTTGAATGGGAGTTATCTAAAGAGAATATAAAACCGTTAAAAACTGGCCGATCTGTTGAACTGTTAAATAAAGTACTTCTGTCACAACGATCAAATGAATTTCAATTGAGACGTCGTCTTTTAAGAGAGTAAGTTTAATGTATTTATGTATGTTGTATGAAAACATTTCTCTGTTTATCATCCCTGTCATTTTATGATTTCATGACTACCGTTTTCTTCATACGTAATCCGATAAAAAGAACATATAAATTGAGAACAAATTCAAAATATCTACAAGATATGAGTAATTGCCTCATTTATTCCTAAATTACCGAAAAACCTATCTGTCAAACCTCTGTCAAGCACCATATATTACCGCCAATAAATTTATTCAACTTCCTCAACTACTGAAATTAAAATAAGTAGTTTAATTTAAACAGTTCTAATAAACCTATGTGTGCCTATTTGCAAATTAGTATTCTGTCAACATTATTTCAGACATCAATGTTTATGTCATTGTTGTTTCTTTCTCTTAGAAAAAAAAACTTATATTGTATAATATTTAAATAACTAAACATAGATTTTTTTAAAGTTTATTGTACATTATTCCTTTTTCAACTTTCATGTTCATTATATTCAGGATGTATTTCATATGCCATCTACAAAATGTACCATTCTCATATGAATTAATTATTTTGACATGTTATGAAGTTTTACATTGTGATGAGTGAGTTAGTTGCAAAAAAATAGTGGTATTGTAAATTGAGTCCCAGTTAAGGGTGACAGATCAATAAATAAACTTCATCAGGTGAGGTGGTTGGGACATGTGTTACGAATGCTAAACCACCGACTGCCTCGACAATCTTTGTTTGGTGGTGTAGGAGTAGGTTGGAAGAAAGCTGAGGGCAACCAGCCGAAATCCATGAAGTCACTGACAAGTGGACTGAGTGATGTTTTTCGTTTTCGACTACCTGGTTGGGGTCAGCAAGATTATAGTAATCGATGGTTAGAGACACCGAATGACATGGCTCAAGTGCATTCATTCTCTGTGTTTGCTCGAGTCTTAACCTTCCTAGTTCCTCATCACATTTATCTCTTTCTTTCTAAGTTGTTTTCACCAGATTCCACTTCTTAAATAATATCGTTGAACCCTAATCTCTCCGAATACTGCTCAAACTTCTACTACCTTTACTACATTGGGATTTGAATTGACAATTGCATCTCTGTGCTAAGGCAGTATGACACATTGAACTGATATACATACCTCGCAAGTTCTATGTATGTTGTTAACTTGACTTGACTTTATTTAACTTAAATGCCATTATGGAGTATTATATTATGATTTCTATATTAGACCGTTCACTCAAGACTATTGTTTATAACAAATGACATTGGTGCACAAATGGTCTGAACGTCGTAACTGATTGATATACTAATCTTGAACATTTTTACCTTGCTTATTTGATATATCGGATCGATGAACCTACTCATGAAAGCATTATTTTCACCAGATGCTGATAAAATTGTGAATAATGCCAACTACCCGTAATATTTCTAAACGCATCAGTAACTGTTAAGTTAGTGTCCTCATCGTGAAACATTCATTTAAGTGACTTAAAGATGCCTCATAAAAGTTATCCAAGTGTAGTTTGCGCGTCATCATGTGTATCTATAGTTGAAGTAGTAGAGGCTTCTTGCATAAAGAGAGTTCCTTTGATCGCCAACACTTATAGTTGTACACCTATCTTTTACAAAAGAAATTTAGTGAGATGTCGTATAAACAGAGCCAAAACGATCTTTACAGTAGACGTTTACCAACAAATTATTCACTGAAGAAGGCAACCTCAGAGCGTTATTAGCGAAGTACATGTCTACAGTAAAAAGGAAGTCGGAGACAGACCATTCGAAAAAAGTTACTATTCCTTTAACTACAATTCATTGCGGATGTCGCTATCGATGACCTGAACGAACGGTTAACTAATTGCATTTGTGAGTTAACTGAGCTACTAGCTGACTGGCAGAAGCGAAGTAGGCGGATTCATTAGAAAATCACTGGTCGAGCATTTGTTCTACAGATCTAATCCACAAGACAGTACAAAACCAACCATCACGAAATGCTGTTCCAGGCTAGCTTGTGACCAACGATGTGTTTCTACGCCATTCTTATGATCAAGTAGTGGAACGCATGTGTCTCATCACTTCTAGATGATGGTTTTTCAACTGTGTTCAGTGAATCCTCTGTACCCACATAGTGGTTGTAAACTCGTGGTCATTTGAGAATATTTAGAGCTCTATGAAGCAATTTACCTAATCTCGGCCATACCAGGTCGTTTGGAGGTTTTTAAATGATCCATCTCAACATGTTTTTGATAGATCCAAATTTTGCGACTGATTAATCGATGTTACTATGTTTTACATTGGACGCTTTATTTCAACAAGTTAAGTGATTCTTGTGAATCGGCAGTTTACATTGCTTTAATAAATTATAGAATGAATCTTATTCAAAATGTAGCGTGTTATTTAGCCTGATTTTCTGTGTAAAGCAGTGGATTAGAAGAAAACTGGGAAATAACAAAACTCACCTGTGACATTCAATCACAAAGTCAATCACTACTGAAATCAAGTGTGTGGATACAGAGGTACAAATACCGCGGTCAACGTCTTCGTGTCTCGAGGCCAGTTTAACTGATCCCTAAAGTGTTCTGCCCATCGATCCAGTCTCCTGGATTGAAAATAAATAATAGTCCCGTCATATTCTGAGATAGTCTCACTTACACTAGGATTCCTAATACCAGTTTCCTTGATAAGTCTGAAAAGTTGTCTACTGTTGCCGATCGCCGCTGCCTTTTCCATCGCTTTTGCTTTCGCCACCCACCACTGTTCGCGATCGTTACGTAGGCTTTTCATAAGTCTGCGCCTAGGTTGACTTCGTTCTTCATCATGCTCAGAGCCAGGTGGGATGAGTTTTCAGTCATCCATCAGATCGGTGGATGCTACTGAGATCCACGGTTTCATTCTAGCCTTATGGTCAACCTTACTAGCAGAACTGTCACCGGAATTCTCTACTTCAAGTGGTGTCCGTCAGGGATGTCCACTTTCTCCATTCTTGTTTAATTTTATCATAGACATGCTCCTAGAAATTACCTTATCCTCGTCTGAATTTTCAGGAGTAGACCTTTTACCGGGTGGCTCGCTTATTGACTTAGAATATGCCGATGACATTGTCCTACTTGGTGAAGACGCTGAAAAAATGCAGAGTTTTCTGACTACCCTAAGCAACAATGCAAGCATGTTCGAGATGCGGTTTTCCCCCTCGAAATGCAAAATGTTGCTTCAAGATTGGGTGTCATCGGCACCTGAACTAGTGATAGGGAGTGAAGTGGTCGAACGTGTAGACCGCTTCACTTATCTTGGGAGTCTCATCAGTGCTGATGGCCTGGTGACTGACGAAATCTCGGCACGGATACAGAAGGCTCGATTGGCTTTTGCCAACCTGCGTCACTTATGGCGTAGGCGAGATATCCGTTTGCTGACTAAAGGACGAGTGTACTGCGCAGTGGTTCGCTCCGTCTTACTTTATGGCTGTGAAACATGGCCAATGAGAGTAGAAGATACTCGTCGGTTATTGGTTTTCGATCATAGGTGTCTTCGAAGCATTGCTCGTATATCGTGGGACACCCGACTGAGCAACGCTGTTATTAGGAAACGGGTACTAGGTAAGAATGTCAGATCAATCGATGAAGTGGTGAAACTTCATCAGTTGAGGTGGTTGGGACATGTGTTACTCATGCCTAACCACCGACTGCCTCGCCGAGCTTTGTTTTGTGGTGTAGGAATAGGTTGGAAGAAAGCTAGGGGCGGCCAAACCAAAACATGGCATAAATCCATGAAGTCATTGACGAGTGGACTTAGCCATGTTGGTAATTGTCGACTACCTGGTTGGGGTCCGCGAGATGATAATAATCGATGGCTAGAGACGTTGAATGACATGGCTCAAAATCGTTCGCAATGGCGCCAGTGCATTTATTCTTTGTGTTCTCTCAAATCCTAATCTTCTGGGTTCTTCAACACCTCTAGTTTTTACTTTCTAAACTTATCTCATTGAATCATACTTCGTGAATAATATCTTCTAATTCTAACGTCTACGATTACTTCTAATACCTTTACTACCTCTTCTACTATTGGATTTGAATTGACAATTATATCTCTGTGCTGATGTGGTATGGCGACATGAACTGATGTATTTACGTACGAAGTTCTACGTTGCAACTGACTGACTGACTTCGTGATTATGATGACCAATATTTGTAAATTGGATTATTTGGCTCAGAGTCAATCACAATGCAATCTGTGTGTTCATTGTTTGTTTTCCTCTAGTAACTGAGTTTTGATAGTATGTTATCTGTTTCTACTCTATGAAGTGCTTCCTTTCTCCTCGAATCATATTGTCTCTGGCTAATCTTACCCATTTCTATCATTAACACTGTGATAACTTTGTTGTTATTTGAATGTGATCACACTTCGTCTCCTGTATAATGTGACAACTTGAACTGATACATATGCATGCATGCCATGTTCCGTGTTGCACATCATCACTGACTGAATAATTTAGAAATACGATAACAATATATTTTTCAAATTCGAATGACTATATTCTCGCTTTATCATTATACTTGTTTATTAGAACTCTAGAAGCCTTGAATTAACATTTGAACAGTTCAATTTACCCCCCCCCACTATTCTCCATGTTTGTAGAATACACTTCAGATTGTTCTCACTTTCATATTTAACCCATTTGCAACTGAAAATTTCAGTCGGTTTTTTTCGTGTGATGATTTCATGGTCATGATTAGATTTTTCCTATTAACACGTATTCTTTATCCTACGGTACTTCAGTTCAGGTTGCCATACTACATTAGCACACAGAGATGCAATTATCAATGCAAATCTCATAGTAGTAGCGATAATAGAAGTATAAGCAGTAATGGAGAAGATTAAGGTTCGACGATATAGTTCGAGAAATATAATTCAGTGAGATAAATTTAGAAAGAGAAATATACAGATGATGAGGAATTTGAGTAGACACAATGAATAAATTTTGATAGAACAGTGAGAAGACGTAATTGATCTGAAAAATGTGATGTATTTGCGCTATACATTTCGAACAATGAATAAATGCAGCTACGCCATGGCAAACGATTTTGAGCTGTGTCGTTCAAGGTCTCTCTAAACATTCGCTTACTTTTGTCTCACGGACGCCTACCAGGTAGTCTACATCTACCAACATGACTTAGTCCACTTGTCAGTGACTTCATGAATTTGTGTCATATTTCAGTTTGACCACCTCCTCCTAATATAACTTCATAGGATTATCAACCTGTTTATAAACTGTAAAAGTGTTTACTAAAATAAAACTGATGTTCGATTTTTTTCCCTGGTCTATCGTGAGTGCATACATCCAACTTGAGATCAATCTATTCCGAATACAATGTATTCATTAAATCAATTGTTTGTTCACTTATTCCATACTTCCATAATTGTTATGCTTCAATCAATCCTGTAGTAAACAAGTACCAAAGTGAGCAACGCTGTTGTTAAGAAACGGGTGCTAGGTAAGAATGGCAAATCAATAGACGCAGTAGTGACACTTGGTTGGGACATGTGTTACTCATGCCTAACCACCGACTGCCTCGCCGAGCTTTGTTTTGTGGTGTAGGAATAGGTTGGAAGAAAGTTAGGGGTGACCAGACCAAAACATGGCAGAAATCCATGAAGTCATTGACGAGTGGACTTAGCCATGTTGGTAATTGTCGACTACCTGGTTGGGGTCCGCGAGATGATAATAATCGATGGTTAGCGACCTTGAATGACATGCCTGAAAATCGTTCTCAATGGCGCCGGTGCATTCATTCGTTGTGCTCTCTCAAATCCTAATCTTCTAGATTCTTCAACACCTCTAGTTTCGACTCTAAACTTTTCTCACTGAATCATACTTCTTGAATAATATCTTCTCATCCTAACCTCTCCGATTACTTCTAATACCCTTACTAATTCTTCTTCTATTGGATTTGAATTGACAATTACATCTCTCTGTGTGTGCTAATGTGATATGGCGACATGAACTGATGTACGTATGTACGTACGAAGTTCTACGTTGCAATTGACTGATTGAGTAAACAAGTTCAGTAAGTTTTTAAAAAAAAATACATTATTCTTACAATTTCATTGGTTCATTTCATTCATCATATATCTTCTGTCATCGAAAAATATGATTGGCTAATTGTTTATCGGTAAAGTGTGTTTGTCTATTTTCATGTTTGTCAATCTATCCTTTCTTATTCTGTTGTCATTCATTCGTTGATGACATTACAATTCATCTCATTCTTAAAATCCATGATAAATATAATATAAATGCAAGTTGTGTTTTTTATTTATTCAATAAACAAAACAAACATTACCAACAGAAATTTTTTTTTTGAAAATTTTTCTATATTCCATGTTAACATTTGTAAAAAATATCTATATACATAATGCAAACACAATTCACTATACGATCTATTGATGATAATACAACAACAATACCTTATCATCATTCAAAATGGCGGATATTTTTTGCGCGACATTTAAATTATACACCAACAACAACAACAACTAAACAATTATTGAATATTGATCAATATGAATTGAACAAATTAAAGCATGATCAATCGTTTGAAAATGTTCAACAACAATCACAAAATAATTCATGGAATATTAATTCACAACATTCTACTCATCTGATTACATCAAATCATTTTCCGTTATTATTATTTTATTTTGAACAAATCTTAATATTTTTTAGTTATTTCTTTTTATTAATTACTTTACCATTTTCATTAATATTTTGTTTATATATTATTAAACATTATGAAAGAGCAGTGATATTTCGTTTAGGTCATGTAATATGGAATAATTCTATTGGTCCAGGTTTATTATTTATTATCCCATGGTTAGATATAGTACATCGTGTTGATTTACGTTTATTCACTGTGGATGTTTGTACACAAAATATTCTCACTAGTGATGCTGTCACAGTGAGTGTAGAAACAGTCATTTATTATCGTATTATTAATCCAATTCTTTCAGTGATTCATGTCAAAAATATACATGATTCTACATGTTTATTAGCCCAGACTACATTACACCATGTATTAGGTCGTATGAATATGTATACATTGTTAACAGAACGTCAATATTTATCACAATTTATCCATCAATTATTAGATATCTATATTGATTTATGGGGTATTAAAATTGAACGTATTGAAATTAAAAATATTCGTTTACCAATTGAATTACAACATTGTATGGCTATCGAGGCTGAAGCAAGTCGTAAAGCACAAGCAAAATTTGTACTGGCATTAGCTGAGAAAAATGTATCACATTATTTAAAACTGGCTGCAATACAATTAAAAAATTGTCCAATCGGTTTACAATTACATTATTTACAAACTATGAAATATATAACTAATGGGAAAAATTCAATTATTTTATTCCCCATTCCGATGAAATTAAAATCTGATGTGTAATTTTTTTTTATTTTGATGTTATGTAATAGGATTGTACTATAGAGGAAAATAATTGATGTACTGTCTCTTTGTGTCTCTCTCTCTCTCTGTGTGTGTCTCTTCGTTATGTGTATGTCTGTGTTATGATTTCATTTGGGTTTAAAATTATACCTGGATTGTGTAATATTCAGTAGTTTGTGTTGTAGAGAGAAGGTTAAGATGCATTCGCATGCGCGCGCGCTCACACAAGACCGTAGGTCCTGGGTTTTCAATTCCCTGTGATGAATCTTATACTAGGAGAAAATGATATTCTACGGCTTACATTAAAAATTACTGAATGAATATATATTGATTCATTTAGCCAGTTAGTCAGTCAGTTGCAACATGGAACTTCGTACGTACATACGTGCATCAGTTCATGTTGCCATAACACATTAGCACACACAGATGTAATTGTCAATTCAATTCCAATAGTAGAAGAGGTAGTAAAGTTATTAGAAGTAATCGGAGAGGTTAGGATTAGAAGATATTATTCAAGAAGTATGATTCAGTGAGATAAGTTTAGAAAGACAAAAGTAGAAGTGTTGAAGAATTCAGAAGATTAGGATTTGAGAGAACACAAAGAATAAATGCACCGGCACCATTGCAAACGGTTCTCAGCCATGTCATTCAGGGTCCCTAACAATCGATTACTATCATTTCGCGGACCCCAATCAGGTAGTCGACAATTACCGACATGGCTAAGTCCACTCGTCAATGACTTCATAGATTTCTGCCATGTTTTGGTTTGGCCGCCCCTAACTTTCTTCCAACCTATACCTGCACTACAAAACAAAGCTCGACGAGGCAGTCGATGGTTAGGCATACGCAATACATGTCCCAACCACTTCAACTGATGAAGTGTCTCTCTACTGCGTCTATTGATCTGCCATTCTTACCTAGCACCCGTTTCCTAATAACAGCGTTGCTCACTCGGGTGTCCCACGATATACGAGCAATGCTTCGAAGACACCTATGAATTGATTCATGTAGACTGATGTTTGTTGTTAGATTACAATAGAACACTTAGATGACTGTTTTTTCCTTGTATTCAAAAGACCAGTAAGATTGTCTAACGCTGACCTTAGTGGTTAAAAGAGGTCGAGAAAGCTTTACCATTCCAAATAGCCTACTAAAACCTTTAATTTTGTGAATTATTTTCGCATATTTGAATTTATAATTTCCGAATCGAAAGCACCTGTTATTTACCTAGACTGGTAGATGTAGACTACCTGGTTGGGGTCCGCGAGACGAAAGTCACCAATGGTTAGAGACCTTGAACGACATGGCTCAAAATCGTTCACAATGCCACAGGTGCATTTATTCTTTGTGTTTTCTCAAATCCTAATTTTCTGGATTCTTCAACACCTCTAGTTTTGTCTTTCTAAACTTTTCTCACTGAATCATACTTCTTGAATAATATCTTCTAATCCTAACCTCTCCGATTACTTCTAATACCTTTACTACCTCTTCTACTATTGGATTTGAATTGACAATTACATCTGTGTGCTAATGTGGTATGGCAACATGAACTGATGTACATACGTACGAAGTTCTACGTTGCAACTAACTGACTGACCGTACAGTTGTGTTTCCCCCATTTTAAAAATATCTCGTTAGTTAGTCAGTGGTATATATTTCCTCATTCTAATAATAAGGATTTGCGTATAGTGATACAAATGACGCCTGAATTTTCAATGCCTATGGTTTTATTGGTTTTATGAAATATATACACTTTATACAAAATCTGACTTTCTACTCTATAGAGTTATTTAAGCTGAGTTGTGAAGGAAAAAAAAGGAGATTAGCAGTCTTGTTATTTTATTTCAGTGGGTTTACATGCTCCATTCATCGATAACATTGGATACAGAAGGCTCGATTGGCTTTTGCCAGCTTGCGTCACTTATGGCGTAGGTGAGATAACCGCTTGTTAACCAAATGACGCTTGTACTGCGCAACAGTTCGCTCTGTCCTACTATACGGATGCGAAACATGGCCGTTAAGAGTAGAAGATATTCGTAGGTTACTAGTATTCGATCATACGTGCATCCGAAGCATTGCTCGTATATCTTCGGACGACCGAGTGAGCAATGCTATCGTTAGGAAACGAGTTCTAGGTAAGGATGGCAGATCAATAGATGAAGTAGTGACACTTCATCAGTTGAGGTGGTTGGGACATATACATATACATAATTCGAAAACGAAATAAGTCACATGAATGCTGCTCTGTTTAGTCTCTTTTAGGATTATTATTATTACTAGCGCTAATTAAGATATGAATTGATATCGATGACTGACTGACACTGACAGATACAATGCAGAACTTCGTACATAAGTACATCAGTTCAGGTTACCATAACACACATCAGCACAGAGACGCAACTGTCAGTTCAAATCCAAGAGTGATAGCAATAATAGAAGTATTAGCAGCAATGGAGAAGATTAGGGAGCAAATATATGATTCGAAAAGTATAATTCAGTGAGATAAATTCAGAAGGAGAAACAGAGATAATGAGAAATTCAGGTTAGAATTACAAAGCACACAAAGAGTGGATGCACCTGCGCCATTGCAAACGATTCTGAGCCATGTCGTTCAAGGTCTGCAACCATCGATCACCTTCGCCTCGCGGACCCCAACCAGGTAGTCGACACCTACCGAAGTGACTCAGTCCACTTGTCAATGACTTCATGGGTTGCTGGCATGTTTTGGTTTGACCGCCCCTAACTTTCTTCCAACCTACTCCTACACCAGAAAACATAGCTCGTCGAGGCAGTCGGTGGTTAGCCATACGTAATACATGTCCCAACCACCTCAACTGATGAAGTTTCATTACTTCATCTATTGATCTGCCATCCTTACCTAGCACTCGTTTCCTAACGACAGCATTGCTTACTTAGTTGTCCCACGATATACGAGCAATGCTTCTTAAACAAACATCTATGATCGAATACTAGTAACCTACGAATATCTTCTAGTCTCACTGGCCATATTTCACAGCCATATAGAGGAGAATTGTACTACTGCTGCGCAGTAGTACACTCATCCTTTTGTTAGCGATCGATCAAATTACTACTACTACTACTACTACTACTACTACTACTATCATTTTTTTCCTTTTTTCAAAAATTTTACATTTCTATCTTCTTTTTTTGTTTTCTTTTCTATCTTTAGATATTTTGAATTAATATTGGCTAGTTTATCGAATTCTAATGAAAAATTTCAATTGTATTCCAGGTGAAATTTTATTTTTATTATTATTATTACTATTGCTATTATTTATTATTAATTAAGTAGTATTTTCTTTTATTTAATGTGTGATATTGCTGTTTTTTTCAAAAGTTCATTTATTTATTTATTTATTGACAATACACGTAACTAAACAACATACTGTTGTAATGCTTACTTAGATGATAATTCCCAGCTAAATCCTATTGCTTAGTATATTCTCTGATCATACAATACACTGGACAAGTGTTCCAAAGAAATCAAAAAACACGGTTGAACAGGGAAGAGGCTATATTCCAAATAACAAGGTTAAATGGAAATAAGAAGTCAAAGGTGATGGCGAAGGTAAAGAAGGTAAAAATAGATACAACGTTAGTCTATTTATAGCATTTACATGAGAAGCTTCTGCATAGAAACTCACATGATCGACTGGATTAGATTTAACCAATCAGCATTCAGCTAACAATACGAGAATCTTCTACCCTGTTCTTCAATATTCGATCAGGCGCTGATTGGATAGGAAATTAGCCAATCAGCGCGTAGCAACGTAGTCATGCTTTAATTCCATCTATGTCCCACTAACACATGCATAAAGGATGATTGTATTACGGAATTGTGTAGATTGTTAAGTGATACATTTGAAATTATGAGTTGGTCAATGATGTTCGACCATCATTAAGAGAAACCTGGAAGCACTACTCTGTTGGATGGCTGTTTCGTCTTGGTGTATGGGACTACTCATTAGTGGCAGTGCGTATCCATGACTTCCTGCATCTCGCAGGATTCGAGCCCAGGACCTTTGGTCTGAACCACTGAGTTAGTATCTAACGGTGTTAATGTCTAACTTCGATTGATTCACGGAGTTGCGCAACCTCATACACTGTTTTTTTTCGGTAGTTACTGTCTGCACCCGAACAGGTTGAATTTTAGTGGTTACGACTTCCCACTAGAACTTGGAGAAGATTGCTCATGAATCTAGTCAATTAGTGAGCACAGGTGATTTCATTACGAGGTTGTGAAGATTTTTAAGTTACACATAGATCAATCGATGCTCGACCACCATCAGAAGAAACCTGAATGCACTAGATTGTTATGGGACTTATGATCAAGTGCGCATCGCTGAAGTGGTGAAACTTCATCAGTTGAGGTGGTTGGGACATGTGTTACGTATGGCTAACCACCGACTGACACCCTAACCTTCTGAATTTCTCATCACCTTTATCTTTCTTCTCAAGTTTTTTTCATCAAGATGTCTTTCTCAAATTTTAACTTCAATCCCTAATACAACTACAACTTCTACCACAATAGGATTTGAATTGACAATTTCTGTCTCGTTGTGTTCATGTGATATAACAACTTGTACTGATTGATGTGCGTATGTGCGTACAAAGTTCTACATTCTAACTGACTGATGATTTGGTTATTCTCTCAGTCAGTCAGTCAGTTGCAACGTAGAACTTCGTACGTATGTACATAAGTTCAGGTTGCCATACCACACATTAACATACAGAGATGCAAATGTCAAATCAAATCCCATAGTGATAAAGATAGTACAGGTATTAATGTTAATAAGGAAGACTAGGGTTCGAAGATATTATTCAAAAAATATAATTCAGTGAGATAAGGTTAGAAAGACAAAGGTAGAGGTGCTGACGAATCCAGAAGATTAAGATTTGAGAGAGCACAACGAATGGATGCACTTGCGCGATTGCGAACGATTTTGAGCCATGTCATTCAAGGTCTCTAACCATCGATGACTTTCGTCTCGCCGACCACAACCAGGTAGCCTACATCTGCCAACATGACTCAGTCCACTTGTCAATGACTTCATGGATTTGTGCCATGTTTTGGTCTGGCAGCCCCTAACTTTCTTCCAACCTACTCCTACACCACAAAACATAGCTCGTCGCGGCAGTCGGTGGTTAGGCATACGTAACACATGTCCCAACCACCTCAACTGATGAAGTTTCAATACTTCATCTATTGATCTGCCATCCTTACCTAGTACTCGTTTCCTAACGACAGCATTGCTTACTCGGGTTTCCCATGATATACGAGCAATGCTTCTAAGACATCTATGATGATTATTCTCTACTTCTAGTAGTAGTATATGTATGTTATATTTTAAGGTTTTTAGTTTCTGTTTTCTTCTAATTTACAAAAAAAAATTATTATGTATTCATTGTGAATAAGGTTAATTCCCTTGAAAGCTGTTACACTTTTAACTATATGCTCTTGATTTTATCCGGCTAATAATACACCAATCTTCTGTACATGTGTGTGTGTGTCTACGTGTGTGTTGTTGTATATGCCTGCCTATTCACCGTCGATAATTTATCCTAATCATAATCCCATAATCCTAATAATAAAGATCGGTCAAAATCACACCCCCCCCCGATACTCTTCAATAACCTGAAAAATACACATTTTTCTTTTTATTTCTACTCATCTTTTCAATTGTAAATTATTATTTTTCTTTAGGTTACTATTCTTCTTCTTCTGCTTTCTTCTGCTCTCTTCTCCTTCTTCCTATTCTCATCATCGATTCTTGTGTTGTTGTTGGTGTTGGTGGTGTTCACATGTCATCGTTTCACACTGGCTGGCTTCCAGTCATGTGATTCTGTTCTTTATTTTATTTTATTTTAATTTTATTTTTATTTTTTGAGGTCAACCGGTTTTTTTAGTATTTTTTTTCCTTTCTTCACATTTATTATTTTTTCCTTCGTTTTTTTGTAATGATTTTGTATCTGTTGATTTTTTACATTTTTATAATGTTATCATTGACTCGGATCTTATTTTTTTATTTCTTCTGTTCAGTGTTTTATTTTGTAATTTTATGACTTCTTTGTTATACTTACTACTTATTAGTTGTCGGTTATCAGTAGTAGTATGTTGTTCACACAAAATGCATTTATTTATTGTAAGTGATATGCTCGTCAATAAGATGTGCTTGAATGCTAGTTACCAATTCACTGTAGTTGGTAAACAAGAGCAAAGACAAATGATCCAGTGACACGAGCGTCCCAAGGCCATGCTGAAGGTATCAAAAAGTCTTGATATAGCGTAGAAAGTGTATTCTACAAGCTCCCAGAAAATATGAGATTGACAAGCACACAAATCGAGTTTATTTATATATGATAGAAACGCGTCGTTGGGAGAGCCATAAAAATAGCATACCAAAACAATACATCAATCAAGGATTTTCCGAGTGGGAAATGTAATCTCAAGGTCAAATGATCAGCTTTATGCGCGGAAATGTGAAAAATCCAAAATCCTTTTCCAAATGAGTTTTGAGGATCTAACGTCCCATCAGGAAAATCATAGTTGACATAGGATCAAGAAACAGATCAACAAGGGGGTATACAATCAAAACAAACGTGCAAACAACGACAGGTTTAAGGTCAACGACAACAACCAATCAAGATCGAAGTTAGCAGAACAAGCTACAGGTCAAACATGGAGAAATTCGAATGCTTCACTTCTCTACCTGAAGTTTGTGCTGATGAAGCTCCAAGAACATAACTAGAGAGGAGAGATTAGGACAGAGAATACTGGTCGGCGTGGCCTATGCTCCATTGGGTGTACTAACAGGCGTAAGTAAGTAAACAACTAAAATTCACTCGTTATTCCAGTGTTTCTTTGTATTTTGTCACTGATTATTATCAACACTCGTTTCTTTTTCTCTTCTATCCATTTAATCAATAGATGAAGTAGTAAAACTTCATCATTTGAGGTGGTTGGGACATGTGTTACGTATGGCTAACCACCAACTGCCGCGACGAGCTATGTTTCGCAGTGTAGGAATAAGTTGGAAGATAGTTGGGGGCGGTCAAACCAAATCATGACAGGAATCCATGAAGTCATTGACAAGTGGACTGAGTCATGTTGGTAGGCGTAGACTACTACCTGGTTGGGGTCCGCGAGACAATAGTAATCGATGGTTAGAGACTTTGAACGACATGGCTCAGAATCATTTGCAATGGCACAGGTGTATCCACTCTTTGTGTGCTTTTTAATTCTAACCTTCTGAATTCCTCATAATCTCTATCTTTTTCCTTCTAAATTTATTTCACTGAATTATACTTTTCGAATCATATCTTTGCTCCCTAATCTTTTCCATTACTGTTAATAGTACTACCATTGCTATCACTCCTGGATTTGAACTGACAGTTTCGTCTCTGTGCTGATGTGTGGTATGGCAACCTGAATTGATGTACTTATGTACGTACGAAATTCTCCGTTGTATCTGTCTGTCTGTCTTCTATCCATTTGTATGTGTGTACTAAACATGAGAGAGAAAATCAAATTGAACTATATTCATTTATATATATTCAAATGTTCTCCTTCATTTCTCATTTTCTTAAATCATTAGTAGTAGTAGTATAAGTAGTATGATAAAATTTCTTAGTGTTTTCTTTAGTTTGAGACTAACAAACAATAAAACACAAGAGATTTGTTATTAGAAAAAAAAAGAGGGAAAGAACAAATTTGAGAACAAGAGAAGATTGTTCTATTCCATTTTGAAACATGATAATTACATACTCATAAAAATTAATAAACTTCCTTTTGATATTACATATCTGATAATCATAGTATTGTTGTTGTAAATAACTTTGGATAATAATAATAATAATGAGGTTACTGGTGTTTCCGATTTGTGAACACACATCATTTGATTTCAATTTTATCCGCTTCTGATAACTAACTACTATCTGATAGATATGCTTTCAGTAGCTATTACGGGTTCGCCTTATTTGGTAATCCGATCAAAGATGAACGTTTACAGTAGTGACATGATAGACTAATGTAATCCGATTTGTTTCAGTCCCCGCTAACTAGAACTGTAGTAAACGAGAACACAGGTAGGGCAACCGGATTGTATTTAACGAAAATTACAGAGTTACTCAGTAAAATAGGAAAACCATATTGTAAATCGTTCATTTGCAAAATATCAGTTCATCATATCTAACTGGACTGTTCTTGTTGCAAAACATCAATCTATTGTCACTACTATTCATGCGTTTCATACAAATTCCATTGTTTTCTAACTCTTCCTTTCTTGATCTTTCCCCATCTTCTGCTGCCAGACATTATGTTTACACTCATGTCATATACTACTTATAAGTAGCTCGCACCACAGAACAAGCGTAGAGAGAATGTATTCTACAGGTACTCAGAAAGGTTGAGGTTCACAAGCATACAACTCAAGCTTATTTATGCAATGATGGAAGCGCTGTTGGTGAAAGACGCAAAATAACGTACTACATTAATCCATCAAACAATGACAGTCAAGGATTTTTCGAGTGGGAATCGTAAGCTGTAGGTTAACTAAGCGTCTTTGGTGCGGGAATAGAAAAATTCAGAATTTCAGCATAAAATTACAAAATTAGAACCTTTACACGAAGTGAGCGCCAACGTCCTCATTACTATCACTAGAGACCGTCTGGGGGCTACTGTTGGTCTCAAGCTCCCGCCAGATAAAGGAGAAGGGTTGGGCATGGGATGTATGCTGACTCCATCTCGTAGAAAACTAACTTGCCAAAAATACCTTAACATTCACTGGATGAGTTACAAATTAGAACGAAACTGATAATCGCTGGACAAATCCTATGCATGCGAATGACTACCTACTGGTAGATATTTTGTTAAGTTTTATCTTGGTGTTATATAAGAAATACACCAGAATGTGTATATATATTTTAATGAAGTTTTCCGGTAAAAAAATTCCTATTCATTTGAATTTGTTGAGGACGTTAGATCCTCAGAACTTACTTGAAAAAGCATGGGCTGAGCCGTTAACCTTGAGATTACATTTCCCACTTGGTTGATGGATTATTTTAGTACGTTATTTTTGTGACTCTAACTAAGGACGTTTCTATCATGTATAAATATACTCGATTTGTGTGCTTGTCAACCTCATATTTTCTGGGTGCTTGTAGAATACACTTTTCTACGCTTTATCAATATTTCTTCCTCTACTTAGTTGGGGCCTTAAGACGCTCGTACTAGAGTAGTAGTAGCCTATCGTGTCACTGGATCATTTGTCTTCGCACTCGTCATATCATTCAAGCATATCAATTGATGAGCATCACAGAAATGAACTGAATACGGCATCCTACTATTCAGTAGAATATAAATCTCCTGTACAATATCATCTATATGAAATATTATCAAACAATAATTCAAACAGAAATGGTCCACTTTAAGTTTTTGAACTATCCATCACAGAATTTTGGTTATTGTTCCGTTGTACACACTCTGTACATTCTTCCTCTCTGTTTCTTTTTCGGGTGATGGGACACATATCATTTTTCTCTATTTTACTATTGTTTATAGTTTAGTAAATGCATTTTTCTACGGGTGGAGAGTAGTTTATCAGTTATTCTCCCTTTTCCTTTTTCTGTTTTACTTTTCTCAAAACACTATACATTTTTTAATGGTTGTGTTGTGTTGTCTTGTTGTGATTTAACTTCTCCGATTACTTCTAATACCTTTTTATACTACCTCTACTACTATTTATGGGATTTGAATTGACAATTACATTCCTCTGTGTGTGCTGATAAGGTATGGCAACATGAACTGATCTGTACTTACATACAAAGTTCCAGGTTGCATCTGACTGACTTGTTGTGATCGTGTGTGTGTATGTATGTGGGTGTGTGTGCGTGCACGTTGTCACAGTTCATCAGATTGTGTCACTTGCCACAATAAAAATGTGACATATCAATTACATGTGGCATGATTTATTGTTAATTTGCATGTGAGAAATATAAACTGGCTTCAAAATAAACAATTTTTATGATTATTATTATTAGTGATACTACTATTATCAGTAGTATCAGTGACAGTATGGATAGTAGTATGAATTAGTCATCACTTATCTGTTTTGTTTATAGTTTGATAAGAAGTTTGTTTATTTAGAACCATGTCATTTCTTTCTGTTCTATGAAAAAGGATTTATTTCGTTCAGCAGTAAACAATGTGCATCATTTATCTGCACTTCGTTTACCAAGTAAGGCGAACTTGTAATAGTTTCAAGCATATCAATTGACAAGCATATCACCATTGCATTCATTCTTTGTGTTCTCTCAAATCTTAACTTGAATGCCTTATCACCTCTATCCTTTCTCTTGCTAATGTTTCCTCAATGAATTATACGTCTTGACTAATATCTTACTTACTTACTCACTTACACCTGTTACCCCCAATGGAGCATAGGCCGCCCACCAGTTTTCTCCAACTATCTCTGTCCTGGGCTTCCCTTTCCAGTTCTGTCCAATGTTTGTTCATTCCTCTCATATCTTTCTCTATTTCTCGACGTCATGTGTTCCTTCGCCTTTCTCTTTTCCTTTTGCCCTGAGGGTTCCAAGTGAGGGCTTGTCTTGTGACGCAGTTGGGTGCTTTTCGTAGTGTGTCCTATCCACTTCCACCGCTTCTTCCTGATTTCCTCTTCTACTGGAATCTGGTTTGTTTTCTCCCACAGCACGTTGTTGCTGATCATGTCTGGCCAACGAATCCGTAGTATTTTGCGTATACAACTGTGCATAAATACTCGTATCTTGTGGATAATGGCTTTCGTAGTTCTCCAAGTTTCCGCTGAATACAGTAAAACTGTTTTGACATTTGTATTGAAAATCCTGATTTTGGTTTTAGTTAAAAATTGTTTGGAGTTCCAGACATATTTCAGCTGTAGAAATGCAGCCCCTGCTTTGTCGATCCGCGCCCTCACATCTGCATCGGATCCACCTTGATTGTCGATAATGCTGCCCAGATATGTAAAGGTGTTAACGTCCTCCAAGGCATCTCCATCAAGAGTGATTTGGTTGGTGCATGTTGTGTTGCATCGGAGAATTTAGCTTTTTTCCTGTTTGAATGTTGAGACCTGCTGCTACAGTGATCCTCTTTTGTTGCGTGTGCGATAGAAGAGTTAGGTCATTTGCGAAGTCCAGATCGTCTATCTGCATCCTAGCTGTCCATTTCATACCGTGCTTCCCTCCAGATGTCGACGTATTCATAATCCAGTCGATCACCAGAACAAAGAGAAAGGGTGAGAGTAAACAACCTTGCCTGACACCGGTCTTCACCTCGAAAGAGTCTGTTAACTGTCCTTCGTGTATGATTTTGCAGTTGAATCCATCGTAAGAATTCCGTATGTTGTTAACTATTTTCTCAAGCACACCGTAGTGTCGAAGAAGCCTCCACAGTGTTTTCCTATCCACTCTATCGAATGCTTTCTCTTAGTCGATGAAGTTGATGTAGAATGGTGAGTTCCATTCAATTTGATCATTACACGATCGATCCTTACGAAATCCAGCCTGTTTCTTCTCGAAATTGGGCGTCCACAAAGTCCTTCATTCTGTTTTTAACAACAATACTAATATCTTCGATCCCTAATACTACTACTGTAGTGAAGGAGAACACAGGCGAGGGCAACCGAATTGTATATAACGAAAATTACAGATTTACTCGGTAAAATAGGAAAACCATATCGTAAACGGTTAATTTGCAAATCTTCAATCAATCATCAATCCATTGTCTGATATTTCACTATTCATGCATTTCATACAAATTCCATTGTGTTCCCACTCTTCTTCCTTTCTTGATCTTCCCCCCCCCATCATCTGCTGCCAGACATTACGTTGACACGTCATATACTACTTATAAGTAGCTCGCACCACACTACTACTACTATCTCTACCATTATTGAATTTGAACAGACGATTGTATGTGCTAATATGGTTTTTTAAATTTTTTTTCCCATTTTTACAGATACATTAAATGGATTGAACAAAATTATCCTTCATTAGGCAAATGTGCTGATTTACAAAATGTTCTCTATCGTTCTATACGTGATTCTTCGAATTTACCAGAAATTAAAAACAATGAGGCCTATGTGAACAGTTGGATTAAACTTGTAAGTTCTATTAATCAATCAATGAATTGATCAGATTGGTGACTATTGATAACTTATCTTGTGTGGTGTTGGTGTTTCGTTCTCTGAGTTATATAGTTTGGTTGTGGAGTTTTCATCAATTGTTCTTCTACACATTTGGAATCATCAATCAATCAATCATTGTTAGACCACGATTAGAAACCTGGAAGCACTGAAAGACGGCCGTTTCGTCCTGGTATGGGACTTATCAGTGGCAGTGCTCATCCACGACTCCAGCTCCTCGCAGGATTCGAACCCGGTACCTTCGGTATTGTGTGCGAACGCCTAACCATCGGACCACTTGGCCGGCACCCAACGTTGTTAATGTCTAACTCTGATTGATCTAGGGATTTTGCGCGATCTCACCCATTTGTCTTCGTTTGGTAGTTACTGCCTGCAACCGACAGGGTTGGACTCAATTGGTCACGTCTTCTAAACTAGAACTCCGAAAATTTCCTCACGAAGCTGCTACTCACTAGTGAGCACTGTTCTTCTGGAAAAAAAACATCATCACAGAAGTGAAGTATTCGAATTCATCTATGTATGACTTGTAGCTCGTCCTGTTGACTTCGATCTTGATTGGTTGTTATTGACCTATAACCTGTCGTCGTCTACCTCTTTATTTTGAAATGTATCCCTGTCTTTGATTTGGTTCTTGATCTTATGTTTGCTTAGGATTTTTCTGATTGGTTGATAAATTGGGTCAATGTCGATGTGTTCGTTGATTGCTGATTGGCCTGAGTGCCAAGCTTCTAAAAATTCTCTAGAGTTCTTTGTCCTCCCCCTCTATCCAGTATTTCCACATTGTTCCAATCGAATGTATGTACATAACTGTCGGTGTGTATTGATATAAGCGAAGCGTTGTCATGGCGTTTGACTGCTGATTGATGTTCACGTAAACGAAGCTGAAGAGGTCGTCCACTTTGTCCTATGTAGTGTTTTTCACAATCTGAGCAGTTGTTTATTTTGTAGATGATATTTGGTTTTTCTTCCTTTGTCATTTTATCCTTTGGTCTACATCGGATTGATTGAAGTGATTCTGTTGGTTTGTATGCCACACCTATTCCAAATGGTTTCAGTAGTGGTGTTGTATGCTCCGATATGTCTTTGATGTATTTATGTATTTATCCTACAGAGTAGGAAATTATTCATTCCGAACCAATGGACTACATGAATTCCACCATTCCTATAGAGCAAGCAGCTTATAAACCTATCGTTTAATCTGATTGGTTTAAAAACAGAAACATGCAGATTATCAGCATATCTATTTCTAAACAGTATCTATAACATAAATAAAATGTCCTACCTAATAACAAGATTAGCTCATGATTTTCAATGATGTGCTCAATAGTGACAACTAGCTAGCTGCCTGAGTGAATTGTTAGTGTTCCAGTGAAAAACTTTGACCAATGAAATCTAACTCTTTCAGTTATTATGGGTCACAAAAGACAATCGATAATAGTCGCACAGTATTATGAATTGATTAAAGCTAGACATCAATGGTCTAGATGTAGAGGTTAGGTCTTCTCCCGTAAACCGATGGTCTTGTATTCGACCAACGTGCCAACCTGCGTCACTTATGGCGTAGACGAGATATCCGTTTGCTGACTAAAGGACGAGTATACTGTGCAGTAGTTCGATCCGTCTTACTTTATGGCTGTGAAACATCGCCAGTGAGAGGAGAAGATATTCGTAGGTTATTGATCATAGGTGTCTTCAAAGCATTGCTTGTATATCCTGGGACACCCGAGTGAGCAATGCTGTTATTAGGAATCGGGTACTAGGTAAGAATGGCAGATCAATAGACGCAGTAGTGACACTTCATCAGTTGAGGTGGTTGGGACATGTGCTACGTATGCCTAACCACCGACTGCCTCGACAAGCTATGTTTTGTAGTGTAGGAACAGGTTGGAAGAAAGTTAGGGGCGGCCAGACCAAAACATGGCACAAATCCATGAAGTCATTGACAAGTGGACTGAGTCATGTTGGTAGATGTAGGCTACCTGTTAGGGTCCGCGAGACGAAAGTCACCAATGGTTAAAGACCCTGCATGACATGGCTCAAAACCGTTCGCGATGGCGCCGGTGCATTTATTCTTTGTGTTGTCTCAAATCCTAATCTTCTGGATTCTTCAACACCTCTATTTTTGTCATTCTAAACTTATCTCACTAAATCATACTTTTTGAATAATATCCTCTAATCCTAACCTCTTCGATTACTTCTAATAACTTTACTACCTCTTCTACTATTGGATTTGAATTGACAATTATATCTCTGTGCTAATGTGGTATGGCAAGCTGAACTGATGTACTTACGTACGAAGTTCTACGTTGCCTGTGACTGACTGACTGCATTCGACCCCCCCCCCTTTGTATACGGGTCGTTGATCTGCCCTGCTAATGAATAGTCCCATACTCAGACCAATTAACTATCCAGTAGTTCCAAGTCATCCAGTAGTGTCGGCTAGTCTAACATTAATCACTTCATGATTTTAGTGTTAAATTCTTTTCTAAGTAAGTTATACGTCAAAAAAACACCCAACAAAGATCAAAGTACTCACATGAAAACACATTTTGTTCTCAGATTTTTTTTCATGCTTAATGGATTTCACAAATAAATTAATCGTGTTTTTCTGTTTCACTTCGGTTTCAATCATTGTCATTTGAAAACATGTGTATGTGTGTGTGTGTGTGTGTGCATAAAAACTAACTGTGAACAAGATAAGTAGTCGTGAGTAGTCGTGTTAATTTCTCGTTAATTTCTTGCTCTCTTTATCCATATCTCTATCTCTCTCTCTGTGTGTGTGTGTGTGCGTATTTACTGTTTCGTTTTCTTCAACGAGAGGATGGTATAAAAATATTATTTTGGAGATGTCATGGGATAAATTGTTTTTTATCTCATTCTGATTGTATTTTTGTGTACATGTGTTGCTGCTATTAGGACACAGATGTCATTCTATGAATAATTCACAAAGTGTTGGTAAATGAAAGATGAAACTGTATCAGTTTAAGTGGTTGAGTACACCGGTGTTGCGTACACCAAACCACTGACTACCTTGTCGAGTGATGTTTTCGCGATGTAGGAATAGGTTTTGAAGAAAGTTAGGCACGGGCAAACCAAAACATACATGGCAGAAATCTATGAAGTCATTGACAAGTGGAGTGAGTGAGTCATGTTGCTAGAAGATGTAGACACTATCTGGTTGGGTCCCACGAGATGATAAAAATCGATGCTTAGAGATTTTGAATAATATGGCTCAAAACTGTTTGCATTGGGGTCGTTATCACCATCTCTTTATTATTGTGGTATCACAATTTGAACTGATATACGTAAGTACGAACTTCTACGTTTCTGTTGATTGATGAAAGAATTTGAAGTTGGATTTTTTCGCTCATTTGAACAACAAGTTTGAAATTCACGTCTGAAACATATTGAGTACTTTCCCTTACAAAAAAAATGAAGCTCATGTATGACTAACAGTGAACTCGTTCGTGTCTCTCGCTCTCTCTCTCTCTCGAAATGCTCCAACAACGCGCCATGCGTATATACTGATTACCAGGAAAACCAATCTCACTCAGTGCATTATCTTGGCACAGGTGTTGTTTACAAAATTGAGAACATGGTCTAGAGGTTAGGCGTTCGCGCGCAAGACCGACGATTCTGGGTTTGAATCCTGAGAGGTGTAGAAGTTGTGGATGCGTACGACTACTGATGAGTCCTATACCAGGACGAGACGGTCATCCAGTGCTTCCAGGTTTCTTCTAATGGTGATCTAACGGCTCTGATTGACTGATGATTTCAATGTGTAAAATGTAAAGCGTGTGTCCAACTCGGGTTTAAATGGAGTTGGTGAATACAGGTGATGAACCTGATAAACCTTAGCTTCACAATCCTGTTAGGATATTCATCCAGTATCCTAAGACAATTATTGTTCAAATCCTATTGGTCAAAATTATGGTCGTTTTAACTGTCCAAGTCAAATACTTCAATGTTGTCTCTTATTGGTCACCCGGACTATCAATGTCATTTCAAATGTTCTTTCTTATTGGTTGTCCTGACTATCAATGTCACTTCAAATGTTACTTCCTATTGGTCTTCTTAACTGTCAATGTCACAGACTTCGATGCTGTCTCCTATTCGACCAAAATGTATAAATACGCATTATCTGTAACATTTTATGACCAGGACCAGGGCTCGGTCCCGAATCCGTAGTTCGGAATCCTGTTTCTCTTCTGGGTTCGGACCTCGTACTTTGTGGATGCTGGTGGAATAAAGGTTCTACTTCATATTACGTCTTCTTATTTTGTACTCAATATGAGGGGCTGGGATAATTGGATTTGAGTAGTATGTCGTGTCACCGGATCCTCGCTCTCGTTTTCCGACTGGGTAAACACGTAATAATAGTTCAAATATATCAAGTTGACGTGTTTGCGTGCAGGCGTAACAAATCCTCGGGGGAAACAAATATCGTATGAACCTATAATTGTTCGCTGCAATCTCCTAATGTTGTTTTACTCTCTTATGAATTAGACTCCTAGGTTCAGAGGCTCATGAAGTAATCCCCCAATGGAAACCATCTTCTTTAGATCGAGTACCCGTGTAATAAATATCTCAGTCTATACTCTCTTAAAAATCAGTGATTTCTGTGACGCATAACTATTTAAACGCATTTTGTGTAACTTTTGTTTTAACATGAATACTCCTTTCTTTTGATGTGTTTTTTCTATCTTGCCCAATCAGTTTAAAAGTAAGTACCTTTACTTGTATGTATTCTATTACTTTGATCGTCGTTCGGATGTAATCTCCTCCAAAATGTTAGCCACTCTGATGTAGTAATAATGGCTGGTGACTTTAATGCTCAGGTAGGTAAACTAAGTGAAAATGAAAAACACGTACGTGGATGTTATGGTTTCGCAGCTCAGAGAACAGACAATGGCGACCGTCTGTTGCAAGTATGCTCAGATAACCGTCTATTTCTAGCAAACACTAATTTTAAGCATAAGGAAAAGCACCTTTTGACCTGGCGACCTCCGAACTCGTCTCAACATTGGACCCAACTAGATCACATCGCCATCAGCCACAGATGGAGGGGTTTGATAGAGGACAGTCGCTCGTTCTGGGGCACATGTTTAGATTCAGATCATGCCCTAGTGCGAGTGCGTATTTGTTTGAGGCTTACTGGACGTAGGAAAGACACCGTAAGAAAGCCTCTTAGGGCTTTACTTAATGATAATAAAGCTAATAATATATTTCAGGAGGAACTAGAAAGACAGGCGACCATTTAAGCGATTCCCATCCGGAGGCAGGTTGGAATGATATCAAAAAGGCTGTAGTAAGTTTAACGATAAGGCTAGAATGAAGCCGTGGGTCTCAGTTACATCCACCGACCTGATGGATGCCCGAAAACTCATCCCACCTGGCTCTGAACATGATGAAGGACGAAGTCATCTTAGGCGCAGGCTGATAAAAAGCCTGCGCAACGACCGTGAACAGTGGTGGGTGGCGAAAGCAAAAGTCAGCGGCGATCGGCAATAGGAGACAACTTTTCCGACTTATCAAGGAAACTGGTATTAGGAAACCTAGTGTAAGTGAGACTATCTCTGAAAATGATGGTCTTATTATTCATTCTCAATCCAGGAGACTGGATCGATAGGCAGAACACTTTAGGGATCGGTTCAACTGGCCTCGAGCCACTCTTCGGTTACCCACGATCTCCAGTCATCCTGAATGGCAAATCGACGTAAGTCCCTCTAGTCTTAATGAAGTTGAAAAAGCGTTAGGAAATCTGAAGCGAGGACGAGCTGCAGGTCCTGATAGACTGTGACCCTTGAGATATTTAAGGATGGTGGTCCAGTTTTAGCAGCTACATTGACTGAGATCTTTAGTAGAATCTGGGAACTGGATATAATCGGATGTAACACAAATGTCTCTTACGTGTTTTGCCTAATTTAATGCGTCTAATCCTTTTTTTTGTATATTTTTTCTTCTTAAAAAAAATCCCATTTCTCTAGACAGAATATTGTAGTCAACCAATGGAATTATTTGAGTTATTATTTCGTCAAGGTATTGGTACAATGTGTTCTGAATTCTATATTGCATGGTGTGAATTACTTGAAAAAAAAACTAGTAAAAATTATCAAAAAATTGCATCAATCTATGCGCATGGTTTACGTGCTGGTGCTAAACCTTTATTATGGTTAGAAGATAGAGCAGAGTAAGTCCAAATTGGCATTTGGTTTTTCTCCGTTGGTTATTTTACTAACTGAAGCTTGTTACCGCTGATGGAGCATAGGCTGCGCCGACTAGCAAGCATTTTAACTGGTTAGGATTGTTTGTGTTTGGCGAGTTGGTTTTCCGTTGGGTGGGGTCACTTACCTCATCATGCTTAACAGTAGTCAGTCAGTCAGTCAGATGCAACGTAGAACTTTGTACATAAGTACATCAGTTCATGTTGCCATACCACATCAGCACAGAGAAGTAATCGTCAATTCAAATCCAATAGTAGAAGAGGTAGTAAGGGAATTAGAAGTAATCGGAGAGGTTAGGATTAGAAGATACTATTCAAGAAGTATGATTCAGTGAGAAAAGTTTAGAGAGTCGAAACTAGAGGGGTTGAAGAATCCAGAAGATTAGGATTTGAGAGAACACAAAGAATAAATGCACCGGCGCCTATCATGTCTATCGCCATTTCTCCGTGTAATGTGTTCTTTATCCTTTGGCCTTGACGATTCTAGCTAAGAGCCTGTGATGACACAGTTGGATGCCTTCCTCAATATGTGTCCTATCCCCACTTCCAGCGCTTCTGTTTGATTTCCTTCTCCACTGAAATCTGGTTTGTTCTCTCCCACAATAGGTTGTTTCTCATTGTGTCATAGATAACTGTTGATGAATACTAGAATCATCTGAATGATGACTTTGGTAGTTCTCCATGTGTCCGCCCCATACAGTAGAATTGTCTTGATATTTGTACTTAAAATTCTGGCTTTGGTGTTTGTTGAAAGTTGTTTTGAGTTCCAGATGTTGTTGAATTGTAAAAATTCTGTCCTTGATTTGCCGATCCGTGCCTTTACAACTGCATCAGATCCACCTTGTCAGTCATATGCAACTTGTTGTTATCTCAGACATCATCCACTGTAGATGCTTGCTATCCAACTGAATGAACTACTCTATATATCATTACATCTCCTCAATACAGTCAATAAAGTGATACGACATTTTTTTGTTGCTCGATCTATGAATTTGTGACTTTTTAGTGTTGCCGTTCTTCAATCAACTCACCTTAAAAATGATTTAAAATTTTTCCAATCAATATTAACTTGATCAAATTGTTACAATTTAGACAAACTTGATCACTACAATAATAACAAAAGAAGTCAAATATTGGGGATTCAATTGGATGTGAGTGTATTTCATTCAAATCGTTCATGGCAGACAGACAAGTTGAAAAGCTGAGAAAGTGAAGCGTAACGAAGAAGGCCAGTAGTAGTAGACCAACTCAATGCAATGAAGCATGACTAACTGTGTTGTTGTTTGTAGAATCAGACAAAAATAAGTTAGGCATATGTAATCAGCAAAATAGGCATGTATATATATATACATACACGCACGAATAAAAACTACCAAAGTAGGTTATAGACAAGTTCGAAAAATGTGTGAATAACTCAAGTAGAACGGATTAATTGATTTTTTTCCCAAAGACTGAGACTAAGCCATATGGGCTCGACTTTTTAAGTACACACTACGCAACATCTCAAAACAATTTGGGGTCCGTGAGACGAAAGTCACCGATGGTTAGAGATCTTGAATGACATGGCTCAGAATCGTTTGAAATGGCGCAGGTGCGTCACAGTTGCGTCTCTGTGCTGATGTGACATAGCAACCTGAACTAATGTACTTATGTACGAAGTTCCACGTTGTATCTGTCTGTCTGTCTATCTCAAAACAATACTCCCACATGTCTGTAAAGTAAGAAGTTAGTACTCGTAAATAAATAAATAAAAAGATTTTTATGTAACTAATTGCAACCAGTTGTAATTTGATGACTACAGTCATACTGCTGCTTACATTCACGAAACAACAGACCTTTCCTACTGTTGTGTGTAGCCTTAATAGGCAATGAAAACTGTCCAGAATACACATCTAACAGCTTGAAACAACTTAATGCCTTAATCGTTTTGAGTACAATTCTCAAAATTTCTTTTTGTGTTTACGTCATCTTGTCATGTCAAGTAAACTAACAACAATTTTGTGTGCAACAAATCCAAGTTTAACTGTACGCCGCTATTGAGAATAAATAGGCAAGAATGACAGATCAATAGATGAAGTATTGAAATTTCATTATTTGGGGTGGTTGGGACATGTGTTACGTATGCCCAACCACCGACTGCCTCGACGAGCTTTGTTTTGTAGTGTAGAGGTAGGTTGTAAGAAAGCTTGGGGTGGTCAGACCAAAACATGGCAGAAATCCATTATTTTAATGACAGGTGACTGAGTCATCTTGGTAATTGTAGACTGCTACCTGGTTGGGGTCTGCGAGACAATAGTAATCGATGCATAGAGACCTTAAACGACATGGCTCAGAAACGTTTGCAATGGCACTGATGCATCCGATCTCTGTGTTCTTTCAAATTCCAATCTTCTGAATTCCTCACCTCTTTCTAAATTTATCTCACTGAATTATACTTCTCGAATCATATCTTTGAACCTTAATCTTCTCCATTACTGGTAATACTTTTACTATGGCCTCCACTATGGGATTCGAACTGACAGTTGCGTGTGTGCTAATACGGTATGGCAACTTGAACTGATATGCGTACGTACGAAGTTCTGTGTTGTTTCTGTCTGTTTGTCTGTCACAAAGAGGCAATAAGTAGGTGCTTTCAGTCGGCGGTTATACACGCGTGACCATGTAGAAAAACCATTACAGGGGCCAATGGAAAACTGTAGCCCAATGCAACGTTTCATCATAATCGTCAGTCAGTTTTAAATTGATGTGATTCTGAATACCGCGCTACCTTCAACATGTTTTTTTTTCTAAATTAAACGATAAATCTCGACAACTTTACAATATAAAACAGAACTATTTTAATGAGTTCAATGAATTCTTTGTAGAAATTTCTTGAAAAATAAAACAATGCTGATAAAGTCTACTTATTGTCTTATCACCTTGATTGCCAGCTGAAATTTGACTAATTGTGATTTTTTTTGTATAACTATATATACTACTTATATACTTATAAATAAGTATTTGCACTGAATTAGGAATTTACTTACCCCTGTCATTCACCAATGGAACATATGCCGCCGACCGGTGTTCTCCAACTTACTCTGTCCTGGGAAAAAAAAATTAACAGACGAGACTATAATTTATGGGGTACATTTAAGTGATACCGATGTGACCTTAAGAAAATCAGTCTGCTTAACAAGGTGTAAAGAGAGGTTTTAAATATACAATGGGAAATTATAAGTTTGGGTTTTCGTCAGAAACTTGACATCAGTTATACTGTCAAAATGCTGTCTAGCCATCAGCATGAATGAAATTCGCGCCGCAATGCCTAAGACTCGTTGATTGGTTCATTCATGAATTATAGTCTGACTAATCATAACAGTCTTCTTGGCTAACTAGTATTCGATCATGAATGTCATCGAAGCACTGCTTGTATATGTTGGAGCTATCGAGTAAGCAATGTTGGGATTAGGAAAAGGGTTCTAGCTAAGGATGGCAAATTAATTGATGAAGTAATGAATCTTTATCAGTTGAGCTGGTTGATATGTGTGTTACATAAACTCAACCACGGTTTCCCTCGGTAAGGAATGTCAAATGTATAGGTAGGCTGGAAATAAGTTAGAGGTGACCAAACCACTATATGGTACAGATCTTTCAAGTCACTGATAAGTGTACTGATCCATGTTAGTAGTGTAAGTGTAGACTATCTGATTATAGTTCGTGTGATATAATCATAACCCAGTGGCTAGAAACAACCTCACCCAATTGTCTTCGGTACCTAACTGCCTACATCCGATAGGGCTGAGATCCACTGGTTATGTCTTTTCACTAGAACGGCGAGAATTTCCTCACGAACCTAGTCACTAGTAAGCACATTTTACGATTTTTCATTGCAGAATTATGGAGATTGTTCTCTATCACAGTGAAATCATGCATCAATCATTGTACGTAGATATGCACAGACAGACAGATACAACGCAGAACTTCGTACATAAGTACATCAGTTCAGGTTGCCATACCATATCATCACAAAGACACAACTGTCAGTTCAAATCCAAGAGTGATAGTGATAGTAGAAGTATTAAAAGCAATGGGGAAGATAAGGGAGCGAAGATATGATTCGAGAAGTATAATTCAGTGAGATAAATTTAGAAGGAGAAAGATAGAGATTATGAGGAATTCAGAAAATTAGAATTAGATAGAACACACAAAGAGTGGATACACCTACGCCATTGCAAACGATTTCCAGATTGATTATTCGCTGGAATGAATTGGACTAAACTGAGTAGATAGACAAAACCACGGGTTCGAATCATCACGCTTATCAACTTATGGTGTGGACTATGTAACACAAACAATAAGACTTTTAGCTGGAACTTTTAGAAATCCAAGGTAATTACATGAAACTGAGCGAACTCACTGAAAATTGGTTACGAAACTAATCAGAGAAAAAAGCAGAGCGCAAAATTAAAAGGCAAACAGAAACCCTGTTATATACTGGTTCCCACACTGGGTGATCAAATACTAGAACGGATTCCCAAAATAAATGATGTCTATTCCTACAAGTAACTTATTCAATGAAAGACCAGACGTACACCCCCTTTAAAGGGCAATTATTAGGATATTCATCCAATATCCTAAGAGAATTATTGGTCAAATCCTATTGGTCGATTTCTATTGGTCAAAATTATGGTTGTTTTAACTGTCAAAGTCAAATACTTCAATGTTGTCTCTTATTGTTCATCCGGACTTGGTTACTTCCTACCGGTCGTCTTAACTGGCAATTCCACAGAATTCGATGTTGTTTCCTATTCGACCAAAATGTATGAATACGCATTATCTGTAACGTTTTATGACCACGACCAGAACCGGGGCTCGGCCCCGGATCCCTAGTCCAGGATCCTGTTTCTCTCCTGGATTCGGACCTCGTACTTTCTGAATGCTTGTAGAATACATGTTCTACTTCATATCAAGTCTAGTCTTATTTTTACTCAATATGGGGGTTGGGATAATCGGATCTGAGTAGCATGTCGTGTCACCGGATCGTTGATGCTCGTTCTCGTTTTCCGACTAGGTAAACTCGTAATAGTTCAAGTATATCAAGTTGACGTGTTTACGTGCAGGCGTAACAGCAGTATCCAGAAACTATTGTCACAACATAGCAGAGCAGACTGTAAGCACACCTTCTACCGTTTACGAGTTGTTAATATGCGGAATTCACCATCGTCTGAGTTAATTTAAGTGACTTTCCAGGAGTCTCTCAAAAAGAATTTCTTAAAGACATGGATGATGCAGTGTTAGTAAATACGTAGGTCCGTTCAACAAAAGTTTCCATTCCATCAACAACTATTTGAATACAGACCAAAAAAGCCTATCTCTCTAAAGTAAAAATCCAGAGTCAATCACATATTGGTTGCTTATATATGCACGTGGCTAAAATGTGACTGACACCTATATGCCAGTGTTTCTCAAGTTGCGAATTGCTAGGATATGTACACTTAAGGTACATCCATAGGTTTGCGAATAAGTGTTAGTGTAAGAATAAGGGTATATTCATGAGTTTATGACTTGCACTTTAGTAAAACAAAATATCAGTTCATCATATTGAACTGGACTGTTCCTGTTGCAAAACATCAATCCATTGTCACTATTCATGCGTTTCATACAAACTCCATTGTTTTCTAACTCTTCCTTTCTTGATCTTCCCCCACCTTCTGCTGCCAGACATTACGTTGGCACTGACGTCATATACTACTTATGAGTATCTCTCACCACACTCGTCCCCCCTTTTAATAAGCTGTCATCGTAGTCTTTCTGATCGCCGTACCTCTGTCTTCTTTGGTGCTTTTCGTGACTCATACACTGGATAATCTTGAAACCATCTCTGCAGTTGACTAGCATTTACGCGCTTCTGCTTGTCTTCTCTCCGGATCGTGTACGCCGCGTCTCTCCGTGATAACGTACGGTCCGTCCCATTTTGGGATCAGCTTTCCCCACCCTGATCCCCCTGCTATGCTACTTTTTTGTTCTCTACACTTTACTAGGTCCCCCACTCCAAAAGAATTCCACATTCTTCTCCTCTGTTGTTCCGCCTTCTTTATGTCTGATATTTGTAGCTTTCCCACGTTCCTGATTGCCTCCCTCCTCTCTTTTCTTAACATTGTTGTTGTGGCCAGGTCTTATAGTGCAATGGAAGTCGCGGTTGTCTGCCATACATCAGCGAGAAGGGTGATTTCTTGGTTGTTCCTTGTATGGAGGAACGATGCGCCAACAAAATCAATGGTAACTCTTTCTCCCAATCTCCTCCTTTAGATGCTAACCATTCCTTTAACGTCCGGTTGTTTCTCTCTGTAAGCCCGCTTGTCTGAGGATGATAGGGTGTAATTCGTATCCTCATGATACCAAACTGTTTTAGACGGTCTTTAAACTCGTCACTTTCAAAACAGGGACCCTGGTCCGTTAATATCATTTTCGGTATTCCATGGCACGCTACAATATGCCGGATCACCACTTCGGTCACTGTTCTTGCCCGCTGGTCTGCAATGGGTACGGCATCTATCCAGCGTGTAGCATGCTCACTGATTGATTGAGTGACTGATTCATGATTTCATCACTGTGATAAACACTAATCTCTATAATTCCTAATAATTATTCAGGGAGAAATCAATATATCAAAAATATTACTCGCATACTCTTAAAATTATTTTTCCAAAAAAATTATAGCGTACCGTTTTTTTTTCGTTCCTCAATAATTACACTAAAATAGTTTTTTATAAATATTTTCAAAGTATTCTTCAAAAATAATTTGTATATTTTCGGTGAGAAATAATTCCGCCTCAATTATGGCATGCAATCAACCAGTTCATGTTAGTAAAAATTGAGATTAATGATCTGTGGACATGAATTCATGCTTGGTGGGATTATTATTACTATCATTATCATTATTAATACCTTAAACCACTTGAAAGAAAAAAAAAATTCTCAATTCCCCTTAGATTTATTTAACAATCAATATATGTGGTTGTGAAGATTGTTTGATTTGTATTGATATCATGTAGGAAGGATTTGATTTCGACCAATTTGGTCTCGTGTGCTGTTACGGGTATGAGGGCGGTTGTCACTTCCCGGCTGCCCATACCGTGGAAAGTTGTTTCTTGAGGGACCTGAAAAGGAAGATAGAATAGTTTTCGTCTTAGGGACCTGGGTGCGTGACCGCAGAGCCCAAGGGATAACTGCTTGAGGCCGGTCACGCACAGCCTTTTTATGAAAGGTTTTTTGAGTATTAGCTCCGCTCTTAAAGGCCCTTAGTGGGCACCCTTACCGCCGAAGACGGAAATCCGTGAGGTAGGGTGAGGTGAGACATTTTTAGGGTCGACCTTTTCTAACCCTTCTTTCCTTGTGAGAAGGCAGCATCGCTGCTGATGCTGGTTGTCCAAGAGAAACACCTTACTTCTGTCACACCCCTCTGCAGTCAGTCAGCAGTACGACTTCGCCCTCAGACCTTGGGTAGCTGCTTTTAGTCTGATCGTTCTCCAATCGACCTGCCTGGCATGGTAGAACCTTCAGGAACATGAGTTCCAGCCAATATAGCTCGGTTGGGTCATCACGAGAGGCTGACTGACATTAATATCATGTACACTGATCTATGTTAGATTAGCGATGGAAGTGCAGAAGCACTGAACAGTCAGTCCAAGACTCTTACAATGACTTTTCTAAGTAGATTCTAACCATTTGTTTTAGTGTGGATGTATAGACAGTATATTTCCCAATCCACTCAAAAAATCAATAATTTTGTAGTGTATGCCTATTTCGATGTTTTTTGTTATATATCCATTGTAGTATGTGTGTACACTGTTTTGTCGAGCCCCACAGGGCTTGATACTCAATCTTTGAACAATTTAATCAATCCATTCTATCCGAGTTACTAATCACACACATCTTATGACCTTGTCAATTATTCGAGTAGGTGTGTGTATGTCCATCGCTTACTTTGCTTATTTTTGTCTGACTCATAAAGTCATGCTTTATTGTGCATGAAGTTACATTGCTCGCCATCCTCGCTTCACCTCTTTCTGGCTGTCTCACTCTTTGTATTCTCATGTCTGTCTGCGTGAACGATAGCTTGAAATAAAAGCATCCAATAGAATCCATATATGGCTTCTAATTACCGCCTGGCGTTCGCCTAACTAGGATATACCGAAATTGTAGAGAGGATTTTTTTCTTGGTATATTTCATTGTTCATCAATATAGTTGAAGTCAACTCACAGGCCAAAAAAACTAATAGTGAATGAGTAGCGGCCCTAATTCAAGAATCCACTAACCCTAACACTCACAAAAACATGAATCACAATATTTTATGAGATGGATGTCACACTGTCATTATCTCAATAGTTTTTTCTTTAGTTAACTTAAAAAAGGAATCACATAAGTATCCCGACTGTAGCTGCTACCTTGATGTGGTGGGTGATGAGGCTTGCCTATCGCGATGACCCAACCGAGCTATATTGGCTGGAACATATGTTCCTGAAGGTCCTACTGTAGTGAAGGAGAACACAGGTGGGGCAACCGAATTGCATTTAACGACAATTACAGAGTTACTCAGTAAAATCGGAAAACCATATCGTAAATCGTTAATTTGCAAAATATCAGTTCATCATATCGAACTGGACTGTTCTTGTTGCAAACAACATCAATCCATTGTCACTATTCATGCGTTTCATACAAATTCCATTGTGTTCTTCTAACTCTTCCTTTCTTGATCTTCTTCCCCCATCTTCTGCTGCCAGACATTACGTTGACACTCACGTCATATACTACTTATAAGTAGCTCGCACCACACTACCATGCCAGGCAGGTCGATTGGAGAACGATGAGACTAAAAGCAGCTACTCAAGGTGTGAGTGCAGACGGATGTGACAGCAGTAAGATGTTTCTGTAGGACAGCTAGCATCTGCAGCGATGCTGCCTTTTCACAAGGAAGGGAGGGGTTTGAGAAGGTCACGAGTTTCCGTCTCCATCGGTAAGATCACTTGAAGAGCTGAGCTAACACTTTAAAAACTTCGTTCTTGACCGTCCTGAAGCAGTTGTCCGTTAGGCTTTGTGGTCACACTCTCAGGCCATTAAGACCAACACTGTTCTACCTTCCTTTTTCAGGTTCCTCAAGAAAACACCCTTCCATGGTATGGGCATCCGAAAAGTAGCATCCACCTTCATACCCATAAAAGCACACAACACCTAACTTGACAAATGTCCCTCACATTTTTGTTTCTCTTCTGTTCTCTTTTCTCTCTAGAGCTTTCTTTCATCGATATCAATATTATTTAAAATCTACCGATGATACATTAATGACGACGTTAGATAATTCTTGTCAAGAAAATAATGATACCAGTAGTAATACAAGAAAAAAACTAGCATCATTACGTTTAATTGAAACTGTTGGTACACAAGAGAATCATAGTTTTGTTGCTCCAGTGTTACGAACTAACGAAATGTGGCGTTGTAAGTTTTTTAATCCTTTATTTATTAATCAGCTATATTTCTCAACGATTATTTTTGTGCTATTGTGTTTTTGCACAATAGTTTAACTGACTTGCTCCATGTTGATGATGAGATGAAGACTTAAATCATTTTTAATTATCAAGCACTGAATGATCATTTCATCGTGGTATGACACTCATCAGTAGCAATATGCATCGCATCCACGACCTTCGTACGCAGGAATCGAACCTAGGATCTTGGGTCTAGTGCACAAACGCTTAACCCTTGAGATCAGTGAGTCGGCATCCAACGGTGTTAATGTTTAAGTTTGATCAATCTAAGTTTATGCGCAACCTAACCGATTGTCTTCGGTAGCTACTGCCTTCATCCAACAGGGATGAACCCCACCGGTCACGTCTTTTCACCAGAACTAGTGAGAGCACATTTTTCGATATTCATTATAAAAATTTGGAGATTGTTGTTTTTTGGTGCTAAAAATATATTGGATACTTTCCCAGCCGATCTAGAGATAAAGCATTTGTGTACGCGACCGAAGCTGCTGGTGTTCATTCCCGCTCGTCGGTGTCGTAGATGCGCTCCACTGAAGAGTTCTATACTAGGATGAAATGGCCATCCAGTACTTCCAGGTTTCTAATGTTGGTCGAACAATGATTGATTCATGATTTAAAATCATTTGTTTCATTAGTAATTACTACTCATATCTACTGTGAATCGTGTATAATTGGAACAGAGAGCAATTTGTCGCAACAATTTGGAAATGTTATACTCATATGATTTCGCGATGGTGGATGATTTGAGTGACATTGAATTCTCTGAGTTGTTAAGCTTTAGTGACTGGTGGATGTTAAGGCACCATTGGAAACCTAAAAACACACTGAACTGCGCTTCTCGTCTCAGCACGGGACTCATCAGAGTCAGTGCACATACATGATCGCTGCACAAGGGAATACAAACTAAAACCGATTTTGCAAGTGAATATCTTACCTCTAAACTATTGAGTTCGCTATATCCAAAAGTGTTGGTGTCTAACTTCAATAAAATTTATCAGTCAATCAGCAACAATGTGGAATTTCATATGTGCGTGCATCTGTTCAAGTTGTCATACCACATTAGCACAGATATGCAATCGTCAAATCAAATCTCATATTAGTAGAGGTAGTAGAAGTATTAGCAGTGATCGCAGAGATAAGGGTTCGAAGATATTATTAAATAAGTACAAGTCAGTGAAATAAACGTAAACAGAGAAAGATAGAGGTGATAAGGAATTCAGAAGACAGAAAATTTGGATCCACCTGCGCCATTGCAAACGATTTTGAGCTATGTCATTCAAGGTCTTTAACCACCGGTTACTATTATCTCGTGGACCCAAACATAGTAGTCGACATCTACTTACATGACTCAGTCTACTTGTCACTGACTTCATGGATTATTTGTGCCATGTTTTTAGTTTGGCCGCCCAAGAACAAGTCCATAATATCATGCAACCATCATCTATTCTGAGATGGTGGAGAAGATTTGCAGCTCAGGTGGATGATTGTGGTGCTGGGTGGTGTTTGGTTCTCTGAGCTGAGTGTTTTGGTTATGCAACTTTCATTTCTCTTCTGAACAACATCATCAGCACAAACTTCAGATAGATGTTGTTCAGAAGAACAATGAAAGCTTCACAACCAAAACAACCAGCTCAGACAACCAAACACCACCACCACAACCATCATCTATTCTGAATTCCTTAACACCTTTATCTTTTTATCTCACTGAATTATACTTCTTGAACAATATTTTCTAACCCTAATCTTCTTCACTACCGCTAATATTTCTGTTACCTCTACCACTACGGGATGTAGTGTGACAGCACGAACTGATGTACGCACGTACGAAGTTCAACATTGTAACTGACTGACTGACTGCAAATCAATCTCCAATCTGTTCAACATCTATCTCTATGTGTTAGAATATTCACCAAATATCCTAAGAATACTATTTTTAGAAGTACAATCCTATTGGCTGAAATTATGATCGTTCTAACCGTCAAGGTCAAATACTTCACTGTTGATTTTTATTGGTCATCTGGAATGTCAATGTCATTCGAATGCTCTTTTCTATTGGTCGGCCTAAACTGTCAATGTCACAGACGTTGATGCTGTTTCTTATTCGACCTTAGTGTATAAATATGCACTATCTGAAAGACTCAATAATTCCGTTTCCCCTGCCTACCTCTTCTTCTGTATTCGACCCAATAAACAACTTCCTTTCACTGTGTTGCGTTCTGATATATAGGAGATTCGGAAATAGCATTTTGGGTCGTATTGGGATATTTGAATTGGACGCCGTTAGGACTGAAGAGCTATACGTAGCAGAGTTACAACGCTATGTATGTTGAATTTCTTTCTTTTCCACTTTCATAAAGCAAATCAATCAGGTCTTGGTCCAACAATAACAACTCAACATTCAACTGGAACTAATCGATTGAATAAAAACGTAAATTATCAAATAAAACCAGATAATTTATCATGCGCAAAAGAGAATTCCACTCTAATACGTGATTTACCAATTGTGGATACCGCAGATTTTATTCGACCTGTTGGTTGTCCATCATCATGGCAAAAAGAAAATCAACTGGAACCAACTGCATGGAATAATGTTCAAGTTAGTTTGTGTTCTGTTTCCTTTTTTTTTTGTAATTTTCCGATGTCCGATGTATTTACCTCTTATCTAGTGATTACGTCATAGAATTACGCAATGCTGTTTAGATTGCAGTGATACTAGGTGAATTGAAGAGATCTTGCTGCTATTCCGCTTCATATACTCTCAAATGACCATGTGGGGCGACCAAAACATGGCAGAAATCCATAAAGTCATTGACGAGTGGACTTAGCCATGTTGGTAGTTGTCGACTACCACCTGGTTGGGGTCCGCGAGATGATAATAATCGATGGTTAGAGACCTTGAATGACATAGCTCAAAATCGTTCTCAATGGCGCCGGCGCATTAATTCTTTGTGTTTTCTCTCAAATCCTAATCTTCTGGATTCTTCAACCCATCTACTTTTGACTTTCTAAACTTTTCTCATTGAATCATACTTCTTGAATGATATCTTCTAATCCTAACCTCTCCGATTACTTCTAATACCTTTACTACCTCTTGTACTAATGGATTTGAATTGACAATTATATCTCTGTGCTGATCTGGTATGGCAACATGAACTGATGTACGTATGTACGTACGAAATCCCACGTTGCATCTGACTGACTGACTAAAATGGTCACGTGTGTATAGCCACTGTCACACAAAACTGGTTCACTGCTCTCTCGTGGCATATGTGTTGTTTACAATGTGGTGAGAATGAACAGTAAGTGTCTCAGTCGGCTGACCAATTCAGGAACTTGTATGGAGCATAAAACTTCAGGTATCCGTTTTTACCTCAGTTGAGTTCATGTATTTAAATACACATACATATTCATACAGTAGGATAGCTAAATAATGTATATGCCCCTACTCACCAATTCAAAAGTCATTATTGAAAAAGACATCAAATCACAAACAAATCACTGGAACTGACAAAGAGAAAGTGAGGTCTCGAGTATATCGTCAGCCAACTCATAAAATCAACTGAGTATAGACTGTATTCAAGTGAATAAAAACACGAAAGATGATTAGAATAAGAACACCTATCCACGACAGACAGACAGATACAACGCAGAATTTCGTACATAAGTACATCAGTTCAGGTTGCCACACCACATCAGCACAGTGACGCAACTCTCAGTTCAAATTCCAGAGTGATAGCAATAGTGGAATTATTAGCAGCAATGGAAAAGATTAGGGTTCCAAGATATGATTCGAGAAGTATAATTCAGTGAGATTAATTCAGAAGGAGAAAGAAATAATGAGAAATTCAGGCTAGAATTAAAAAGCAAACTAAGAGTGCATGCACCTGCGCCATTGTAAACGATTCTGAGCCATGTCATTCAAGGTCTCTAACCATTGGTGACTTTCATCTCGCGGACCTCAACCAGCTATCCACGCAACTTCATCAAAAAAAATAATAACCTCTACCATTAGCAGAAACGAAATCAATAACAGGAATCAACAAACGGATCATCCTACCATTATTTAAAAAAAAGACATGTTGGCAATTGAAACAACAAGATTATTGAAGCTGTTTGTAATTGTTGTAACACACTTTAACAGAATCACTTCAATCAATCTTATGTAATCATCCATCAATCATTGTTAGACCACCATTAGAAACCTGGAAGCACTGAACGGCCGTTTCGTCCTGGTATGGGACTCATCAGCAGTGCGTAGCCGCGACTCCTGCACCTCGCAGGATTCGAACCCAGGACATTCGGTATTGTGCGCGAACGCCTAACCATCGGACCAGTGGGCCGGAATCCAACGGTGTTAATGTCTAACTCTGATTGATCAAGGGATTTTGCGTGACCTCATCCATTTATCTTCGGTGAGTAGTTACTGCCTACACCTGACAGGGTTGAACTCCATTGGTCACGTCTTCTCAACTAGAACTCCGAGAATTTCCTCACGAAGCTGCTATTCACTAGTGTGAGCACTGTTACAATATTTTCCTGGCAGAGTTTTTGATGATTTCAAATGTGTAAAATCACAAACCTTCAAAGCACTGCTTGAAAAATCCTATGTAAATCATAGGTCAAAATGACACAGAATAAACTGTGAAAAACACTACATAGGACAAACTGGACATCCCCTACAGCTTCGTTTGGGTGAACATCAGTTACAAAATCAAACGCCCTGATATTTCTTTCCTTATGTCATTGCATATGGACAACTATGGACAAACAGAAGATGGGGAAGATCAAGAAAGGAAGAGTTAGAAGAACACCATGGAATTTGTATGAAACGCATGAATAGTGACAATGGATTGATGTTTTGCAACAGGAACAGTCCAGTTCGATATGATGAACTGATATTTTGCAAATGAACGATTTACGATATGGTTTTCCTATTTTACTGAGTAACTCTGTAATCTTCGTTAAATACAATTTCGGTTGCCCCACCTGTGTTCTCCTTCACTACAACCTGACCTATTATGAATGTTCTCTACCTCACTATTATGAGCTAACTAAACTCACTAGCATTGTTTGAATAACTTGTAAATAAATCATCCAAATGAGATACTTGAATGTGGCGATAGGTCGTTCGTTTAGTGAATAGTAGTTTTATGACCACGACCAAGACCAGGGCTCGGTCCCGGATCCCTAGTCCGGGATCCTGATTCTCTTCTGGATTCGGATCTCGTACATTCTGGATGCTTGTAGAATACACGTTCTACTTCATATCAAGTCTTCTTATTTTTTACTCAATATGGGGGACTGGGATAGTCGGATTTGAGTAGCATGTCGTGTCACCGGATCCTCGATCCTCGCTCTCATTTTCCGACTAAGGGGTAAACTCGTAATAGTTCAAGTATATCAAGCTGACGTGTTTATGTTACGTGCAGGCGTAACAAGTAGCACTTAAATACAAATACATGAACACACATGGGTCCAGTACCAATCCCAACGTGATCTTAATCCTAATTTTCATCGCTAACAAATAAAGTTATCCATGTTGAAACGAAAGGACAAAAAAACGTTAATTTTTTTTCTTATAAAATGTATACCCATACCTTATTATTTAAAAAAAACGGTTATCTATTATCTTTTATACATATTTATACGTGAATTATTGTTCTTTTCATGTTCTTTCTTGTGTACTTACACAATTTATTCACTCTCTCTCTCTCACGTCCATTTATTTTGCCTTGAGTAATTGTTGTATTTTAATGTTTATGAGGTTGGTTTTCTCTCACTCTCTTCTCTCTATCCACACATTCTTCACTCAATTGTCTTAACACTTTTTAATTCATCATCAAAGTGTATTCATATTCCCTTAGGGTCATCATCATCGTCAGCGATGTATGTTTTCATCCATTATTGTAAATTTCGTGTAAGAATTTTTCTTCCAACACCACTGTGTTTGCCACACCCTAGTCATCAATTGTGTTTTCTTTTTGGTTGAAAGTCTTTAATTATCTCATTTAGGTCAACTAAATGATGATAGGTTTGAGATGATAGAGAAAATTTTGTAGGTCCATCGGATAATTGTGTTAGTGGCGGTTTATTTTTTTCATGAATTAGTTCATACTACTTGTTAGTAGTATATTTTAGTGTTTTGAAATTTTCCCTATTGAATACATTGAATGTAGAGAAAATATTTGGTTCAATTGAAACTTTGTGTATATATGTTTATCTGTTGAATATTTCTGTTGGTTATACTATTTCTGAAAGCTGTAATAACATTCCTATTCTCGTAGATGGATAATTGGCTTGTAGTGGGATCTAGGTTGTATGTTCTGCCTTATTGACAACTTGTTCGCTGAATGTACTTACATCTTAGCATTAATGTTCACTGTAAGACCTGAAATTAGTACTGTTTTAGGTTTCAAACGACATTGGGTTATGCATTTATCTAAAAAGTTCGAAACAGCCACAGGGTTGTACATATATACCAGCAACTCTCAAATAACCAAATACGCATTATTAATATTAATTAATCGCATAATAATTGCGACCTCCGTCGATAGTCCATTATTCTAGTTGATATGTCATCGGTCTAGAATGATAGATGGTAGACTGTTGACTAGTATTGTTAGTTTTGCGTTCACAGGGATATTGTGCTTCTTCTGTGGTACAAGTTTTTTTCCCAGTTATGATAAATGGTTTTTTCAGAAAAGAAAGTAATTGGAAGCTGTGAATATTAAGTTATAAATTTCTGAAACGATGAATCGATCAATGTTAGACCACTATTAGAAACCTGGGAGCACTGGACGGCCGTTTCGTCCTGGTATGGGACTCCTCAGCAGTGGGAAGACGTGACCAGTGAAGTTCAACCTGTTCGGGTGTAGGCAGTAACTACCGAAGACTGTGTATGAGGTTGCGCAACTCCGTGAATTTGATCAAGTTAGACATTAACACTGTTAGATACCGGCTCTGTGGTCTAACGGTTAGGGCATTCGCGCGCAATACCGAATGTCCTAGGTTGGAATCCTGCGGGATGCAGGAGTCGTGGATGCGCACTGGTGAGGAGTCCTATACCAAGACGAAACGGCCGTCCAGTGCTTCTTCTAGGTTTCTAATGGTGCTGGTCTAACATTGATCGATTCATGGTTTCAGAAATGTGTAACTTACCATTCTTCACGACCCCTGTAATGAATATTAAGTTATAGCTATTCATAAATTATTACTTTTCTCGTGATCATGTTATTCAATAGAGTATATAGATTTCAAGAAGCTATTGAACTTCATATATTGAGGTACTTATCAATATGTTGTGATTATGTACGATAAATAAATCCGTATCGACTGTAGTTCACTCTACGTTCAAATAGGAGATAAATATCCAACTCCGATGGATAAAAGTTGTGTAAGATCATGGATTAATTAAAGTGAGACATTAAAATAAATCAATACCGATTCAGTAGTCAGTCGAGAAGAGAGGTATGTGTGGGTGTAGGAAGGATTTGATTTCGACCAATTTGGTCTCTCGTGCTGTTACGGGTATGAGGGCGGTTGTCACTTCCCGGCTGCTCACACCATGGAAGGTTGTTTCTTGAGGAACCTGAAAAGGAAAATAGATTAGTGTTGGTCTTGGAGACCTAGGTGCGTGACCGCAGAGCCCAAGGGACAACTGCTTGAGGCCGGTCACGCATGGCCTGTTTACGAAAGGTTTTTTGAGGATCAGCTTCGCTCTCAGAGGCCATTAGTGGGCACCCTTACCCAAGGAGACGGAAATCCGTGAGGTAGGGTGAGGTGTGACATTTTTAAGGTCGACCTTTTCTAACCCTTCCTTCCTTGCGAGAAGGCAGCATCGCTGCTGATGCTGGTTGTCCGAGGGAAACACCTTACTGTTGTCACACCCCTCTGCAGTCAGCAGTACGACTTCGCCCTCAGACCTTGAGTAGCTGCTTTTAGTCTCACCGTTCTCCAATCGACCTGCCTGGCACGGTAGAACAACCCTTCAGGAACATATATTCCAGCCAATATAGCTCGGTTGGGTCATGACGATAGGCAAGCCCGACCACCACGTCAAGGTAATCTATCAGCTAAGTGTTCAAAGACAAGACCAAAAGTCCTGGGTTTGATTCTCTATTGTGGACTCGTAATGAATGCGCACTGCTGTTGGTATTGATTTATGATTTCCATGAGAAAAAACAATCTGTAGAACACTCTAATGAATATTATGCAATGTGTTCATTAGTGACTAACTTCGTGGAGTTCTAGTCAGAAACCGTGATTAATGGAATTCAACCATGTTAGGTTTAGGCATTTGCCTACCGAACAGATTGTGAGAGGCTGCGCAAAACCTTAGATCAATCTAAGTTAGACATTAACCCCTAAGGTGCCAGCATAGTAGCTTTGTGTTATAACATAGTTGGATAGTTAAAAACATAAAAAGAAGAATCTTTTCTTTATTGTGTTTTATTGTTGTAGTTACCTACAAATAGAACAGCCCCTGTATTATCTAGACCTATAGGTTTACCGAATTGGGAAATTTTCACAGAAGAACCAATTGAATCCGAGCAACAGCAACCACAGCAACAACAAACAGACTCTGTAAATACATTGTCTAGTGTACAACAATCAACTGTTTGGTAAGTAAAATGATTTTGGTGCTTTTTTTTACAATAACAATGAGATGATTATTGTTATGTTATTCTTTCTAAATCTTGTTGAAGAGAGTGTGGAGTATCTTTGCAGTTACTTCTTTGTCTGCTTTCAGTGCCTTAGTAGACATTTATTCCCTGTGTTCTCTCAAATCCTAATCTTCTGGATTCTTCAACACCTCTAGTTTTTTCTTTCTGAACCTATCTCATTGAATCATACTTCTTGAATAGTATCTTCTAATCCTAACCTCTTCGATTACTTCTAATACCTTTATTACCTCTTCTACTATTGGACTTGAATTGACAGTAGCATCTGTCTGTGCTGATGTGGTATGGCAACATGAACTAATGTATTTACGTACGAAGTTCTACATTGCATCTTCAATCATCGATGTCTCCGAAGCATTGCTCGTGGGAAAACCGTATAAGCAAGTTCTAGGTAGGGATGGCAAATCAATAGATGAAGCATTGAAACTTCATCAGTTGAGGTGGTTGGGACATGTGTTACGAATGCCTAATCACCGACTGCCGTGACGAGCTATGTTTCGCAGTGTAGGAGTAGGTTGGAAGAAAGCTAGGGTCGGCCAGACTAAAACATGGCAGAAATCTATGAAGTTACTGACAAGTGGACTGAGTCATTTTGGTAGATGTAAACTGTCTGGTTAGAGTCCACGAAACGGTTGTAACCGATTGTTAGATACCCTGAATGACATGGCTCAGAATCGTTTGCAATGGCGCCATGTGCATCCACTCTTTGTGTTTTATGAAATTCTAACCTTCTGAATTCCTCATCATCTCTATCTTTCTCTCTCACTGAATTATACTTTTCGAATCATATCTTCGCTTCCTAATCTTTTCTATTGCTGCTAATACTTCTACTATCTCTATCACTCCTGGATTAGAACTTACAGTTGCGTCTCTGTGCTGATGGGGCACGGCAACCTGAACTGATGTACTTATGTACGAAGTTCTGCGTTGTATCTGTCTGTCTATCCAAGAATTCTTCAAAGTGTTCTAACCATCACCTGTTTCGCTATTCTCTAATATCGGTGATTACTTTGCCTTCTTTGTTCTTCACTAGTTGTTCTTATTTTAATATTTAGAGTTTTATTCGTTTCTTATATTGTGAAGCTTTTGTTTTTTTCGTGTTCCAAACCATTGTTCGTTATGACTGATTGATTTCACTCTGAAGCAAACAGATGATTTCATAGGGTCAGTATAAAGGTTGTGCAGATGATTGAATTTCCCGCTTGTTTTTCAGGTTGTGAATGTACACTGCCACTGATGAGTTCGTATGCTATAGGATGAAACCTTCTATTCAGTGTTTCTAGGTTTCTCTATAGTGGTCTATCATGGATCATCAGTTCATGATTTCAATGTCTTTCTTTTCGGTCCATAAAAATGAATACTTCTTGAATATATATATCTTCGAACCGTAATGTTCTTCATTACTGGTAATACTTCTATTATCGCTACTACTATGGGATTTGAATCTATGATTGCATCACTCTGTGCTAATTTCTTTTGGCAGCTTGAACTGATGTACGTACGTACATACGAAGTTTTACTTTGTTACTGGCTGATTATTAAAAAAGAAACTATTTAGACGACTTCGGTTTTCAAATTTTTTCCACCGTCAGTGTCTTTTTATTCATTCACATGTACATGAGAATTTAAACTTGAATGAAAACTTGCCAAATGTAAACTGTGTATCATCATTAGAATCCCCAATCGATCAATATTTAGTCACTAGTAGAAACTTGGAATCACTGAACGGTTTATTTCGTATTTGTATGAGACTCTCATCAATGGCAGTGCGCATCCGCGTCCCTTCACAGAAGGGAATCCAATCTATGATCTTCAGTTTCATGCGAAAAACACTGAACCTCTTGACCAATTGACTAGACAAACAATCATCTCATTGTCTAACTCCAACAGAATCCAAACTATTACACGACCGCTGTCTTTGGTTAGGGTAACTACCTCCCTCATATCTGACACTATTTCAACTCCACAGGTTGCAGTTTCTCACTAGAACTCACAGAATTTCCTCTCAAAGTTAATTACCCCAGTAACACATGATAAATAAACTTCACCTGGAGCTCTTCAGGGGGTTATTGACGATCCCAAGCTCAGATAAAGGCAGAGGGTTAGCCACCCCATCCTATAGAAAACTAACTCACCAAAAAAATACGCTAAACATGATATAATTTATTCAGCACGACAGTGGTAGAGATTATGGAGTTTCATTGATTGGTTCATACTTCCAACCAAACTCAGCAAACTAAACAACTCTTTCTCTCTCTCATATCTAAAAATATACAATCGATAAACATGCTGTTTGGCAAAATGATAAGTTGATACTTTCGATAGTTGAGTTGTTTACAAAGAATTTAGTTAAATAGAAAACAGATAACGGTATCATTCGTTAAGGTTCAAAGGTCAAATCAACACCATAAAAATAAATACAGTTGTTAGATACAGTCGTGTAATTGATTAAAAAAAGATGGGATTTTAAAACCAATTGTCAATTTGGGTCACAACCTAACGCGGAAATAAAGTGAATACAACTGGCTTGAAAATTAGGTTTGCATGATGAGTTTGTACATACCTGAAGCCATGGTATTTCATCACTCCAAACTCAACCTGCCTCATACGGTCTTACCAGGCTTTTTAGATTTTTACAAATTATGAGTGCAAATTATTACTTTCGTTCAACCTTTCTCTTCCTTTACAATCGAGACAATTATTTTTATTGCATAGATAATTATCGCTTATTGCTTTTAAAACTATTACATAACGTTAACCCCTTTTTGATGATTGCTTTGATTGCTTCGCCAAAATGATGTAACCCACTTTTTAGTTAATACATGAAACCTTATAATGACCATGAGTATATTACGTCACATTACTTCGTTTCCAGTGTCTTCCATTTTGGGGTTGATAAGTGGCGAACGATGTTTTGTAGTTTAAGAAAGTATGTTGGAAGAAAGCGAGGGGCGGCTAAACCAAAACATGGCACTAATTCATGAAATCACTGACAGGTGAACTCAGTCGTGTTAGAAGATGCAGGCTACCGGGTTGGGGTTTGCGAGACAAAAGTCACTAATGAATAGAGACCTTAAAACGACATGGCTCAAAATCGTTTGCAATGGCGAATGTGTATCCACTCTTTGTGTTCTCTCAAATCCTAATCTTCCGATTTATTCATCATTTCTGTCTTTCTCTTTCTTAATTTATTTCACTGAATCATACTTCTTGAATAATATCTTCGAACCTTAATCTTCTCCATTACCGCTAATACTTACCCTACCTCTACCACTATGGTATCTTGACTGACAGTTGCATCTCTGTGCTATGGCAACCTGAAGTGATGTACGTACATACGAAGTTCTACGTTGTAACTGACTAACTGACTGTAGTCACAAACAGAATAAAACGTGCGTATAAAATTTCACTACTAACCATGTTCTACAATAACTTATGTCATAACTGGTTCTTTTGAAATATATTTCTTCCTTCAAAGATGCCTTCGAACTCTGATCTAATTTGACTATCGCTGGTACTTCTGATAGTTTGACATTCAAATTGATAATTCAATCTCTCTCTGTGTTATACATTTTTGAAACCATGAATCGATCAATGTTAGACCACCATTAGAAACCGGGAAGCACTGGACGGCCGTTACGTTCTGGTGTGGGACTACTCAGCAGTGCTCATTCACGATTCTTGCACCCCACAGGATTCGAACCCATGACCTCTGGTATTGTGCGCGAACGCCTAACCATCGGACCACTGAGCCGGTATCTAACGGTGTTAATGTCTAACTTCGATCAATTCACGGAGTTGCGCAAACTCATACACAGTCCTCGGTAGACACTGCCTACACCCGAACAGGTTGAACTAATTAATGTACTACGTACGTATGCAGCTGTACGTTGTAGCTGACCGATAAATTAATCCGCATTTGATGCCTATATGCTCCAAACCAAACCAATCAATTTTCAGTCATATTAATAACAATGAATCGAATTCTATATTACTTACGCCTGTCACCCATCCTCTGAACAGAGCATAGGCCATAGACTAGTGTTCTGTAACTTACTCTGACGCTGGGCTTCACTTTCCAATTCTGTCCAATACCTTTGTCTATTTCTCAGCAAAATGTATTTCTTGGTCTACCTCTTTTCCATTTACCATCTATATACGTATGTATATATGATCATATATTGATAAGTTCGTTCGTTACAAGATGACATGATCTATCTTTTCTATATATCATCATGTGATAACTATCGACATTTATTCATCATAACGACTGTGTTGACCCATTGTTATTGAATAAAGAAGTTGTTTGTTCTTATCTAAATCATTTGATGCGGGTCATTTAATTTTCCAGTCAAATTAATAATGATCATTTATGAACTTTTTCTAAACCAAAAACAAGTTCAATTGTGACTGATTCATCAAAAAAAACAACCGAGAACACGTTGCAGTGAATTTAAATTTTTTTATTTTGACAATCGTATTTTGGGGGTTAATTGTTTTTTTTTTCTCATGAATCATTGTTAGACCTTTACCATTCGAGAAACCTTGGAAGCAGTGTGAATTGCTGTTTCGTCCTGGTATGAGACTCATCAGTAGCAGTGGGCATTCACAACTGCTGTTATTAGCAGGACTCGAATTATGTGGGCTAATAGTCTATCGTAAAGTAGAGCAAAGTTTGCCACTTATCACCCTATAAATGGAAGACAATGGTAATGAAGTAGTGTGACGTAATATGCGCATGATTATTATGATGACGTTTCAAGTATTGAGTAAAAAATGGGTTACATCATTTTGCCGAAGTAATCAAAGCAATCATCAAGGGGTTTACGTTATGTCTCGATCGTAGCTGCTACCTTGACGTGGTAGTCGGGCTTGCCTATCGTCATAACCCAACGGAGCTATACTGGCTGGGACATATGTTCCTGAAGGTTCTACCATACCAGGCAGGTCGATTGGAGAACGATGAGACTGAAAGCAGCTACTCAAGGTCGACGACCAGCATCTGCAGCGATGCTGCCTTCTCACAAGGAAGGAAGGTCGACCCTAAAAATGTCACACCTCACCCTACCTCACGGATTTCCGTCTCCAGCGGTAAGGGTGCCCACAAGGGGCTTTTAAGAGCGGAGCTAATACTAAAAAAACCTTTCATAAAAAGGCCGTGCGTGACCGGCCTCAAGCAGTTGTCCCTTGGACTCTTCGGTCACGCACCCAGGTTTCTAAGACCAACACTAATCTATCTCCCTTTTCAGGTCCCTCAACAAACAACCTTCTACAGTGTGAGCAGCCGGGAAGTGACAACCGCCCTCATACCCGTAACAGTACACGAGAGATCAAATTGGTCAAATTCAAATCCTTCTTCTTATCAAGCTTACGTTATGTAATAATTTTAAAAGCAATAAGCGGTAATTACTATGCAATAAAAATAATTGTCTCGATTGTAAAGGAAGAGAAAGGTTGAATGAAGGTAATAATTTACGTTAGTAATTTGTAAAAATCTAAAAAGCCTGGTAAGACCGTATGAGGGAAGTTGAGTTTGGAGTGATGAAAATTTCCATGGCTTCAAGTATGTACAAATTCTTCATCCAAACCTTTGATTAAGCCAGTTGTATTCACTTTATAAAGGATTATTCCCACGTTAGGTTGTGACCCAAATTGACAATTTGTTTTAAAATCCCACCTTTTTTTTTAAATCGATTTAACGATTGCATCTACATGAAATAGCAACTGTATTTGTTTTTATGGTGTTGACTTGACCTTTGAACCTTAATGAATATCACTAGAGTGTAACAATGATACCGTTATCTGTTTTCTATTTTACTAAATTCTTTGTAAACAACTTAACTATCGAAAGTGTCAAATTACCATTTTGCTAAACAACATGTTTATCGATTGTATATTTTTAGATATGAGAGAGAGAGAGAGATAGTTGTGTAGATTGTTGTGTTTTTCATTGAAAGCATGAACCAATCAATGAAACTCCATCATCTGTACAACTTTCATACTGAATAAATTATCATGTTTAGGATATTTTTTGGTGAGTTAGTTTTCTACAGGATGGGGTGGCTTACCCTCCACGTTTATCTGAGCTTGGGATCGTCGTTAGCATCAAATTAGCTCCAGACGGAGTTTAATTATCATGTTCTTACCGGTAATTTACTTCGAATGGAAATTCTGCGAGTTCTAGTGAGAAACTGCAACCTGTGGAGTTGAAATAGTGTCAGATATGAGGGAGGTAGTTACCCTAACCAAAGACAGCGGTCGTGTAATAGTTTGGATTCCGTTGGAGTTAGACAATGAGATGATTGTTTGTCTAGTCAATTGGTCTAGAGGTTCAATGTTTTTCGTATGAAACTGAAGATCATTGATTGGATTCGCTCGTGTTTAGGGTCGTGGATGCTCACTGCCATTGATGAGAGTCTCATACACGGCCGAACTAAACCGTTCAACGATCCCAAGTTTCTACTAGTGACCTAATATTGAACGATTCATGATTGTAATGATGATACGCAGTTTACATTTGGCAAGTTTTCATTAAAGCTCAAATTCTCATGTATATGTGAATGAATAAAAAGACACTGACGATGGAAAAAATTTGAAAACCGAAGTCGTCTAAACAGTTTCTTTTTTAAGAATCAGTTAGCAAGAGAGGTAAACTTCGTATGTACGTATGTATATCAGTTCAAGTTGCCAAACGACATTAGGACACAGTGATGCAATCATTAATTCAAATCCCGTAGTAGTAGAGGTAGTAGAAGTATTAGCATTAACGGAGAACATTACGGTTCGAAGATATTATATTCAAGAAGTATTGATCCAGTGAAATAAGTTGAAAAAGTGTAAGATGAAGGTTATGAGGAATTTAGAAGATTAGAATTCAAGAAAGGACAAAGAATGGACGCACCTTCACCATTGCAAACGATATTCATCCATGTCATTCAAAGTCTGTAGCCATCGGTGGTTACGATCGTTTCGCGGACCCCAACCTACATTTACGAACACGGCTCAATCCAGTTGTCAGAGACTTCATAAATTTATGCCATAATTCAGTCTGTCCACCCTTTGCTTTCTTCCAACCTACTTTCCTAAACCACAAAACATCGCTCGTTGAGGCAGTCAGTGGTGGAGCATGCGTAACACATCTCACAACCAACTCTTTACTTTAAATAATACGTTAACTTTATTCTGGTAAAGAAAATCACAAGAAAACAACATGAAATCTGAATTATGATTTCATAGCGATGTAATTGGAATCATAGTTTGAAGAAAGATTACATAATTGTTAGGATATTTATCCAATATCCTAAGATAATTGTTTGCAAGTCTGATTCTATTGGTGATTCCTATTGGTTGTCTTAACTGTCAATGTCACAGACTTCAATATTGGTTCCTATTCAACCTCACTGTATAAATACGCATTATCTGTAACATTTTATGACCCGGACCCAGATCCTCAGTCCAGGATCCTCATTCTGTTCCGGACACAGACTTTGTACCTTCTGGATGCTTATAGAATACATGTTCTACTTCATAGTAAGTGTTCTTCTTTTACTCAAAGGGGGTTTAGAACGCTGGAATTAGGATAGCCTATCATGTCGTTGGATCCTCGATCCTTGCTCTCGTGGACAACTTGAACTGATGTGTATATGTACCAAGTTCTACCTTGTAGCTGACTGACTGATAGCTGGAACATAACTATGTCAAACTAATTTATCTTTCAGTCAAAGTAAGCTGAACCTTTAAAAAATAATACACATTTACAATATTATTCACTAAATACTCTCAAGATCATGATCATTTCATCGATGTCTAGCATTGTATCATTTTTCTTTAGCCCCTTCCGTTCATTCATTCATTCATTTATGAAAATGTTTGATTAGTTTCCCATCTCATTGTGATATTATATACATGTTCATATCTGCACTACGGGGTTGTGAAGATTGTTAAGTTACACATTTTTGAAACCATGAATCGATCAATGTTAGACCACCATTAGAAACCTGGAAGAAGCACTGGACGACCATCTCGTCCTGCTATGGGACTTCTCAGCAGTGCGCATCCAGGACTCTTGCACCCCGCAGGGTTCGAACCCAGGACATTCGGTATTGTGCGCAAACCCCTAACCATCGAACCACTGAGCTGGTATCTAACGGTGTTAATGTCTAACTTGATCAATTCATGGTTTCAAAAAATGTGTAACTTAACAATCTTCACAACCCCGTAATGCAAATTACCTGTGCTCACTAATGACTAGCTTCGTGGGGAATCTTCTCCGAGTCCTAGTGGGAAGAGGTGACCAGTGAAGTTCAAACCTGTTCGGATGTATACAGTGTATGAGGTTGCGCAACTCCGTGAATTGATCAAGTTAGACATTAACACTGTCAGATACCGGCTCAGTGGTCCGATGGTTGGGGCGTTTGCGCACAGTACCCGAAGGTCCTGGGTTCCAATCCTGTGGTGTGTAGGTGTCGTGGATGCGCACTGCCGATAAGGAGTCCCATACCAGGACGAAACGGGCGTCTTTCAGTGTTTCCAGGTTTCTAATGGTGGTCTAACATTGATCGATTCATGATTTCAAAAATATATATATATGTATATTAATTATCCTTTATGTTTCTTCTCACAGTACTAAACGTAAAGGTTTAAAAATCAAATCATTCAAAGATAATGATTCATGTCAACAGTCAAATGAAATTCCTTACATTGAAATGGCATCATTCAATCGTTTGGTTGGTGGTTGTGGCAGTGGCAGTGGCAGTGTTGATCATGCATTGTCAGCAATTCACCGTGATGATCAAAATGATGTCAAGTTAAATTTACCAAGTCTACCCGGTGATAAACTATGTGAAGTGGATTGTTTCGCCTTTGATATCTCTGTAAGTAATTATCGTTGTTGTTCTTGTGTTTCATTGTTTGTTATCCAGTGAATTGTACAATCATGTATGTATGTATGTGGTACGTGGTTGTGAAGATTGTCAGGTTATACATTCGGAATTATGAATCGAACAATATTAGACCACCTGGAAGCACTGAAAGAAGGCTGTTACGTCTTGGTATACGATGCATCAGCAGTGCGCACCCACGACTCCTGCACCTCGGAGGATTCGAAGCCAAGACCTTCGGTCTTGTGCAAGAACGCCTAATGGTGTTAGTGTCTAATGTCGATCGATTCACAGTCTTGCGTAACCTCATGCACTGTCTTTGGTAGTTATTGTCTACACCGGAACAGGTGAATGCACACTGCTGATGAGTCCCATACGAGGATGCAGCAACCGTCCAGGTTTCTAATGTATGTATTTATGTACTGTTGTATGAAATATAAGCAAGCTCTTAGTGTTTCTGCATGATTGATTAAAAAAATGGCCTGAAAGTGTGGATAGTCCATGCTCTCTCTGTTAAAGTGCTCTCATATGGGTCACTGATATGCTCGCTAATTGATACGCTTGAAACTATTACGAGTTCACCTTACGCTGTAAATGGAACGTTGGTCAACGATGCAGTGAGACGATAGGCTATTCTAATCCGTTTGTCCCTGGCCCTGCTAACTAGATCAAGAAGTTATGATAAGGAATAGAGAATGTGTTCTACAAGTATCCAGAAAATTCGAAATTGCTAAGCACACAAATCAGACTTATTTATACAATGATAGCAACGCCCTTGGTGAGAGCCAAAAAAATAGCCTTCTCAAATAATCCATCAACCAATGATAGTCAATGAATTTCTGAGTGGAAAATGTAAGCTGTAAGTCAACTAATCGTCTCTTGGCACGAAAACATGGAAATTCGAAATTTCAGAAGAAAATTAAAAAATTAAGACCTTTCCCAAGTGAGTTCTGGGGATCAAAAAGTCCCCAACAGTCACATGTGTATCACCACTTCCAGAAAAGTCCTGATTTCAAACCACTAGTGTATATGGATTCCATGATCCTGATGGAACAAATATCGTTTGAATCTATTTTTAATGACCGGCTACCATGAAATTTCATCCGCTAACAATTTCTCCATTGTCTTGTAGACGACTACTGGACCCTTTTAAGTGAAAGACTTGTTTAATGGTGACAACCCTCTAACGAAACCATCTACTTTGGTTTTAGTGTCCGAGCTATATCCTAACCCAACTCACAAATTCACTAATTTATCAGGTGCATAGACAGACAGACAGATACACCGCAGAACTTTGTACATAAGTACATCAGTTCAGGTTGCCATACCCACATCAGCACAGAAACGCAAATGTCAGTTCAAATCGAGAAGTGATAGCGATAGTAGAATCATTAGCAGCAATCGAGAAGATTAGGGAGCGAAGATATGATTCGAGAAGTATAATTCAGTAAGATAAATTTAGAAGAAGAATGATAGAGATTATGAGGAATTCAGAAGGTTAGAGTTTGAAAGAACACAAAGAGTTGATGCACCTGCGCCACTGCAAACGATTCTGAGCCATGTTGTCCAAGGTCTCTAACCATTGGTGACTATGGTTTCGTGGAACCCAAACAGATAGCCTACATCTACCAACATGACTCAGTCCACTTGTCAGTGACTTCATGGATTTCAGCCATGTTTTGGTTTGGTCGCCCCTAGCTTTCTTCCAACCTACTCCTACACTGCGAAACATAGCTCGTCACGGCAGTCGGTGGTTAGGCATTCGTAACACATGTCCCAACCACCTCAACTGATGAAGTTTCAATGCTTCATCTATTGATTTGCCATCCCTACCTAGAACTTGCTTATACGGGCAATGCTTCGGAGACATCGATGATTGAAGACTAGTAATCTACGAATGTCCTCTACTCTTAACGGCCATGTTTTACATCCGTAAAGCAGGACGGAGCGAACTGCTGCACCTTACACTCGTCCTTTGGTTAGCAAGCGGATATCTCGCCTACGCCATAAGTGACGCAGGTTGGCAAAAGCCAATCGAGCCTTCTGTATCCGAGCTGAGATTTCGTCAGTCACCAGGCCATCAGCACTGATGAGACTCCTCAGATACGTGAAGTGATCAACACGCTCGACTAATTCACTCGCTATCACTAGTTTAGGTGCCGATGCAACCCAATCTTGAAGCAACATTTTGCACTTCGAGAATGAGAACCGCATCCCGAACATGCTTGCATTGTTGCTTAGGCTAGTCAGAAGACTCTGCATTTTGTCAGCCAGCATCTTCACCAAATAGGACTATGTCATCATCTGTACGGCGCATAAATATTCAAGTGCTCATTTGTAATAATTTTTACGTATATCAATCAAAAAAACAACATCATACCTATTGGCATATCTGCCTATGGTTAATTACTTACACAAAAGTTACATATGAATTTCCAGCGAACCACAAATATCCATTGAACTGAGAGATATGTTTCATCAAACTATAATCTAACTATCATTTTGACTATGTTTTAAGTAAAGCTTCATTGGTACAAAGAGGCATTTCAAGATTTATGTGCCACAAATTATAAAATTTGTGTTATAGTTGTAAAATATTCTCTCTCTCCAAAAGTGCAAATCGAAACACATGGTCCTCTTGAGGCGTCACTTCTCGAGACTCCCCAGCAGACAGGTCTAATTTATTTTATCCACCTCCAAAAAATGCCTTGGTACAACGGAGAATTGAGAGATTCCACTCTCTTATCATCATATGTCTCTATAACCACACTGCTAGGGACGTCCTACTCACTATCAATGTCGTCCTAATTGTTGTAACGGTTCACTTGAATAATTCGCAGCTAAATCCTCTTGCTTAGTATTCTCTGACCACAATACATTGGACAAGTTTCCCAAGAATCAAAAAACGGTTGAACAGGAAAAGATTATAATCCAAATAGCAAGGTTAAGTGGAAATAAGAAGCCAGAGGTGATGGCAAAGGTGAAGACAAAAATAGATACAACGTTAGTTTATTTATAGCATTTACATGAGAAGCTTCTGGATAGAAATTCACGTGATCGACTGGATTAGATTTAGCCAATCAGCATGCAGCTAACAATACGAGAATTTTCTACCCTGTTCTCCAAGAATCGATCAGGCGCTGATTGGATAGGCAATTAGCCAATCAGCGCGTAGCAACGTAGTCATGCTTTGATTACATTAATGTCCCACTAACACTAATAATGGGACAGTGTGTATCCATGACCCTGGCCCAAGGGAACCGAACCCATGATCATCGATATCGCACATGAATGCTTGACCTCTAGGCCACTGAGCCCTGCATCTATACTAGGACGAGATGGCTATCCAATGCTTCCAGGTTTCTAATGATGGTCTAACAATAATCGATTCAGCATTTCAATAATCAGTTAGTCTCATGTATTGTCACGGGTATGAGAGTGGATGTCACTTTCTTGAGGAACGTGAAAGGAAATTGGATTAGGATTGGTCTTAACGACATAGGAGTGTGGCCACAGAGCCCAAGGGACAATTGCTTGATGACGGTCACGCATTGCCAGTTTATGGGATGTTTTGGCCTTACCGCCGGAGACGGAAATCCGTGGGGCAATGTGAGGTGTGACATTTTAAGGGTCGACCTTTTCTAACCCATTCCTTCCTTGTGAGGAGGCAGAATCGTTGCAGATGCTGGTCGTCACACCTCTCTACGGTCAGTAGTACGACTTCGCCCTCATACCTTGAGTAGCTGCTTTTATTCTCACCGTACGTTCTCCAATCGACTTGCCTGGCATGGTAGAACCTACAGAAACATATGTTCCAGCCTATATATATAGCTCGGTTGAGTTATCACAATAGGCAAGCCTCATCATCACCGACCACCACGTCAAGTTTAGCAATTACGGTCGGGATCATTTCATATCATTTGAATGATTACAACAATAATTATACACACTTCATATTTCTTATAGATGAATTTCTTTTCTCATTCATTCATTCATATTAAGCTTATCTATGGTGGAATTGAAGAATTATGCTGGGAAATGCATCGTAGCTTAAAATGGAATGTTAATTATATGGACACATTGAATCATTGCTCCTCGACCTCTTCCTCCTCTTCCATAAAACATCAGCAGCAGCAGGCTGATACCGGTGATGTCGATGAGGATAACAGTGACTGTGATCGAAAGAAAATATTGAATAATTTTTGGGATAAAGAAGAAACAGAACTGATTGAAGAAATCAATGCTATTATTCATAAACATACTACTAACACTACTACTAATAATAATAATCATAGTAATAATAATGATGTAAAGTGTAAAAATGTTGAATCCAGTAAGTTGTTAGTTGATTCTTATCTTTTTTGTTTCTACCATTTTTCTTTGGTTATGTATTATGATTTGCATGGCAGAGAACATTGCAGAAATCCAGTGAAGTCATTGACAAGTGAATTGAGCCACGCCGGTAGCTGTCGACTGACTACCTGGTTGAGATCCGCGAGACGAAAGTCAGAGATAGTTAGAGACCTTGAATGACATGGCGGCACACGACCGTCTGCAATGGGGCCGCTGCATCCGTTCTTTGTGTTCTCTCAAATCCTAATCTTCTGGATTCTTCAACTCCTTAAGTTTTGACTTTCTAAACTTATCTCACTGAATCATACTTGAATACTTGAATAATATCTTCGAACCCTAATCTCTCTGACTACTGCTAATACCTTTACTAACTCTACTAATATGGGATTTGAATTGACAATTACATCTGTGTGTGCTAATGTAGTATGGCATCATGAGTCGATGTATGCACACACGTACGAAGTTATACGCTGCTACTGATTGATTGGTTGGTTGATTGATTGTATGAGAAATACAAAATGGAGTGTTTGAATCATATTGAATTATTTGCATGAATGATGACCTTGATTTCCAATTGAATCTCTTTGAGCTGAAACTGCACCGATCTTGGCCCATCATCTATTTAGTTTGAACCGTTGAATTAAGTTAGAGAGGAAAGTTAACGCCACAATACATGGGATTAATTTGTGTGAGTCCTGTAACAAACAATGTTTATGGCCATTGATGAGTGGTTTGGCAGGCCGTGAATGACATGATGTGTCATAAGGAAGGGTAGGATGGAAGAAAGCTAAAAGGTCGGTCAAACTTAAACATGGCATAAATCCATGAAGTCACTAACAATTGGTGTCGACTGACTACTTGATTGTGGTTCGTTGAACAGTCTTAACCAGTGGTTAGATAGAGACTTTGAATGTCATGGTTCAAAATCCTTTGCAATAGTGTAAGTAGATCAGTTCTTTGTCTTCTCTCTGATCCTAATCTTCTGAATTCTCCTCATGAGCTTTATCTTTCTCTTTTTAAATTTCTTACTCTGGATTCTACTTCTTGAATAATATCTTCAAACCTTAATCTCTCTTATTACGATTAATACCTCTACTACTATGTGATTTAACCTGACAATCCGATTTCTCTGCGTTAATGTGGTATAACGCCTGGAACTGATATATTTACACACCGATTTCTGTGATGTTACTGACTGACTGACTGGTGTCATATACACCGACATTACCACTAAGCTATTTGTTTTGAGATTAATATACTATAAGACTAAAGTATTTACGGCAACGGATTACAAAACAGTGTATAAACAAACATTTTAACGATTAAATATTCTCTCTAAAACTCTGACAGATGCACTTGAAAGATGTCTATCCATGTAGGTTCACTCAAAAGATTGAAGTTGCATTCTGAACAGAAAACTCTCTTCATGATTATCTCAGATGTTACTGAAATACGTAAACATCGATACAAAAAAGGCATCTAAATATTTATGTTATAGAGTACTTTTCGGACGCCAAAAAAACCGAACTAGCTGGTTTGTTATCTTGGGAGTCTTTTGCTTTAAACGATCTAGTCTACAAGACAGTGGAAAAATGTCAGGATATGCAGTTTCATGGTAGCCAGTCATCGATGTCTCCGAAGCATTGCTCGTGTATCATGGGACAAGCGTATAAGCGACGCTATCGTTAGGAAACGGGTGCTAGGTAGGGATGACAGATCAATAGATGAAGTAGTGAAACTTCATCAGTTGAGGTGGTTGCAACATGTGTTACGTATGCCGAACCACCGACTGCCTCGACGAGCTATGTTTTGTGATGTAGTAGAAGAAAGCTAGGGGCGGCCAGACCAAAACATGGCAGAAATCACTGACAAGTGTCCACGAGATGCTAATAATCGATGCTTAGAGATATTGAATGACATGGCACATGACCGTTTGCAATGGCGCACGTGCATTTATTCTTTGTGTTCTGTCAAATCCTAATCTTCTGGATTCTTCAACTCCTTAAGTTTTGACTTTCTAAACTTATCTCACTAAATTCTACTTCTTGAATAATATCTTCGAACCCTAATCTCTCCAATCACTGCTAATATTTTTACTAACTCTCCTACTATGGGATTTGAATTGACAATTCCATCTCATTCTCTCTCTCTCTGTGCTAATGTGTTATGACAACTTGAACCAATGTACTACATACGTACAAAGTTTTACATTGCTTTACATTGATTGATTGATTTATGCAAACTAGTTAGTCATCAATCAAACCGTACACCTAAACAAAGTGTACTCTACAATCAATCAGTCAGTCAATTTTATTCATGTACTGTAATTCCTCTAATAGACTGTGTTATCAATTTGTACAGGATGGCGGGGGGAGAGAAGGAGCTTATTGACTTCATGTAATTCTGTTGTTTGCTTCTTCTCTCTATCCCTCTCTCTCTCTCTATTTTATTCTTCTTCTTTCATAGCTCGTTATGCACTGATCAAATCATTGGAAATGATTGCATTGAATCAAAAAAGTTGAAATTGTACAATACGATAAAAACAAACTGACAAACAAACAGGTGTACTTGTTTGTCTTTTTTTTTTTAACTAATTTTTTTCTATCTATCTATCTATGCATTTTGTATTTAAATGTTATTCAATTATAAAAATGGATTTAAAAAAAATATATCTATAAAAGATGTAGAGTGGTATTAGTAAAAGAAACATTAGGTTCATACATATGTGGTGAATTGAAATTGTTCAACGTTCAATTCTGATGGACATCTTGTGAATGAGTATATATGGATAACAGTCGTTACCTTGTTAAATTGTTGAACTTAATCAATCAGTCTGTTAGCCAGCGACAACGTAAAACATCGTATGAACGTGCGCACGTACATCAGTCCAAGTAGCCATACCACATTAGCACAAAGAGAGAGAGAGAGAGATGGAATTGTGAATTTCAATCCCATAGTAGTAGAGGTAATAGAAGTATTAGCAGTAATGAAGAAGACTAGGGTTCGAAAATATGATTCAAGAAGTATAATTCAGTGAGATAAAGTTAGAAAAATAGAGGTGATGAGTAATTCAAAAGATCAGAATTTGCGAGAACACAAAGAATGGATGCATCTGCGCCATTGCAAACGATTTTGAGCTATATAATTTAAAGTCGCTAACCATCGGTTAATATCATCTCGCCCGATTCCAACCAGGTAGTGTGCACCCACAAACATGTCTCTGTTCACTTGTCAGTGACTTCATGGATTTATTTTTATTGAAACCATGAATCCATCAATGTTAGACCACCATTAGAAACCTGCCGTTTCGTCCTGGTATGGGATTCATCAGCAGTGCGCATCCACGGCTCCTGCACCCCGCAGGATTCGAACCCGGGACCTTCGGTACTGTGTGCGAACGCCCCAACCGTTTGACCACTGAGCCGGTATCTAACGGTGTTAATGTCTAACATGGATTCCTGCCATGTTTTAGTTTGGCCGACCCTAGTTTTTTTCCAACGTACCCCTAAACCATCAAAACAAAGCTCGTCGAAGCAGTCAGTGGTTATTGAATTAATCGTTTATAGCTATGTTGTGTAGTGGTTTCACATTGTTTTATTTAGCTGTAAATTTTATTCCTTAGCACCAATATTGTGGTATTTAAATAAACTTGGCCAATTTAATAAATTTGTAGCGCTTATCTCCACGATGTGCTTGTATGATACATCCTAGCTGTTGAACAAACTGATGATTCACGTAGCATGTGAATATCAGTTCACTTGTTTCTACCTTCATAGGAAATTGTGACATTTCGGCGCGCATACATCTTACATCCATATCCTTGTGATTCTGTTACCTTGTCGTGATGGTCGGACTTGCCTATGATGATGACCCAACCGAACTCTAATGGCTAGAACATGTATTCCTGTCAGTTCTACCATACAAGGCAGGTCGATTGGAGAACAGTATGACTAGAAGAAGCAACTTCAGGTGTGAGGGCGAAGTTTTACTGCTGATCGTAGACAGGTTTGACAGCACCAAGGTGTATCTCTTGGAAAACTAGACGCTGCAACAAAAGCCTTTTAGGGTTCTACCTAGTGATAGCAAAGCTAAGAATATATTTCAGGAACAATTTGAAAACCAGTTAGGCGGCCATATAAATGATTCCCACCCCCAGGCAGCTTGGAACAATATGCAAAAAGCTGTGGAAACAGCAGCGATATTTGCTGGTAGGATAAACCATACGTTTAGATCTCAGTAGCATCTACCGAACTGATAGATGCTCGAAAATTCATCCCATCTGACTCTAAACATGAAGAACGGAATTAGCTTAAACACCGGCTGATAAAAAGCCTACGGAATGATAGCGAACAGTGTTGGGTAACGAAAGCAAGAGCGGTGGAAAAGGCAGCGGCGATGGGCAACAGCAGACAGTTGTTCCGACTTATCAACGAAACCGGTATTAGGAAACCGAATGTGAATGAGACTATGTCGTTAAAGGATGGGACTATTATTCATTCCCAATCCAGGAGATTGGATCGATGGGCAGAACACTTCAGGGATCAGTTCAACTGGCCTTCAGCCACACTTCGGTTACCCACGATCTCCAGTCATCCTGAATGGCAAGTCAGCGTAAGCCCTCGGAATCTCTAGGAAGTTGAAAAAGCTATAGGAAATCTTAAGCGAGGGAGAGCAGCAGGTTCACTTCTGAGATGTCTGAGGATAGTGGTGCAGTTTTAGCAGTTAGATTGACTGGGATCTTACGTAGATTCTGGGAACTGGGCGTAATTCCATCCGACTGGTCTCAATTACTGGTTGTCGCAATTTACAAGAAAGGACAAAAGTCCTCTTGTGACAATCACAGAGGAATCAGTCTAACTAATGTAGAATCGAAGATATTGGCTTCAATAATACTAAAAACGCCTAACTAGAGCGCGTGAAGAACAGACTAGAAAAAGCTAGGCTGGTTTCTGACCTGTACGTGGATGTACAGACAAAATATTCACAGTTCGTCAGGTCCTAGACACACTTTTCGACGTCCGATAGCGATTATATTCGTTGAGCTTACAGTGGGGTTTTACTGTTTATCGTGAGGTTCAGTGGCAACTTTTATAATCGAATGAAGTACACCAACAGTGCTAATGGTCTGGTTACTGACAAAGTCTCAGCACGGATACAGAAGGCCTGACTAGCTTTTGCAAACTTGCGTCTTTTATGGAGTAGGCGAAATATCCGTCTGCTAACCAAAGTACGAGTCTAATGTGCAGAATCGCACTGTGTCCTCCTTTATGGCTTTCAGATATGACTAGTAAGAGTAGGGGATATCCGTAGGCTATTAGCATTTGATCATAGGTCTCCTTGAAGCATTGCTCGCATATCCTTGGACAATCGAGTCTATCACTCATTATTTTATTCAATACATATCTTCTATTATCTACCTACATTCAGTCATATTGTCGCTTATAATGTATAATATCACTGGAGTTAGCACACTTGCCTTCTCTATTTCGTTCCCCTAGTTCTCATTTTTAATGTCTATCTTTGTAAACAACTGCATAAAATAAACTCATCTAACTGTAACCGTATTTGGCTTCCAAACACCGCCGTCGCATAAAACGCGGTTAACCTAAATGTTACTATACAGGATCAATCGGAATATTTATCGTAATAGTACGTTTAATCGTTTGTCTAAAGTCGTAATCAGATCTCAGGCTATTAAAAATCTTAGCGCACAATTTTGTAACATAGACTTAGAGATTTACTTAGTCTTCAACAACTTATGAGGAGTTTTAACTGAACTAAAATATTAGTGACCAACTATGACAATACAGAATTCCTTTTTAATTCTGTACAACAATTTTGTACGTGAATCAACTGAGTACAGATAAAAAGGTTTCGCTTTTCTAATAAATTACATGACGAATGTTTTAAATGTGTTGCAAATTGACTGTATACATCCATTACTGTTAGAACTAGGAAAATTTAGGAACGTGACATGATAGGCAACCTAATTATCGAGACATAATTAATTACTCTTGTTTTGTTGTGTAGTTAAAAACAGTTAGATTATGCCTCCACTCTATTACCCTAATCTCCAACTTTCGTCTGACTGATAATTGTTGCCGTACCTTAGTTTTTTTTCGAACCACTGTACCTGACATACTAATGTAAACTACGAATTCCCTAATGTGATACATATTGTCTCTCCTTATTTTTCATACGTTAGGGTATATACTTGTTTGTGAATCCAAATGTAAAAGGTTTTCGCTAGATTTGTTGAGGAATGTATACATGGTAAATCATCCATCCGCCAACGAATAGGATAGTTTTCCACCATCGAGGCTAACTAATTATAAATCAAACCCATATATTCACAGCTTCGTTATGCTTAGTAACTTAGTAACTCAGCAAAACCATTATCTAGCTATGAGATGAGAGGGAAGGCCAAGATCATAACAGCTAGATTCACCGAATAAAATGCCATTATCATGATTGTACAAAACGTACATACTGATTGAGTTTTCGAAGTTACACTTTCCATCAATTAAAATCTTAAATTAGCTTGGAGAAAATCAATGGTTTCTGGACCTGTGCATGTTACTAGTTTATGGAGTTGGTGGATGTAGGTCTTCCGACATGCAACTAATCGAAGCCTAGAAACTTCTTGACGTAACTGATACATTTCTTGGTTCTGCCAAAAAAGAATACTATCTCTCAAATCCTAATCTCCTAAATTCCTCATAACCTTTTTCTTCTTTCTAGCTTGTTTCACTAGAACATTTGAATTGACAATTGCATCTCTGGGCTAATAGGGTATGGTAACTGATATGCGTACGTACTGGGTTCTACGTAGTAACCGACTAACTAAATATCTAGTTTTTAAAGAGTTCGGTATATATCACACCTCACTCTCATCAAATTACCACTGGTATGTAAGTTTTAAAATACAAAGATAATCGCTAAATAGTAGTAGTAGCACTACTGATTTCAAAATAGATCTTCAATTTAGATTACAACAAAGTCTATCAGTCAACTGGCTCCTCTATTTAACAATCATGATTCACAAATATTTAGACAGCTTCTCTTGGTATTTACTTACTGTCGTGTCCCATTGTTACGTAATACGGGTCGGTTATAGTTGCACGCTAAAATCGCTAACAATTGCTTGGATTATTCAACAACCTCATAAACACATTATTCGAACTGCATACTTTAATCTCCGTGTAATAATACATGTACAAAAGAGACTGTAAGACATTTCTGTTAGTATTTTGTTTCATGGTTAGCAATGTACATAATTTAAAGTTCATCATAAATGTGCTTTATGGTGTGAGATAATTTTGTTGTCAGTATCCACCACTTATGAAATGCTTAAATGTCATTTTCAAGTAAACACGGAAATAACCACACTGTCAAGATCAAGTCTTGGACATACTAACCAGTTGTAAATTAGTGTTTGAGTACACCAACAAATGATCCACAGTCATGGGCTCTTTGAATCAGGCAAATGACTGTGTTAAGTGACAATGTTCACTTAGTCACATCAATATTAGTATCCGCACTTCGCAATTATTCGTTGAGGAGTGGACTAGGAGTTGAAGGCACGTTTTACATCAAAACTGACTTACTACGAAATCATATTCATTTGAAAGTACTTTGAAAACCAGTTTATAAATTACAAACTTGTGGACACTTTTTCACACTCAGATCACTAACGAAAAATGAAATTAATTACGTCCGTCACAAGACAACAATCTGAATTCAACAGTAGAATACACAAATCAGTAGTATAAATTTTTAATTTTACAAAAACAAAATAGCTTACATAAAACTTATCATAACAATCTAATCATACAAAATCATTGACTTTCACCATGTAGTGTTTCCTTGTCGAATGTATACTCACCTAGACCAGGGCCCACACGATTAAGATTAGTGATGTATTCAGAAAGCTTTTTAATTGACTGTACTTGAGTTTCCAAATATTCATCTAGAAAATAACAATAACATTTTAGGAATTTATACAATAAATATTTGGATGAAAATATTAATGTTAATGAGTAGAAGTCCGAAGCTTCGCTGCAAAAATTACGATACATTAACAAGTTACCGACCAATTTTGGTGTACTGTGATAACTAATATAACATGGATCTAAAAGAATGAAACTTAAGTTCTTAGTGTCTGAGAGATTCGAAGATATATACAATTTATTTGTCATTGCTTTACCAACCACGTTTCTTGTAGTAACAGTTATGGATTTTATTCACCAGGAGCGTAGAAACTAGTCGATGTACCCGTCAAAGTTTTCACATCGTTCTACGATAGCGAAGACCATAGAATTTGAGCAGAACACTTGTTTTAGTGTGAACGATTTCGTTCCACACTCATCATAAGATAGAATTTGGTTAGAAATAATGTAATCTCGCATGCTATTCAAAAGTATGAGGACAACTAACAATTCCAGCTAACCTAAACAATGTAATGAAGAAAAATACTGGTTTAGGAGTAGACTGAAGATCTAGGTATGTGACTACAGTGGCTAGGTAACAACTGTCTGCTTGTCGTCAAACGCGAACTCTTTCTGAGAATTTTTGGATAAGTTAATCCGCATATGTTGATTAAATGAGCATCTGTAGTTGATCAACTACTGGTGAAATCTACACCAAAATAGTTACATATTCCTGAAAAGTGAAGTTTAAAATTGGAAACGTCATATGTATAACACCTGATATTAGTAGACTTACGTCCAATGAAATCACAAAAATGAGTATCTCTGTGTCTTTCGCCAGTGGCTACTAATTCCATTAAACTTTGATTGACCTTCTTTTCTAATTCCAGAGCATATTGCATGGCATGAAGTCCTGAATTCCATGAGAGTTGAGAAGGTGCCGATATATCTTGCAATACAATTCGACCACCTCGCATGTTTTGATAGGTCATTAACTACGGAAATTTGAATTGGAAGATATCAAACTACCTTCATTGCATGTTGTCTCTCTTCTTCTGACTCATTGAGGAAAAATTTATAGAAGCCGTTTAAAGCAACGTCGTCACGATGAAAATGAAAAGCCATTGTCATATATACGTAGCTCGCATATAGTTCCATGTTGATCTGCTTATTGATTCCAGCTTCACACTCTTCATGATAGTTTTGTCTACACAAAGACATAATTGCGTGTGTTTTCTCGTGAATCGCCAAAGACTTTGAGCGCAGCGCGTTAAAGTCGTGATTCTATTTGATTCCTTTGAACAAAGCAAATCTGACTCATTATATTCAATATCCAATATCCTTTTCACGAGCTAGTATAAACCAGTTGTTTTTTTGCGTTCCATCTTTGTTCTTTCGGTACGGTTCCAGGTGTTTGGTTATGTCGAATCGATGGAGGTCTAGCCACTCAACTGTCTAATTCTAGGCAGTTGGTTGTGAGTTTGTATGTCTTGGGATTTGAATGAAAACGTTTGTTTCAGGGCAGTAGGGTTTCTGGATACCAGCAGCCGTCACATTACCAGACCGGAGATCAGTTAGTTGTAATGTGGAGAGTAATAAGGGTAATAAGGCTTAAATTCTAATGATAATATGAATAAAATTTCAGAACTGAGCAATATATAGGTGAGTTTAGTTTATTAATTGGTAGTGAAGATTGTGAGAGAGAACTATAGTGTAAGCATGGGAGAGGAAACAGAGATAATAAGCGAGATAGATTAATTGAGTGATCTGGGGAGATGGCAATGATAACAGCTAGCAGGTCTCAAGATATGCATCATAAACAGCCAGTTTAATATGTTGTACGCCATAATCAGATCACCTCTTATCCTCATGTAACTCAGTGGGAATAATCCTAAATGCTGGAGTCCATAACTGTAAGGTCTATTTTTCAACCCTATCACCCATTTCGTTGCTCGTCTCTGCACTCGATCCAAGAGATTCATGTCTCTTTTAAGCAGAGAGGGAGCGATGACGTTGTGAACCTCCAAGTGTGGGCGCGCGTATGTCTTAAATAATATTGGGAATAATTCAGGGTTGATAGCTGCAAGTTGTAGAGAAGTGGGCCGAAGATGGTCTCCTGTTAAACTCCCCATGTGGATGCTCGCCTACTCACGTGCAATCTATTTAACTTGGTACGAAATTTTCTGTTCTCAGGGTAGTTTCGACCGTGTCCGTGGAGCCCATTTCCGCAACCTTTACAAATACGCGTGCGTGAGGTAATGAGTCGAAAGGCTTTTGCAACGGTAATTTTCGGTCCGAACAGGATATCCAACTGTCCCATGATATGATAAGATTTGATGCCCATGACCTGCATTCACGAAACCCCTGTTGAGCTTAATGGAGTGTTTTATTCTTATCCATGTACTCCTCCACCTGTTCGCTCACTAGCCCCTCCATTACCTTGGATAGTATTGGTAGTAATGCGACTGGTCTGTAACAGGCTGGGTCCTTTCTATCTCCACCTTTGAAGATTGGAGAGGGAGTAGCTTGTTTCCATTCAGCTGGGAGTTTGTGTGACTCCATTGAATGCCTAAACTGGTCACATATTGGTGAACAAAGGACTTCTGCATATTTTTTCAAGACTATGGGGCGAATGTTGTCAAAACCCGGTGACTTACCTGGGTGCAAGGATTTTAGTTTCTTTAGTATTAAGTCGGTAAAGATACGGACGTTCCCTAAGCCGTCAGCTGGAACTGTATTTGCGCAGTATTCTGAACTGATCTGTAATGTTTGTGTTGAAGATTCCAGCCATCTCCAGGTTGGTGAGGTCTTCCCCATTCGGTACCTTGGGAGAACACAACCCCTAATTCGTAGGTTTTCTTTTGGACATGAACCTAAACAGATACTTAGGGCTTAGCCTCTATTTCGGCAGCTAACTTCATCGGAAATTGTCTCCTATCACTTCGAACTTTGGTACTGCATCTGTTTCTCAATGCCAAGTAATCCTTCAAGGAAAACTTCCACTCTTCTCGTCACCTGTAGTAAGCGCTCACTACCACGCCTTGTCCATGTTATCCAATTTCCGGGTGTGAGGTAAGACTAAGTCACATTGTCTACGACAGAATTCTGGATGACTTATCTCACCGTCTGCCCATCTACTGTCAGTCTCCGCCACTCCCGTGGCGATGGGGCATGTAGTATTATCTCTCTCATAAGTGTGCAGTTTGCCCTAGTGTATCAAAGAAAGGGCTCATTTTCGTTCCGTGTGAATATTTCGTTCATGACAAAGACTGTACCATGGTCACGACTTCCTATTGGCGCATGGACTTGAACATCCTCAACCAGGAGCTGACCATGTGTTAACAAACAATCCAGGTTTGAGGACATTCCTTCCTTAGTCCATCTAGTGGCACTGTGTACGTGCTCAGAGCGTCTAATTGCTGCGCCAAGTCGCTTTTGAAACCAACCAGTGGGAGTTGTACCCCGACTGCTGAGATTTAGAGATGGAGTATTGAAATCTCCAGCTAAGAGTATTTGATCAAACCCCAGGACTGACAGTTGCAGTGTTACCTCAGTCAGTTTGCTTTACTGGCCCTGAGGGAGGTCGGTAAATTCCTCCAATCAAGTATTTCGTGCCATTCGTCTGGAAACAATACCAATATGGTTCTGTCACCTGAGTTAGTTGGGTGTTGTATAGCCGTTCGGTTTTTAAGTGGCTGTTTATAAATATCGCCACTCCGCCTCCTGATTGGTGTACCCTATCAATTCGGAAGAGTGTCATGCCTTGCAAGCTCAGTACGTCATCCGCATTGTTGGAGAGTCACGATGTTTCAATTAGGATTATGATATTCAAATCCATCTGAGAGCACATATTCCTGATTTCTAACATGTTACCCTTTAGTCCCCTTACGTTGCTATGGCGGCAATTAGCGGTTTGTCTCAACACCTGTTGCACATATAAAGCAACAGACGTTGTCCGATATTCAAAACATGTTGTTCAAACCGAGTTGGTCAGTTCTGTGGGGACTGGCCTCTGCATGTTTTTTGCATGTGCAGTGAGTTCAATCGTCGATGCTATTATCTTCGTTTCTTGTGCCAGTGGTTGTTGATCGAGGTCAACTGTCAATTTTGTGCGTTTGTCGTGGCCTCCCTGTAGTTTACTCGCAGATCTAGGTTGGCTTTCGCAACACCTAATGTTGCTAGACAGGTCGTTCTTAGAAAGGTACCAAGCTTGAAGTGCATCAGTCAGGTCTTCCCGGTTCCTGAATGTCACAGCCATCAGACGTGGTGACTTAGTGGACCTGAGGTATGACGGGCTGGGAAACCTAGAAATGAGATGAGTCGTCGTGGTGTGAAGGTCTAAACTGAGTGATAGCCATCACCACTGTCGAACATCGTGCACGTGGGCTTCGTCCTATCTACCGCCAGCGAGTTCACGTAAGCCGTGAATTATCATAGTGGTCTGCTCTTGGATACTTAGTGTTGTCCTGGCTGCCGCTCGTACAAACCAAGGTTTATCATGCCTGATGCGAATCGGCGAGGATGATTTGACCAATGGCTTTTGGGATGCGAGAAGGTTGTCTTCAGCCGAGTATTGAGTAACCCTCATTGGAGGGGTTTTCCTTTTCGAGACGTTCTGGCCATTAAAAAGTGGCACATTTTTGCTGAGGTATCTCTTATTCCGAGGATTGTTCAGTATTTACACCACCGTTCTTTGTCAAGAGCGGCCCTACCATCTAGTGACCTATCTTCCGACACTGGGACATTAAATAAAAAAGGTGAATATACTCTATGGTCCATGTCCTTGAGTGGTAGCTGTTTGTGAGTTGTGGTGTTGCCATTCCCCTTCTTCACTTGCACCCATTGTTCCGTAGTGCTAACAGATACTTGAGGATTAACAACAACCCTCTATTGACCTCGTGGTTCATACCTCTGTGTTACGTCCAATTTTTTGCTCTTTGATCCTTAGAAGCATTGTGTGTCGATCTATTTGCAATTCACGATCCCAAAGATTAAACCAAAAGGAAACTCCAAAGTAGGTACCAAAGTTTATTGCCAATTCACAAATAATCGACCAAAATGTGTTTGTTTATTACAAATAGACGACCAATGTCGTTTTAACAACAATAATTATAATAATTACAATTACCTTCTATTTTATAGATTCTTGGAGCAAAAAACTGCAAACGAACAATCAAGACAAACAGGAGTCCAAAATGGCCGAAAATAATCATTCAAACAAGTTCATAAGTTAAGTAAAACAAATATACCCAAAAAACACAGTGAAATTAATGATATTTATATAAAGGTTTTGATCAGCAAAATGTCTTCATTTCTCCCGTAACACTCTGCAGGTTTTCCTGGTTGTTACAGTGTAAGATGTGGTAGCAACCTTATTACTTAACATGATAACAGAGAGATTTGGAGGTGGAAACCGAGATAGTTAAGATATGTAATACATGAAATAGGAATTTAGGAAAAAAGAATTCAGTAGTATATAATATAACTTCAAGGAATAGAACTTTGAAGTACTCCGGAATTGCAACTTTGCCTTTGACCAGGATCCCGGACTAGGGATCCGTGGCTGGGTCCCGGTCATAAAACGTTACAGATAATGTGTATTTATATATTTTGGTCGAATAGGAAACAGCATCGAATTCTGTGACACTGATAGTCAGGACAACCAATAAGAAACAACGTTGGGGCACGTGACTATAATATCTGGTGTAAATGGATTTTCTACCGTAGCAGTTCAATTTGTTTCCAGTAAGTGTAAGTCGAACGCGAAAGAATGAGCGAAGGAAGCGAACGAATAGGCGAAGCGCATTGGAGAAGGCTAAGAGCCAACTCAAAGAAATAGAGCATGACTAAGAATATATAGTCAGACAAATATAAGACAGACATGCAACAAGCGAAATAGGCACACATGAATAAAAGCTACGAATGATTGACAAGGTCAAATAGCAAGTGGAACACATCATGTGAGCTCATACAAACCAGACAATAAGAAATAATGGTACATATAAGTTATTGCTTGGTTAAATAGATTAATCGAAAGGGCTTAACCAAGTTAGTTGTAAGCGAGCTGGAATACATGTGGAGGCACTACATATACATAACCAGCATCTATCAAAGAGTTACTCTCAAAATAACCTATAACTCTATGTACTTTTTCTCATTTGTTTTTATTTGCCATTGGACGGACGGTTCGTTTCGGTTAGTTTTTCATGGATTTTGTTCTATATCTTAATCTAGAAACCTGGTTTTCATATTTTAGTTCAACTGTTTTCTTATATCTGAATGATATGATTTTAGTTTTTTATCAATATATGGATGTCGAAAGTAGTTTTTTGGATTGTGTTGCTTCGGAAGTGTTTCGTTTCAGCAGTGCAATCGTTCATAACGTACCAGACAATCATGCAGCAAATTCGATCAAGTCTTAGCTGCTGAATACCGGTATTACGATGGATGGTATTTTTGTGCACAAGACCACGAAAAAGTCACTCAAAAAATGCATCCACCAATACATGTGTAAAAGTAATTGAATTTCTGAGTTTCTTCAATGCAATCTGACAAAATCGGATTTTCAAGGATGTTAGTATTCTTCCAGTTAGTGCTTTGTGCAGGTATAGCCAATCATAGATCGACTGCATCAAGGTGTCATGCATATCTTAGTAATGAAAGTCATGGTATCAAGGCGCATTCGGTAAGAATATACAGCCTTACAAATACCGTACAACTGAAACACACCAAAATCCGTCCTGATTGAAAACACTGTGGTTCTAATGTAATCAGTGTCCTCTCATCTCAGATTGCTTATTTAGATCCCTATTTAAACAACTGTGCCGATAATAGCTGACATAGTATCGCAAATGTCCTCCTTAATGCAGCATCCAGTTGTAATGACTGTGATAAAATCGACGGTCTAAACTTTAGCGGAAACTAGATGATTGAAATTACCCTAGACATAGTAAAATTTGAATTTTGAAAACCAACGGAAACATGCGTTATAAAACCTCTCGGAAACTGAAGAAACAACATACTGTGCCAGTAAATGTTTGAAATGACTAAAATGAACAAGACTAATCGGCTTAGTTTTATTTCCTCGATTCATTAATTTCCAAAATGTCAACAGAGCTAATTGAATAATACAGCTTCATGGTATTCAGTGAGTTCCCTTCTATAGCCGACCGATTAGGCATTTTAACACTGCTCATGAAACATTCAAAGTACATGTGCTACAGGTGATTTAGCGAATGTTTCAAACAACTAAAGATAATGATACAATACTGTTAGTTTGTAATCATCTGTTTCAGAGAGGAGAGTTTTTTCATACCCGGTTTAAATAATCTAATTGTATACACTGTGAAATTGGTACCATCTACCACATACTGGAAATACTTTACTGGCGAGTATATCAACAACGATTTTCTACTGAATTTATTGTACCTCATTTGAGAAGGATTTCACATTATTATTAGGAGAAAATGAAGATGATTCCAATAGGGTATAGCTGAACACTTCTACGAAGGAAACGAAACTAATGAAAAGAAAACATTTATTATTGTACTCATCTTGTTTAACTGTACTAAAAAACACTCACTAACGCGCGACTTTCTGTTTTTGTGTTACTGCCATCATTCATAACTTGCTGCTCGTAGTATCAGCCTCTTTTTCCTTCTAATATAATAATCTTAACCCTGGATTTATTTGTATTCATTGTGACAGAATAGTAATTAGTAATTACTGGTGATTATAATCAATCTCTACTCGGTCACCAATAAAATGGCATGCACTTACTGCTACAATACAGTTCCAATTGCTATGATCGATTCATCAAATATGATAGAAAGTGACATTTCGCTCATTTGTCTAACTGTCATCATTTTCTAATTTCGCGCTCAATAACCGTAAAGCCTCTATCAAATATGTAATTTTCAGATATGTCTTCAACAAGTATCTGTCTTTAGTGATAATATTGTTGCTCAGTTTGTTTGAAACAATTCACTGTCATATTGGACGTTTCAATCATTATTGAATCCTAATTATAGTAATTCGACAAGACAACAGGATTGTCACCTTGATTTGTTAGAAATGTTTATACTTTTATAAACACTACTCAACCATATGAGTTTATTCTGTCCGAATTCGAACTTAAGTCAAAAGCATTCACACAATGTAGTTTTCACATAAACTATTTTAGGCATTTATATAAATGCACTACCATATGTGTAGTACCACTTCCAGCACAATTTGATCATTCATAGTATTTTGACTACATTCCGAAGCTAACGAGAGCGATGATCGAGGATCCGGTGACACGACAGGCTACTTTAATCCGAGTTTCCCAAACCCCCATTGAGTAAAAGAAGAAGACTTGAAATGAAGTAGAACGTGTCTTCTACAGACATACAGAAAGCACGAGGTCTGAGTTCAGAAGAGTATAAGGATCCCGAACTAAGGATCCGGATGATAAAACGTTACAGAAAATGCATATTTACACCGTTAGGTCTGATAGGAAACAACATTTGAATTATGTGATATTGATATTTAGGATGACCAATAGAATTAGAGTTACAAAATAGTTCTCTTCGGATATTGGACTAATATCCTTACAGATCATTTCACATCCTTTATGCTACAAATCATAAATATTCCATATCTACAATACATATGGTCACATGCTGTAAATTTACATTAAGAATTTGTTATATCCTTAACTCTGAGTCAATCTCAAGTGACAAATTCAGAACTATGCCTCAGCACCGGTAGCCTAGAGCCTGCAGGCCTCTTAGTCCACGGCACCATAGCCAGCCTCCACAAAATTTTTTCTTTATCAAACCGACAGTGGATCCAATGAAATACCAGACCACAACACATCATAAAATAACATAACACACTTATACATGAACCAGTCGAAAGTGGTTCATTTAAACGGGCAGTCTGTGAATGATAAACGAGATATAGATTAGCAATAACGAATGAGTTATTTGCAATTTTATCGTAAAGATAAACAAATTTATACGATCATTTTGTCGTACGCCATGAATCTTGACTGCCTTGCATCCATCTAGTCGGATTTTCATCATGTGATGTTTATAAAACGGGCTATTTAACTTCAAAGATCAAAATGTTCTAATTCACCAACAGTAACTACACTTATGCAAATATATACAGACACATAGAAACAGAAAAGAATTACGATGAAAATTTATTAACCCGAACTGTTTGTCACAAAGTTTGCATTATGCCTTCCTATTCAGATATGTTCATGTTCATGATTATGCATCTCTGTCTGAATACCATTCTTCGATGAATGTGATTCAGCAACGCTTTCTTCTGACATTCCTACAAAAATATCAATCATCATAATCGATACATTCTAAATGTGTGATACAAAAATCAACAGTAAGTAACATTTTTTAATTGTTTCAAATCAATGCGATGTACAATGTATGTATGTATGAAAGTCTAGATAAAACACAAATCATATAGAATTACTCACCTGCATTCAATGGAAATTGTGAAACCTTGTCATTCGTTGAAGTGATCGCACTAATCACTGATTCATCAAATGACACAAGCATCATCAGTATGGACACTAATACGATGGAGCACATCTGAACGAACACATGAAATGACGAATATGATGAGGTGAACGACTGTGAATGTTGTACTACACTCACCTTCTCTGTCTGAAATACCAATACCAGGTAACGAAGTGTATGTCAAACTGAGTAGTGATATGAAGACAAAGAGTGGGTAGTGACAGAGAGCTGTATAGTGGATGTGTGTGAACAGATTGCATTTATATTGTTTGTGAGATGATGTGTGCAATGAAATTGTCTATTGATGGTACTTGTCACGGTCAACGACAGAGTGAGATGGTTGATTTTGTGTGAGTAGTGTTTTAGTGATTGTGAGTAGGTGATTGAGTGCGTGATATACGTGTGCAGTAGATTTGAAGAGAAGTTGATGTTGAGATGTAAGTCGACCTGATATGAGTGCTAGTGCAATGTTGTGGAGAGGACACTTGACCTCGTGCTTTTTTGGTAATGAGTGTTGTGTAGATTGTTCAGTTACTCATTAAAATCATAAATCGACTGATGATTTCAATTAGTAACTTAATAATCTTCATAACCTCACAATTCAATTACATATCGTCACTAGTGACTAGCTCCGTGAGGAATCTCCTATAAGTTTTAGTGAGAAGTCATGACCAGTGAAATTCAACCTGTTCGGGTGTATAGAGTAACTGCCGAAGACAGTGTATGAGGTTCCACAAGACCGTGAATTGATCGAAGTTAGACAATAATGCCGTTAAGTATTGGATCAGTGATCCAGAGGTTGGGCGTTCGCAAGGCAGATCAAAAGTCCTGGGTTCGAGTCCTGGTCGAAGTACTGCAGATTTCAAACATTGCTCAGTATTTGTCCTATGGTTCTTTACGAAAGACAGTTCTACTTTCTGACAAGCTATCTTCCGACGCTGAAACATTAAATTAAACCAAAGAATTTCGTTTGATCTCCCCGTCCTTGATTTGTAGCGCTTTGAGAGGGATGTTGTTGACGCTTCCATTCTCAACGCGCACCCAATACTCCATTATGTAAGAAGAAACTGGGGTATATACAACACCCGGTGACTTTGTTGGTGTATTGGATGGGGTTGGGACTAACATGATCGTCCATATAGCGGATTATATGCTGGGAGATTCCAGTAGAATGGTGAGGATCGATAAGTTTGTTTTCGATGTGACCATTTGAAAAATCACTGTCCATACAATCAAACATTTCATGCTCTCTATCAAACATTTTTTTTAATGATTTTTGGCGATATTTAATAAGTGAGTTGAGAACAATCATTACAAAAAACACGAGGTCAAGTGTCCTCTCCACAACATTGCATACAAGTGTAAGTATGAGTTCAAACTAGCACTCATGTCAGGTCGACTCACATCTCAACATCAACCTCTCTTCAAATCTACTGCACACATGTATCGCGCACTCAATCACCTAAGCACAATCACTCACTCACACAAACTCAACCATCTCACTCTGTCGTTGGCTGTGACAAGTACCATCAATCGACAATCTCATTGCACACACACACCATCTGACAAACAATATAAATGCAATTTGTTCACACACATCCACTATACAGCTCTCTCTCTCTCTCCATATCCGATTCGTTCCGATTTGACCATTTAATTTTGTTATACACGTTTAGAGGAATTTCTTTTCTGATCGGCAATATTTACTGACCTAGCAAGCAAAATCCTGTGGATCTAGTGCCGTTTCCACAAGTCATGGTCAGTATCCGAATGCTGAAGACATTTTATGATAACTCTCATCATTAAAATTGTGCCGTATATGCCGATCTCATACTAGAAAATGAAATATCTCAGTTTGTACGTACGTTTGTTTGATGCATTATCCACAAATGTATCTGATAGGTCATGAATTAGCTTCTTTAATCACGGATGTTTTCAATTCTAACTCCTTGCCTTTTCCTCTTTCCATCTCTCATTTCAGCGCCTCATCCTACAACTTAATTAATAACCTTGATATTCCAAGAGACTAATAGTTGCCTTACTGAGAAATCTGTTTAACTATTGTCTTGAGAATGCTATCAAGCAGGTCAACAAAACATCAACCTCATCAATTCTTGTTTGATACACCTCTACACTTAACTTACATTGATTCTCAACCACCAGTTGTTTGACGCAGCACAACCTGCATAATTCACATCACCCACTGTGTTGTATATTACAAAGTCTGAAATATGATTAACAATTTTACGTGAAAAATACTAGCCCACCTGTAGAAAACCAGTGTATCTTTTAAACTATCCGTCCAACTGATAAAAACTTATCACAATAAATTTGTTAGCGTTTGTAATTGTTTGATCTTGCCCGCAATCCTGCATTCCTCATGTAACACATTTTTATGTGAGAATAAATTCTACTATTATGCTGTCGTTGAAGTAACTGAGGAGAGTAGTTGAGTGAGGTTGCAAGACCTACCACACAGTGGTTCAATTTCGGCATGTTTAAGGTTGTCATCAAGTTTCCTATGCTGAATATTTACTCAAGAAGTAAAACTGATATTTCCTTCTCGAGAATGTTTAAATATTCCATTACGGTAGTGAGACTAAATCGTTTCCTACTATTTGTAATTAATTGATCATTGAAGCCACATCAAACCTGAATTGCTTGAAAATACATGCATGGTTTTGCTTGATTTCTTGATCTGAAGAAGAGAATTTGTAATCAAAATATTGCTGAATCGCATTTAATCAGGATGATATCTGCAAACTCGCGCAAAAGTATCATTTAATTATTGCATCAACAGATGTGTAAAGTCAGTGAAATGTGTCAATGAGTCTGTGGTGTGAGCTACTTGTAAGTAGTATATGACGTGAGTGTCAGCGTGATGTCTGGCAGCAGAAGATGGGGGAAGATCAAGAAAGGAAGAGTTAGAAAACAATGGAATTTGTATGAAACGCATGAATAGTGACAATGGATTGATGTTGTTTGCAACAGGAACAATCCAGTTCGATATGATGAACTGATATTTTGCAAATGAACGATTTACGATATGGTTTTCCGATTTTACTGAATAACTGTGTAATTTTCGTCAAATACAATCCGGTTGCCCCACCTGTGTTCTCATTCACTACAAGTCTAGCAATTCGACATACCTTCATAACTTATGAACTATGGATTGGACACTGATGCAGTCCTGCAAATAGCTATCGTATGAAGTACGGGTTTCCAAACATACTATTAACATTTAAGGTGTAACTTTGGAAAAATGCTTATAGCAGTATTTCGAGAAATAAATATAAACTTTAGGGAATTCACATGATTTTTGGTTTTGATAGTGGGATTTGTCATTTATACAGAGAGGTAATACTAACGCGACATGTTCACGAAAATAAGTAATGTAAACACATACGTGTAGCGGCGAATCCACTATTAAGAAGAGAAAGCAAATGATTGAATATCAACATTCATTCTGGCGGTGCTTCTTTCTCTGAGCTGGATGTTTTGGTTGTGAAGCTTTCATTGTTCTTCTGAACAACATCGTCGCCACACACTTTAGATAGAAGTGAAGCATTGGAATTTCTTCACGTGCATGACTCGTAGCTTGTTCTTGTAAACTTCGACGATCTTGATTGGTTGCAGCTGACCTTAGGTCTGTCGTTGTTTATACTATAGATGGGCTATAAAGCTTTTGTATACGAATACCTCTTATTTCCTTTTTATTGAGTACTGAAAGAAGTGTCCGCATTCAATCCACCCTATACGGTATCAACACGTTTAATAAATTCGATTGAGCCGTGACTGAATGGGACCGCTTCGGACCTTTGAGAGCCGCTGAATGCTTCTAGGAGCCAACCCAAAACTTCTACTTCATAACTCTTCGGAATATGATTTCCCTCCGGGGTCGAAATATAATCTTAGCACAGTTTGGTCCAGTTTATCAGTTCTTTCCTGAATGTTTCTGAACCGAATGAGCATTCTCAATGGCCACCTGAATCTCGAGATCACTTAAGGATTAAGGCACCGACCTTGATTGTGACAGTGAGGATCTCATTTTAAATGAAATAATTGAGTGAAACTCTTAGTTTCTTGATTATAAGAATGTATTTGACAGTAAGGATAAGCAAACTTCAGGGGTATTCCGTGACATAATGAAGTAACAACAAATCTCAACATCACATATAATTCCTGTGATAGGCTGAATTGTATAGTCGTACATACATTCCAAATAAAAGTTGGAATCAGATGAGGCTGCCAACTCTCATCCTATCTGTTCTAACTATATGTTACGGAAAAAGCACAGCACATGATAGACACATTTGATTCAGCTGTGTGATTTGGACTGTGGATTGTCTTAGCGATTTCATCCCACAAAAATGAACAAAATTCAAACAGATGAAGTCAATGCAGAAGCAGTTAGATCTCAGTATTCACATGAGAAGAACACCAAGATCCTGAAGTAGAACACAGTTTGACTGCAAAGATCCAACAGACGTTGAGACACTTGTTGTACACAAGTGGAACATAAACGACTATGACAATCACATAGATAAACAAATTTGTTAACATCTGTCTGTGCAAGACACTCCAAATCCATCAACCAAAGATCATCACCGATAATTGACTGTGACAATGAACTGGCTGTCAGTTGAAGAATTCAAAACGAACTATAAGGTAAGCAGAATACATTTGACGAGAAGGAATAAGGTGCATCGCTAAAAAAAAACCTTGATTTGAAATCCTTAAAGCAAAATGAATAGCGCTTGAAATTATAAACAGCACTTAACAACTAAAAAGGATAGATTCAGATTGCGTTGCATGGAGAGGCCTAGTTGACAGCCTTATGTAAAAATGAATAGAAATTTTCATTATGTGCATTCATGTGCAATCAACTTTCACCTTCAATCCCAACATTCTAAATAACAGAGTGAATACCCAAGACAGACATCTTTCTCATGAGTAGTGAATAACATATTTCTCTGATAGTCATACCATACCATTCAATGTGATACCTGAATTTGTGTTTCAGTGAGTCGAAAAACTTTTTCTCTGCAATCACACAGACACTCTGTACCGTTCACTGTTCAGTATTCTATGAAAAATATATAGAACTCTGAAGTAGTCTAATCTTAGTAGAAAAAGGTATTGACAATTGACGGCTGCCTTAACAGTATGCTTTGGGACATTAGATCCTCAAAAACTCGCTTGGAAAATATCCTAATTTTGTAATTTTATGTTGAAATTTTGAATTTTTATGTTTCCGCGCCCGAAGACGTTCAGTTGACCTTCAGCTTACATTTCCCAATCGGAAAATTCTTGACTGTCATTGGTTGGTGCACTATTTTAGTGGCTCTCACCAATGGCGTTTCTATCATTGTATAAATAAGCTTGAGTTGAGTGCTTAGACACCTCATATTTTCTGAATGCCTATGGCATACATTCTTTCTACGCCTTATCAAGACTTCTTACTCTACTTAGTTGGGGCCGGAGACAATCGAATCAAGATAACTTATCGCGTCACTGCATCGTTGATCTTCGCTCTCGTTTACCGAGTAAGGTGAACACTCATAATAGCATTTAAGTATAATCATCACTAGAGAAACTTGAAAGCACTGGACAGCCCACTTTCATCCTAATATACGAACGACTAACTCATCAGTGACAGTGCAGATCTATTCGAGTAAATGATTTTTAAAAAGAAGAAACACACACAATCATAAGAGTATTTTAATGAGAAAAAGAAGAAAATTCCGTTTCAATGTATCATTTCAACAAATTGATCGTTTTCTATTGGTTAAAATGAAAAAAATGACAATTCAATGATGTGATGTGATGTGATGTGGTGACAAACTGAACGCCACAACATTTTCTAAGTCTGGCGCGCACACACACATACATACAAGAAACAGTACAATAGTCAAGTTAAAAACCATTTTCAACTGGAAGAATCACACATACCTAACGATAAAAAAACAAACAACAGACTTGGATCGTTAAAAACATCACACGTACAACAACAACAGTATATGATATAATTATCAGTAGTAGGCCAGAGAGAGGGAGAGAGAGTAGTACACACACACATACACACATAAAAATCACATTTACATATTACACAAATTATCGATCAGGATGAATAGACAGGTAGATAGATAGATAGATAGATACATAGATTACATACATACAAAAGGAGTCAATTGAAATGAATCAGCATTAATCAACAATATATTTATCCTTTTTTCTCTCAATAAAACAACAAGAATGAAATTACCTACAGAATGGTTTAGTTTTTTGTTGAAGAAAAAATTATAAAATAAAAAAAACGGGTAGATGATGGTATTTTCGAAAGAGAACAGATCAATAAGGTGAATAGCAAGTCAAATAGTAGTAGTAGTGGTAGTAGTGGCAACAACAACAACGACACCAATTGAATGAATTCAATATCTGTTAAATCTTTGTTTGTTTGTTTAAATATTTAAAAAAAAGATGTGCGCATGCATAAGCGTTAAAAAAAAAGGTTAGCATTAAGTTAGTAAGTACTCTAAATATATTTTCAGCACAAAATTTTGATAATAATTGTGACAGATTTAAAAACCTACGCATTGAATTTAGTAGATAAGATATACACAACATTTGAATGTCATAATTGTTTAAATTGATCAATTTTTGCAAAATGGCCGACATGGCGGGAGAAATGAAATTGGTAAATTATACATGTATATTATAATATACACAGACACGCAGGAACACAGACATACACAGGCGCACACACATACACAGAGACAAGTGTTGTGTTTCTTTTTTCACTTCAAACATAAAGACCGGGGTAAAATTGAGAGAGAACAAAAAATTGGGAAAGGAATAAATAAACCTGACATGAGATCATGTGTGTGTGTAGTAAGGTAAGAGTTACTTGAGGATTCATATAATTTCACAACTATATGACTCTATCGAATAATTTTTGCATAAAATTTGTGCTTTCATTCATGATTATTAAAATAAAATTAGACGACAAATCAAATGAGCAAAGCGATCATGCATGCACACACACACGCACACAACAAAGCACAACCACGTGAAACACCACTCCACACATTCACTGACAGACAACAACAACAACCGGAACAAGTGAAAGAACAGACAGGCAGGCCAACACACACTCACACACTCCTCACTTCCTCACCATCATCGTTTAGAGAATGATAATTGTGCAAACAAACATGTTTGTAACAAACACACACAATTGTTGTGTCAATATGAAAATATTATACAAATAAACAAGCAAATGAATTAGAGAAAAACAGGGCGGGAAAAACGAGTGGCATGGGGGGGGGGGGCGGGAGAAAGAAGGTTAAAAACAAGAGGCGACGAAACGAATACAAATGTCGTACATAGATACATACATACATAGATTGTTACAATTATCATTACTCTAAATATATATATATATTACAGGGATAATATAGTGAGTAGTAGTAAATCACGAAATAAATAAAATAAAACATTGAGGAGTGTGTGTATGTGTGTTTTTAGTTGTGATTGTTGGTGCTCTTTCTCTCTCTCTCTTGAATAATAAATGATAAACATGAGATCAGTGAAGGTTGAAGGGAGCTAGGTGACAGTAGCGGCAGCAGCAGCAGGAGCGGGAGCAACGACAACGTCGGCCACGGCGACGCCGACGCCAACAGCAACATCAGAAACAACAGCAACAATGAAAGGACGACAATTTGACATGGATTATTTGAATGCCAGGCACAATAATAATAATAGTAATCATATCTATCTGACACAAAGTAGAATAGAGCAAAAAGAAAGGAAATGGCGGAGGAAGAAGCAGAGTTCACTCGCGCGAAGTTTAATGATGATGATGACGTTGATAATGATGAATAAAATATTTCCTAATCAATTTAAATGTATGTCGACTGCCAGAAATACGTTTAAAACGTACACCATAATCAATTGGTTTAGCTAACTGGAATATTTCCATATCCCAATGGATTAAATCACATGTTGAAGCAGCAGTACTAGCACTAGTAGTAGTAGGAGTAGTACTACTAGTAGTACTAAGAGTAGTACTTGGATTGCTTTGATTATCATTACAATTTGTGCGAATTGTAGTACAAGTTGATTGACGAGGAGGAGGAGGAGGAGGAGAAGAGGTGTAAGAACAAGAAGAAGAAGAATTAGTCATTAAGAATAATTTTGTACAACGTAAATGATATGAATTTAATAATTCATAAGTGCATTGATATTGTTTCAACAGATGAATTAATTGTATAAATAATACATTTGGATCATGATCAATAATAGGTAGAGTTAAACTGAAATATAAACGACGTGGTTTCCATAATTTATGCTGTTGTGGCTGTGGTTGCTGTTGAGGTTGTGGTACTAGTGGTTGAGGTGGTTGCCCATCGTCACAGCATTGTGACAAAGTCGGTGAGGTAGTGGTTGTTGATGTTGTTATTGTTGTACAATGCGATAATGATCTCGTGGCGTTGTCGTCTGTCATTGATGTAGTGGTTGTGGTGATCGTTGATACTAGTGGTGACAGTGTTGAGGTTGTTGTTGTTGTTGCTGCTGATGTATACAATCGAGTTGTACTAACTTTCAATCTATGCATGTCGGTACTGACAATCATTGGAGTTTTCGATGTTGGAGGATCGAGGAGGCAATACGGTTCGATTCCGGTCTTTTCTATAATTTACAAGAAAAAACAACCAGATAAAACAATAAATGTATATATATATATATATTTATATATATTAGAAGCGAGAGCGGTAGTACACACTGAATGATAACTAAAATGGAAAAAAAAAGAACTGAGATGTGCGTCTACGTGTGCACATGGGTGTGCGCGTGTGTGTGAGTGAGTAGGTGAGTATGAGCGCATACAAAAGCAATTACAACAACATCAACAATAACAACCACAATAACGAATAGCACCCCAAGTTTGTTAACAAAAAATTGATGATGATAATGATGATTAGGTGTAGTTCATGTAGCAACAACAAATACATGTACAATTGAAAGAATACATATTTTTCAATTGAAAGAATAAAACAACAGAATGATGCAATCAATTCATAGGTTGAGGTTACACGCAACAAAATCAAGAAAAAAAAAGACAAAACCCAATAAATTTTAAGCTCGTTAAATTTCTTATTTTTAAAGATAAGAAAAACACCATAAAAGTGGATTAGAAGATTAGGTTTCGAAGATATGATTCGAGAAGTATAATTCAGTGAGATAAATTTAGAAGGAGAAGGGTAGAGATTATGAGGAATTCAGAAGGTTAGAATTAGACAGAACACAAAGAATGGATGCACCTGCGCCATTGCAAACGATTTCGAGACATGTTATTCAGTGTCACTAACCATTGGTGACTTTCGTCTCGCGGACCTCAACCTGATAGCCTACATCTACCAACATGACTCAGTCCACTTGTCAATGACTTCATAGATTTGTGCCATGTTTTAGTTTGGCTGCTCCTAGCTTTCTTTCAACCTATTGCTACATCGCAAAGCATAGCTCGTCGTGGTAGTCAATGCTTCGGAATACGCAACACATGTCCAAACCGCCTCATCTAATCAAATTTCAAAACTTCATCTACTGATCTGCTATCCTTATCTCCATCTATCTAAAAAAGTATTAGGGCTTCTTATTAATCTTCATCGCATAAAACAAAGTTCGCCTAAGTACATGATCGACATAAATTCAAACAGGAACATCTGTGGATCATTTGAATTAACGTCAGATCCCGCCACATAATATTTTGTCTGATATAAACAAACAACAACACACTTTTCAATCAATAAACACAACCAATAACAACAACAAAACCAACATTGAATACTGAAGATCATCATTGTATACCAGCAATAAAACACATTACATTCGAACAAAAAAAAAAATTTGTAACTAACTATAGGTGACAATCGATTAGGGTTATACGAGAGAGAAAAAAATGAATAATAAAAAGATGAATGAGTTCCAGACGATAAACACAATGCAATCTTGAGATGGTGAAGAAAACTTGTAGCTCAGGTGGATGATTGTGGTGGTGGTGTTTGGTTCTCTGAGCTGGTTGTTATGGTTGTGGAGCTTTCATTGTTCGCCTTCTGAACAACATCATCATAGGTGACACAGGATCAAGAAACAGATCAAAAAGGGGGGTGCAATCAAAACAAAGTTGCAAACAACGACAGGTCAAAAGTCAACAGCAACCAATCAAGATCGAGGTTAGCAGAACAACGAGGAGAAATTCGAATGCTTCACTTCTGCTATCTGAAGTTTGTGCTGATGATGTTGTTGTTCAGTAGAAGAACAATGAAAGCTCCACAACCAAACTACATCCAGCTCAGAGAACGAAACACCAGCACAACAATGCAATCCTGTTGTTGTATGAAACAGAGAAATGAACATTGAGCAATGACAAATCGGATAGTTTGTTATTTGTATATTTGCATTACGGGGTTGTGAAGATTGTTAAGTAGCTACACATTTTTGAAACCATGCATCGATCAATGTTAGACCACGATTAGAAACCTGGAAGAAGCACTGGAAGACGTCCGTTTCGTCCTGGTATTGGACTCACCACTGGCAATGCGCATCCACGACTCCTGCACCCCACGGGATTCGAACCCAGGACCTTCGGTATTGTGTGCGAACGCCCTAACCATCGGACCACTGAGCCGGAATCTAACGGTGTTAATGTCTAACTCGATCAATTCATGGAGTTGCGCAACCTCATACACAGTCTTCGGTAGTAGTTACTGTCTACACCCCAAAAGGTTGAACAACTTCACTGGTCACGTCTTCCCACTAGAACTCGGAGAAGATTCCTCACGAAGCGCTAGTCACTAGTGAGCATAGGTAGTTTGCATTACGAGGTTGTTGTGAAGATTGTTAAGTTACACATTTTCTAATGGTGGTGTAACATTGATCGATTCATGGTTCCAAAAATTTGCATATTTGAAAAAATAATATTGATCCGAAATAGATAATGTGCAGGCGACTCGTCAAACAATTTTCATTACATCCTGAAACTAACATGCTTAATCAAATTCGATTCTTATTACAAGGTTGTGAAGATTATTAGACCATCATTAATAGAAACCTGGAAGTACTGAAAATGCGAGCATTCGGTCTTGGGTACCGGACTCCAAATTAGTGACATTGCGCATCCACAACACCTGATACTCTCCGGCAGGATTCGAACCCAGGTGTTGCACGCGCGCGCACGTGGACGCTTAACCTCTAGACCACTAAGTCGACTAGCATCCAACCGTGTTATAATGTCTAATAACTCCGACCAATCTCTCGAGATTTTATGCAACCTCACCCCCATTTGTGTCATCGGTCGTGTTAACTGCCTGCCTACACACACTCGACAAGGTTGAACTCCACTCACTCACTCACTCACTCACTCACTCACTCACTCACTCACTCACTCACTCACTCACTCACTCACTCACTCACTCACTCACTCACTCACTCACTCACTCACTCACTCACTCACTCACTCACTCACTCACTCACTCACTCACTCACTCACTCACTCACTCACTCACTCACTCACTCACTCACTCACTCACTCACTCACTCACTCACTCACTCACTCACTCACTCACTCACTCACTCACTCACTCACTCACTCACTCACTCACTCACTCACTCACTCACTCACTCACTCACTCACTCACTCACTCACTCACTCACTCACTCACTCACTCACTCACTCACTCACTCACTCACTCACTCACTCACTCACTCACTCACTCACTCACTCACTCACTCACTCACTCACTCACTCACTCACTCACTCACTCACTCACTCACTCACTCACTCACTCACTCACTCACTCACTCACTCACTCACTCACTCACTCACTCACTCACTACTGGTCACATCTAAACAATATCCAATTCATTCATACACAATCACATCATTCACATACTGATAAAATGAAAAGAAATTTTATTGTTCATCTACGGGTAACACTACTTTACTATAAAATACAATACAAACTCATTAAAAATCTATGCACAACACTTGTTATAATTGAATGATACTTAATGAATTGAAACTCTTGAAAATAATAAATGATTGTAGTTGATTGACACTTACAAAATAAAAAATTTTTTGTATATTAGAGTATAAAAGAACAGAACAGAACAGAAAAGTAAACAGACAGATTGTGACACAGACAACAAACGATTCGTTTATATTTTTTCTTATGTTCAGAAGACAGTAAAAACACATTTAAAAACTGTCACGCCTGTACGTAAACACGTCAACTTGATATACTTGTACTATTTATTACGAGTTTACCTAGTAGTCGGAAAACACGAGAGTGAGGATCGAGGATCCGGTGACATGACATACTACTACTCAAATCCTATGACATTGACAATTAAGACGACCAATAGGAAGCAACATTTGAAGTGATATTTTGATAGTCAAGACAACCAATAAGAAAGAAGATTTGAAATGACATTGACAGTCCGGATGACCAATAAGAGACAAGAGTTAAAACGATCATAATTTTGACCAATAGAAATCGACCAATAGGATTTGAGCAATAATTCTCTTAGGATATTGGATGAATATCCTAACAAAAACACGATAGAAAAGGGCCAACTAACAATTGATACACTAACCAATCAATTGAATGAGTTGATGACTGTATGGGGGGAAGGATACCGTTTCTGGCTAGCCACAAAAAGAACGGAAGCAGATATTGCTTTTCTTAGGCGACCCACCGATCACTTACTTCCTGAATCTTTTCTAGGCTTACAAAACTAGTCTAAACAAATATCACAAGATATGTGGTGATGTTGGCGGTGATGGTCCCATGAGGACCGATGTCCTACAACACTTGATTCATACGTCATTTGTTCTATCAATAATAATAGTAATAATCTGGAGTTCATAGGTAGTTATTGGTTTACGAATGAAAAGTTTTTCAATTTGCATAGATATGAATTCTCCATAGCCACCAACTCGTTTTCATCCTCTCAATTTCACAAACACCACCTCTGTCATGAGGAGACAGTGGGGGTGAACAGGACTTCTCTGATAGTGACTAATCAAGCATGGCCATATGAGAGCCATTTGGAGAGTGGAGAATCGACTCTCAATTAGTAAACATATGTAATACACTACTTATCAACCTATTTGGTTCAGTGAAAAAAAAGATAATCGTTTGAATTACTGGCATTGACTTATGAACTAACTAGCGAACAACCATCAGTCTCGTTTACAGAAACATTTTTATTCAGTGTGATAAACATGAAATTAAACTTAAAATAAAATGAGAAAAGAAACCAATTACAAATTCAAAAAGAATCTTATCTACATTGTACCACATAGTTTAAATAGTTTTTGCGTGCAGTTGAAAAACACATCGTGCCTATTACACACAACAACACTAACAACCAAAAACAACACACACACAGAGATATACACACTAACAATAACTGATATTTGAAATCATGAATCGACCACAGTTAGACCACCATTAGAAGAAACCTAGAAGCACTGAAAGACGACCGTTTCGTCCTGGTATGGGACTACTCATTAGCGGCAATGAGCATCCACGACTCCTGCGGCTCACAGGATTCGAACTCAGGACCTTCGGTCTTGCACGCACGAACGTCTAACCTCGGGACCACTGAGCCGGCACCTAACAGTGTTAATGTCTAATTTCGATCAATTCACGGAGTTGCGCAACCTCGTACACAGTCTTCGGTAGTTACTGTCTACACCCGAACAGGTTGAACTTTCCGAAATTCCTGAACCCGGTGAACAACCAGCTGATGACGACGACAATGACGTCTCCACGAGGTGCCAACTAATGCAACCACAAAGCAAAAAGGATTCTAGCGATTAGACTAAATAATTACCATGCAGTACACAGTCATTTTGTCTGTTCTGTACAATATATGACATTAGCGAGTCAGTGTATATAGATATTCATGGCAATCATGAATGATGTATAAAATGTACGGAAGTTTAGAGGAGAAAACAAATACATAAGTGTACAAAATACACTAATTAAAAGGGGGGGAGGAAGGGTAAACTACTACTACTACTAAACAAAATGCAACAACAACAACAACAAAGAAATCTATACAGACAGACTAATACAACGCAGAACTTTGTACATACATAAGTAACATCAGTTCAGGTTGCCATACTGTGGTGCGAGCTACTTATAAGTAGTATATGACGTGAGTGTCAACGTAATGTCTGGCAGCGGAAGATGGGAGAAGATTAAGAAAGGAAGAGTGGGAACACAATGGAAACGCATGAATAGTGACAATGGATTGATGTTTTGCAACAGGAACAGTCCAGTTTGATGTGATGGACTGATATTTTGCAAATTAAAGATTTACGATATGGTTTTCCAATTTTACTGAGTAACTGTAATTTTCGTTAACTACAATCCGGTTGCCCCACCTGTGTTCTCGTTCACTGCAATACTACGTCAGCACAGAGACGTAACTGTTAGTTCAAATCCAAGAGTGATAGCGATAGTATCATGATCAATATTAGTTTGTACTTTATGATCTATGTGAGACTATTACTCTAACCAATTGATTGTTAACAGTTCATGGTGAGGGGGGAGTGATGAATTTTCATTATAAAGTTTGTGGAAATGATAGAGTTTCGCTGAAAGCATGAATCGACCAATGTTAGACAATAGATAAGATCGAGCAATATTGCGGGTCTAATATCGATTGATTCACAATTTCAATGAAACTCAATCATTTCCACAACTCTATAATGCCAATTATCATGTACTCAATAGTGATTAGCTTCGTGACAGAATTCTCGGAATTCTAGTGAGAAGCTGTGACCATTAGCGTCCGATTGCGTCAGATACTCACCAAAGACAATAGATGATGGTCGCGCAATCAACGTAGAACTTCGTACGTAAATACATAAGTTCAGGTTGCCAAACCACATTAGCACAAAGGTGAAATTGTCACTTCGAATGCCATAGTAGTAGCGGTAATAAAAGTATTAGCAGTAATCGGGAGGATTAGGAATCGAACAAGTAGAATCTAGTGAAATAAACTTAAGAGCAAAAGATAAAGGTGATGAGGAACTCCGAAGGTTAGGATTTGAGAGAACACAAAGAGTAGATGCACTTGCGCCATTGCAAACGATTCTGAGCCATGTCATTCAAGGTTGCTAACCATTGGTGACTATCGTCTCGCGGACCCCAACCAGATAGCCTACATCTACCAACATGACTCATTTCACTTGTTAGTGACTTCATGGATTTCTGCTATGTTTTCGTTTGGCCGCCCCTAGCTTTCTTCCAACCTACTCCTACACCATAAAACATAGCTCGTCGTGGTAGTCATTAGTTGGGCATACGTAACACATGTCCCAACCACCTTAACTGATGAAGTTTCACTACTTTATCTACTGATCTGCCATCCCAACCTCGTACTCTTTCCCTAACTATAGCATTGCTTAATCGGTCGCGCAATATTGTGGGTTTATTCAAGTTAGATATTTCCATCGCTGGATGCCTCCGACTAGGCAGTCAAAATGTTAACCGATCGTGCGCGGTACCGAAGGTCTTGAGTCCGATCCTTTTCTGTGGGATTTTGAAAGTGCACTACCAACGAGGAAGTTTTATACTACGACTCATGATAACTTCTTAATCGTTTTTATCTGACTAAGAATGCGTACTAGTCAGCTGTGAAGCAAACACTAGTCAAGTATAGTCTAACGCACAATTTCAATATGTTTCCAGAATAAAGCTCGATAAGGATAGTTGAATCGAACATTTATCTGATCTGTTTTGACGTTAATGTTACAACATGAATGTTATTGATCGAGTGATCATCTCTGTATCACAATACATGTCATGCTTGTCTAGTTTTTTTAAGTGCATATCGAATCTTATCGATCAAGTTCCGATATAGCTAGTGATTCCACCACGCACAGACAATGTTGATAAAATTTAATGGTTAGGGATAGTTAGGAGCAAACCTTGTTACAATACTCTTTTTTTAAATAGTTAGAATCCCGTCTGAAATGGTATCCACTACAGGGTTCGAACTCGCGTTGCTTAGCTTCAGGTTTTAGGTATTTTAATGAGAATCGCCTTCAACTACCAAACTATGAAACTATTTGTTTGTTAATAAGCCGCTAGTATAACATATTAGTATATCAACTATATTTGATGCTCGTCAATTGATATGCTTGAAACTATTACGTGTTCACCTTACTCGGTAAATGAGAGTGAAAACAAATGATCCAGTGACACGATAGGCTACTACTCTAATCCGAGCGTCCCAAAGCCTCACTAAGTAGAGGAAGAAGTCTTGACAAGACGTAGGAAGTGTATTCTACTACAAGCAACTAAAAAATATGAGGTAGACATCATAGAAACGTCCTTGGGAGAGCCACAAAAATAGTGTACTAAAATAATCCATCAACCAATGGACAGTCAAGAATGATTTTCCGAGTGAGAAATCTAATCTCAAGGTCAACTAATCAGCCCATGCGTGAAAGCATAAAATTTCAAAATTCGAACCTTTGCCAAATGAGTTCTCGGGGGATCTAACCTCCCCCCCCAAACACTATTCAAAATAATGACACCTCGCAAAATAACAACACAACGAAGAGAGGAAGTGAGTGAAGTTGAAAACTTACTTTGAAAATCACCACTACCATTGTCGCCTGTACAACCAACGACAATCGACTCGCTATTAGCCGGTGTATCATTGGCGGACAATTCAAAACCATGATGTTGATGATGCTGATGAATAGGAGGAGTAGATTGTTGTTGCTGTTTTATATAACTAATGCCTAATTCACTGGATGATGATCGTTTTGATTTTGATGTGAAATGTTTAGAGATTTTATGTCTGTGTTGTTGGTGTTGTTGTTGTGAGTGTTTTCCAGATTCCATACTTATCCATGGATCTGGATTAGTTGATCCTAGACACTTCATTGTCTCATCATCATCATCATCATTATCACGATGTTCTACTGTATGTTCAGATGTTCTTGCTTGTGTTGTTGGTGATGATGTTGATGATACAGTAGAATGTGTTAATGAAGAAGAGTGTAATCGATTACACGGATCGAATGCTGTTGCTTCTTCTTCTTCCTGTTTTGATTTAAACAAACTCAATTTATGTGGTTTAGTGTTAGTAGGATTAGAATTATTGGGTTTTCGCATACTAGAAATAATTCGATTAGCATGACGATTTGTATGATGACTATGTTTTTGTTGTTTTGTGTTTGCAGAGAAAGTTAAATAATAAAAAAACAGGACATATGAATAAAACAAAAAATCAAAACATGAAAGCATTGAACATTGAATTAGTTAGTGTGTTATGGATCGTGGACACAACTTAAACAATTAACTTTCTTTTTAAATGAAAAAGGTACATTCAGTGAAATGACTGGATAAAACTACACTAAAAATCATCAAGACGGAGCTGATATACTAGACCAATCAGAAGTGGTAAAATGAGAAGGTCATTAGAAATATTCTTAAGAATGTATTGTGTATATCATTGGTCAAGGAATGAATTCATTTTCCAAAGTGAGGGGGAATACATGTATATGTAAGACAAGATCGATAAACGAATCCACCAATGATATTGTATGGAACATCACACCACCACGTTGATTCTGCTTGACCTTGTAGTATGACTATGCTTTGCTTTGAACACCAATCACAATCGCTCATGTTTGTTATATAAACGATATTAAATGCGATGACTCATAATTTTTTCATGTTCTCCTCTAGTGGTATGTCCACTCTATTAGACTGTGTAAATTTCTGGATTGTCGAGACAAATAGTTTATTTGTTTTGATTTCGGTCCAGTCAGTACATAGTGTTCGAAAATTAAAATTTCACCCATAGGTAAGTTATTACTTCTTACACCACACTTGCCTATTCGCTCAAGTAGTCGGTTTGGACAGGGAGAGTTATCGTGCACATGTGCCGTTTAGATCTCAGACACCGCTAAACATAGCAAAGTAACCCTTTTTTACGATTAAATTCTACAACTATCTACAGTTTGTCATAAAATAATGTTATCATCCTAAGGCACTTAGACTTACTAAAGATAAACGGTTAGAGATGCATTTGTACAGTTAGCTAGATATTTCAGTATTAAGCATATTTAACAACGTAAGTGATATTTGTTATGAATAGTTGATAAACTGGATACTTTATCTGCGAAAGTATGCATTTGGGGAGGAGCAGTGAACAGTGTTAGGAAATTCATCCAATATCTTAAGAGAATGATTAGTAAGTCTAATTCTATTAGTCCATTTCGATTGGTTAATTTCCTATTGGTCGTCCTAACTATCAATGTCACTTCAAATATTGTTTCCTATTCAACCTAAATGTATAAATACACAGTATCTGTAATGTTTTATGACCCGAGCTCAATCCCTTGTCCAGGATCCTGATTCTCTCTTCTGGACTCGGACATCGTACTTTCTGCATGCTTATAGAATAAATGTCCAACTTCATATCAAGACGTCTTCTTTTACTCAACTGGGGTTTGGGACAATCGGGTTGGAGTAGCCTGTCGTGTTGTCGCTTCTCGCTCTCGTTTTCTGACTACGGGGTAAACTCGTAATAGTTCAAGCGTATCAAATGACGTGCTACATGCATGCGTTACAAACAGTCTCCACGTTGAAGACCACACACACATTAGAGTCATATCTCTTCAAAGAATAAAATAAAGCAAATCGTTTTTTTAAAAAGAGATAGATAACCAAATTCAAGACGTATGCAAACAGTCTAATTAGTAGATACAGGACTTAGTCAACCTTAATCACTAAGCACAGCTCAAATATGATTGGGATTGATATTTTCACTTATTAACAAAGAACACACAAGCCCAACCAAACTGAAGTTTATGCTTACCCAGACTACTCTCTCTCTTTGTAACTGTTGTGTCTAATGTTACTTTTAACACAAACAAAACATCACCCGAATAGAATACAAATCGGTTCAGAACTCTGTTCATGTCTAGTTTATTGAGTTCAAGAGTGATCAAACAACCTTCACCAATGGAAATCTCAAACATACATACATAGTTCATATATATAGACATACTTGAACAGCACATCAATCCATGTGAATAACAAATCACTGTGACACATGAGAACAAGATAAACAGTGACTGTCCATAATAGCTAAGACCATAGAAATGAGTCGAAAATCATTTATAACAATAGTAGTTAATGCGTAGTTCATCAAAAAAACAAACTCAGAATACAATATTTCCTTAAACATTACTCTCTCTCTATCTCATCAATTTACTGACAGATACAGATCTACATCACATAAACGAACATTGATCAAATTAACTAACCTATAACTAAACTCTATCTTACTAATTTAAAATCCAAGACAGTTTTATATTCAATAACATACACTCTTTTGGATATTTTTAATAAAATATAAAACATTATCGACTAGTTTGATAAATCTGGAAAACAATAGAAACATTCTAGACAGTTTCAATAAACAAGATACGTCTTATTGTATAAATTAAAAACCATTTTTATGAATGTATGTATGTATTTTAGACCATCACATTAGAAACTTGGAAGTACTAGTACAGTCGTTTCATTCCGGTGTGAGATTGATCAGCAAGGCGCATACATGACTCCTACAACTAGCAGGATTCGAACATGGGACACCTAACCTCTAGATTGATGTGAGCCAATATCTACCGGAGTTGATGTACAACCAAAGGTCCTAGGTTCGAATTCTGATAGTTACAAGAGTCATGGATGTACGCTGCTGATGAGTTCCATGCCACGAAGAAACGGTCATACAGTGATTCCAGGTCTCTACTAGTAGTCTAACATAGACTGATCCATGATTTCAAAAAGTAATCCAACAATCTCCACAACCCCACAATACATATGAGTGTGTATCAGTAAATATTTTACTGTTTACAATCTTGAATAGAACACCTACGGTCAAAAACAAGGAAAGTATATCCTATCTCCAAATATTCTAACTGGCTTCTTGCGGCACAAATGTGCTTTACAAAATTGACAGGATGAAAAGCTAACGTCCGATCACCATTACAGAAAACCTGGAAGCACTGAAAAACGGCCGATTCATCCTACTATATATATATGGGAACCCCATATCAGTGGCAATACGCAGCCATAACTCCTGCTACTCGAATAGGATTCGAACCCAGGACCTTCGATCTTGCACGCTAGAACACCCAACCTCATAATTTGAGTAAATAAACAATCTTACAACGCACTCATTTACAAAACGTATGTTGAGAAAATGTCCATTTTTTTATCTGTTATACGAAACAATACAAGGTTGTGTTTTATGTGTGTGAGCGAACATAAAAGCGTTTAGATATAAAAATATTTCTAAAAATGGAGAATTAACTGGAAAAAAAAACTTTTTGAATTTGTATTTTAAAAATTAAAAAAAATGCAGCCAATGTCGAAAATAGTTGAGGAACAAAAATTTTTTATTTTTGAAAAAAGGAGCTGAATTCTCATTGGACAACAACCAGTCACATAGAACACTCAACGCAAACACACACACACACAAAGAACCAGAAATTTTGTAGGCAGATATCAAAAGAAGAATGAATAGCCATCGGGACTAATTGGATAGTTGTTGTTAGAGGTCAGGATAGAGTTGATTAGCGAATACTTGATCGGTAGCCTACACTTCGCAAAGGGTAACAAGCTTAAGTATGTAAATAACATCACTAATCTACTGATTGGATTAATAGCAACGTATAATTAGAGGATAAACTTTGTCTTACTTTGTTCACACACATAAACATAAATACTCAATACATGATAATTGAAAAATTTAAATTTTAGTCAACTTTATATTGAATCAAGTTATTTTTATATTAAAAATTAAAAATAAACTGTTATAATGTTGGTATATATAGATATTTTAGGGTAGAGTTTTGGAGGTTTGTGTTTCCACACATTTGAAATCATCAATCAATCGATCAATCATTGTTAGACCACCATTAGAATAAAATTGGAAGCACTGGACGGCCGTTTCGTCCTGGTATGGGACTAACTCGTCAGTAGTGCGCATCCACGACTCCTGCTCCTCGCAAAGTTCGAACCGTCAAGTGCTTCCAGGTTTCTAATTTTGGTCTAACAATGATTGATTGATTGATGATTTCAAATGTGTAAAAAACACAAGCCTCCAAAACTCTGCCCGTAAATATCGTAACAGTTCTCATTAGTGACTAGCTTCGTGAGGAAATTCCCGGAATTCTAGTTGAGAAGACGTGACCAATGGAGTTCAACCCTGTCGGGTTTAGGCATTAACTACCAAATACAAATGGTTGAGGTCGCGCAAAATATCCCTGGATCAATCAGAGCTAGACATTAACACCGTTGGGTGCCGGCTCAGTGGTCCGATGGTTAGGCATTCGCGCACAATACCGAAGGTCCCGGGTTCGAATCCTGCAAGGAGCAGGAGTCGTGGATGCGCACTGCTGATGAGTCCCATACCAGGACGAAACGGCAGTCTTTCAGTGCTTCCAGGTTTCTAATGGTGGTCTAACAATGATTGATTGGTGAGTTCAAATGTGTAAAAACACAAACCTTCAAAACTCTGCCCCACCCCAAAAACCTGAATTAAGTACCTCGAATGGTACATTGTACACATCGAAACTAGATCACATATTAAGGCAGATTCAAAGGGTAAGTGATAGACAGTCACTACCACTGAGTTCAGAGTAGAAGTCAATAAAAAGAGGGACGAAATCATAATACTGAATAATAATCAATAGGATTCGCACGTACAATCAAAACTGAGACATATCAGAAATCATGATCGATAAATAAGATATGTGACTATATATATATATATACTTTTGGTCTAACAGAAGTGATGTACGAGAAATTTCATCTTTTCCCGACATTATGGAGATTGTGGTTTCTAACTGAAATAAGGAATCAATGAAGATGTGACTAGTGAAGCTCAATCCTGTCGGGGGTAAAGAGTAGCTACCCAAGACAATCGGCGAAGTCGCGCAAAATCCCTAGAGATGGATTTAAGTGATTGGACATTAATACGGTTGGATGCTGCCAGCTGAATGGTCTAATGGTTAGGCATTTGTGCACAAGACCGAAGCTCCTGGATTCGAGTCCTGTGAGTAGCCGGATGTGCGGTGCCATCGACGTTAGAACAAAACAGCTGGCTATTGCTTCCAGGTTTTCAATGGCGGTCTAACAATGATTGACGATTTCAGAAATTCCACCTTGTTACAAAAGTACTGTAGTTCATCACTAAATATAATTACAAGTGAAGATTTATTCAGGCTAATATTCCAATATCCATATATATCATTCAGTTCGAACCTTCCACATCTTATAGCATGATTTTAAAAATTCCTTAGGTTATCAATGAACAGCTGTATACACTGCAACTGACACACACGTAGTGCTTTACAAACTGTAAACAAACATATGCGTCTCAGTTAATTACATGTTAACAATGAGAAACCAATCACGAGAACAAACTTAAACAACCGTACACACACACACCCGATTATAGAGACAATTTCAGTTTGATTTGTTACGATGTGTTACAATGAAAATACAAATTAATTATGACATTAATTATGAAATGAGCAGTCATTGTTAGTTCGATATGTGTACTAAACTCATAGAATATACAAATCGTGGTTATTTAATGAAGAGAATTTTTGTACAAATCGGATTAGTTTCATAGTTCAAATGATGAACTGATCTTAGCTAGACTACTACTGAAAGCTTGAAGGCGTTAAAGAACGCTATCGACCTAGTAGATGGACAACTCATCATTAGTGTCAATCCAAAACCCTCAGAAGTTGTAATCGAAGCGAGAACCTTCAGGCTACTAAGTCTAACTTCAATCAATCAAACTGTAACCAATGAAGTTCACTCCACCATTGGCAAAGAATGTAAGTTGTGCAACATCAAAGATTGATTGAGATCATTAGATATCAACTAGATGATCTAGAGGTTAGCGCTAAAGACCATGGGTTCGATTACAGCTTGTAAGCATTTTAGATGCGCCCCATATGAGATGAGCTAAAGGTACGAGGACCGAACATGTTGTTCAGTACTTCCAAATCTGTCTAGTTAGCTAGATCAGTTCGTCATTTCTAACTATGACAAATCATCACGTGTTTCTATTTGCTGAGAATAATCATCACACTCGTAAAAACAATATTACTAACATGTGATATTTTTATGATTATTTTTGTTATTACTAACATTATTATTAGTAGTATGTAAAAGCATTTATGTACAAATTTTTATTATTTTTTATAGACAAATACAATTATTCTCTTTGTGTTTCCTGTAAAACAGAGAAAAAAGAGGCAGAATAAAAAAAGTCAGAATCAGAATCACAGAGAGACATAGCGAGTGAGTGAGTGAGCGAACGCGAGAGACACCGAGAGACAGAGTGAGTGGGGGGCGGAAAAAGAAGCCGAGAAACGAAAACCACACTAGGAGAGAGAACAGCATAGCAAAAACCAAATAGCACTGTGAAAAACAATTGATCATGGTCATATATATATATATATATATATATATATATATATATATATATATTAAGTAGGCAGTTGTATTGTTGTTAGTCTTGTGAATTAAGTACCGCCGTTAAAGTACAATTAAAAAAAACTGTTAGCCAGAAATGGATTGCGCTTAGCGATGAAACAATTAGCGCGTAACACAAACACACAATGCACAAACACAATGACATACATTCGTGCACACCATTATACATAAACTGTCGAGTATATAGGTGCATTTATGTCGTAAAAAGTGTGAAAATGAGATATATTTGTATAGATTGCCATAGATATAAATATATGGATGTATACATGTGCATTACCCCTCACACATACACACACGGACACCCGCACAAACACACACACAGACAGAGATATATTTCCAATCTAACTCACCCTGACTTAAAACGACCACATCGAAAACTTGATTTACAAATAATATAAAAAGAAATTGGGTCATGATAAGTAGTATTATATCAAAAGTAATCATTATCAATGTATTGCGTGTTGCCCAATATACATATACATATATACATAATGCTATTCTCTATGTCAATAAATAATTTATGCGAACCAATCGAGAGACAGGAGTATTAGTAGTGTGGTGCGCGCTACTTATAAGTAGTATATGATGCCAGTGTAAACGTAATGTCTGGCAACAGAAGATGGAGGAAGAAGATCATGAAAGGAAGAAGAGTGGAAACACAATGGGATTTGTATGAAACAAACGCATGAATAAGTGAAATGTCAGACAATGGATTGATGATTGATTGAAGATTTGCAAATTAACCGTTTACGATATGGTTTTCCTATTTTACTGAGTAACTCTGTAATTTTCGTTAAATACAATTCGGTCGCCCTCACCTGTATCCTCCTTCACTACAGTAGTAGTAGCGGTAGGGGGAGGTTCAAAGTCATTTATTTAACACAACCAAAACCCTTCTGATATGCTTAAACAGTGTGTTGACAAGTAACTATGGAAACGACAGGTAGATGGAGAGACCAAGAGAGAGAGAGACAGAGGGAGAGCACAAGTTATAACATAGTACATTAAATCCAACAAAGTGCAAATGTTACGAGTAGAATATTCAGATAATGATCTGTAACCAACTTCGCTTGGAGCCAATCCCAAGCCAGTGGATAAACTAGGAGGGTTGGGCATCGGGTTAGCGATCCCTTGCCGTAGAAATCCAACTTGTTGAAAAAACGCTGACCAGAGAGATAATACGCTGGTTAGCGGGTAACAAGAGTGAGTGAGTGAGTAAGTAAGTAAGTAAGTATAGTGCGAATGTTTAAACGCTAATTTATTGATGAACCAATCAGATAACAACAGGTCATGCATTTTGACGCGAACACCATTCAAGCTAAGTAGCACTTTGGCATTGGAGCGTAATTTTACAAAAATCTAACTGGTAAATGTAACTTCTGACTGTAAATCTCTATTCTAGCTACTTTTATTAAGTTACAACACTTTAGAACATTATAAGTAGGTAAATTTTCCAAAGATCACTTTGGTATCGCTCAAAGATCGTTTCAACAGAAAATAAACCAGGCTATGTAATTCACAACTTGACTACTAATAAGTAGTTCGACAAGTTTAATTAAAAATAACTTGATATGAAAAGTTGATGGTTTGCATGAAAAAAAAACATGTAATCAGACAACCACAAAAGGCTTCAGTTTCAATCTGTAAATCGTAACACAAACAAACATCCCTTTTGACAATCAGATAAGCTTCATTATTTGAAACAGACATAAGTGTCAACAACAACAACAAGGCTGAGTCGGAGGGATATTGTCGAAATCAACTCATGAGATTTTATGGAATCAATAAGTGGCATTTTTCATTGGCCAGTTTAAATTGATACGTTTTTATTTGATGGGAAAAATTGGGTGAACAGGGAAATAATGACAGTAGGGAATTTTAGATGATGGAATCTCATACCATTAAAGCATAATTCTCATTTCATACATGTTTGTCTTTGGATTAAAGGATCGTAACATAAATATACTTTGACATATTTTATAATTGAACACCAAATCACGAAAAAACAGCTCAAAAAAACAGCATACTATGCTCACTGAAGCAAATAAGTAAGACGACCATAGAGATTATAACAATAACTAACTAAAGCTCTATTGTATAGAGCGTAAAGTTGGATAAATACAGATATTGCGGTATGAGCTACTTATAAGTAGTATATGACGTGAGTATCAACGTAATTTCTGGCAGCAGAAGATGGGGGAAGATCAAGAAAGGAAGAGTTAGAAGAACACAATGGAATTTGTATGAAACGCATGAATAGTAGTGACAATGGATTGATGTTTTGCAACAGGAACAATCCAGTTCGATATGATGAACTGATATTTTGCAAATTAACGATTTACGATATGGTTTTCCAATTTTACTGAGTAACTCTGTAATTTGAGATAAATACAATTCGGTTGCTCTCACCTATGTTCTCGTTCACTACAATATGACCATCAACCGGAAGATACAAGTGTTTATTAACAGTAGTTTACGCAAGATACCGAGGAACCCGTTGACTAGACTGCATCAGCGACAACCTATTGTGAGATAGAAAAAGATCAGATTCTAGCTAAGCAAGACATTTGGAAAATGCACTGGAAGTGGACAGGACACACATTGAGGAAAGCACCCAAGACAAGTAAGTCCTCTCAATTGGAATACTCACTCAAGACCAAAGGAAAACAGGAAGATCAAAGAACACATTACGCCCGAGTCTCGAAGACAGACATAATGAGAATGAACAGCGATGGGATAAAACTAACACAAATAAGTCCCACTGGTCAACAGTGGCCTATGTAAAGTAAACCAAAGTGGATCATGAAATGTTAAACACATTAAACTATAACATGAATGAATGAATGAATAAATTACCTTCGAACTAATCTCAATGTTAAACTACGCAAAAATCGTCCTGGTCGTGATTGACTACCACTACTAGATGATTCATTCTTTGAAATCGCAGTTGATGGATTTTCTATTGTCATTGAAGAATCATCAGAAGAAGAATGATTATGAACATCTGTGGAATAATTAACATTTTGATTCTTGTGATTCTTGTCTACTACTGCTATAGTCAATTGTTTTGATTCAACCATTGATGATGGGATATTATTGTTGTTAGTTGTCGCGTCCACCGCTGCCACATTGTTATTAGGTCGATGACGTACAGACCATTTAACAAGAGAATCTTTTTTACTTGACACTGTTGTTGTCGCTGTTGTTGTAGGCATTTTAAAACTGTATGATTTGGAATTCGACTTTTTCTTATCAACAGTAGTATCATCATGATCATGTGAAGTATTTTTATTTGTATTCAATGTATCAAGTGCTTTGAATATGGAATCAGGCAGCGCAATTGGACGATGACTAGGTGATGAGGTTTGTTTATGATGATGATTGTGTTGTCGCTGTTGTGGTGGTGATGCAGGTGATGCTGAAATCTTTGTAGAATTCAATGTACCTGAAGAAGAAGAAGAATAAGAGGAACACGACGACGAGGAGGAGGACGACGACGATGTTGCTGCTGCATTCACACACGTTGAAGAATGACTATCTGTGAAAGTCAATGATCCATCCATAGCATGATTATTATTATTATCACCACTCTTTTGATGATGATAATGATGATGATGATTGGGCTGATTGATTGATAATTTTTGTGTTTGTTTCATTTTTCTCTGCTGATTTTTATGATCTTCACTATTGAATATTGTATAAGGCATACTTGATCGATTGATATGGTGATTTTGTTTTTGTTGTGGATATCTTTGTCGATCATCATCATCATCATGATTATTATTCATATTGTCTAATATATCAATAATGGAATTTGTATGATTTTCTGAAATTTTATGATTGTTAGTAGTACTAGTAGTATTAGTAGTAGCGGTAGTTTCAGCTTCTGTAATGATTATTTTCGGTTTGGAATGAATTGAAGTATCTTTAGGTGGTTTACGATAAGAAAATGTTCTATAATTGAAGTAAAAAAAAATGAAAAGGAAGAATTAATCAGCTAATTATTTTGTGATGTTTTGTGATATATAGTATAGATACTAGTATATATTATAGTGTTAGTTTTTTTTTAGAATAAATGAACTAGACTACTTAATGAGTAGTCCAACTATTTTTCTAAAATGTTTGCCATGCTCATGAATTATCTATTTCAAATTTAACTGATATTATTACTCTATACACATACATATACATACGAAATGATAAAAGATACAAGATGGAGCTGTTTGGAATCAGTGAAATATATATTGGATGCAAGAAGCATCCACATGTATCACAAGATAAGCCCTCGCTGGAAATTCTTCAGGCCAAAGGAAAAAAGGACGACCAAAAATGTATTTGGCCGAGTATTGGAGACAGACATGAGAAGAATGAACATCCAGTGGACAGAACTAGAAAGGAATGTTCAGGACAGAGAGTAAGGTTAGAGAATGCTGGTGGTCGACAGTCTATGCTCCATTTAGGGGTAACAGGCGTAAGTAAGTACAGACAACAAACTTTTGCGAGATCATTCTATTGAGTTAGAAATGTTTGTTGCATTTTTATCGAAAAAAAGTAGTCACGTTCCAAACATTCACTTAAACAGAAAAGAAAACCTTTAAAAAACATGTTAAATATATGTTTCACACTGTACCAACATGATTCAATTTGACGTAAATTATGATTGTGCAACACAACAATACCAATTACGTAATATGTGTACCAGACAGATAGAACAAACTTGTTTTACAAAGAAATTTTTTTGTGTCATGGTCACTGATGTTCTATGGACGATGTCTTTTACTTTAGGAAACTGAGATAAAAGGTCAACATCCCAGGACGAAATCTGAGTGGAGGATGGATATACATCAATAGTGTATAGGAACGTTAAACGTCCTCAGAGAATAAACGGTATCTGTGAGTCTAATTTGGTTACGGACCAATATTGACAGCAAAGAAAGCTACAGAACCAAAAAAATCCAGCTCATAAAACGAAACTCCAATATGAAAGCATGAGGAATATCACACTAAGAAAGTCATCTCTCTTTAGGCTTGAGTGTCTGGAAAGTATTTCAACTCATTCATGGATATGAAAGTTTGTAATTGTGAATTAAATTCCTTATTCGCTCTGTGTCATCATCAACACTGATTGTTCAGTGTAAAGACATAAAATATGAATTAAAGTTGAAAATATCAACTTTTATTCGGATTTAAAGTAGTACTAATATCAATACATTTTTTTAAGTGTTTTAGATGCTTTTAAAAACAAAAACTTGACAGCCGCTTCAATCAAATGAAATTCTCTATCAATGTAACTTCTTTAACATCATAACAAAATCAATTACTCAATCAACATGAAGAATCAGCTGATTAGGTAAGGGTGTTTGTGATTGGACAGAAAAATTTTCCGTATCAATTTCAAATGATCGAATGCATGTCACACATTGAGAAGAACTAGCCAATCAAAATGAAGTTGTTTGTCGTTTGCATTTCTATTGGTACATCGATCGATTGAGAACACGTGACACATGTAGAACATATATATGATGAGACTAACAAAATCCACCAATAGAATACAAGTAAGTTATAAAAAAAAACTTTTTCCAAAAAAAATTTAAAAAATTACTTTGAGTAAAAAAACTGATCAGAATGTTTGCTGACTTATTTAAAAAACGAAATGAAATAAGTTGAAATCTATGTGATAAAACTATGCCAGTGAGATGATGACTTTTTGAAAAAAGATTTGAAAATTTCACTTTGACTTAAGAAAACACAGAAACTAAACAAAATAAGCGCGGAACACGACTGTCCTGAATGTATTTTCAATTAAATAAGCATTAGGTGGTTAATGTCAATAATAGCAAAATTGTTTATTATACTTTAAATTAAAGGGATTGAATATTCGAATTTCTATGGTTATATATATACATATATTGCAGGAGACTGGATCGAGCTCTGTTGGGAATGGATAGAGGTATACAATAAATCACCTGAGATGATTTAGATTTATCTATAGTATGAGAGCTTATCAATTAGATGTGCCAAGATAGTACTGCATATTGTTCTTTTCTAACGTACTATCACGAACTGACTGAACATCTCCCGGCATGGTTTACAAATGGCCAGATACAAAAACAATACACATTTCTATCTTGACACATTTTAATCGGTATTAGACTTTAGGACAAAGAAAAGTCAGTCAATGAAATTAAAGTATACTAAATATACATTGGAAATGATAAAGAAAATTGTTAAAACCATAACCAATCTACAGTTTTTCACTAAAAACACCTCATCAAACTCATCATCATTTAAGTAACTATACTTAGAAACAATAAACAGAATCAATAAATGACATAATGAAACACAATGAAACATTATATAAAACTGTGCAAAACAAACACACAAAAAAAACCCAGTATACACACACACATATATACAGGTATATACACATAAACAAACGAAAAAGTACCAAGTTAAAGCATGTAGTAGCAGTAGTAGTGGTAGCAGTAGTGCATTAGTTTGAAAAAAAGGTGCAACATATCAACAGGAAACAGGATAAATAAGAACATGTTAGCACACACACACAGATACACACAAAGGTTCAGATAAAAAGTACATTCATATATATAACGACTTTTGGGAAAACTATCAGTTCTCCTAATCTGCCTATTTCACTCTCTTTTATTCTACTATCCTGCTTATCTGAGATGAATCATTGCCAACAATAGGTAACTTTATTATCAAAGTAGATATTTTTTTTAATGCGTTTTATTTTTTGGTATAGAATGTGTTAGTAAAATATGAATAGTGATTCCTCTATTCAGTAAGTACACCACATACAATGATGATATGATGTCTGAATGGTGAATGCTGATGGCAATGAATTTAGACAATAGAAAATTCGAAAATGATAATCAATGGTTATTTTAAACAGTTTATATAAAACGACTATCATAGTGTCCGACTATAAAGGCTAGTTTTGTGATTGTTACTTATAGTAGTAGTAGTAGTATAGAGATAATATGCAGTAGAGTGTCGCTTACAAGTTGTCACCAGAGAGTTG
>OX103971.1:468602-523737 GCA_944470395.2 Schistosoma turkestanicum | reverse complement strand
GTATAAGGACGAAATGATTGTGTCTATTTGCTAATGGTCTATAATAAAATTTGTACCGGTTTTATGATTTCCAGTTAAATCATCTGAAATCATCAATCAATGATTGTTATACCACCATTAGAAACCTGGTAGCACTTGACGGCCGTTTCATCCTAGTATGGGACTCATCAGCAGTGCGCACCCACGACTCCTGTACCTCGCAGGATTCGAACCCGGGACCTTCGGTATTTTGTGCGAATGCCTAACCGTCGGACCACTGCGCCGGCATCCAACGGTGTTAATGTCTAACTCTGACTAATCTAGGGATTTTTTGCGCGACCTCTCCCATTTGTTTTCGGTAGGTAGTTACTGCCTACCACACCCGACAGGGTTGAACTCGATTGATTACATCTTCACACCATAGAACTTCGAGAATTTCCTCACGAAGCTACTAGTCACTAGTGAACAAGCAGTATTACGATATTTTGAGGCAGTGCTTCCAGGTTTCTAATGGTAGTCTAACAATCATTGATTGATGATTTCAAATGTGTAAAAACACAAACCTCCAAAAATTTTGCTCCCCAAAAAAAGATATTAAATCATCAACTACATATTCATGAATTGTTGAAAGGAAACAAGGAGGTGAACAAGGAAAAAAAGCAATTCATCACACTGGAACAACGATGATAATAATAATCATTACTATTCTTATTCTTATTATTATCGATTGTCTAGAGAAACAAGAAACAAATAAATAGTACGTGTGCTGAAGAAAACAAGTATGCAGAAACAATTTGTGCGAATTCTGCAAAAAAAATTGTAGTGTGAACAACAAATGCACCAGCACGCACTCGCACTTGCATACACACACACACATATATCTAAACCCTCATCTATAGCGGAAGACCGAAAAGGTATCACAACAAAACTAAGCTACACATACACACAGAGAGAGAATTGTGCCAATAATCATCATCATAATAATCAACAAACAAAGGTCAAAAGATGAACCACGATGCAGATGACAATAGTAACAAAATAATAATAATAGTAATAATAATCATTGTAACAATACACCATAATGATTACACGATACACAAATACACACATACACAGAGAGAGAGAGAGGAACGACAATCGATTGCGACACCTACGCCATATGATACTCACATATTTATATATATATGTGTAAGCGTAGAATAAAACCAATGGTTCTTCTACTGACAACAACAACACTTCTTCTTTTTTGAGTCTACTAGAAACATTTATTTGGAAGTAGACTATGAATGAGTGAGTGAGGAGTATCAAGTGTGTATAACAATCAATTTGTATGTATGTATGTATGTAGACAAAATTTTGTGAAATAATTGCCAAATAGTTGGTGTTGAAATCATATGAATCGATTAATGTTAGACCAGCAGTAGAAGAAACCTGGAAGCACTGAAAGACAGCCGTGGCAGAGAGCATCCACAACGCCTGCGACTCGCAAGATTCAAACCCAGGACCTTTGGTCTTGCACATGTGAACACCTAATCTCTGGACCACTGAGCCAGAATCTAACGGTGTTAATGCCTAACTTCGATCAATTCATGAAGCTGCGCAACCTCATACCACTGTATTCGATACAGTTTTGACTTTCTAAACTTTTCTCATTGAATCATATTTCTTAAATAATATCTTCCAATCCTAACCTCTCCGATTACTTCTAATACCTTAACTACCTCTTCTACTATTGGATTTGAATTGACAATTACATCTGTCTGTGCTGTTAAGGTATGGCAACATGAATTGATGTACTTAGGTACAAAGTTCTAAGTTGCATCTGACTGACTGACTGTATTCGATATTTATTGTCTACACCCGAACAGGGTGGTTACACTAGTTACGGTTAGTAAGTACTTGACCTAACTAGTTGAACCTTGTTGAGTGTGTAGGCAGTAACTACCAAAGATAAATGGGTGAAGTCGCGCAAAATCTCTAGACTGATCAGAGTTATCAGACATTAACACTGTTGGATGCCAGTGCAGTGATCTAAAGGTTAGGCGTTCGTGCACAAACCTCATACACTGTGAAAAGTAACAAGTAGAGATAGCAGTTTACAGACTAAGCCGATAAAAGAAAACGAATCGTTGATTATTTCACGTGAAGATCCGTAAAATTGACAACCTGAATTTTCTTTTCTTACAAAAAATAATTTCAGTTATATAAACAACAATCTCCATAAGTCTGTAATGAAAAAAATGTACAATGTACTGACTAATGACTAGCTTCGTTAAGAAATTCACAAAGTTCTAGTGTGAAGAAGCTGTGACAGATGGAGGTCAAGCCTGTTAGGTTTTGGCAGTTACCTATCAAAGACGATTGGTGAAGTTGCGCGAAATGCCTAGATTGACCGGAGTTAGACATTTACATCATCAGATGCCGGCCTAGTGTTCCAGAGGTTGAACGTTCGAACGCGTAATATCGTACGTCCTGAATTCCAGTCGTGATCGTGTTGTGAATGCACACTGCCACTGATGAGTAGTTCCATACCAGGACCGAACGGCCATCCAGGGCTTCCAGGTTTCTAATGGTGCTGGACTTACAATGATTAATTCATCTTAATGTATAAAAATAATCTACTGTTCTAACTAGTAGGTTTGTCATTGATTTCAAATTGTTCACAGGATGATAGGTTACATCATTTCATACAACTTTACCAGTAGTCATTAACTTGGTCACTATTATGATATGCAATGTCCCAGGTCTGAACGCGATACACACTAAGCCCGCAACATTGGAATAGAAATTCAATTTGGCCACCGAAATAAAACGTACAAACAATCGTATATATATATATATATATATATTAGTTCCTTTTCTTGACCAGTCACACGTATTCATCCTTCAGAGTATTTTTGATGGTCATAACAAATGACCTTCTCATTGGCTTACTCTATTATCTATTATGGTAGAGATAGTAGAAGTATTTGCTGTAATGGAGAAGATTAGGATTAGAAGATATCATTCAAGAAGTATGATTCAGTGAGATAAGTTTAGAAAGTCAAAACTAGAGGTGTTGAAGAATCCAGAAGATTAGGATTTGAGAGAACACAAAGAAAAAATGCACCTGCGCCATTGCAAACGGTTTTGAGCTATGTAATTCAAGGTCTCTAATCATCCGTGATCTTCGTCTCGCGAACTCCGCCCCCCACGTAGTTTACAACTACCAACTCAGCTCACTACACTTGTAAGTGACTTCATGGATTTATGCCATGTTTTGGTTTGTCTACTCCTACACTGCAAAACATAGCTCGTCGAGGCAGTCGGTGGTTAGCCATACGTAACACATGTCCCAACCACCTCAACTGATAAAGTTTTTATGTGTATGCCATTCGAAAATGACATTCAATATTGCCAAAATTGTTCACATATACACAATCTGATTTTATTATTTAATTCCTATAAACCAACAAATAAATATTTATTTATTTTTGCTTAGTTAATTTATCTATGCACTTTGAAACATTTTCCCAATTAATAATAATAGTAATAATAATAATAATACCTGTTCAATGTTCAATGTTTAAATGTTTTAATTGACATTTACTGACAAACCATCATGAATTAACTACTATACTTAAGGTTTCATTAATTATTAACCTTTCGAAATAAATAAAATATCATTTGAATGAATTACTTCGTTTATATTTTATTTTGTGATTTTATTTAAGGAAAAAATGTCCTGATTTGAATGTATGCACCAGTCATTCGTTTCGATTCAGGTTGTAGAAGATAATTTTTTAAAATTGTAGTTCTAGATAATTTGATGCCAATAAGTACCCCATCTCTTTTGATGCAAAATATCATCTTTTAATATGGGATATTAATGATGGTTATTCATTGAACGAAATGATATTTGTATGTTACTAGTAGTATTCGATCAAAGATATATCTTAGAATTATGGTGTCATGTATCTTAAGATAATTGAGTAAGCAATACTGTCATTAGGAAACGAGTACTAGGTAAGGATGGCAAATCAATAGATGAAATAGTGAAACTTCATTTATGTAACCAGTAACCTACGAATATCTTCTAATCTCACTGGCTATGTTTCACAGCCATAAAGTAAGACGGAGCGAACTACTGCGCAGTACACTCGTCTTTTAGTCAGCTAACGGATATCTCGCCTACGCCATAAGTGACGCAGGTTGGCAAAAGCCAATCACCGATTATTATCATCTCATGGACCCTAACAAGATAGTCGACACCTACAGATATGACTCAGCCCACTTGTCAATGACTTCATGGATTTCTACCATGTTTTGGTTTGGCCGCCTCTAACTTTCTTCCAACATACTCCTACACTACAAAACAAAGCTCGTCGAGGCAATCGGTGATTAGGCATACGTAACACATGTCCCAACCACCTCACAACTGATGAAGTTTCACTACTTCATTTATTGATCTGCCATCCTTACCTAGTACTCGTTTCCTAACAAATGCATTGCTTACTCGGTTGTCTCAGGATACACGAGCAATCCTACAGAGACACCTGTGATCGAATACTAGTGACGTACGAATATCTTCTACTCTCACTGGTCATGTTTCACAGCCATATAGTAAAACGGAGAGAACTACTGCACAGTACACTCGTCCTTTGGTTAGGAAACGGATATCTCGTCTACACCATAAATGACGCAAGTAGGAAAAAGCCATCTGAACCTTCTGTATCGGTGCTGGGATTTCGTCAGTCACCAGGTCATCGTTACTTATGAGACTACCGAGATAAGTGAAGCGGTCAACTGCTTCACTCCTTATTAACAAATTGAATGAACTAAAACAAAGATTTAAATATCGAACCAGTTGGCTAAAAGTTGGACATTATGACGACTAGTAAACAACTATGGATGGTACAATAAACTTATAACCAGAATTGATCTCAATCAGTTTGGAAATGTATCAACGTTGTTTTTTGTTGTTGACTTGATTGCTTCGCTAAAAGCAGTGTGAACAACGCAACGAAGAAGAAGGAGAGAAAAAGACATCCGTGAGGTAAGGTGAGGTGTGACATTTTTAGGGTCGACCTTATCTAACCTCTTCCTTCCTTGTCAGAAGGCAGCATCGCTAAACATGTTGGTTGTCCAAGAGAAACACCTTACTGCTGTTACATCCCTCTGCAGTCAGCAATACGACTTCGCCCTCAGACCTTGAGTAGCTGCTTTAAGTCTCATCGTTCTCCAATCGACCTGCCTGGCATGGTAGAAACTACAGGAACATATGTTCCAGCCAATATAGCTCAGTTGGTTCATGACGATAGGCAAGCCCGACCACTACATCAAGGTAGCACCTACGATCGGGCATGAAAATGATGGTGCGAGAATAACAACCACATAATAAATGAAAGTGTATGCCTGTCAACTGTAACACAAACGAATCAATAAATATATATATTGAACAAGACCATTGATTAATATTCATTTACAGGTGATGCATTTAAAGAAGGGAGTGTGTGTGTGTGTGTGAGGGAGAAAGAGAGAAAACGGATAGATGGACAGTTTTCTAGAAAAAACACATAGCTGTGTGTACAGCAATGGTAATAGTAATCATCAACATAATCTTTAAACAAATCAAGTCAAACAGAGAAGAATTAGTTAATTTAAAATAGTGATTCAAAACAGAAAAAAAGACAGAGGATATTGAACTTCAGAGTGTGTCGCTAGTGAAGTTCTGTGGGGTAGAAGTAGCTAGCTACGTCAGTACAGATTGTGTGATACATATCGACATATAGCAAACGAAGATGAAGTGAGGGTAAAATACGCAATGACAAACATTCAACTGAAGATAAGCGAATGCGATTGATTAATGGAACGTCTAAATGCCCTCGAACGGTTGATAGTAGGAAGATTTCGCCACAGCTCTTTAAATGGTTTTATATAGCTATGCGTGTGTATTCCCTTCCACAGTGTGGGGAACTGCGAAGTGACATTCGCCCTCATACCCGTAACAGTACAAGAAACAAAATCGGTCACAATCAAATCCTTCTTACACCCCTAACGATGACTAGCAAGGAAGTCATATTCATTACTCTACTACTTTTCAAGAGTATTGTTAATGAAAACCGAGAATTCGACAGTTAAACCGGGTTGATGGATATGTAGAATCCATCAAGGAGAGTTGGAAACCGACGATATAAAACCAATGGCGGTGCACACGAAACAAAGAACGTATAAACTTTTGGTTGGTCACCGGCTACCATGGTAGCGCATCTTGTGACGTTGACCAATTTGCCCTATGGATTAAACCTTTAGGTAAAAGGCATGAGGAACGGATGCTTAAGAAAACCATATGCTTCACTTTAGACACATGGGTAGGAAATCAACGCATTGTGTGGCGCATAAATGTTTAGGCGCCCTTTTGTACCAATAATAATGAACAATGCCTCAGAGTGATCTACAATTAAACACTACTTATTTAGGCATACAATTAAAATGATCATTTTACGGGGGGGGGTTGTGAAGAATTTTAGAGTTTTATTTGAAATTATAAAAACTAATCCTTGTTAGACTGTCATTGAAAAAACATGGAAGCATTAGTCAGCTGTTTCGTCCAATTATGAAACTACTCATTAGTAGCAGTGTATAGTCATGATTATGCAAGCAGGAATAGAAATCAGAGATTTCTGTTTCGTGTACGAATGTTTAACTCCAATCTTGATCATTGAAGTTGTCATCGGAATGATCACTGAAAAATCAAAATGTTATAATTTGAACTGTTTTCATTTTATGGGGACTAACTAGTTGAGCAGTCAGTGTACAATAAACGAAGACAGACAGACAGACAGATATAACGCAGGTTGCCATACCACATCAGCACAGAGACGTAACTGTCAGTTCAAATCCAAGAGTGATAGGGATAGTAGAATTATTAGCAGTAATGGAGAAGATTAGGGAGCGAAGATATGATTCGAAGAGTATAATTCAGTGAGATAAATTTGTAAAGAGAAAGATAGAGATTATGAGGAATTCAGAAGGTTAGAATTAAAAAGCACACAAAGAGTGGATGCACCTGCGCCATTGCAAACGATTTTGAGTCATGTCATTCAAGGTCTCTAACCATTGGTGACTATCGTCTCGCAGACCCCAACCAGGTAGCCTACATCTACCAACATGACTCAGTCTACTTGTCAGTGACTTCATGGATTTTTGTCATATTTTGGTTTGGCCGCCTACAGTAAACGAAGAATACTAAACTATAAGAATTGAACGGTCCAACTTGTCATACCACAACATTAGCGCACAGAGATACAATCGTCAATTCAAACAACAATAATAATAAAGATGTTTAAACATAGAAAACACATCAATGATTTATCATTGACTAACATTAAACAATATGAACTCACCATTCTCAGCATATTCCATGACTAGATAGACATGACGTTCAGATTCAATTACTTCATATAAACGTACTAATCAATGATAAAAAATAACAATAATAATTAATTACAAATTATTGATCAACAACACTAATGATGATTTTGAGAATAGATGATAAAAACACAAGATTTTTCATGATACAGTTACAGTGATGACTGTTGATTACAGTGAAAACATGAATAAATGATTGTTAGACAACCATTAGAAACCTGGAAGCATTAGACAGCCATTTAGGTCCTGGTATGGGACTCCTTATCAGTGGCAGTGCGCATCAAAGACTCCTGCTACTCATAGGAATCGAACCCACGACACGTAACCTTTGGACCAGTGAACCGCCATCCAACGGTCTTAATGTCTAATAACTTTGATCAATCTAGGGATTTTGTGCAACATTATCCAGTTCAATCCTGTCGGGTGTACTCAATAGCTACCAAAAGACAATGGGTGAAGTTACCCAAAAATCCTTAGATTGGTCAGAGTTAGACATTTACACTGTTGAATGCCGGCCCAGTAGTCCACAGGTCAGGCAGAGATGCGTAAGAGCAAAGTTCCTGGGTTCGAACCCTGCGAGCAGCAAGAGTGGTAGATGCACAATGCCAATGATGAGTTGCATACTAATACGAAACGGCCGTCAGTGCTTCCAAATTTCTATTGGTGCTCTAACAATGATTGATTCCCAATTTCAGTAGAAAACAAAAATATGTCTATTAAAATATCAGTTAGCCTTATTCACAATATTCTACTGTTGTTTCAAGAAGTCTACGTGAAACGGAGATACACTTTAAAGTAAAATAAACAGAACGTTCAATAATGATGAATTTTATTAATGTTACTGCCGGTCTCAAGCCAGGAATAAAGGAGGAGGGTTAGGCATGGGGGGGGGTTAACGACCCCCAATATCATAGAAATGCAACTCAAGAATCACATAATTAAAAAGTAGAGCCTCCAAATAGCCTGGAACAATCGAGAATAGGGATATACTCACTTCCCTCCCAAAATGCTCAGCGATTTCTTGTGACACAAATGTTATTTACGAAATCGACAGCACGAAAAGCAAATATCCAGTCAATACGTAAACTCTGCTAACTGATATGAAGGATTTATCTATAACAGTTGGAAAATCCTCATTCGAAGCCAGTGCATATGGATTCTACCATCCTCACAGAGCAAATGTCGTAAGAATTAATTGTTGGTCAATGTCAACCAACGAAATGTATCTCCCAAATATGCTGCACAAACTTGTAAATTAGACCATTACGTCACAAGATCAGCAAGTGAATCGTTAATACAATCACCAACAGTTTCTGTTTGGTCACCTGAACGGAGTAGCCCAATCAATTTTTAAATTCAATGATCTATGTGGCGCATTAGATATTTAGGTGCACCTTTTTCAGTCAGCTACAATGTAGAATTTCATATGTACGTACATCTGTTCAAGTCGCCATAACATATTAGCATAGAGATGCGATGGTCGATTCAAATACCGTTGTAGTAGAGGTGGTAGAAGGTTTTGCGGTTATCAAAAAGATTGAGGTTAGAAAAACTTATTCAAGCAGTATCCTTCACAAAAATAAACTTGAAAAGAGAAGGTGCTGGGGTCATGAGAGAACACAAAGATTGGACGCACCTGTGAGGTGACAAACGATTTTGAGTCATGTCATTCAAGGTCTCTAACTGTCGCTGACTATCATCTCGCGTATCCCAACCAGGTAGTCTACACCTACCGACATAATAATAACTAGACTGCATCTCTGCAGCTAGTAGGAGACCACCGAGTTAGGGGTAGTCTCCCTATAGTACATGGCGAGTAAGAGCATGTGCATGTCGCGAAACACAAATGCCAGTACACACATACATGTCATATACCATTCGATAGATAATGATTAGAGAAGCTAAATAAAACAAACCCTGTAGAAAACTATTACTCCTATCAAAAGTTATTATAAAAATTCTGACCTAAAATTTTCCTATAGAAAATGCCTATGCGGACTTAGCCGCAAAATTGGCAATTTTTGGTTGATCCACTTGTTCGTGACTTCATGAAACTGTGCCATGTTTTGGTTTGGCCAGCTCTAGCTTTCTTTCAACCTACCCCCCCCCACACACACACACACCACAAAACATAGCTCTCCAACTACCCACTCGAAAACATTTTTACATCCCACTTCGACAACCAGGAATTCAAGTAGACGGATAATTTGAGCCTATGTAACATTTACTTTAGCCTACCTACCTAGTCTATAGTGTCAATAATAATAATAATAATACCCACATTATCAAAAATTCATTTGTTATTTGTTGCTACCTAGTACATTCTGTTTAACCGCATAGAGAGGTAGAAGTAATCACTATGTGTTGGCTGTCCCTACCCCTCATACATTATTCGACAATATATTCACAATGGAAAAACCATACAAGCTGTTTCAACTTGAAAAGTTCAGTGTAACAAAACACACACACACACACTAAAAATACTGTTAAACTGATTATTATTATTATGCTGCACATGTTGTCAGTCAATGCCACAATTTTTAAAATGAATTAAAACCAATTTCTCTTTTTTTTGAAAAAAAACCCCATTATCATCTCATTAAAATATGATTTAAATGAATTGACAATATAAAAAAATAAAAAGTGGAAGAGAAGAGAAGAGACAAGAGAAAAGAAATTAGACACATTTCACAAATCAATAAAAAAGTCAATAACACTGTGGTAGTTGAAATCAGTCAGTCAGTCAGTCATTCAAATACAATGTAGTACTTCGTACGTCCGTAAGTGCATCAGTTCAAGATGCCATACCACATCAGCACAGAGACGCAATAGCCAATTCAAATCCAAAGGTAGTAGAGGTAGTAAAGGTATTAGAAGTAATCGGAGAGGTTAGGATTAGATAAGTTTAGAAAGACAAAACTAGAGAGGTTGAAGAATCCAGAAGATTAGGATTTGAGAGAATACAAAGAATGAATGCCCCGGCGCCATTGCGCATGGTTTTGAGATATATTATTCAGGGTCTCCAACCATCGATTATTATCATCTCGCGGACCACAACCAGGTAGTCGACACCTAACAACATGACTCAGTCTGCTTGTCAGTGACTTCATGAATTTGTGTCATGTTTCGGTTTGGCCGCCCTTAACCTTCTCCCAAACTACTCCTACACTACAAAACATAGCTCATTGAGTAGTAGCAATTATTAACTAAGACTATACGCCGATGACATAGTTCTGTTTGATGAAGACGCTGACAAAATGCAGAGTCTTTTGACTACCTTAAACAATAATGCAAGCATGTTGGCCTGCATCGACACCTGAACTAGTGTAGTGGTGATAGGTAGGTGAAGTAGTTGAGCATGTTGACCACTTCACTCATCTTTGCAGTCGAACTCATCAGTAGTAGTAACAACATGAATTCAGTGAAATATTAATAATCCAACACGCATTTTCTATGTTTTTGAAAAATGTTTTCGAGAAAACGAACTACAAAGCAAAGCCACCATGATGTGTTGATCATCAAGAATAAACAATGTTGAGGGCATATATAGCCAGGCGTGCAACACAAACTAATACATCGTTCAGCTAATCTCAGTCAGTCAGCAACAACGTAGAACTTCATACGTACGTACGTACGTACGTACGTACATCAGTTCAAGTTGTCATACCACCCACCACATTCACGAATTGTCAATTCTAAAAATTCCATAATAGTAGCGGTAGTAGAAATACTAGCTGTTAACGGGAGATACTATTAAAAAAGTATAATTCAGTGAAATAATAATAAGTTTAAGAAGAGAAAGATACACGGGGAAGAAGAGAATTCAGAAGATTAAAATTTGAGATTATTATTATGATTAAATTAGAGCGGAAGTAAAACAAACATATGGTTAAAATTAATATAAAAAAACAATTAAAATGTTCCTTCATTTGTTAATCGATCAAAATTTTACTCCATAAGAAATATCAAGTAGTAAAACTCAATAAAACCTGCCCCTCTCGTAACACTACTTTCTCCATTCTTATTTAATTTTATCATAGACATGCTCCTAGAAATAACCTTATCCTCGTCTGAATTTTCAGGAGTAGACCTTTTACCAGGTGGCTCGCTTATTGACTTAGATTATGCCGATGACATTGTCCTACTTGGTGAAGACTCTGACAAAATGCAGAGTCTTCTTACTACCCTAAGCAACAATGCAAGCATGTTCGGGATGCGGTTCTCATCCTCGAAACGCAAAATGTTGCTCAAAGACTGGGTTTCATCGGCAATTGAACTAGTGATAGGGTGTGAAGAAGTCGAACGTGTAGACCACTTCACTTATCTTGGGAGTCTCATCAGTGCCGATGACCTGGTGACTGACGAAATCTCAGCACGGATACAGAAGGCTCGATTGGCTTTTGCCAAACTGCGTCACTTATGGCGTAGGCGAGACATCCGTTCGCTGACTAAAGGACGAGTGTACTGTGCAGTAGTTCGCTGTGAATCATGGCCGTTAAAATAGATGTTGGTAGGTTACTAGTATTCGATCATAGATGTTTAAGAAGCATTGCTCGTATATCCTGGGACAACCGAGTAAGCAATGCTATCGTTAGCAAACGAGTACTAGGTAAGAATGGCAGATCAATAGATGAAGTAATGAAACTTCATCAGTTGAGGTGGTTGGGACATGTGTTGCGTATTCCTAACCACCGACTGCCTTGAAGAGCTTTGTTTTGTAGTGTAGGAGTAGGTTGGAAGAAAGTTAGAGGCGGCCAAATCAAAACATGGTAGAAATCAATGAAGTCACTGAGAAGTGGACTTAGCCATGTCGGTAATTGTCGACTACCTGGTTGGGGTCCGCGAGATGATAATAACCGATGGTTAGAGACCTTGAATGACATGGCTCAGAATCGTTTACAATGGTGCCAGTGCATTTATCCTTCGTGTTCTATCAAATCTTAATCTTCTGGATTCATCAACTTTGTAAACTTTTCTCACTGAATCATACTTCTTTAATAATATCTTCTAATTCTAACCTCTCCGATTACTTCTAATACCTTTACTACCTCTTCTATTATTGGATTTGAATTGACAATTATATCTCTATGCTGATGTGGTATGGCAACATGAACTGATGTACTTACGTACGAAGTTCTACGTTGCATCTGACTGACTGACTGACTCTCGTAACACTAACTCCTTGACACATCAACATTTCCATTGATGACTACTAGCAACATCATCCACTCCCGTAAAATCACACAAGCCGTTAGTATGAATGTAGTGCCTGAGAGCGCTTGATTTTAAATCAATGTTATTTATGGTTAATATTTTATTTAGACACTGGTAAACATTGGTAGAAAAAACGGGGCACCTAAATATATAATACGCCACACAGATCAATGGACTTGAGAGTGAACTGGGCTACCCCGTATAAGCGGCCAAACAGAAACTGTTAGGGGTTGGGATTAAAGGTTCACTCTTTTATCTTTTGACCTAGTGGTCTAATTCACAGGGTAGTGGAACGATGTTACGAGATATAGTTCAATGGTAGACAGTGACCAATACTCGGTTCTTGAGTCATTCATTCCGTGAGGATGATAGAATCCATGTACAATGCCTTAGGTTTTGAATGAGGACTTTTCAACTCTTCTAGATGGATCCTTCATAAGAACTAATCCAGTTTACGCTTCCACTGGATATTTTCTTGTGTCATGAGAAGTCTGTGAGTAGGACTTTTTGTAGGCAATGGCTAAATGAAAGCACTAGCAGATAGAGAACAGAGAATTCTCCTTACTATCGCCTGTACCAGGGTATTTGAAAGCAAAGCTTTACAATGAAAGGGTAATATTAACTAACTGTTTAAAATGAAATATTTAGAACAAAGTTTGAATATAAAATCTACTCAATTAAACATTGAATAGTTTAAACCACTAACTCCGCTCGAAGCCCTACTGGGGCTACTTTCGGTCGTAAGCCCGAATAAAGGAGGTGGATTGGACATCGGGGTTAGCGACCTCATCCCGTAGAAAACGAACTCACTAAAAACAACGCTAACCAGTTTAAACCACCAAGCTATGTGTGCACTAACCCACTAACCCAATAACTAGTCTCAGGACAAATCTGCATGCAATCAAACTGAGATCTTATCAACCGTATCTCTAGTCAGTTAGTTTCATGTTAAGAACGCAATCGAAACTAGACATCTCTACAATTTAAATGTAATGCGGTACGTATCATAGACAATGCAACAGAAAGTCACTAACGTTAGATCTCAAGGTAATTAGTAAGAAGTTCCTAAGAACCTGAAAAGCATGAGTTCGTTCGCACTCGCATAACTCAGTGGTATAGCTCGCTATTATATGTGCAATTACTTAACTGAGTAACCATATCACTAATCAACGATGGGATTATGTACCAATGATTATGATTACTATATATGCAATTGACACAGATACAACGCAGAACTTCGTACGTACGTACATCAGTTCAGGTTGCCATGCCCCAACAGCATAGAAACGCAACTGTCAGTTCAAATCCAAGAGTGATAGCAATAATAGAAGTATTAGCAGTAATGGAGAGAAGATTAGGGAGCGAAGATATAATTCGATAAGTATAATTCAGTGCGATAAATTTAGAAGATGCCATCTATCTATCACCTCAAGATATTGGAACCGATGGGCGCCATTGGTTTAAAATCAAAGTTTTCCAGCTTGCCAAGGTAGAGATCATCTGCACCCAAAAAACCGGTTTTAACGCTAGTTAGATACTCGCCTTTCTTCTTCTTCTCAATTCAGTGAACAATGTCCCCACATCACAAGAAGGAAGTGAGCAGAAAACCCCCTAGCAAGATGGATCTCTCATACTCCCCCCCCAAAACCCAGTTTCATCTACTGCCAAATACTCGTCTTTCAGTCCTCCTGATCACATCATGAACAATGTTTCCCCCCTCACCCATCACAAGAAGGTGGTGGCTGCTATGTATGCATGGTCAGTTAGAGAGCAGCAGTTCGTCAAAGAATCGACTCTCCTTCTTACTCTCAACCATACCCATAGCATTCATCATATAAACTATATATAATTGACGGATTGTAAACGATTACTCTATACTACTACTACTACTACTACTAATAATAATAATAATAATAATAATAATAATAATAATAGCGATAATAATAATAATAATTAACTATAAATAAAAATGTATCTTACCAATATTTGGATGATTTAACATTTTCATAATATTCACTTCACGAAATAGCTTTGATAGATTTAAAAGAAAAAATTGAAAAAATATACATACATATATATATGTATGAATGAAAACGAATGAACACTGTATACATTACCAATAAATAAAAAAGCGAAATTCTCCGCTGCAACACAACATGCACTAACCAAATCACTCTTGATGGAGATGCCTTGGAGGACGTTAACATCTTTACATATCTTTGCAGCCTTATCGACGAGAAAGATGGATCGGATGCAGATGATAGGGATCTGATCGGCAGCGCAGGGTTTGCATTTCAACAGTTGAAAAATATCTGGAACTCCAAACAACTTTCAACCAAAACCAAAATCAGGATTTTCAATACAAATTTCGAGACAGTTCTACTGTATGGAGAGGAAACTTGGAGAACTACGAAAGGCATCATCCAGAAGATACAAGTGTTTATGAACAGTTGTCTAAGCAAAATACTTCGGATTCGTTGGCCAGATACCATCAGCAACAATGTACTGTGGGAGAGAACAAACCAAATTCCAGTGGAGGAGGAAATCAGGAAGAAGCGGTGGAAGTGGATAGGACACACATTGCGAAAAGTACCTAACTGCCTCACAAGACAAGCCCTCACATGGAACCTTTGAGGCAAAAGGGAAAGAGGAAGGCCAAGGAACACATCACGCCAAGAAATAGAGAAAGATATGAGAAGAATGAACAAAAACTGGGCAGAACTGTTAAGGGATGCCCAGGACAGAGTTGGTTAGAGAAAACTGGTGGGCGGCCTATGCTTTATTGGGTGTAACAGGCGTAAGTAAGTGAGTAAAAAGAATATTAGCGTAAGGGGGGGGGTGAATAGTCGTTAACAATGGAATTCAAGATATGCGTGTTTTGTCCTAATCGGGACTTGTCAGCTGAATGTACCAATCACATCCTAAGGTTGATGTCCAGTATGGGACTCGAACCTTAATTACGCCTGTTATCCCCGGATGGAGTATAAGCCGCTGACTAGTATTGTCCAACTTACTCTCTCTCTCTCTCTGTGTCCTAGACATCCCTTTCTAATAATGTATTTTATATTTTCTAAATAAGTTACATAGGATTTTTCTTTACAATTTGAGATGTATTCACACTAGTTACCGTTATGTAATCAGCATTTAAGGCCTGTTAAAAATATGCGTTGATCTAAGTTAACACATGACATTCGGATGACAAGATGAAATCGAGAAAATACACAGAACGTATGTACATCACAGTTCAAGTTGCCATACCACACCAGGAATACAAAGATGCAATAGCGGTACAGATAGTAGAAATATTAGCAGTAACAGAGAAGATTAAGGTTTGAAGATGTTATTGAAGAAGTATAGTCTAGTGAAGTAAACTTAAAAAGAGAAAGATATAATATACACAGGGAGAAGAATTTGGAAGATTATAATTCGAGAAAACACAAACCATGATTTTACCAGCACCATTGCATACAATTTTGAACCATTTCATTCAAAACCTCTTACCACCGGTTCCTATTGTCTCGTGGACCCCCAACCGGGTAGTCTATACCTACTAACATGATTCACTTGTCAGTGACTTCATCGACTTGTGTCATGTTTTTGGTTAGGCCACCTCTAGCTTTCTTTCATCCCACCCACATATATCAGACACCGTTCGCCAGGATATACGTAACACATGTTCCAATCACCTCAGCTGATGAAGTTTCATCACTTAATCTATTGATTTTCCATCCTTACCTAATACCCTTAACCTAAAAACAGCACTGCTTACTCGGTGGTCGAAGGATAAATGAACAATGCTCCGAAGATACCTGTGATCGCAAACTAGCAACCTACGAATATCCTCTAATTTTACCGGCTATGTTTCACACCCAGACAGCAGGACAGAGCGAACTGCTGCGCAGTACACTCATCCTTTGGTAGACTAACACATATCTCCTCACCTACGCCACACCATAAGTAAAGCAGATTAGCAAAAGTCAACCGAACCATCTGTCTTTTTAAAAAAAAAACTAAACTAAAATCCCTCCACTGATAGAAACAATAGAAACGAATACTCGTATAAAAAATATTGAATTCAACTAGATTAAAACCCACAACATGAAATGAACAAAGTATCTATCTATGTGTTTATTTACTAAATCCATGATTAAGTACTTGCGAAAGATAGAGAAAAAAATATGCACATATACTACACATTTGTTACTTTTTCCTCCCCACTTCCCCGTTCAATAGTTTCAGCATAGACAGAGAGAGAGAGAGAGCGCGAAAATCAAAAGGCGCATTTTACTACTACTCAACACACCTCCAATGTGAATAAACGCAGACAATTACAAATTGTTTAATAATAGTAATGGTTACTAAGTGTTCATAATGTAACGAAATCATGTGTAGTGCTTAGAGATACACACACATGATCCAATCACCAACTTAAAATAAGAATAAGGGCGAGTGAGATAGATCAATAATAAACACACACCTCTAAAGGTGTAGACACTACCACTGGAGGACGGGAAAAACAAATACGATGAATAAGCTAGACTGTCAAGACCCGACAGAAGCTGCTACCTTGATGTGGTGGTCGGGCTTGCCTATCGTCATGACCGAACCGAGCTATATTGGCTGGAACATATGAGCCTGAAGGTCCTACCATGCCAGGCAGGTCGATTAGAGAACGATGAGACTAAAAGCAACTACTCAAGGTCTGAGGGCGAAATCGTACTGCTGACTGTGATGGAGGGATGTGATAGCAGTAAGGTGTTTCCCTAGGACAACCAGCATCTGCAACGATGCTGCCTTCTCACAAGAAAGGTAGCGGTTAAAAAGGGTCGACCCTAAAAATGTCACACCTCACCCTACCTCACGGATTTCTGTCTCCTGCGGTAAGGGTGCCCACTAAGGGCTTTTATCAAGAGCGGAGCTAATCCTCAAAAAACCTTTCATAAAAAGGCCAAGCGTGACCGGCCTCAAGCAGTTGTCCCTTGGGCTTTGCGGTCACGCTCCCAGGTCTCTAAGACCAAAGCTAATCTATCTTCCTTTTCAGGCTCCTCAAGAAACCGGGAAGTGACAACCGCCCTCGTACCCGTAACAGCACACACACACTATCAAGAAAAAGATAATTCCCGAAATAATGAAATCAATATTCGCTTTCCGTGCTTATTTAAAAATGAACATATTCACTATCATCATCAAGCTGGGATGCATGCGCGGCGATGAACTATGGAAGCACAGTAGTAGTCATCAACCGAACTCTCACACACACACACACTTGTTCATTACATCAGAGCTAGAAAAATCAATGTTACACTAATTGAATGATATTAAAAATTGATTTTTTGTTTCTTCTTGTAATGAAATGCATAAAAGTTCTTTCTCTGTATGTGTGTATGTGTGTGTGAGTGTGCGTGAGCACAAAAAACGTGAGTGACAGCTATAAAATGAGACAAAGAGACACAGAGTGAGAGAGAGAGAGAGCAAGCAAGCAAGTAACACGTGTCAAATTGATTTTATGGTAATTAGTAGTAGTAGTAGTAGTACTGTTGGTTACTCTGTTATCAGTATTATTGATTTTTTGTTTGATAGACAGCTGCTCTTTGGATCTTCGAATAATATCGATAGGAATTTTGTGATACACAACACAGTTTAGGCCAATAGGTCTTCATGCATTCACTCACTCACTCTCTCTTTATCTCTCTCTCTATATATATACCCGCTTATTTTCACATTCATATATATACAAGAGATAAAAGAAAGAATCAGACAAGTGAACAGTGAAATAATATCCGATGACAAAAAGGTAATAACAAAACAAAAGGAAGATAGACAACTACAACTTCAGGAGAAAATTAATAATGTACGGTGAGAGAGAGAGAAATGGTCTATAACACCTGTTAGTAATTTTTCAATAAAAAGTTATGAAGATTATTAAATTTTACACATTGAAATCATGAATGGGGGTCATTGTTAGACGACCAGACAGACAGACAGATACAACGAACTTCGTACATACATAAGTACATCAGTTCAGGTTGTCATACCACATTAGCACAGAGACGTAACTGTCAGTTCAAATCCAAAAGTGATAGCGATAGTAGAAGTATTAGCAGTAATGGAGAAGATTAGGGAGCGAAGATATGATTCGAGAAGTATAATTCAGTGAGATAAATTTAGAAGGAGAAAGATAGAGATTATGAGGAATTCAGAAGGTTAGAATCAAAAAGCACACAAAGAGAGTGGATGCACCTGCGCCATAGCAAACGATTCTGAGCCATCTCGTTCAAGGTCTCTAACCATTGGTTACTTTCGTCTTGCGAACCCCGACCAGATAGCCTACATCTACCAACATCACTCAGTCCACTTGTCAGTGGCTTCATGCATTTCTGCCATGTTTTGGTTTGGCCGCCCTAACTTTCTTCCAACATACACCTACACTATGAAACATAGCTCGTCGAGGCAGTCGGTGGTTAGACATACGCAACACATGTTCCAACCACCTCAACTGATGAAGTGTCACCACTGCGTCTATTGATCTGCCATTCTTACCTATCATCCGTTTCCTAATAACAGCATTGCTCACTCGGGTGTCTCAGGATATACGAACAATGCACCGTAGACACCTATGATCGGAAACCAGAAACCTAAGAATATCTTTTACTCTTACTGGTCATGTTTCACAGCCATAAAGTAAGACGGAGCGAACTACTGCACATTAAACTCGTCCTTTAGTCAGCAAACGGATATCTCGCCTACGCCATAAGTGACGCAGGTTGGCAAAAGCCAGTCGAGCCTTCCGTATCCGAGCTGAGATTTCGTCAGTCACCAGGCCATCGGCACTGATGAGACTTCCCAGATAAGTGAAGCGGTCTGCACGTTCAACCATTTCACTCCCTATCACTAGTTCAGGTGCCAATACAACCCAGTCCTGAAGCAACATTTTGCATTTCGAGGATGAGAACCGCATCCCGAACATGACGGTATTGTTGCTTAGAGTAGTAAGAAGACTCTGCATTTTGTCAGCGTCTTCGCCGAATAGAACCATGTCATCGGCATATTCTAGGTCAATAAGCGATTTTCCTGGTAGAACAGTCGACTCCTGAAAATTCGGAGACCACCCTCAGAAACCTGAGGGATTTAAACTGTCAGTTACGTCTCTGTGCTAATATGGTACGGCAACCGGAACTTATGTACTTATGTACGAAGTTCTACGTTGTAACTGACTGACTGATTAGAAACCTGGAAGCATTGGACGGCCATTTAGTCCTGGTATGGGAACTCAGCCTGTCAGTACCAGGAGTCATAGATGTGCACTGCCACTGATGAGTCGAGTCCCATACGAGGACGAAATGGCCGTCCAGTGCTCCTGCGTTTCTACTAATGGTGGTCAATCTGTTACTAAAATAATATTTCAGTGTGTTTGTGAGAAGAGTTTCATCATAGCTTCGATTAATACGTCTTTAATATAATTAAAACTAATATTCCAATGAGGATGACAATATCGACAACAAATGCTTCAAGCCTTTTGGGTTAGACAGCAAAAAAACATCTGTTGATTTGAACCATCTTAATAGGTGTAGGCTTTTTGCTTGACTGACTGGCGCGTAGGCAATATTCACGTCGGCTGACATGATTCAGACTAAACGCACATTCATATTTACTCTTAATTATTTTTTACAGTTTAGAGTCACAATCTTCAATAGGAATGTCAAGACAATTCTACTGTATGGCGTAGAAACTTGGAAAAAACTACCAAAGCCATCATCTAAAAGATACTAGTAGTTATTAACAGTTGTCTAAGCAAAATACTTCGGATCAATTGGCCAGACACTATCACCAACAACCTACTGTGGGAGAAAACAAACCAGATTTCAATGGAGGAAAAAATCAAGTACAAGCAGTGGAGGTGGGTGAGACACATATTGAGGAAAGCACTCAACAACGTCACAAGACAAACCGTCACTTGGAATCCTCACGGCCACAAGAAATGAAGAACACATTACCCTGAGAAATGGAAACAGACTAGAGAGGAAGGTCCAGGACAGAGAGTAAACTGAAGAATGCTAGTCAGCGGCCTATGTTCCATTGGGGCTGATAGGAGCAAGTAAGTAAGTATGTATCTTGATATGATGTGGCAAGCTGAACTGAGGTACATATTTACAACATTGTACTACGTCGGTTATAATTGACTGCAGTGATAGAAAAGATAACAAATTAATGATTTTTCAACGTTCAAGTCGGATTTCCGTTTTTTTAACAGTTAAGGTAGAAGAATCACTAGCTTTCTTATCTACTAAAATAACTTAACTTAAAGCTTGACCGACAGATCACATGACACATACAAAACACCAATCCGAATTATGTTAGCGCAAAAAAAAACACCGTGAGTCAGTCGACAACTCAATCATCACTTCTCATTTACTAATCCCACTTCTCAGTTTAGAAGAAGTCAATAGCCAGCCTCCACAATATTTGTCATATGCATAAATAGACATAAACAGCATGCCAGACTACATCAACATCATAGAATAATAAATGCGAAAACACATGTATACATGAGCAAGCAAGTCAAACAATAAGTGGTTGTGAATAAGGCGGAAATTGTGAATGTTAGACTGGGTAAAAGATTAAGGAGAGTAAATCATACAATAATTATATATATATATATATATATATATATATATATATATATGCATTACGGGGTTGTGAAGATTGTTAAGTTACACATTTTTGAAACCATGTATCGACCATGTATCTTCTCCGAGTTCTAGTGGGAAGACGTGACCAGTGAAGTTCAACCTGTTCGGGTGTAGGCAGTGTCTACCGAAGACTGTGTATGGGGTTGCGCAACTCCGTGAATTTGATCAAGTTAGACATTAACAACGTTGGATACCGGCTCAGTGGTCTAACGGTCAGGGCGTTCGCGCACAATACCGAAGGTCCTGAGTTCGAATCCTGCGGGCTGCAGGAGTCGTGGATGCGCACTACCACTGAGGAGTCCCATACCAGGACGAGACGGCCGTCTTTCAGTGCTTCCAGGTTTCTAATGGTGGTCTAAGATTGATCGATACATGGTTTCAAAAATATATATGTATATCATAAAATAATTAACTTACTTTTTTTAAACTGGCTTGATTTAACTGTGTTTTATCAATCACTTTTACAGCAACCTGTAATCAAAGAATAATGAGATTATTATTAATTATTTTCTAGAACTCTTTTCATGATAACAGTAAAACATGAAAACAATTGAAACATTGAACATATTTTTTGTTTGGTTAAGCGTAAATCATTCATGATGAGCTATAAAAATTAATTTACACATACACATGCACACACACAGATATTTGAAAAATTAAGATGATCAAATTTTAACTATGTTCACTAGTTTCGGATGATTAAGTTATTGAATTGTTTATTTATTGATTTATGATTAATAACTGATGGATTCAACTGCAAAATCGTACACGAAGGACAGCTAACAGACTCATTCGAGGTGAAGACCGGTGTCAAGCAAGGTTGCTTACTCTCACCTTTTCTCTTTCTCCTGGTGATCGACTAGATTATAAAGACGTCAACATATGGAGGGAAGCACGGTATCAACTGGACAGTTAGGACGCAGATGACTTGGCTCTTCTATCGCACACGCAACAACAAATGCAAGAAGACCAATGTAGCAGCAGCAGGTCTCAACATACATAAAGGAAAAAACAAAATTCTCCGATGCAACACAACATGCACCAATCAAATCGCTTTTGATGGAGATGCCTTGGAGGACCTTTACATATCTTGGCAGCATCATCGACAACCAAGGTGGATCCCATGCAGATGTGAGGGCGCGGTTAGACAAAGTAAGGGCTGCATTCCTACAACTGAAAAATATCTGGAACTTCAAACAACTTTCAACCAAAACCAAAATCACGATTTTCAATACAAATGTCAAGATAAACTACGAAAGCCATCATCCAGAAGATACAAGTGTTTATTAACAGCTGTCTACGCAAAATACTTCGTATTCGTTGGCCAGACACCATCAGCAACAACGAACTGTGGGAGAGAACAAGTCAGATTCCAGTGGAGGAGGAAATCAGGAAGAACCGGTGGAAGTGGATAGGACACAAAATGAAAAAAGCACCTAACTGCATCACAAGACAAGCCCTCACATGGAACCCCCAAGGCAAAAGGAAAAGAGGAAGGCCAAGGAACACATTACGCCGAGAAATAGAGAAAGACATGAGAGGAATGAACGGTAACTGGAAGGAACTGGAAAGGGAAGCCCAGTAGAGAGTTGGTTGGAGAAAACTGGTCGGCGGCCTATGCTCGATTGGAGGTAACAGGCGTAAGTATGTAAGTCATACATAAATGATTAGGAATATTGACGAGAGATATTTTGCGATGTAGGAATAAATTGGAAGAAAGCTAGGTGCGGGAAAACCAAAACATTGCACAAATCCATGAAATCACTAACAAGTGAACTGTGTCATGTTGGTAGATGTAGGCTACGTGGTTGAGGTCAGCGAGACGTAAGTCATCAATGGTTTGAGACCTTGAACATGGCTCAAAATCGTTTGAAATGACGAACATGCATCCACTCTTTGTGTTCTCTCAAATTCTAACCTTTTGAATTCTTCATCATCTGTATCTTTCTCTTTCGAAATTTATCTCACTGAATTATACTTTTCGAACCCTAATCTTCTCAATTACTGCTAATACTGCTACTATCACTATCACTATGTGATCTGAAGTGACAATTACATCTCTTTGTGCTAATGCGGTATGATAACCTGAACTGTTATACATACGTACGAAGTTCTGTGTTATATCTGTCTGTCTATACACAAATGATTGAAATGTGTACACAAGATGCACTCAGATGTTTAGCTTGCATTTCAACTACAATTTTGGTTGCATAAATAAATCGAACGAAATACTTAAATATCTGTATAGATTGTCGACTAATAATAACTTATTTTTCCATGAGTCAGTCAGTTGCAAAGGTAGAAGCCGGTATGTTTGCACATCAGTTCTAGTTGTCTTACTATATATTAGCACAGAGAGATGCAATCGTCAGTTCAAATAAAAAAGTACGATTGGGGTGGTAACAGAAAACACTGGATATCAAAGATACGAGTCGATAAAATATAAACCAGTGAAACAAATTCTCAAAGGGAAAAAAGGTCGGCGCTAATTTTATCCCCTTTTATGATTTAATTACATCTAGGCATCATGTGAGCTTATGTCAGGTCGTGATAAAAACCTCCAACTGCAATTCCGAACGCTTGCATCCAGCTGTAGAAATTACTCCTAATCCGTCACACTAATTTATAACCGTCCCTTAGCTCTAGCAAACAGGCGAATATTCTCAAAGCCACTTCGGCATCGCCCAAAGGTCATCCATAGAATATAGTCTCACCACTCTTACACTAAACAATATAGCCTTCTACACTAAAGAGTATAGCATGTTAGGGTAGTCGGTCGTTTAGCATACGTAACACATGCCATTAGTGGGATCTGAATGCAGCGCCTTGAACCCTCGGCAATCCTGATTTTCCCTCATTACGTAACACCCTTTTCCTAACCGCAGCATCGCTTTACTTGATAGTCCCAGAATACATACATGAACAATGTTTTCAAAAACACCTATGATGATCTTATACCAACAATCCAACAAATGTTCTCTATGAATAATTATCGGGAAAAATAACACACACACACACACACACACAAAATAGTTCTTCATACAAAACCAACAAACAAAAATAACCAATGTTTACCTCACGTCCAGTAGAAACATGTTGAGCTAATTTAACTTTAGCAAAATTACCACGACCAAGTGTACGAATTAATTTATATTTGCCTACATTTGGTTGATCTCTTAATGATTTTCTATCAGCATTATGTTGAAATGATGAATTAGTTGGTTGATGATCATTGGTACCACCAGAAGTAGTAGTAGCAGGATTAGCAGTAGTACAGGAAGTTTTACGCATTAAACGTATTCCTGATGTATTCACAGTATTGGTTGTAGTTACACTAGGCATATTCTTGTTACTGTATGGCTTTTTTTTATTTTCTTTCCAATTAAAATGTCTTTAGTTATTAGCAGGAGGAGAGAGAGAAAAAAAGACACTATATACGAATATTATTATTAAAGTGTAGTTACACATTCGTTTTACTAAACAGCAAAATGTAAAATTATTCTTATTATATAGCATAACAATTCACGCACTACATTCACATGACAGATCTTATTAATATTAACGAAAAAATTAAGGATAACTGAATGAATAATGGATGAATTTTTGTTATCTTGTGAAAATGTGTATGTTCAATAGTACGTGTATATACACGTACAGATGTGACGCATATAGCTTCCGTATTCTCTTGTTCTGTCTTTTGGATACACGAATTTCGAATGGTGGAATATATATATGTATACATAGATGGAACGGATAGTCTAGATTGATAAGGACAACAAATTGCATCTGTTTATAAAACTTGAAATGTTTGTCCACTACAATATTTACAACTACGTCAAAGAAAGCTCATCAATTGCCCTACTAACAATAAAATATTGAAGACAGATCTTTTCTCTGAATAACTATTCAAGATATCTTGACAAGAACAAGAATGATAAGTTTTAAGTAATGGGTAAAAGATTTGAACATTTGATTTGGTAATTGAAAGCCGAGTGTTTTGAAAGACACTATAGTAAACCCCTTACTCACAATTACAGTAAAGCTATCAATTATCAATGACACTTTATTCATCAACTACTATGAATTCCCTAGTAATTCTAGATAAATTTTAATCTCACAATTCAAAGTAGAATGTATTATGACATGATAACGACAATTGCATACAAAGACTAGTCCTATCAAACAATTATACTAGGTAAAACAGTGAGGGGAAACCCAAACGGGGGTATGAACGAATCAAAATCAGATATAGACAATGCGACAATAACGCGATTTTGAGAGGCAAAAACAAATAACGATTTTAGTCGGAGGTTCTAGGAAAGAAAGGTAGGTCAATCAATAAGGTTATGGAAATCCACAAGCTGGAGTGACTACGTTGTGTGCTACGTACAGTAAGTCACCGTTGAACAAGACTGTCGGTGACCAAACGTATGTTACGTAGAAAGAAAGCCATGAGCAATTAAACCAAACAACACGACACCATATTTTGAAGTCACTGACTACAGGTCTGATTTCTATAGAGGTAGGGAGTTCCCGGTTGGTTAATTCATCACTACTGATTTTGAATTTACACTGAAAAAAAAATACTCGGCGCAACAAAACATCAATAAACTTTTCACAGAGCTACTGACATTTTTATTTTCAGTTGTCATGAATTAATTAGACAAATTGAAGCTGAAGAGCTTTAATCTAAGTAAGTGAATTTTTAAATGGACTATTTTGGAGCCTCTAGTCTGAAGATTACATCAGCAAGGCAGTGGATAAAAATGCATAGTCATCGAGGCCAGTGCTGGAAGTAAGCACAGCGTGCACTTCTCCAAGATACTAGAGCCTACATATACACAGGTTAGGAGTTACGGTTTTCCAACCTGCAAAAATAAATGTCAGCTGTGTGGCACCAAGAAATTGACAATCTGATGGATTACGAAGTTGAATTGAATGCACATCATAAATCCAAAGTTTTAAATCATTATTCGCAATCGCTTTCCAGATTAAACTTATTCCTGTGAAGAATTCATGTTTAATGAGTGACATGTTTTTCTTCTGCTAGAAGTTCATTTGACATCTCAATGCGACAGACAGACAGGTATAACTCCCTGGAATGTGCTGAAAAGGGGTTCAGAGATGGTGTGAAATGTGACACAAATTGGTCAGATTTAAGTCCCCTTGCTTTCTAACAGTATGTAATTAGACAGGACTGATGGAAAGATAACAGCCTAAGTCAATGATCTACCACTACATACTACAACTTATCCGACTTTCTTCGACTTAACGAGTTATTCAAAGTTTCCAAATACTCAGACAGCATCATTAGAGTAGCTCAAGTATATTGGCGTATTACTCAGTGGCATATGAACCCGAAAATTGCTTTAAGTGGGGGTGTATCCGTTTTTTAGAGCTTTAAATAATGTAAAGACTTTATCGATACACCTTATCTTAGATTTTAACTCTTGATTTTTAACTTGCTGGGCTCTAGCTTTAGATAGAGTAGGTGAGATCAACTATTTAAAAGAATATGCCCATCGGAACGAGTTTAGGGGTAATCATCAAATGGTAATTTCTTGGCAAATTGCGATACCAAGTGCTGAAATATCAAGTTGAGAGCTGTATTAATTATTTTACAAGATCTCCTGTTGCGATTTATTCTTCCGAGGTAAGAAGAGCTTATAATTGTTAGTTTTCAGTGATCAGTAAAACATATTAGTACCCATTAAGTTATCCACTCAACTCAGATAGGTTTAGTTGATACTATCAATACAGATCAGAATCTGGTGACAGTTTAGTATTTTAGTCTTAAAAGTAAGAAAATATCAGTCTATTCATACAGCTACTAAGTATGAGATTGAAATGTGTTTAATAGGAGACAATGAGGGCCAAACAACCCTTAAAGTCAGTAATAAGAGATACTCCTGTCTTTTTTACTGTAGCTTAGGTCATAGATGCAGCGTTGTGATGTCACATTCTATTCAATTATTCATTTAATCTCAAATACTGTCATACGGTTGAGTTGCATTACACATCCAAAACCTACAAATTCTCTCGACATACAGGCTAGTATCACTAACTCTTAATTAGTAAACTGCAACTCAAAACTTAACACACATGAGAGAAACTCATTCACACAACGATAGCTGGTAGCATGTTGGCCTGAGTAAAATACCTACAGAGTAATAATGCTTATACTCCGGTTGATTACATGAGCCACTAAGTGAAAATCGTAAAAACTAACAGTTGGGTTTCGAAAACACTTTTACTGAGTAGATACTTCGAAGGTCACAGCTTTTTAGGCCGAGTGCATATAAGTTTGTTTCGCAGGTAATAAACTCCAAGATATGTACTAAAAAAACCAAAATGCTTATCAACAACATTAAGAAAAGATCATGATCGTATTATTCAATAGGTTCTTTTATAATTATAACTATACAAGTGAATTTTCGGAGATGAAAACGACGTCCTAGGTATTCCAACTTGTAAGTAAAACTAGTTTTAAATGAGCTATAGTGTATATAGAGTGTAAGTCCTTGTTCTAATCATATGAAATTGAGGTAAAAACAATTCAAATGATAAAAAAACGATTGGTCACATACCCAGCAGGTGATTTACTGATATCCAATAGATGTGCAGTCACACAAACTAGGAAATACCGAACATAGTCCTAACAAACAACCACATTCTAACTAACCGCTCAACACTTGAAGTCAACCAAACAACCTATAAACTCCAAAGTGAACCAAACATTCGTCAACAAAACTCAGGAGTGGTTCAGTCACTGGAATTTTTTCGCGTACCAAAGGATGAAAAATACACTCGGGAAGGAAAAATAGCGAAAAACAAGTAGAAGAAGGACGAAAAATCTCATACATTCATGCCACAAAGTTCTCCAATATCAGTATCTATTTCACTAAATAGTATACACCGAATGATTTCTCTGCTCCCCATTCTTTTCCCCCAGAGTAGATTTCCGGGAGTTTTGTACAGCCCTATGGGTGATACTTCACCCAGTCGACTTCAATGATCCCAGCCAGATGGACGTAACTAAAATTTGAATGTGCTCTGACATGAGTTAGAACATTCAACTAAGGAAGTAGGGTTTCTAGGTAAAAGCAGCTATCGCATTATCAAGCTGCCGATCACTCAGCTGCAGCGTGAATGATAATAGGGAGAAAATACTAATGCTGATGAGGAGATTTCCGAATTAGGTAAATGTGTCAGTTGCATAAATTAGGCATATCTAGTCGAAGAGGGACATTATAATCCATATGTGACTAGGTGTATATCAAGTATCATATCAAGTACCTTTAACCGAAAAGAATATGCATTTCAGTAGACTTCACTATGAAATATCACTTTACTTATATAAATTTAAGGTCCGGACACTCGAATCATCACACGATCTCAGTATTCACCACTCAGAAATCCTTAAATTCCATGAACGTGCCGCTTATCTCGAAATCTATGACACTTAAGGGATTCATAAATAGGAACTTCTTGAAAAATGAGGCAAAGCTTACCCTCTTCAAAATTTGTACAAAGCAATGCAATGCAAACAACATCTACATCAAAAAAAAAGATATTGAGCGAGCTGATCGAACACAGTGAGCTTGAAAGCATTATTTGTTATCTACAATCAAAGATGCAAGCATCTTTCCCTAGAACCTTTGTGGTGTCTTCGACTCAAAAGAAACCCAATGCTTTTCTGCAGAGTGATACATGGCCTCTCGTTTGTAACATCTCTTCCAGTTATGAACCACGACCCTCTTTACCGACTCAGAAACAAAGCATGTACATAAATTACAGAAAAATACCAAAAGCCAACGTAGTACAGAACAGACTACCAATTTATATGCTTATCTGTGGCAGAACCACCAGTTTTAAAATACTATTAATTCTGTTGTTAGAATCTAAAGAGACTTATCAACTGATTCCAGAACCACCACATAATCCAAAGGCCCTTTAAAGTCCACCTGATATCTAGACTTGTCACAGAAGCTGTTAACAGACTATGAATATATTGTACTCCCCAATGCCATTCATGCAAGTATCACCAAACGATGGATACCTGATTCCCCTACTCCTATTAACAGTGGTAGGTTACTCCTTTATGCTCCTACCACCCTCTTAATTATTATCTTGTTATCTGTTGTATCACTTTTAGTTTTGTTTATAGCTGACATAAAACTTATAAAGCCTATAGATGCTGCTCAACTACCGCCGACTACAAGAAACTCAAATTATCCTAAATCACTGTGTGTTCCTTCTAGTTCATGTATAACCAGTTTACGAAATTTTTATATCCATAGTTTATCACTCCTCAAAAACCTTGCTCTCGTACTTACTAATCTCCTTACTGATTAATTTTTAACACTTTCTTTCATCATATCCTTTCGTCAGCTGCCTATCCTTCCCATCTCCAAACTACCTGTCAACTGACATTTACCTTAAAATGTATACCATTGGTTAGCTTAATATCAGTGTCATATGCTAGATGGATATAAAATCCATTATACAGAATCTAAAGTTGTCCGGTTTGCTTATGACATGGAACTGGTCTGTAACAGGCTAGATACTCCTTATCTCCTATTCTAAACATTAGGGAGAGTAGCTTGTTTCCATTCAGCTAGGAGTTGGTGTGACTCCAGTGAATGCACAAACGGATCACATACCAGTGAACTGAGGGCCTCTGCACACTGTTCCAAGACTACAGTGACAATATTGTCACATCATGGTGACTTTCCTAAGCGCAAGGAATTTAGTTTTCGTAGTACTGTCAGGAGTAAGTCGGATATTCCGTAGGCTACCAGCAGGAGATGACAATAATCCAAGTTTGGTGGTTTTCTATCCCTACTCCATCTGTGGGCGTTGCATACATGCTCAGTCAATAAGGGATATTTAATGCCCGTGACAAGTCACCACTGAGGCAGTGTTCGGGAGTTCTACCCTGTTTGGCCTCTGTGACTATGCATCTCAATCCATTGCCTTGCTGATGTAATCTTCGGACTAGAGGCTCCAAAATAGTCCATTTAAAAATTCACTTACTTAGATTAAAGCTCTTCAGCTTCAATTTGTCTAATTAATTCATGACAACTGAAAATAAAAATGTCAGTAGCTCTGTCAACACTTTCTTGATGTCTTGCTACACAAAGGATTTTTTCAGTGTAAATTCAAAATAAGTAGTTATGAATTAACCAACCGGGAACTCCCCACCTCTATAGAAATCAGACCTGTAGTCAGTGACTTCAAAATATGGTGTCGTGTTGTTTGGTTTAATTGCTCATGGCTTTCTTTCTACGTAACATACGTTCGGTCACCGGCAGTCTTGTTTAACGGTGACTAACTGTACGTAGCACACCACGTGATTACACCAACTTGTGGAATTCCATAACCTTATGGCTTACATATTTTCTGTAAAAGGCTTTTCAGTTACTTTATTATTTCATAAGAGACATTGGCTTCATATTGTAGGCTTAAATATTACACGTGATACTATTTCGTTTCCTCCCATAGTATGTTGTTGCTGATGGATCTGAAGTATTTTGCCTGGACAACTGTCAATGAATACTTGTATCTTCTGGATGATGGCTTTGGTAGTTCTTCAAGTTTCCGCCCGGTACAGCAGAACTGTTTTGAAATTTGTATTGAAAATTCTGATGTTGGTGTTGGTTGATAGTTGCTTTGAGTTCCAGATGTTCGTCAATTTTAGAAATGCTGTCCTTGCTTTGCCGATGCACGCTTTCACATCTGCATCCGATCCACCTTGCTCGTCAGTGATTCTACCCAGATATGTAAAGGTTTTTACGGTCTTCAATGCATCTCCACCAACAGTGATTTTGTTGGCTAATGTTGTGACGTATTGGAGAACCGTGCTTTTCTCTTTGTGTATGTTGAGAAGTTTTGTTTCTAAGGCTGCTGCTACACTGGTCGTAATAATAATAATAATAATAATAATAATAATAATAATGATAATAATAATAATAATTTATTCTCAAATAACAAACATGTTACAAGAGACATGCCAATTTACAGGCAAGATCAAAATGTTAAGATTAGCAACATATTTCTTTTAAAACGGTATACAGTTACTGAAACATTTCACAAGATTCATTGTATTCTTAAAGATGGAATGTACAATGCGAATAATTGGCGCAAGTTACGAAGGTTGCGTTACGACAATCATCTTATGGACTGAGAAACGATTCATGGTAGAGATAGGTTTTCATACAACAAGAATTGATGCGGTAAGTGTACAAAGGTCTGGTTGATATTCATCAGCTAATGATTTCATATGTTCCTGGGTAGGGTAATCAAGTCTACTGCAAATATCCAGACAAATATATGTGGATTGGAATAAGGTTCTGAAAAAAGAGGAATAAAGTAAACGGGACGAGGAGCGGAACAGAAAATATTCGTGTTCAAAGCCGAACAACGGCTTCGCACATACGTTTCTGGATAAAACAAAGGTATGTTTACTCAGACTTTTTTAACAAAAACTAAACACCTGCACTTATGTAGGTTAATGAAGATAATTCAGTGGTGAGATAACTAATGGGAAGTTAGTCGAATGAATAGAGGAAATTCAGAAGAACCAAGTTGTTAATAATAATGTTGATTTACATCTTGTCTTGTATTTGTTGTTGCGTGTTCGATAGAAGATGCAGATCATCTGTGAGGTCCTGATCGTCCAGCTGTATCCTGGCTGTCCATCGGATAACGTGCATCTGTCCAGATGTTGACGTCATCATAATCCATTCGATCACTGGTCTTCACCTCGAACGAGTCTGTAAGCTGTCCTCTGTGAACGATTTTGCATTTCAATCCATCAAATGAATTTCATATGATGTTGACTATCTTCTCAGGCACGTCATAGTGCCAAAGAAGCCTCCATAGTGTTTTCCTGTCCATGTTATCGAATGCTTTCTCGTGGTCAATGACACTGAAGTAGAGTGGTGAGTTCGAAGTCTTACTGTTCTAGGAATATTTACTTCAGTCCTAGCTTTAGAGGATTTCCTTCTATCACTTTAAGTCTGAACACTCACTGTCCATATCATACAAACATTACTTACAAATAACTCCAAAAACATGTCACGTTGATCTCAAAAAAATTCAGTTTTTTCTTATTGCATGCGAAACCTCTAAAGGATACAAATCGGTTACAAAAGTGGATAAAAAACTTTTCATGAACAGTTATTCATGTTTTTGGTACTCTGATCTTCCTACTTGCTCAGCTAATGACTTCACTAATAGCCAGTTACCACCTAAACACATTCTGCGCTTTAATAGGAGTAGAATTATCAGTGACAGAACAAAAAATACAACTCCAAATCACAAATAGCAGACCGTCTATGCAGATCAATCCGTACACTAGTAATAGTTACAATCACAATCGTTATACTATCACCGCAACACCTACCTCTACTCCTCCCAAAACCGAGAACAGACCCAATGAGACCACTAGTCTAAAGATCTGTTCAATAAATAAAAGAGATGCGACTTGTCCCGAGTTAAAATGTCCATCTACCTCTGACCCACAAGTCAGTGGCACCTCTGTAATGCATCAACACTGTTCTAAAGATAACAGGAAAGACCTAGTGGTTCGACGTAGCAGTTACTCTCTCTCAGGAAACCCACTGCACTTTTCAACCATCTGCCGACATCACTCCACAAACCCAGTCAGCAAAAAAGCTCGCCCACTATTACTCCGACTCAGGAAATTACTAAGCTCCTGAAAATAAACCCTATAACTCCTAAGAGTCAGGACACATGCAACTCAAATACCTACCTAAACTCCAGACTGAGGCACTTCCCCATTTCTGACCCAAAGCCAACTCCCCCCTCACTTGCGCAAAATTTTACTCAGAGAACCCATCACGCTAGCCTGCTTATGGATCCGCCTAGTGTTCCCCGACACCACCCTAGCCGAAATATCTCTTACAGCTCTTGGGTCTCTATTCCCAAACATATGCCTCACCCATTTTACTGCTTACCACCTCAACAGAGTTGTTTAGCTATATCCAGCAGTTGAGGGAGATATTCCCACCTCCTTCAAGCCATCCTCTACATACTATGATGGGATGGATGACAATCAGTCCGTGCATCTATCAACCTCTTTTAAGTTTGATACTTTTATGTCTGATAATTCCAACCAACCACCTCATACATCTTTCGCCGATTTGACCTACCCTGAGAATCCAATTTAAATGCGTTGTTTCCGGAAAATCCCTCCATGTACATATTTATAATATGTTCTTACTGACTCTTTCTGTGCTAAATTTTGGTACTTTGTTTAATCCCATTATGTGATGTTAATATTTGTATTTTGTTATAGTTTCTATTTTTGTGCCTACATTTGAGTTTCTATGTTTTCTACAGAACTGCATTATGCTGTTTAAATTGATAATTAATTATGGAGTCAGCCATATCGACTTTGACACCTTAGTTGGTGAACTTTGAATTTTGAAATTATACGGAAGGACTCTTCCAGAATTGGAAACACATTGTGTTAAATTGTGTTAAAGAACAGTGTAATATTGTTTAGGTAATTATTTATAATAATTAATTAATTAATAATAGAACCGTTTCTTACCCAGATAATTGCTGTTTTGTTGTCTCGTAACTGAGAAAGGCGCGAATCTAACTTCTTCCACCGTTCTTTCGAATTCAGAACCACTGAAAAATACCCAATATACCCCACCTCTCCCAATCCAATCGATCTTGGGAAAGATCCATCGTTATGCTCACTCGCGATTTCTCCATCAGTCACTTGGGAATCATCAGCTAACTTTCAACAAAGCTATCTATTATCTTCTGCCTCACGTGCTTCTCTCGACACATCGATCTCTGAATACCTCTCTCCCACTAACTACACTGTTCACAAGTCAGTCAAACAGATATAAAAACCTTTATTCTTACTTCCTCCCCTTCTGCACACTAGATAGCAAACAACTCACGAGATGCCCATCGTGCTTCCCTAAAAGATAAGTACTCTCCCTGTGTTACGCTAATTCTAATAAATTTCCTGTCTGGAATCAATAAAATGACTCACCTACCCTCTGGTAATTTCAAACAACTCTTCGTTTGTCCGGATTACCGAAAGTTGGTTGTCCTCCGGTATCTTAGACTTATACCTTCGAATAGACTCATTCGAACACTTTCGCGGTGACTGAGGCTCTGAAAATGGTGGTGGTTGTCTCATTTGTGTATCTAGAAACATCAAAGCTGAAATTTTTGTTACTACTGTTCTTAATAAAGTGCCCGATTCAATATTGCTCACTGTACACCCCCATGAATGAAAAAAATACTGACTGGATGCATATATCGAGCTCCAAACGCTCAGCAATCGATTGATATTGCTATTAGCGAGTCGTTTGCCAGGGCTGTCACTCTTTGATTTGGCTGCAAAATTATCTGTCGTAACTTCGACTTCCTTCGAATCAACTGGCAGACACACTCTGGTTCAGTACACTTCGAAAGCATACTTAGTCCCTTAGACTTTCATGGTTGGCAACTGCATTTGCACCTGCCTACCAAAAGCGGCAACATTCTGGACTTGGTATTTTGTCACACTGTCACACCAACATCTATGGCAGTCTGCGAAATGCTGCACAACAGAGACCAAAAAAATGGTTCACTGCATCCTACTGTTTCTTGAAAAGTGCTACAAATCCAAAACAATAACGTTTTTTCAGTACAGAGACTATGAACATACTGACTGGGACAGCTTCCAGTTTCTAACTCAGAACTGACTGGCCTACGTTCTTTAATAGCCTTGAACTCTCTGAAACATTACATATATCCCTAGAGCCTGGTTTATAACTTGAGACCTGGAAATTAACACACGTTGTCACTGAACACAAATCTGAGCCGAAATACTCATTCCAAAACTACAGACCATTTACTCTCTCCCCAGTTATCTCACGTGTTATAAAGAAAGTGACAAAAGATCAATGATCTGATAACTTAATCAGGGAAGGTCTAATTGACTTCTCATTAGAACAAGGTCATGCACCACATGTCCCAAAGGTTACCAGCATACGCGATCAAAATCAACTAGTGATCGTGTCGTGTTTTGAAAGGCTTCCAATAAGGTTCCTCACAATCGCTTAATCAACGGGCTTCAGTCCTTCTGGATTACTGACCACCTATTGTAATGGATAAGGTCTTTTCTCATAAACAGATACCAGATAACCAAAACTAACTCCACTAAATCTACACCACTACCAGCTACATTTTGTGTTCTGCAGGGGAGTTTCCTTGGTCCACTGATTTTCACAATCTACATCAACAGCATATACAGATCCTTCAACACTGGTAAAACCTACCTCTATGCTGATGATCTAAAAGTGATCTATAAAACTAAGAAATCTGACATTAAAATTACCACGCACACTTTCCAGTATCAACTCAGTAATGTAGATGACTGGTGTAAGCATTGAAACTTAGAACTTAATACTGTAGAATGTGGCTGGATGTGTTTCAGAGAAACGTATGCCAAAATTAATCTCACTGTCAACAGGAATGTACTGCCTAAACTCACACCAGTACCTGATCTAGTAGCGTATTACTCGCACAGCTTTAACTTCTCTGAACATATTTCCAATAAAGTTTCCCGAATGAGAAGAATACTTGGTTTCGTTTCTTCATAGGGAACCCAAAACAACTCTTTCTAAAACATGCTTAAGGCGTAACGCTAAGTGTTGTTCATTCTTATTTACAAATTGCGTTTATCTGACCTGCTGAAGGTTGAAGGAATGAAAAGGAATTCACTCGAAAAATACTAAATCATTATTCACTCATTGACTATCCCTACACATTAACATGAACTTGGACTTATTTCCACTATAGAAAAGAAGGTTTAGATCCAATACAATCCTCTACTTTAAGCTTCTGCACAAGCTCAAATACTGCTCTTGCAGTGTAGTCCTTATCCAAGGCTCAGATATACATAACTTTCGAGAAAAGGTATCGAACTTCGGAAGTATAAATCGAAAACTCGAGAGAACGTCTTCCTCACTAATGGAATAGCCTTCCCTCATAAGTGCGAATGTTGGGTGAGCTATATGAGTTTGTACAGCTTCTTGAAGAAGCGCTCGGTTTCAGTGATACATTTGCAAGCGTAAACACACACATCTTGCATCCACATTATTAAGCTCTGTACACTTTTAAAATATACCAGATTCAGAGCTGTTTCTGCCATGAAAGGTAACATATTTTTCTCCTAGTTTAATACAAATCTCTCTAGTTTTTACTTAAAAAAGCCAGATTGCTCACTGGGTCGACCAATACTGTTCAAGTGTTCAGCTGATCAGAACACACCCTACTGTCCAGGACATAAATTTATCCACACCTATAATTTCATATTGCCTACCATCATAATAATAATATACCTATTCTCAAATAATTACGTTACAAGAGTCATGCCAGTTTACAGGCTAGATCGAATTGTCACAAATGCTTTCACAATTACTGTAAAGTTATAGCAGTTAAATTAGTATAAGTGTCATTTCTGATAGCATATTTACACCATGTCACTGAGAAACAGTATAATACAGCCACATTTTCAATAGTAGATTACAAATAAGGAAGGTGCACAATAGGTTCTTTAGGCGATTTGCCGAGATCAATAGTGAATTTGTTGGGAAAGGTCATATGGAACGCGCTTGACACGAGCTGTGATCCAGACAGTCATGTACATAGAAAGCACGTTCCCTAGAGTCGCCAAGGATTTCCCAAAGTGAATGGGGTTCTGAAAAGGAGAAAAGAGAGAGAGAAAAAGGCAGCAGTGTGGCAAGTGTATATATATAACCAAAGCACTACTTAACCTGTCATGTTGAAGTAGTCAATACAGTAGTGAGTAAAGATAAAATTCATACTGACCACTTAAATTAAATTAAATTATGGGAATATAAGAATATAACCCACAGATAAAGGAGTACAGCAAAAAGAAGAAAGAGTTGTGCAGTGTCAGGTGGATAGAAGAGAAGTCGAGGTAAGAAGCTGGATTTATGTATGTTGAAATCGATGGAGTAAAGTTTGTAAAAAGAAACTTTGATAAATAAAATCTCGCACTGTCTAACTGCTTTTATATTATTATTATTATTGAATGCCAACCTCTAAGTCACAACTCAAGCTTATTTATACAATGATAGCAACGCTCTTGGTGAGAGGCACAAAATAGTGTACTAAAATAATCCATCAACCAATGACAGTCAAGGATCTTCCGAGTGGGAAAATGTAAGCTGAAGGTCAGCTGAGCGACGTAGGGCGCGAAAACATAAAAATTCCGAATTTCAGTGCGAACTTATCAAATCAGAACCTTTTCCAAGTGAGTTTCGGGGAACTAATGTCCCCACCACTCCTTATCAGTGGTAGTAAACATCCACTACTCCCGCCACTCGCAGGAATCGAACTTAGGACCTTCGGTCTTGCACATGCGTGCGAACGTTTTACCGCTAGACACAACTGAACCGAAAACAATTTCAATCTTGTTAGAAATGTCATTTAAAAATTTTTTTAAATGAAAACCTTACTCAGTACTTTGTTGTTATTGAGAGTTCGATTTGTAGGTGCCGGAAATATGTTAGAAACTATTGAATTCTGACTGAGTTTCATGTTTGTTTTTGCTGTATACATATATCTTCATTATATTTGGAATGAATCCGGAGTAATGGTTATATTTCAATCAACATACGGTGGTATACGTTGTTGATCCGAGTGTGTATTGTTATGTCCTAAGCAAAATATATCCAGCTTCAGTTGTACCTGATCAAATATTTGTTCGCAAAAAAACAGTTCTCAACTAAAATGATTCATTAGCCATTAGTGGGTTCCTGAATGCTCGTGTTCCGACTTATTTTGGGACTTGTCTGTAGCTAGCTGGCTGTTGTACCTGCCACATTGTAGAATTGATGTTTAGTCTCGAACTCGGACCTAGTACCCCATTTGTTTTAAAATATCATCAAGTTATCCACTTTTGAATTTTGAATCCAAGTCTCCACTGGCTGGTTGGAAGATGTCCTAGGAGCGGCCAAACGAAAACAAGGCACAAATCCATCAAGTCACTCATCGATAAGTGGACTGAGTTGTGTTCGTAGATTTATACTGCTTGTTTGGGGTCTGCGAGACAATAGTCACTGATGGTTAGAGACCTTGAATGACATAACTCAAAGCCGTTTACAATGGCGCAAGTACATCCACTCTTTGTGTTCTCTCAAATTCTGACCATCTGAATTCCTGATCACCTTTATCTTCGAGCCCTAATCTTTTCAATTACCCTTAATATTTCTCCTACATCAACCACTATGTGTTTTCAATCGGCAATTCAATCTCTCTCTATGTGTGTGTACGAATATGGTATGGCAATTTGAACTGATGTATAGACAGACGTACGTTATAGTTGACTGACTAGCTTTTTCAATAAGATAAAGTTTAATTCATCGGCACAGAGCGCACCTGTACAGAGTGACATTGATTAATTCCAGTCGTAAGCATCATCAGGCCAATTCAAATTTCAAACTGAACCAAACAACAATCGGTTTTGTTATTTATTTAAGATACATACTACTACTCTGACTTGCTAAATATACATTCACCTTAACTACTAAGATGATAAACAGATTGTCAACGTGTTTTTTCTTTCTTAAAAAAATGGTTGTATTTCACACACACCTACACACAAAAAAGTGCATTTTTTGATGTTTACGTTGAATGATTCATAATAAATAAACTTTATTCATAATAGAAGTGACATTTTCTTGTTGTTGCCGTCTGTTGTTTGTGTGTAGAGAGCATAGCATTGACAAGTGGACTGAGTCATGTTGGTAGATGTAGACTACCTGGTTAGGGTCAGCGAGACAACAGTCAGAGATGGTTAGAGACATTGAATGACATGGCTCAAAGCCATCTGCAATAGCGCAGGTGCATCCACTATTTGTGTTCTCTCTAATTCTAACCTTCTGAATTCATCATCTCTGCTGTCTTTCTCTTTCTAACGTTATCTCACCGAATTATACTTCTGGAATCGTATCTTCGCTCCCTAACTGTTCTACTACAGCTACCACTATTGGATTTGAACTGACAGTTGCGTCTCTGTAGTGATGCGTTATGGCAACCTAAACTAATGTACATACGTACTAAGTTCTGTGTTGTATCTGTCTGTCTGTCTGCGGAGACTACAGGGAGTTCACTTGGTCATTAAAATATGACGCTATAATAGAAAGTAGTTAACTTTTATGCTGCTCTTTTTTTCACATCCATCTATCCATCATATTTTTATATGTAAATAAATGTTTCCGTTTATTTCTCTCTCTCTCCCCTCCTCAAGGATTTACAAGAACGTGTATTACGTGGTAAATATCGTGTACCATTTTATATGTCAACGGATTGTGAAGCATTACTTCGTAAATTGTTAGTATTGAATCCAGCCAAACGAATTACTTTAAGGGTAAATCTATATATATATATATATATATATATATATATATATATATATATATATCTGTTTTCCTTGGTTGATACTTTTCTGTATCTTGAATTTAACTCTCAGTCGACTTATTGATACCCCTAATGGAGCGTTGTTAGCGTTAAACTGAGTTTGGATGTTTACGGTATGGTGTCACTTAACCCTCATCCTCCTTTTTGCACCTAACCGGCAGTAACCCTGGAAGTGCTCCAGGCGGAGTTATATAAACAAAAGTAAATTATCAAAATTATGAAGGTTGTGAAGAGATGCTTGGATTTTATTGAAATCACGAATTAATTGATCAATGTTAAACGATTATTAAAAATATGGAATCATAGAATGGTCATTTGATCTTAGTATGGCAGTGCACATTTACGACTTTTCAACCGGAAATCATCGTGCCCAGGGCCTTCGACCTCTCATGCAAAAAAATATGGATTGTGTTGTTTTGTGTTCTAACACGTACACTGTTATGTGTATATACAGTATCTGTTTAAAAAAACTTATACATCAATAGGTTACTAAGTATAGACACATTTGTGTTTCGTCAAGTAAATAAACTGTAAGTTTAACCTTTCTCTAGTCCATCTTATTTTTGGTTTGATCTGCTGACTAATACTTGTATACGTTGGAGAGAGCGTAATTCAATGCCAAATTAGTTTCACACGCTTACTTTACCTCGGAAGAGTTAAATCGTATTTTTACTAACTGATATTATGTTGAATTATATTTCTCAGCATTCAAGTTATCCACCATCTCTCAAAGAGCAAAGCGCTTTTGTATTAAGCAGTATCTTCTCTGATATTCTAGTTATTTAACTGAATAAATATGTTAATTTTAATAGATGAAATCACAAACTAGACCAATGTTTGAATCCCGGAATCACTAGATGGCCGTTTCGTCTGAGTATACGACTCCTCAGTAGCAGTCTTGTACTTGGGGATCGAACCTAAAACCTTTGATATTATATACAAATGCTTTAACCTCTATCTAAATCACTGAATCGGTTATCCAACAGAGTTATTCGTTTCACATTAAGAAACCTATCACTCATACAGATTTTGTTTGAACGAAAAACAAACAATGACTAGTGATTTTTACACATTTGAAATCATCAATCATTCAATCATTGTTAGACCACCGTTAGAAACCTGCAAGAAGCACTGGACGGCCGTTTCGTCCTAGTATGGGACTCATCAGCAGTGCGCATCCACAGCTCCTGCACCTGGCAGGATTTGAACCCGGGACTTTCGGATCATCGGACCACTGAGCCGTCATCCAACGGTGTTAATGTCTAACTCTGATTGATCTAGGGATTTTTTGCGCGACCTCACCCATTTGTCTTTGGTAGTTACTGCCTACACCCGACATGGTTGAAATCCAACTCCACTGGTCACGTCTTCTCAACTAGAACTCCGAGAATTTCCTCACGAAGCTGCTAGTCACTAGTGAGCACTGTTACGATATTTTGAAGCAGAGTTTTGGAGGTTTGCGTTTTTTACACATTTGAAATCCCATACCAAGACAAAATGGCAGTCCAGTGCTTCCAGGTTTATAATGGTGGTCTAACAATGATTGATTGGTGATTTCAAATGTTATTACAATTATCTGTGCTAGCTCCGTGAGAAATCTTCTCAGAGTTCTAGTGAAAAGTTGTGACCAGTGGAGTCTACACCCGAACAGGGTGTAGATAATAACTATCAAAGACATTGGTATGAGGTTGTGCAAAACCGTGAATTGATCGAAGTTACACATTAACAGTGTTAAATATCTGCTCAGTGGTCCAAAGCTTAAGCGTTCGACAGCGCAAGACCAAAGGTCCGAGGGTTCGATTCCCGCAAGGTTCATGAGTTGTGGATGCGCACTGCCACTGATGAAGAGTCCCATCTAGTAGGACGAAACGACCATCCAGCAGTGCTTCCAGGTTTCTTCTAATACTAGTCTAGCATTGATCGATTCATGCTTTCAATGAATCTCATATTTACTCTGTTAATCAATAATTAACTCGATTTCCAAGTGTAATTGGCTCGATTGCATATTCTATGCTGGAGAATGGATTTCATTTTCAATGTCATGATTTTTATTGATTGATCCTTTTCTCTTGCTCTCTCTCTCTCACACACACACACTCTGATCCTGTATGCCTATATCGATTTTCTGCTTCTTCTTCTTCTTTTCATTCATCGATTTCTTTATTTTTTTTTTCTTATTTTTTGCCTCTGATAATTTTCTTTTCTCCCCACACAAAAAAAACTGACTACTTATAGATCTTTCCCCCTTTTCCTCTTCTCAACCACTACTACTACCACTGCTACTACTAATACTAATACTAATACTCGCGAGGCAAAATTTTTCTCAATAGAACGATTATTGACTATTAAATATTTGGAAACTGTTCGCCATAGTGATCATAGTTTTATCGTTGTGGCGTTGATGTCGCCTTTTGAGTGCGTTCCTTTCATGTTTATTCGATCGTATATAAATATGTGTGTGTGGGTGTGTACATGCTCATTTTCAGAAATTTTGGTCTTTTGAAAAAGAAATAAGTTTATCTCGAATATTTGTCCACGAATATTTTTTTTTGACTAACTGGCATGTACACACATACACACACACACACCTACTTGCTCGTTACAAGAGGATGGTCATTCATGTTTGTTAATAGTGATATTCATGTGTTTATATATATATATATATATATATATATATATATATATATATATATATATATAGAATAGATGAAGTGTGGCTAAAAGTGGAATCCATCTGTTACGTTCGTCACTAGGTACGCTTGAAGCTATTACTTACTTACTTACTTACTTACGCCTGTTACCCCCAATGGAGCATAGGCCGCCCACCAGTTTTCTCCAACCAACTCTGTCCTGGGCTTCCCTCTCCAGTTCTGTCCAATGTTTGTTCATTCCTCTCATATCTTTCTCTATTTCACGGCGTAATGTGTTCCTTGGCCTTCCTCGTTTCCTTTTGCCTTGAGAGTTCCATGTGACGGCTTGTCTTGTGATGCAGTTCGGTGCTTTCCGCAATGTGTGTCCTATCCACTTCCACCGCTTCTTCCTGATTTCCTCCTCCACTGGAATCTGGTTTGTTCTCTTCCACAGTTCGTTGTTGCTGATGATGTCTGGCCAACGAATCCGAAGTATTTTGCGTAGACAGTTGTTAATAAACACTTGTATCTTCTAGATGATGGCTTTGGTAGTTCTCCAAGTTTCCTCTCCATACAGTAGAACTATCTTGACATTTCTGTTGAAAATCCTGATTTTGGTTTTGGTTGAAAGTTGTTTGGAGTTCCAGATATTTTTCGATTGTAGAAACGCAGCCCTTGCTTTGCCAATCCGCGTCCTCACATCTGCATCAGATCCACCTTGCTCGCGTCGATGTTGCTGCCAAGATATGTAGAGAGGTGTTAATGTCCTTGAAAGCATCTCCATCAAGAGTGATTTGTTTGGTGCATGTTGTGTTGCGTCGGAGAATTTCGTTTTTCCCTTTATGTATGTTGAGACCTACTGCTGCAGAGGCTGCTGCTATACTGGTCTTCTTCTCTTGCATTTGTTGTTGCGTGTGTGATAGAACAGAAAGTATATGTTAAGTTCCTTCAACAAGCTTATGTGTACGCTTTATTAGTTCATGTCAACTAGCATGAAACTATGATTAAACAAAACTTCTCATTAAGCAAACTAGTGTCATCTAGGCAAGTAAAACCATATCAACAATGGTAGATTAATTAATAGATTTTAAATAGCACAATGCTCACATGGCTTCAATGACTTCAGTTGAACCTTCAATATTCTTCAATTATTATTGAATCACATTATTTTCTTTTTATGTGCGTTACAGTCAGTCAGTATTTTTTGTTTCATTGTTCACATTCCTATATATGCAATAAACATCTTTATTAGATTTTATGATCGATTTGATTCAAAGTCGTTTTATCGTTAACACACACTAATAAATAAATCGATCGGTAACTGCTGATACACATAATCGATATATGGTCTTTAATAAAGAGAAAATCTTTCATTATAGAGTTATTCTAGAGATGATTGTTTAGATCACTATTATTAGAGAAAACTGAAAGCAGTGGATGACCGTTTCGCCCTATTATATGCGACTCCCGACCGTAGCTGCTACCTTGACGTGGTGATCGGGCTTGCCTATCGTGATGACCCAACCGAGCTATACTGGCTGGAACATATGTTCCTCAAGGTTCGTTCTACCATGCCAGGCAGGTCGATTGGAGAACGATGAGACTAAAAGCAGCTAGCTACTCCAAGTCTGAGGACGAAGTCGTACTGCTGACTGTATTGGAGGGGTGTGATAGCAGTAAGTTGTTTCCCTCGGACAATCAGCATCGGCAGAGATGCTGCCTTCTCACAAGGAAGGAAGGGGTTAGAAAAGGTCGACCCTAAAAATGTCACACCTCACCCTACCTCACGGATTTCCGTCTCCGTCGGTATGGGTGCCCACTAAGGGCTCTTATCAAGAGCGGAGCTAATACTCAGAAAACCTTTCATCAAAAGGCCGTGCGTGACCGGCCTAAAGCAGTTGTCCCTTGGGCTCCGCGGTCACGCTGCCAGGTCGTTAAGACCAAAACTAATCTATCTTCCTTCTCAGGTTCCTCAAGAAACAACCTTCCACGGTGTGTGCAGCCGGAAAGTGACAACCACCCTCATACCCGTAAAAGGACACGAGACCGAATTGATCGAAATCAAATCCTTCCTTCATCCCTTAATATCTCTCTTATCTCCATTACTAACTCTTCTCACATTTCTTTATCACACTGCACAATTAATGCAAACAATGCGAGTTCACGAAACGTCATTTCTGGTCTCCTGGAACCCCGTTATAGACTACATGTTGGAGCATTTGTGTCAAATAGGGCAACAGGCTTCCTCCTCAAAACCGTTTGCAATGGCACCGTTGTATTTATTCTCTGTGTTCTCTCAAATCCTAATCTTCTGGATTTTTCAACCCCTCTAGTTTTGACTTTCTAAACTTTTCTCACTGAATCATATTTCTTGAATAATATCTTCTAATCCTAACCTATCCGATTACTTTTAATACCTTAACTACCTCTTCTACTATTGGATTTGAATTGACAATTACATCTGTGTGTGCTAATGTGGTATGACAACATGAACTGATGTACTTACGTACGAAGTTCTACGTTGCATCTGATTGACTGATTATATGCAACTCATCATCAGTAGTGCACATCCACGAACAGTGATTGATTCATGAATTCAGTAATCAGCAAACAGTATCCATAACTCTATACTGGAAATTCGAACTCTGATCTCATGTTTCTAGCACTTGTACTACTATGAGATTTGAATTGACAATTCCATCTGTTTGCGCTTATGTGGTATGGCAACTTGAACTGATGTAATTACGTACATACTAAGTTCTACGTTGTAGCTGACTGCTTGAATGTAAACTTTATGCCATAAATTGTCTTTTCGGTACATTTAATCTATGACTAACAGTATGACTGAAGGTATTTCGTTCCTTATCCTACTAAAAACTCGTCAGTTGGACGTGCCTACATCTTAGTGTCGAAATTGTTATGGGCCAATAAGAATACCTACCTTTCTAGTTTCGATAGGATGATGTTGAGTTTCATACGAGGACGAAATAGTCATCGGTTACTTTCTGGTTTATTCTAATGATGATCGAATTACTATGGATTAATTCATAATTTCAACAACATCTTCATATTTATAGAATAAGTCCACATTGAAATCATGAATCAATCATTGTTAGACCAGCATTAGAAACCTGGAAGCACTAAAACACGACCATTTCCTCCTTGTCTGTGACTACTCATCAGTGGCAGTGCATGTCCACTACTCCTGCCACTCACAGGAATCGAACCCAGGACGTTCGGTCTTGTTTGCGAACACCTAATCTGTGTACCACTGAGCTAGCATCCAATAGTTTTAATGTCTAATAACTCTGTTCAATCTTTCGGGAGTTTGCGGTACCTCATCGGACAGGGTTGAACCTCACTCACTGGTTATAGTTTCCTAACAACGCTTCTTACTAGTGAGTATATTTTTTTGCACTGAAGAAGTCTCTATAATGTGAGCAGAATCAACATTGTGGAATGATAAATTGCTGCATCTTGACTAATGAAACCTTGTTTTCTTGTAGATTCTTAACTACCTATGCATAAAAAATGTACTACTAAAATCAATACATTCATCAACAACCAAAAAACACAAATCCAATTCAATTCAAATCACACTTACATCTATCTATCTATCATTCATTATAACAATAATAATTATTATTATTATTCTGATTGTAGTGTGAAAATGTTCATTGTACAATTTTTTTTTTCTTAATTTCAATTCAAACAAAAAATTCACCAGTGAAATGTAAAGTCAAGTAATTGAGTGTGTGTCTGTGTGTGTGTGTACTTATATATATAAGTATACAAGTTGTTTACGATTATTATTATTATTACTATTATTATTGCTAATGTCTTAATCTACTCTCATTATTGGACATGTTGTTACTATGAGAATGAATGATTAGATTAGATTAGATGAGATAAATAATGAAATGCAGAAGAATAATAGACAAACTCTTCCGAGTATAATGATTATTCACGTTTGTTTACATGGGGGATCCGCGAGACGATAGTCACCAAATGGTTAGAGAGACTCTGAATGACATGGCTCAGAATCGTTTGCAATGGCGCAGGTGAATCCACTCTCTTTGTGGTCTATGAAATTCTAAGCTTCTAAATTCCTCATAATCTCTCTACCTTTCTGCTTCTAAATTTATGTTACTGAATTATACTTTTCGAATCATATCATATCTTCGCTCCCTAATCTTCTCGATTGCTGCTAATCCTTCTATTGTTGCTATCACTGTTGGATTTGAATTGACAGTTGCGTCTCTGTGCTAATGTGGTGCTAATGGCAACCTGAACTGATGTACGTACGTACGAAGTTCTGCATTGTATCTGTCTGTCTCTGTCACGTTTACATGGATAGAACATGATTTATTGATTGATTTTTACGGGGTTTTCTTTTATTTATTTGGCTTTTACGGGTTTTTTTTCATGATTGTTGTTCATCCTCGACGTTACCGCCGAATGTGTTCTTGTGCGAGTGTATAGTATGTTCATGGTTGTATACAGCATAGGTAGCAGCCATAGACGAGAGTATTCGTCGAGGAACAGTAAACTGTCTTCATTCTCAGTTAGTATCAAGGCAATATTGGTTCTTAGTGTTAAGGTTGTGGAGATTGTTCAGTTTTTGCATTCAGATCAATTAATCGATCAATGACAGTCTCATTTGAAATATGAAAGCACTGAACTAGCGTTTCATTCTAGTATGAGACACCTTGTCAGTGGGCACATTAACGAATCCCATGTAGGGGAATTCAGCTCAGTCAGCAGAGCGCACAACTACAGCCTCGCTAACGGTAATCGATCATGAGTCTTTTGGTTTTGTGTACGAACGCTTATGCTCGAAATCATTAAGTCGGCATCCAGTGGTATTAGTTGCGCAATTATCATTCATTTGTCTTCAGTGTGCAACTGTTTCATACCTGACAACAGATTGAAATTCATTAGTCAGCACAATTAAATCATCCAGCTTAGAGAACAACGATATTCTACCATATTCAAACTGTGTTGGAGCTGGTTATCCCGCTTTCTAACTGTTAGTGGGACATAGATTGGATTAAAGCATGATTGCGTTGTTGCACGCTGATTGGTTCGTTCGTATCCAATCAGCGCTACCCGATACTGAGGGAACATTCTAGATTCTTCACATTGGGCACCGCCCGTCTTCCATCCAACCTTGTTTGTGGTATATAATTATATTTCCTGTTCAACTGTGTTCTGCTTTTGGGAGATCGTCTCGAGTTGAATCGATGTTTCCGAGAATACTAAGCATTTGGAATAGTTGGATTGTAATAAAGAGAGAATTGTCACACTCACACACACTCGTCCACACACTTGTAGTGTGCCTATAACTGCGTGTCCTTAAGCTCGTTTATAAATCAGAAGGTGAACTTGTATTGATGAATACGTTTATTTGAGGCACACCACATAGCGAAGAGGAGAAGCGAATAGGAGAAGGCTAGTGAGCCAACTCTTTGGATTACAATGCAAGCGAATGAACGAAGCGAATAGGAGAAGGCTAGTGAGCCAACTCAAAGAGATAGAGTATGACTAAGAATATATAGTCAGACAATAATAAGACAGACATATGACAAGCGAAATAGATATGCACACACATGAATACAAGCGACGAATGATTGACAAGGTCAAAAGCAAGCGATACAAATCATGTGAGTTCATGGGAATATTAAGAGATTAATATTAAAGCGAAAAGGATGAGTAAGTGCGTAAGCGTAAGCAATGCTCAGTCATATCAGCTCATACAAAGCAGATAATAAAAAATAACAATGGTACATACAAGTTGTTGCTAAGCGAATGGCTTGGTTAAATAAATTAATCGAAAGGGCCTAACCAAGTTAGATGTAAGAGAACTGGAATATATGTGGAGGCACTACACACTTACTTAGTATGGGTCATGATGGTCAAGTACACACTGAGATACATCATTAATTATTCTAAAAGTAAAATACAAATTTCGGAATGTAATGAAAAATATATTCAATGACTGATGATTCACTGACTGTTTACATAATAATTATATAATTAACAAATTTATATTTTGATAGACATTCTTTGCACAAATTCCTTCCTACATTTAATCTCTCTAATGTTATTGTTGCATTTCTGATGTGAATTTAGAAATGCCTTAGTCAGAATTCACCATCTGTCTTTTAAGTAGGTTATTCCTCCGTCGATCTACTTACTTACTTACTACCCAATTACACACTGTTTGACTACTAGCGTAGTGAACGAGAACACAGGTTGGACAACCGAATTGTATTTAACGAAAATTACAGAGTTACTCAATAAAATAGGAAAACCATATCGTAAATCGTTAACTTGAAAAATATCAGTCCATCATATCGAACTGGACTGTTCCTGTTGCAAACAACATCAATCCATTGTCACTATTCATGCGTTTCATACAAATTCGATTGTTTTCTAACTCTTCCTTTCTTGATCTTCCCCCATCTTGTGCTGCCAGATATTACGTTGACACGTCATATACTACTTATAAGTAGCTCGCACCACACTAGTACACGGGGCTTTCATTGTAGACGATATGATATTTTACTCATCCTGTATGTGCACTTCTATCTTCGGTATTTGAATCAGCAAGAGAAGTTTCTATTGTCTTATATTTACCAGTTAGAAAAAAAAACCACACTTTGCATATTATCAAGGTGGATATAAAATATGTTTGAGAATATTGCAACATCCGAATAGGGTGTAGACAGTAACTATCGAAAAAAAACAGTGTATGAGGTTGTGCAGCTCCGTGAATCGATCAAAGTTAGACATTAACACTGTTAGATATCGGCTCAGTAATCCAGAGGTTAGGCGTTCGTGCATGTAAGATCCAAGGTGCTGGGTTCGAATCTTGTGCGAGAGAGTTTCGGGAGTCGTGGATGCACACTGTCGCTGATAAGCTAGACCCATACCAATACGAAACGATCGTCTGTCAGTGCTTCTACGTTTTTTTCTAATGGTTGTCTAACATTGATCGATGCATGATTTCAATGCGTGATAAATAAGATTAAAGAAAGATCAGAATATGCAAATACTTTACGAAATAAACGATATCTAAATCTATGTGAAATCATGAATGAATCATTGTTGTTAGGCCACCATTAAAAGAAACCTGGAAGCACTACTGGGCTACTACTGTTTTGTCCTGGTATGGTACTAGCTCATCAGCGACAGTGGGCATCCACGATTACTGCTACTCGTAGGGTTCGTACTTAGGACCTTCGGTCTTACGCTCAAACGCTTAACATTTAAACCATTGATGCGGCCGGGAATTTTTACACAACCTCACCTATTGTCTTCAATAGTTACTGCCTACATACCCAACAGGGTTGAACTCCATCGGTTCATGTCTTCTCATCACATCTTGTTTATCAAACGTACATTATATCACGTACTTTTTAAGGTGACATAATTTAAGTCGGCTTTTTTTTATTCTTGTTGTTGTTGAGAGGAGCTAATCCCACACTTATCCTCCTCCGCTTATATTATTTAATACCTACTCACATGAACTGTAATGGTCGGCTTTTAACTTATGTTCGGATTTCGCTGTCAAGTTTTCGTTATTTCTATCAAATCACGTCATTTTTATAGCTAATTTCATTTTGTTGTTGTTTCTTCTATCAGAATGTTATGTCTGACAAATGGTTGAATATTGGTTATGAAGATAATATATTAAAACCTTATACTGAACCTCCACCAGATTATAATGATACAGAAAGATTAGGTAAGTGAAAGAGAAAGTGGGAGAGTGTATGTGTGTGTGTGTGATGTTTTTTGTTTATATGATTGATTGGTTGATGTTCGCTTCCTTTTTATTCAACATGGATTGATTTTGATTTTGTTTTATTTGATTCTGACCGATACAGTCTCTCGTATACTTTGAATGGGTAGGCTTGATTGGCTTTTAGCCAATATGCGTCATTTATAGGCGTAGGTGAGATATTTGTTTGCTAACCAGAAGAGGGGAGTGTATTGCGCAGTAGTTCGCTCCGTCCTGCTATATGTTTGGGAAATATGGCCAATGAGAGTAGAAGATATTCGTAGGTTACTACTACTCGATCGTAGATGTCTCCGAAGCATTACTCGTATATCGTGGGACAACTAAGTAATGCTGTTGTTAGGAAACCGGTAATAGGTAAGGAAGGCAAATCAATAGATGAAGTATTGAAACTCCATCAGTTACGGTGTTACGAATGCCTAACCATCGACTAGCTTCGTCGAACTATATTTTGCAGTGTCAGTCAGTCAGTCAGATGCAACTTAGAACTTCGTGCGTAAGTAAATCAGTTCATGTTGCCATACCACATTGGAACAGACAGATGCTACTGTCAGTTCAAATCTCATAGTAGTAGAGGTATTAAAAGTATTAGAAGTAATCAGAGAGATTAGGATTAGAAGACATTATTCAAGAAGTATAATTCAGTGAGATAAGTTTAGAAAGACAAAGGTAGATGTGCTGAAGAATCCAGAAGATTAGGATTTGAGAGAGCACAACGAATGGATGCACTTGCGCCATTGCGAACGATTTTGAGCCATGTCATTCAAGGTCTCTAACCATCGATTATTATCATCTCGCTGAACCCTACCACGTGGCCTACATCTACCAACATGACTCAGTCCACTTGTCAGTGACTTCATAGATTTCTGTCATGTTTTAGTTTGGCTGCCCCTAACTCTCTTCCAACCTACTCCTACACTAGATCAACATAGCTTGTCGACGCAGTCGATGGTTAGGCATACGTAACACATATCCCAACCACCTCATCTATCATATAACTTCTTTCCCTTCCGCCAAATTTAAATATTCACCAACCATGATCTTATTCGGCTAGATCGTTAACATTAGAAATCTGACACATAGTCTGTAGTTGTACTTATCAGAAAAATAATGCTTACCTAATTCTAATTGACTAATAATATTTTAAAATCAAATTTTTTTTTCTCATTTTCATTTCTCATATTTTATTTTTTTGTTGTTGACTCAATTTAGAAATTATGCGTAATATGGGCTATCGACCAGATGATGTCCGTGAAGCATTAATCAAGCAAAGTTTTAATAATGTCACAGCTATTTATTTACTCTTAGCTGATCCAAAAACACGATTAACTTTACCAATGAGCAGCAATTTATCAACATCAACATCCTCATCACAAAATCATCCATCAGTCAATACAGCCAGTGGTGGTGTTGGTGTTGGTGTAGTCGATGCTGTTGTGCATGATTCAACTAAACGCATTGAAAATAATGAGGATGATAACGACAATAAGGCAACATCATCACCATCAGCAGTGAAAAAAACACCTCCACCTCCTTCATCACTTTTATTAGATATTGTCAACAATGGAATTCATCCATTGAAAACCAATCAGAATGGATTATTAACACATACGAATAAAAGTGAGTGATAATGTCAACTTTGAATGGATTTGTATAACTATAGGTTTGTCTATATAACAGCAGAGTATTGTATGTGTGTGTGTATATATATATAGGTGCTCTAACTTACATTCAGCCATTTGAACAGTCAGTGTTAGTGATCGGTTTACCTTTTTGTTTTAAATGCCCTGCTACAGCCGAAAGTTGGGAGGGACCACTTTCTCTCCAAATGCTTCTATATAGCTATGTGTATATGTAGTCATGGTCTGGTAGGTCCTACTTACTGATTTCTCTTGACATAGGTGTTGTTTACGAAAGTCACAGGATAGAAGTGGAGTGTAAGGCGCTTTAAATAAATGGCTCAGTGGTAGGTACAGAGCAGGGGCAATCAAAGTAGATGTGGAAGCAACTGCGAAAATATTTCACATCCTCTTCAAGAAGATTTAGGATGAGGAACAAGTACCATCAGATTGGAAAGAAGGATACTTGATCAAAATACCAAAGAAAGGAGATCTCAGCAAGTGTGAGAACTACAGAGGCATCACTCTTCTTTCACTATCAGGCAAAGTCTTCAACAGGGTATTGTTAAACAGAATGAAGGACTTCGTAGACGCCCAACTTCGAGATCAACAGGCCGGATTTCGTAAGGATCGATCGTGTACTGACCAAATAGCTACATTACGGATCATTTCGGAACAATCAATTGAATGGGACTTACCACTCTACATCAACTTCATTGACTACGAGAAAGCATTCGGTAGCGTGGATAGGAAAACGCTGTGGAGGCTTCTTCTGCGATACTACAGTGTGCCTGCAAAAATAGTTAACATCATACGGAATTCTTATGATGGATTCAACTGCAAAATCGTACACGAGGGACAGCTAACAGACTCTTTCGAAGTGAAGACCGGTGTGAGGCAAGGTTGCTTACTCTCACCCTTTCTCGTTCTCCTGTTGATCGACTGCGTCTCGAGACAAGCCCTCACATGGAACCCTCAAGGTAAAAGGAAAAGAGGAAAGCCAAGGAACACATTACGCCGAGAAATAGAGAAAGATATGAGAGGAATGAACTAAAATTGGACGGAACTGGAAAGAGAAGCCCAGGACAGAGATAGTTGGAGAAAACTGGTGGGCGGCCTATGCTCCACTTGGGGGTAACAGGCGTAAGTAAGTAAGTAAGGAGGTACAGAGGATCCATCCATTTAGAGGAGTTGGAAAATCTTGATTCCAAAATAATGTTGGTGTACATAAGTTTTACAATTTTCAAGCAACAGAAATGGCATATGAATCTATTGTTAGTCATTGACAATTGGACTGGGTCATGTTGGCAGGTGTAGACTGCCTTGTTTTTGTCTGTGAGATGATAGTAGTCACTGGTAGTTAGAGAGACCTTGAATGACATGGCTCAAAATCGTTTGCAATGGCGCAGGTGCATCCATTCTTTTATTGTTCTCTCAAATTCTAATCTTCAGAATTCCTCATCACCTTTATCTTTCTCTTTTTAAGTTTATTTCACTAGATTTTACTTCTTAGATAATAACTTTGAACACTAATCTCTCCGATCACTGCTAATATTTCTACTACCTCTACTAATATGTAATTTGAACTGACAATTCGGTCTCTCTGTGCTAATATAGTATGGTAACCTGAACTTATGAATGTACGTACAAAGAAAGTTCTACGTTGTAACTGACTGACTAGTCACTGGTTGTCCTCAAACTGCATCCACTATCTCAGACTGCATCTGTAGATCAATGACTCAAGAATTGGCTGCTACCTAAGATAATTGCCTACTTGGGTCTAGGCAGTGGTACAAAGCCTACTGGTCAATATTATAATCGTCTTAGCTATCAATGTCACGTACTTCAATGTTGCTTCCCATTGGTCGTCTTGACTATCAATGTCACAGACTTCAATGTTGGTTCCTATTCGACCATATCTGTATAAATACGCATTATCTGTAACATTTTATGACCCGGACCCGGATCCCTAGTCCGGGATCTTGATTCTCTGCTGGACTCGGACCTCGTACTTTCTGAATGAGTGTCGGATACAGGTTCTACTTCATATCATGTCTTTTTCTTTTATTCAATGGAAGTTGAAACACTCAGATTAAAGTAGCTTATTGTGTCGCTGGATCATCGATCCTAGCTTTCGTTTTTCCGACCAATATAAGCTCGTAATAATTCAAGCATATCAACATGACATATTTACGTGCATACGTAACATTCTCTAACTCATCTGTGATCTCAACACACACAAACACAGGAATTTCTTGGACTACTTGAACAATTTGGCATTTTTTATTGCATTGTCATCGTATTTATTCGACTGTTCTTCCTTGACTAGATTGTTTTAATCGATAAAAAGACGTTTTATTTCGCTATCAGATAGAGTAACATTGAGTGTATTCCTCTCAATCAATCTCTCATTTGCTCTCCATCTGTATCTATCTATCTATCTATCGCTTTCGCACATGTTCGTGTACTGTCTCTCACTCTGTTAGTTTTAACTGGTGGTAGTTGGTAGTGTCGGTGGTTGTTCTATGAGAGAATTTTATGATCAAGTCAAATTGAGAGATGAACAACTTTTTTGTAAACATTTTTCATATAAATGAACGTTATATTGATCAGTTCTTTCTCCATTATCTTCTGTTATTGTTGTTTCTGTTATTGTTTTAATGTGAGATTGTTCTCATTCTTTTGTGTGTGTGTGTGTGTGTTTGTTTGTTGAAAATTATTGCCTAACTGGTTGAAAATTGTAAAAATTGCTATTCTCAAGTTGAATTATATGTGCGTAGATCTATTTGATTGAGATGACATGAATTTTTATCCTGCCCAATCCTCGCTTGAATGCCCATGATACGATCATTCTCTTGTTTCTTGCCTATCTCTGTGTATTCTAGAAGAATCTGGACAAGATGAGAATGGATCGCATCATAATGAAGTACGACGTACCACTGGTGGTATTTCATGGATGAAACAAAGGTTAGCTAATCTAATTGGAATAAAATAAATTCATATCAGGTAGTTTCTATCAGCCTGTGTATGTATGCACAAATATGTGTGTATGTGTGCGTGCGTGTGTGTGCACATTAGGTACGTGCATCAGTTCAAGTTGACATACTACATTAGCACAGATGCGCAATCGTCAGTTCAAGTGCCATCGTTGTAAAAGAATTCAAAAGATTAGAATTTGAGAGAACGCAAAGAGTGGATGCAAACGATTTTGAGTCATGTCGTTCAAGGTCTCTAACCATCGGTGACTATCGTCTCGCAGACCCCAACCAGATAACCTACATCTACCAACATGACTCAGTCCACTTT
>OX103971.1:442552-468111 GCA_944470395.2 Schistosoma turkestanicum | reverse complement strand
GCGTTAACCTTGCGTACACTGTCTCTAGTTCATCGACTTCTTTGTTGATTCTGTATTGATTTGTTGTTTTTTTTGAAAAAAAATAGAGGATTAACCTAGTTTCATGTGAATAGTAGTTTTCTTCATGAACAAGTAATACAAGCAACATAAAAGCTCTCGGAGTTGTAGTTAGAAGACGTGACCCTAACCCTTTTGGGTGTAGACAGTAACTACCGAAGATAAATGTGTGAGATGGCGCGAAATCCTTAGAATAATCAGACTTAGACATTAACACCTCTCGATGCCCGCCCAGTTTTCCAGAGGTTAAGCGTTTGAATGCAAGATCGAAGGTCCTGGGTTCAAATCCCGCGAATAGCAGGAGTCGTGAATGTGCAATGCCGATCGGTCCTATACCAGGGCGAAACAGCTTTCCAGTGCTTCCATGCTTCTAATGGTAGTCTAACAATGATTGCTTGTTGATTTCAGTATGTATCCATTTTTATTATCTGATTAGCTCATAATTTCTAACTTCAGTTTCTCGCCGTAGAAATGCGAATTTCGCTTCAGAAATGGCATGCATCGGCACCTGAACTAATGATAGGAAGTGAATTAGTTGAGCGTGTCAACCGCTTCACTTACCTCGACAGTCTAGTCAGGGCTGATGTCCTGATGACTGACGAAATCTCAGCATGGATACAGAAAGCTCGATTGGCTTTTGCCAACCTGCGTCACCCATGGCGCAGGCAAGATATCCGTTTGCTGTATAAAGGACGATTTTACTGCTTATCAGTTCGCTCCGTCCTACTTAATGGCTGTGAAACATGGTCAGTGAGAGTAGAAGATATTCGTAAGTTACCGGTTTCCGATCATAGGTGTCTTCGGTGCATTTTTCGTGTATCATGGGACAACTGATTTGGCAATGTCGTTGTTAAGAAACGGGTGTTATTTAAGGATGGAAGGTCAATAAATGAAGTATTGAAACTTGGTCAGTTGAGCTAGTTGGGACATGTATTGCGTATGCCGAACCACCGACTGCCTCGTCTAGCTATGTTTTGTGATGTAGGAATAGGTTGGTAGAAATCTAGGGCATCCAGACCAAAACATGGCTCAAATCCATGTCACTGTTAAGTGAACTGAATCATGTTGGTAGATGTAGGCTACCTGGTTAGGGCATGCAAGATGATAATAATCGATGGCTCAAAATCGTTTGCAATGGCGCAGGTGCATCCACTCTTTGTATTCTCGCAAATTCTAATCTGAATTGCTCATCACCTTCATCATTCTCTTTTTGAGTTTATTTCACTGGATTCTACTTCTCGAATCACATCTTCTAATCCTAACCTCTCCGATTACTTCTAATAGCTTTACTACCTGTACTATCATGGGACTTAAATTGACAATTACATCTCTGTGCTAATGTGGTATGTGGCAACCTGAACTTGATGTACCTACGTACGTACCGAAGTTCCACGTTTCTGTTGATTGATTGATTTAATTTCAGTTAATAATAATTTTTTATTCTGTAATTCACTCAATCTCACAAATCATATCTTTCTTAGTTTTTCAATCATGTCTACTCCTATTTTTTACTAACTTCTGTGAAAAATATATGGTTCAGTAAGATTAAAATGAATGAAATAAGTTATAATTTACAGATTTCATTTTACTTTTTCCATTAAAATTAAAAACCCTGTTCGAGTTTATTTAACTTTTCATATAAATCAGTCATGTTTTAGCTCTGTATAAAGAAGATAAGAAGCAATTTCAAGTATGGTATTCTTGGCATTGTGTTCTCATTTCGTAATATGAGTAGAATTCACAGGTTGTTTGAGCAGTTATTACTACTCACTAATCTCTGAAAATATTTTCGTTAAAAAAATACCATTTTTCTCTCTTGTTATTGAAATTCAAAAGACGCGTTCCGTGATAAATACCTATTCTAAATGTCTAGAACAGTACTCTTATTTTCTCATATATCAAGGCGATAATACATATATTTTGGGAAGAAAATTGTAACACTTAAGATAGATATGTTTTGTTGTTCAAAGCTATCAGTGTTATCAACAAAACTGAGAAAATCGATTATTCAAGGCCTTCTTCTAACCTAAACAACTTTCTTTTTTACTACTTTTGTTTAACCGTAGCCAATGTTAAATGTCAAATTGAAAACTAGATTGGATGTGGCATAAATTTCACTGAAAATACATTGATCGAACTAAGATACACCTGTCTATTATCGAATCTGTACACTGACTAATCATTTTTGAATATGTCAATTGAACTGAACCTTTCTTATATCTTAAACGATGTAGTAATTATGTTTCAGTGTAAGGAAGCTAGGAAACTCGGTTGGAATCTCTAGAAAGGTTCATCTTGTTTCAAGATTGCGGTTACGCCTGCACGTAAACACGTCAACCTGATATACTTGAACTATTACGAGTTTCCCTAGTCGGAAAACGAGACAGAGGATCGGGTGACACGACATGCGGCTCTAATCCGATTATTACAACCCCCGTATTGAGTAAAAATAAGAAGACTTGATATGAAGTAAAACCTGTATTCTACAAGTATCCAGAACGTAAGAGGTCCGAATCCAGAAGAGAATCAGGATACCGGACTGAAGAATCAGAGTCCGGGTCATAAAACGTCACAGATAATGCGTATTTATACATTTTGTTTGAATAAGAAACAGCATCGAAGTCTGTGACATTGACATTGAAGACGACCAATAAGAAACAACATTTGAAGTGACATTGATAGTCAGGACAACCAATAAGAAACAACATTGGAGCAGGTGACATTAATATCTACTAGGACGACCATAAAATTGACCAGTAGTAATTAACCAATAGGAATTGACCAATAATTCTCTTAGGATATTGTATGAATATCCTAACAGTAGCGAAAATTAACTAGCACGAATATTTCGTGAAACAGGGTATTCTCTTGACTAATGTCAATCGTCGACCAATAAAGCATAGTGCACACAGCATCAAGCTGTATTGTTGTCACATATTATTCACACAAATCAAACACTTTCAAATAAACTTATGCACTTACCTTTTTTAGGCGGTGTTTACAATATGTCCAATCGTCATAAATATAATTCGAAATCTGATTGATTCCTTTTTTTACTCACTCTTACAAATCATTTGCATCTAGTGGTACGAAAGTATAAGGTTGACCTTCAGAAATGCTAAACATCACCCTGTAAAATCTTAACCATCTTATCTTTTTCAAAATAGATTTAAAAATTAGTTCTTGGAAGTTTGTTTTAGGATTTTAAGATAACAAACGAGATTTGAAGTTTTCAAATTACACGAACTCTACAGCTATATTTGGATGAATGGATTTCACGTTGAAATTCCTGAGGTGCTACATTCATTTCGTATATAGATGCTTTTATGTACTTGAATAACTTGTCATTTGGGATCTAAATATTACACTTTTGGCTGAAGTTCAAGCCTACACATGATTAATATAGAATCATTTAGACGAATGATAGGATTATAAATTCTAATCGATAGAGTTTCATGCATTTCAAAGTTTCGAATAACATGTACTTACTTACTTACACCTGTTACTACACCCAATGGAGCATAGGCCGCCGACCAGTTTTCTCCAACCAACTCTCTACTGGGCTTTCCTGTTTTTTCCAGTTTTTTGTTCATTCTTCTCATTTCTTTCTCTATTTCTTGGCCTTCCTGTTTTCCTTTTACCTTGAGGATTCCATGTTAGGGCTTGTCTTGTGACACAGTTGGGTGCTTTTCGCAGTGTATGTCGAATAACATGTAGTTGATAATATATACATATATATATATATACGCACTTACTAACACCTGTTATCCTAATGGAGCATATGCCTCTGACCAACGAATTATTTTGCTGGGTAGTGTCTTTTTCTTCAGCGAGTTTGATTTCTACACGATAGATTGGTCGCTGACCCCATGTCTAACCTTCTTCCTCTATCAACGAGGCTTGGGGATCGGCATTAACCCTAGAAAGGACTCCTCCAGGACGTAGTTCAAATACATCTATTATTATTGAACTAAGTTATTTGTCACTTCGATAATTCATTTGAATATTGAACAAAATCACTGAACATAAGCAAGAGGAAAGAAAACAAATGTTCTGACATAATCAATGTGCATATATATATCTTGTTCAGTAAATGTCATACATTTTAAAACGCACACACACACATCCAGAACAAAATAGTCATGTCATTAGATTTTATTTTTCATTTATTGATTCAAATAAATAATTGTTTTTACATCTTTTTTCTAAATTGTCATTAAATGTCACAATCAGTAATGTTTTTTTATTTTGGAGGTCGATACGATTATTTATTAGTGACAACAAAATATTATTGACTCGTACTTATGTACGACGAAGTTCTGTGTTGTATCTGTCTGTCTGTCTGTCTATCGTACGTGTTGACCAGTAGATGCTTAGTTTATTGATTATTAAATATGTGGAGTACAACTCTGTTCTGTTGTGGAGCAGTGTGTTTATTGAAGACAGTGGATGAGGTTGCACAGCATGGTAGGGTTGATTGAAGTTAATACCGTTGGATGCTGGCCCAACTGTCTAGAGGTCTAGTGTTCGCGCACGAGATCGAAGAGTCTGGTTTCGACTTTTGCGCGCGGGAGTCGTGGATGCGCATTATCACCTCAGTCCAGTTGTCAGTGACTTCATAGATTTGTACCATGTTTTGGTCTGACCGCTCACAGCTTTCATCCAACCCACTTCTACACCACAAAACATAGTTCATCGAGACGAATGATGTTTGGACATTCGTAACGCATGTACCAACTACCTCAACTGATGAAGTTTCACTACTTCACATCATTGACCTGCCATCCTTACATATTACCCGTTTCCTATAACAACAGGATTGCTTACTCGGTGGTCCTAGGATCGCTTACTTTATTTCGTCTCTGGTTAGCTGATAAATTTGCTAAATAATCGTAAGATTTCATTTCGTGGCTGAAACCTTCTAGACGTAGACTGAATCTACACAGCAGCTTGGACATAAAAAGCGAAAAAGCTCGAAGCGTTTTACTTCGAGGTTAGTTTATGTACAGAAAAAAGTTCTGTATGTATGCAGCTTCACATGACCTTGGATTTTTGTGCACGTTTCGGTAATCCTACTGAATTTAATAGCGATATTACTAAATATCCTATCAGAACCATGGTATGCGATTCTGCATTCTGTCGATGTTTCATTGAAGGTTCCATTTGATGCTGATTAACATTTCTGAGCTTTTAGAGATTTTCCTAAAGGGATATTTTAGGACTAGCTCAATACATTAGAATGATGTTTATTCTTTTCAAAGTTATTTATCACCATTCGAGATGCCTAAGGATACATTATCGGGATTATTCTACTGTTTTGTAAGTTATTCAATTAGCCCTTTTCTTCTAGAAAAGCAATATTTTTTTATCAGTGAGAAGAGTTACGTAATAAGTTATTCATCAATCAATCTCAGTTAATCATTTGAATGTTATCGTTTCTCAATCTTGAATAAACCTTCAATACGAAAAGATACAGTCTACTTGAATAATACAGCATCAGCCATAATTGTAATCGAATACATGTATGTTGTCAGTTTAAATTCGCTTGTCTTTCATTCTTTCTGGTTAGCGGTATTTTCAATGAGTTATTTCGTTTTTTTACGGGATGGGGCTGCTAACCGCGTGTATGCCTTATCCGGTAGTAGCCTAAGAGAGGCTTCAAGCATGAGTTTGTTATAATTTACAGTTGTGTATATTATTAAGCTTATTTCGTTGTTTATATAATTTCATTGTGTGTTTCTTTTTTCTTCTCTGTGTGTGTATGTGTGCCTTTAGGTATTTTATACTCGTCCAAGTAATCATCAACCAATATTTGATTCATGGTATAATACAGCGGTGATTTATCATGAAACTAATCCAAATTTCAATGAACAAGTATGTTTTTTTTATTGTTGTGCTGTGTTGTGTTTATATGTCGGAGGGTGAGGCTGTGGTATCATTTGATATTTACACTAGTTTATGATAAATTTAGTTTTCATTTGGATGCTAATAACATTTGTGTGTGGGAGAGAACCCATGTTGTGTTCTCCGATGCAACACAACATGCACCAATTAAATCACTCTTGATGGAGATGCCTTGGAGGACATTAACACGTTTACATATCTGGGCAGCAACATCGACGCGATCAAGGTGGATCCGATGCAGATGTGAGGGCGCGGATTGGCAAAGCAAGGGCTGGAACTCCAAACAACTTTCAATCAACACCAGAATCAGAATTTTCAATATAAATGTCAAGACAGTTCTACTGTATGGAGTGGAAACTCGGAGAACTACCAAAGCCATCATCCCAGAAGTTACAAGTGTTTATTAACCGTTGTCTACGCAAAATACTTCGGATTCGTTGGCCAGACACTATCAGCAACAACGTACTGTGAGCGAGAACAAACCAGATTCTAGTGGAGGAGGAAATCAGGAAGAGGCGGTGGAAGTGGATAGGACACACACTACGAAAAGCACCTAACTGCGTCACGAGACAAGCCCTCACTTGGAACCCTCAAGGCAAAAGGAAAAGAGGAATGCCAAGGAACACATTACGCCGAGAAATAGAGAAAGACATGAGAAGAATGAACAAACATTGAACAGAACTGGAGAGGGAAGCCCAGTAGAGAGTTGGTTGGAGAAAACTGGTGAGCGGCCTATGCTCCATTGAGGGTAACAGGCGTAAGTAAGTAAGTTAGTACATTTGTGTGTGTTGTGGGCAAGTGAGAGGGAAAACAATTTCGGATAATTCTCTGTGTTTTACATCCTTTACATTTCATTTTTTTCAGTGTTAATTAAGTTTTATTATACCACCCAATAATCTTCACAATCCTATGATGATAACTGTAACTGATTGAATAAGATTGGTATACTAGTTTCTAGGTATGCTTAAAAATATTAAGGGTTCACCTTAGTCGAATAACGAGAACAAAACAATCAACTAGCATTCAGGCAGGCTATTCTGATCCCTTGACACAAATATCCTAGCAAGAAGTCTTGATATAGTGTAGCCAGCCGGCATACAAATGAATCCAAGCACACAACTTGCGTTTATTTATACACCATAGAGACGTCCTTGGGCGAGTCACAAAATAGCACACTAAAATAACACAGTAATCAATCACAGCCAAGGTATCTCCTGGTGGGAAATGTGATTTCGAGTTCAACTGATCAGCCTATGAAATAAATCCAAAATGAAGATATTTATCAAGCGAGATCTGGGGATCTAACCTACCCAACAAAAATCTGTTGTAATATCAGTCAGTCGGATACTTTTGTTTGGATTCACATAGAATTATAACTAACTGTAGGGTTGTGGAGATTGTTGAGTTTGGTGTAAATCATGAATCGATCCTTGTGTTAGATCACTATTAGAAACGTGGGAACACTATGTGTCAGTTTCGTCCTGATATGAGAAATCCTACCCATGACTATCGGTCACACACGCGAATGTCTAACTTGTATAACACTTATTCGGAATTCATCAGTGTTGAGGACTAACTTCAATCCATCCTTGATATTACGTGACTATTATCATTTATCTTCAGTTGGTATCTATCTCACATTCGACACAGCTAAACTACACTGTGTTTATGTCTTCTCACTAGAACTCTGAGGATTCCATCACAAATCTAGTCAATCACTAATGAGTACATAATAATTATCAGTATAGGGTTCTGGAGATTTTCTTAAATTTCAGTGAGATTCTGTACTAATCGATGTTAAACAGCTATAAAATGCAAAATGTATTCGCCCTTAAGCGGGCTCACCATTTTCTGGCTACATTGAACTTGAGGGAGGGCTCATCACTTTAGTGCTCCGTGAGCTGACTCCCTTATTCATGACGTTCTAGTATACTATGGAATAAATCCCTCTTTCAATTTTCGTATTATCATGTGCCTAGGGTAAACCGGTTTGTGCAACTGCAGTAACCGGAAGCCAAATACAGATTCGGTTGAATGAGTTAATTTCAGACAATCGTTCATGCAGGCAGACAGGAGAATAAACAGTTTGAAAGCAAAGAGAAGCGTGTAGTGTACACTGTCAAGCGAATGAGCGACTGAAGCGAATCGTATGGAGCGATGTAGAGAATGGCTAGTGAGCCAACTCCTTGGATTACAATGCGAACGAATGGGTGAAGGAAGCGGATGAACAGGCGAAACGTGTTGGAGAAGGCTAATGAGCCAACTCAAAGAGATAGAGCGTAACCAAGAATATAAAGTCAGACAAATATAAGACAGACATGCGACAGGCGAAATAGGCACACATGAATAAAAGCGACGAATAGTTGACAAGGTCAAATGACAAGTGGTGGGACACGTCATCTGAGCTCATCATACAAACCAGACAATAATAAGAACGAATGGTACATATAAATTGTTGCTATACAAACGGCTTGGTTAAATAAATTAATCGAAAGGGCTTAAAGAAATTACATGTAAGCGAACGGGAATATATGTGGAGGCACTACAAGCGAAGTGAAGAAGGCCGGTGAGCCAACTCAATGTAATGAGGCAAAACTAAGCAAACATATTCATAATAGTTAAACAAAAATAAGTCAGACATGCAATAAGCGAAGTAAGCACACACTCAAGTAAAAACAACCAAAGTTATGAGTGAACTTTGACAAAGTCAAAAGGTGTTATGCTCGTTACTTGATATACTTGAAACTATTACCAATTCGCCTTAGTCGATAAACGAGAATGAGACAATGAACCAATGACATGATAGGCTACTGTGATCCGTTGCCCCGACTAACTCAATAAAAAGTGTTGATATGGTGTAGAAACTGTATTCTACAAGCATCCATCAAATACAATGATCTCAAGCACACAAATCGCGTTTATTTATACATCATAGAAACGTCCTTTCGACAGTTACAAAAATAGCATACTAAAATAACACATCCGTCTTACTTTATGGCTGTGAAACATGGCCGTTAAGAGTAGAAGATGTTCGTAGGTTACTAGTATTCGATTATAGATGTTTAAGAAGCATTGCTCGTATATCCTGGGACACCCGAGTCAGCAACGCTGTTATTAGGAATCGGGTGTTAGGTAAGAATGGAAGATCAATCGATGAAGTATTGAAACTTCACCAGTTGAGGTGGTTGGGACATGTGTTGCGTATGCCGAACCACCGGCTGCCTCGTCGAGCCTTGTTTTGTAGTGTGGGAATAGGTTGGAAGAAAGTTAGGGGCGGCCAAACCAAAACATGGCAGAAATCCATGAAGTCATTGACTAGTGGACTGAGCCATGTTGGTAATTGTCGACTACCTGGTTGGGGTCCGCGAGATGATAATAATCGATGGTTAGAGACCTTGTATGACATGGCTCAAAATCGTTCGCAATGGCGCCGGTGCATTTATTCTCTGTGTTCTCTCAAATGCTAATCTTTTTGGATTCTTCAACACCTCTAGTTTCGACTCTCTAAACTTTTCTCACTGAATCATACTTCTTGAGTAGTATCTTCTAATCCTAACCTCTCCGATTATTTCTAATTCCCTTACTACCTCTTCTACTATTGGATTTGAATTGACGACTACTTCTCTGTGCTGATGTGGTATGGCAACATGAACTGATGTACTTATGTACAAAGTTCTACGTTGCATCTGACTGACTGACCAATCACAGCCAAGGATTTTCCTGGTGGAAAATGTGATCTCAAAGTCCACTGATCAGTCCATGAATAAAATCCAAAATTAGGACTGTTATGATATTCATCCAATATCCTAAGAGAATTATTAATCTGTTCCTATTGGTTAATTCCTACTGGCCAATTTTATGGTCGTCCTAGCAGATATCAATGTCATGTGCTCCAATGTTGTTTCTTATTGGTTGTCCTAACTATCAATGTTACTTCAAATGTTGTTTCTCATTGGTCGTCTTAACTGTCAATGTCACAGACTTCGATGCCGTTTCCTATTCGACCAAAATGTATAAATACGCATCATCTGTAACATTTTATGACCACGACAAGGACCAGAGCTCGGTCCCGGATCCCTAGTTCGCGATCCTTATTCTCTTCTGGATTCGGACCTCGTACTTTCTGAATGCTTTTAGGATACAGGTCCTACTTCATATCAAGTCTTCTTGTTTTTTACTCAATATGGGGAGTTGGAACATTCGGATTTGAGTAGCATGTGGTGTCGCCGGATCCTCGCTCTCGTTTTTCGACTACGTAAACTCGTAATTGTTCAAGTATATCAAGTTGACGTGTTTACGTACAGGCGTAACAGGATATTTATCAATTGAGTTTCGGGGAATCTAACGTCCCCAACAAAAGGCCAATGAATACTGTCTCAGACAGAAAAGCTTAACAAATGTGTCCGATAGCTAGGACAAGCTTTTTGGTCTCAACATACGCACTACAACCCCCCCCCCCCATATCCTGTCTACCTAATCAATAATCATCTAACTGAGTGTTGAACGCACAACACCGATTATGCAACTCTCCCTCTCTCTCTCTCTTGGTAATCGTTTTGTTTTTTCTCTGTCTCGTTTTTCTTTTTAGATTAAAATTTGTTTACCATTGAATTTAACCTCAAAACATCATTTACTATTTCGATTTTATCATATTAGTTGTGATTTGGCTTCAATGAATTTTTCAAATCAAAAAGACAAATCTAATAATAACAATACTACTACTAATAATAATATTAGTAGTAATATTAGTAGTAATAGTAATAATAAAAAACCAATAGAATCAAGTACAGGTTATTCATGGATTCCAATACTTGGAACAGATGGAAAGTAAGGTTTCTTTTTTCATTATTTTATGCGTATAGCAAACTAACTCATCCTTTTTTTTCCAGGCAGAGTTTTGGAGGTTTGTGTTTTTTACACATTTGAAATCAATCAATCATTGTTAGACCACTATTAGAAGAAACCTGGAAGCACTGCTGGACGACCGTTTCGTCCTGGTATGGGACTAGCTCATCAGCAGTGGATGGGCGTTCGTGCACAATACCGAAGGTCTAGGGTTCGAATCTTGCGAGGTGCAGGAGTCGTGAATGCGAACTGTCACTGATGAGTCCCATACCAGGACGAAACGGCCGTCTTTCAGTGATTCCAGGTTTCTCTTATGGTGATCTAACAATGATTGATTGATGATTTTAAATGTGTAACTCACCTTTGTCTAAAGAGATTATTGATATAAGTTCTGAATTCTATTTTGATGTTATGCACACAACGACATTAAGGAGCGAATGCTTATCTTAAATTAAGGTGGTTGGGACATGCGTAACACATGTCCCAGCCACCGACTGCCTCGACATATCATATTTTATGGTGTGGAAGTAGGTTGGAAGAAAGCTAGGGGTGTCCAGACCAAAACAGGACACAAATCCATGAAGTCACTGAAAGCTGGACTGTGAACCATGTTAGTAAGTGTAGACTACCTGGTCGGGGTTCGCGAGACTACAGTGACCGATGGTTAGTGACCTTGAATGACATGTCTGAAAATCGTTTGCGATGACTCAAATGCATCCATTGTTTGTCTTCTCTTAGATTCTCTTCTTATGAATCTCACATGACCGTGTTTTCCTCTTTTTATATTGATTCCACTGGGATATACTTCTGGAATGATATTTTCGATCACTAATACTGCTACCACCTTTATTATTATGGGATCTGAATTGACAGTTCGGTCTCTATGTGTGCTAATGTGATTTGGCAACTTGAACTGATATACAAAGTTCTCAGATGAAGCGTACTGACTGACTACTACTTTAACGTACTAATAATTCATGACCAGGTGGAATGCATGTATAAATATCTGTACATATATATTTGAGGAAGACACAGTTTATTTACGAAATGCGTGCATATAATCTTCAAGTGCCTATTTACAATCCAAACAGAAAATTAAATGTCTTCTCTCTATCATCTATCATGGTCTTCGAAATGCATTGGTTACGCCATGCATTTTCGTCGACAGACAATCTCTCTCCAGTAGAAAATGCTAAGCAACAGTCCGTTGTGTACTACTTATACGCCACTTTGTGTTTAGCATCCACCATACTATCTTATTGTATGACTTTTAGACGTTTGAATTCTGACTTTATTTGATACTATATTCTTAGTTTGGCAACGCCTAACTAATCATGTGATATGAAGTGCAAATGGGATTTAGGTGGAGGATGTTCTTGAAATCCTTATTCATAGCTTGTAATGTTGACCCAACAATTGACACAACTAAATCACATCGCCATCAGCCACCGAAGGACGGGTTCAATAGAGGACTGTCGTTTGTTCTGTTGCACAGATCATGCTCTAGTGCAAGCGCGTATTTGTTTGCAACTTACTGGATGTTGGAAAGACACCATAAGGAAACCTCTTAAGGTTCTACCTAATGATAGCATAGCTAAGAATATATTTCAGGAACATTTAGAATAGCAGTTATCGATGGTTAGACACCTTGAATGATATGGCTCAAAATCGTTTGCAATGGCGCACGTGCGTTCATTCTTTGTTTTCTCTCAAATCCTAACCCCAGAGATCCTCATCACATTTTTCTTTCTGTTTTTAAATCTATCTCACTGAATTATACTTCTTGAATAATAAGATCTTCGAACCGTATTCTCTCCAATTACTGATCAAACTTCTACTACCTCTACTACTATGAGATTTGAAGTGACATATGCATCTCTGTGCGCTTATGTGACATGGCAACTTGAACTGGTGTACATACGTACAAAGTTCTATGCTGTCGCTTGTAATCTTGCAAATTTGTTAAAAATAAGAAATAAATTGAATCAATGACGGGGGATTTGGAAAGATTTTCTTATGTTTCATAGTCAAAATCACGAACTGAACTTAACTAGACGATTATTAGAAGATTATTAGTACTAGATGGCTGTTTTATCCTTGTATGAGACTCATCAGCACTGTTCGTACAGGGCAAACGATCCTAGGACCCTCATACTCACGCATGAACATTTAACCTCTAGAGCACTGAGTAGTCATCCAATAGTGTAAACATCTAACTTGAATCACTGTTGATGAGTTCAACATTAGGCTGAAACAGCCATCTAATGCTTCCAGGTTTCGATTGATGGTCTAATATTGATCAGTTCATGATTTCAAGGAATTTCCGGTTCTGATTAAACCTTATCAATTTCTACACTGATAGCTGTTTACATTTTTTCTTCTTCTTTTCTCTGTCTTACAGTTTAAATGTTGGTACATTTCAACTTCGTATTGCATCAACAATTCAACCTGGTTATTTACAACATTCAACTATACAAGTAATCTATTTGTGTGTGTGTGTGTTTTTTTAATCATGATTATTGTTATTTCGTTTATTGATCGGTTTTATTTGTAAATTATGATTGAATACACTCGGTCAATCAGTAGTCATAAGGTAGTTGGGACATATGTTATGTATGCCCAACCACTGACTGCCTCAACGTGTGATGTTTTTGTAGGGTTCGTCACTAGGTACGCTTGAAGCTATGATGAGTTCACCAGCGTCCAGATGGGCTACCTTGAATCCCAAGTTGAAGACCGAAGGTTTTGTAAGAGTAGAAAGTATATTCTACAAACACCCAGCAAGCAGAATGCACTGAAGCACACAACTCTCGTTTATTTATAAATCATAGAAACGTCCTTAGGACAGTTACGAAAATAGCACACTAAAATACACAGCAGCCAAACACAGCCATGGATTTTCCTGGTGGGAAATGAAATCTCAAGGTCAACTGATCAGCCCATGCTTACAAACGTGAAGACCAAAATAAGGCATTTATCAAGCGAATTTTGGTTATTTAACATCCTCAACAGTTTTGTGGTGTAGGAGTAGGTTGGAATAAAGCTAGGGGCGGTCAAACCAAGACATGGCAGAAATCCATGAAGTCACTGACAGGTGGACTGAGTCATGTTGGTAGATGTAGACTACATGGTTAGGATTCGCCAGATGATAGTAATCGGTGGTTAGAGACTTTGAATAACATAGCTCAAAATTGTTTACAGTGTCACAGTTGCATTCATTCTTTGTGTTCTCTGAAATTCTAATCTTCTGGATTCCCCATCATCTCTGCCTTTCTCTTTCTAAAGTTATCTAGTTGAATTATACTTCTTGAATATGATACCACTGAACCCTAATCTTCTCCATGATCGCTAATACTTCTGCTATCTCTACCACAATAGGGGTTTGAACTGACAGTTACGTTACTATGCTAATGCGGAATGGCAACCTGAACTGATCTAGGTACGTACATACAAGTTCTACGTTGTGGCTGTGTTAGGTTCGTCACTAGGTACTCTTGCGTTTTTTCAATTAGAGTTAGAGATTAGTGTATTGTTTGCACATTGAAATCATCAATCAGTCAATCATTGTTAGACCACCAATAGAAGAAATCCGGAAGTACTGTTTGACGGCCGTTCCCTCCTAGTGTATGGCACTCATCAGTGGCAGTGCTCATCCACAACTCCTACATCTCGCTGGATTCGAACCCAGGACCTTCAGTCTTGTACGCGCGAACGCCTAACCTCTGGATCACTGGGCAGGCATCCAACGGTGTTAATGTCTAACTCCGATTGATCTAGGGATTTTGCGCGGCCTCACCCATTTGTCTTTGGCAGTTACTGCCTACACCCGACAGGGGTGAACTCCATTGATCATGTGTTTCTTTATCACGGTTATTGTTAATTTGATTACTGATCAGGATGATGATGATGATGTTGATTTTATTTGTAAATTATGATCGAATCTACTCGGTTAATCAATAGTCGTGAGCGGCATAAAATATAGCGGTTATGTGCTTTTGGTTCTAGTTACTAAACTAATATATACATAGGACAGTTGAAAAGCTCCGAAAATGCTTTTAGGTATGATCAGGAGTGGGGAAGAGTTCTCTCATCTTCCGTAAATGTGATCTCATATTGCCACGGATGTTGTTCCATCCTGAGACAACCGAGTAAGGATATTCGTTAGTTATTAGTATTCTATTATAGATATCTTCGAAGCATTTCTCATGTACCTTGGGACATCCTAGTAAACAATGCTGTCATTAGGAAACGAGTACTAGGCAGGGATGACAAATCAACAGATGAAGCATTGAAACTTCATCAGTTGAGCTGGTTAGGACATGTGGTACATATGCCCAACCAATGACTGCCTCGTCAAGCTATGTTTTGTGGTGTAGGATTAGGTTGGAAGAAAGCTAGGAGTGGCCTAACCAAAACACGGCAGAAACTGTAAACTACTTGGTTGTGTTCCGCGAAATGATAGTAACTGATTGTTAGGGACCCTGAGTATTGATAGGGCTAAAAAATTGTTTATAATGGTACAGATACATTCATTGTTTGTCTTCTCTTAAATTCTAATCTTCTAATTACTATTGCAAGTATTCAGTTTCGTGCAAGAACGAGGCACAGTTACACTTCTTCTTCATTTTTAATTATTGATTAGATATGTTATTGAAATTGTCCAATTGGTTTTCATGTGATTTTTCCTCATTTTCTACACTTGAACAAACATCTTAGCAGAATAACGATGATGGTAATAACTGATCAATGTTAGACAACTTCCAATGGAAACCTGAAAGTTCTGGATGGCCTTTTCATTCTAGTCTATGATTTATCAATGGTAGTACGCACCTAGGACCCTGTAACCGTCAATCAAGCCTGAATACCTTCAGTCTCGCCGTCAGACGATGGCTTATTAATCAGGCGATCACGCTTTTGTACATGAGACCAGAAGTTTTAGGTTCGATTCCTTCTTGAGTATTCATAGCCGGGTACTGCCACTGATGATTCCCATATTAGAACAAAACAGCCATTCAATGCTTACAGATTATCTGCTAGTACTCTAACATTGATCGGTTCATGATTTCAATGAAACTGAACAATCGTCACAACCCTATACTGTAGTGAAGGAGAATACAGGTGGGGCAACCGAATTATATTTAACGAAAATTACAGAGTTACTCAGTAAAATCGGAAAACCATATCGTAAATTGTTCATTTGCAAAAGATCAGTTCATCCTATCGAACTGGACTGTTCCTCTTGCAAACAACATCTAATCCATTGTCACTATTCATGCGTTTCATACAAATTCCATTGTTTACTAACTCTTCCTTTCTTGATCTTCGCCCATCTTCTGCTGCCAGACATTACGTTGACACTCACGTCATATACTACTTATAAGTAGCGCGCACCACAGTAGTACGCATCTTGGACCCTGTAAGCGTGAATCAAACTCAGGGCCTTCTGTCTCGCTGTCAGACGACGGCTTATTGGTAAGGCGATGACGCTTTCGCACTTGAGGCCAGAAGTTTTAGGTTCGATTCCTGCTTGAGTATTCATAGCTGGGGATTGCCACTGATGATTCTTATACTAGAACGAAAAGGCCATTCAATGCTTTCAGATTATCTCCTAGTACTCTAACATTGATCGGTTCATGATTTCAATCAAATTGAACAATCGTCACAACCCTATACTACTACTGTGGTGCGCGCTACTTATAAGTAGTATATGACGTGAGCGTAAACGTAATGTCTGGCAACATAATATGGAAGAAGATCAAGAATGGAAGAGTTAGTAAACAATGGAATTTGTATGAAACGCATGAATAGTGACAATGGATTGATGTTTTGCACCAGGAACAACCCAGTTCGATATGATGGACTGATATTTTGCAAATGAACGATTTACGATATGGTTTTCCGAATTTACTGAGTAACTCTGTAATTTTCGTTAAATACAATGCGGTTGCCCCACCTGTGTTCTCGTTCACTACACTACTACTACTACTACTACTACTACTGTAGTGAAAGAGAACACAGGTGGGGCAACCGAATTGTATTTAACGAAAATTACAGAGTTACTCAGTAAAATAGGAAAACCATATCGTAAATCGTTCATTTGCAAATCTTCAATTCATCATCAATCCATTGTCTGACATTTCACTATTCATGCGTTGCATACAAATTCCATTGTTTTCTAACTCTTCCTTTCTTGATCCTCCCCCATCTTGTGCTACCAGACATTACGTTGACACTCGCGTCATATACTACTTCTAAGTAGCTCGCACCACAATATTACTACTACTACCACTACTAATAAAAACAATCATATGTGCTTTGTTCAATATTCATTTTTAAAAAAGTTCAATGTTCTATAAGAACCAATTTTTTTGTTTTGTTTAAATTTCTTTCTAGAATATTCGTCAATCCAATCAAACTAATACCACCACTAATGGAATAATTAATCTACCATTTTTCACTATGAATCATTCAAACTCTACTAATAATAATAATAATAATAATCATCCTACAGATTTTAATTGGATTGATAATGGTAAATATTTATTCAAAATTGATATGAAACCTTTCTCTTCGATCTATACACATGATGCAATATTGTCGAAATTTTTTCATGTTTGCAATGATCTCCTACCACGTATGTTGTTTTTGCCGTCTGTGAAAACAAACAGCACGGATAAATTGAAGGTAACTGGTTTTCCTAAATTTTTTTGTGTGTGTATAGTGTTCTGTACTGTGTAATGTCCCGACTGTAACTGCTACCTTGACGTGGTGGTCGGGCTTGCCTATGGTGATAACCTAACCGAGCTATATTGGCTGAAACATATGTTCCTGAAGGTTCTACCATACCAGGCAGGCCGATTGAAGAACGATGAGATTAAAAGCAGCTGCCCAAAGTTTGAGGGCGAAGTCGTACTGCGGACTGTAGAGAGGTGTGATAGCAGTAAGGTGTTTCTCTTGGACAACCAACATCTACAGCGATGCTGCCTCCTCACAATGAAGGAAGGGGTTAGAAAAGGTCACACACCTCACCTTACCTCACGGATTTCTGTCTCTCTCTCCCTCGATTCAGATACAATAGATGTAACATATTTAACAAGTAGGCAGTCACATTATATTACTTACCAACCTACAACTGTCACTTCCCAATGCGGCATAGACCGTCGATCAACTATCTTCAACCTACTCTCTCTTGGCTCCTTCTTACCACTTTTAACCAATCGTCTGTCTTCAATTTTTTAAGCAGTGTGTCTCTTGATAGATCCCTTTTCTCTCGGCCTTAGGAGCTTTCCCCAATATATGCCTAATCCACGTACAGCGTTTCTTCTTCGTGATTTCCTCCTCATCTGGATTGTGGTTAGTTCTCTCCCATAGTAGGTTGCTGCTGGTGGTGTCTGAATATAAAACTGTCGATAAACACCTGTATATTTTGGACGATAGCTTTGGTAGTTCTCCTAGGTTCTGTTACATACAGTAGAGCTGTCTTGACATTTGTACTGAAAATTTTGACTTCGGTGTCGCTTGATATATATATATATATATATATATATTGTTAGGGACGTTACATCCTCAGAACTCACTTGATAAAGGTTGTAATTTTGGATTTTACTCATGGGCTGATCACTTGACCTTGAGATTACGTTTCCCACCTTGGTTATCATTGGGTGATGTGTTATTGTAGTACGCTATTTTCCTAGCTCCCCCAAGGACTTTTCTATGATGTATAAGTAAACTCGATTTGTGTGTTTGTTGACCTCGTATTTTCTGAGTGCTTGTAGAGTAGTACACTTTCTACATGTTGTGACGACTTCTTCCTTCACTTAGTGAGCCATCGGGAAACAGAGTAGCATATTGTGTCACTGGATCATTTGTCTTCGCTGTTGTTTACCGACTAAAGTGAACTCGTAATAGCATTCAAGCATATCAATTAAGCAGCGTATCATATATATATATCTTCCTGAGTAGCTACCATATATCGTTTCATGCATTTAAAACAATTAATCCCTTTGATATGCTTGGATAAAACAATGAGAAAACTTCATCAGTGCTTTATTTAAGAGCTTTATATCTCCCTCAGTTGTATTGCGAGTGTAAATATGATTAGCCCTATCATCAAAGAAACCCTTGATTTATTCAAGGTAGCAGTAAACTGGACAGTGAGTATGAAAACTATGTTATTTCTTTATTCATATCGAAATACAGAACATTTGATGGAGTCATTGTCTCTCCTTCATATTAGTATGTCTTAGAAAACGAAATTTTGCTAAACGTGTACGCTATTGGTTCCTCAGCTAATCATATAGAATCAAAGTTTTTGACTTGTCTTTGGTTCCGTTCTTGATGAGGTTTTGGATGCATACAACTGAGGAGGCCTTTACCATAAACATCGGACATCTCTTTGCAATACATGCAACTTATTGAATGTCGTCGTTCAGTCATCTTCTGATCATCAAAATACTCTGATCATGTCATACAAATTTTGATATCCAGACCACTATACTCTCACTGTTAGCAACTTCTGAACAATGCTGCGCGCCCCATACTACTTATACTCTATTTGGTGAGTAGCATCCACAACATTAGAACAAAATTGTTTGCTAAATCATCACTTCATTTGAAGCTCTCTAATTAACAAACTCCTTCTAATCATAAATTTCTACAGACTTCAGATTTGAACGTGTGAGATACTCATTAACCTCACAAACTGGCAGTGGTTACTTAAAGCAAGAAGTCTAGAGTGGGAAGCAGAAAGTCTGTTTGACTATTGAACGTATATACATTCCACTCCCGTAGAAAATCAAATCATTTCTTATTACCATTCATTTGTCCCTCTGTTATACTTGAAACTATTACGAGTTCACTCTAGTCGATAAATAGGAACGAGACAATGAACTAGTAGTGACACAGTAGGCTACTCTGATCCGTTGCCCCAAACTAACTGACAAAAAAGTCTTGATATAGCGTAGAAAGTGTATTCTACAAACACCCAGAAAATACAATGCTCTCAAGCATACAAATCGCGTTTATTTAAACATCATAGAAACGTCGTTGGGAGAGTCATAAAAATAGCATACTAAAATAACACATCAATCAATCATATGTGATCTCAAGGTCCACTGATCAACCCATGAATAAAATCCAAAATTAGGATATTTATCAAGTGAGTTCTGGGGATCTAATGTCCCCCAACACCCTTCTTCGCCTAGTTCTGATTGACTTTAATCTCTGTGTGTGTGTGTGTTTCTATACTTTTCTCTCTCTCTACAGCAAAATCGTGTAACATTTCGTGATGATACTGTTGTCATACAATCGAATCATGCTGATCTCTCATCGTCATCACCGCCGCAACCGCCGCCATCATCAACCGCAACAACAACAAAACGTGTCAGTTTCACAAATGGCACCAATAGTATTCTCCATAACAATAACCATACAACTACAACAACACCTACGGCTACTACAACTACTAGTACAACCACTAACACATCTATGCATCATTTACATTTATGTAATGCAATGAAAACCCTCCTATTAATCAGTCCAACTGGTTTAGTACAATTTCTACCAGTTATTTTAAATCAATTCATGGAAATTATTATATTGAGTGCTGAAACAAGTGCAAGATGCTTTCAACAACAACAGCAACAACAACAAACTGCTCAATCCTTATCGGGTTCGATCGATAATAATCATAATAATGACGAGCATCGTACGAATACTGGAAATCATGTGGAATATGCATGGTTTAAAAGCTTAATCAATAATAGTAATAGTAATAACAATAATAATCATAATATGATTAGTAGAAATGCAGCGACAAGCGCAACTACGACTACTACTATCACGAACAATAGTAGTAGTAATAGTAATAATAATACACCGGATGATGTATTAAGAACAGCGATTGCGTAAGTTTTGTGAATGTTCATGTGTTTTATTTGTTTGTTTCAGTAGTTCTGTTCTAGTCATTAATGTCAGTATGAGTGGAGAATATATATTCGTAGATTGCTTGTTTTCGATCATAGATGCCGTCGAAGCATTGCTCGTATATCCTGGGACACCGGAGTCAGCAACGCTGTTATTAGGAAACGGGTGCTAGGTAAGAATGGAAGATCAATAGATGAAGTGGTGAAACTTCATCAGTTGAAGTAGTTGGGACATGTGCTACGTTTGCCTAACCACCAACTGCCTCGACGATCTTTGTTTTTGAGGGTAGGAATATGTTAGAAGAAAGCTATGGGCGGTCAAACCAAAACATGGCACAAATCCATGAAGTCATTGACAAGTGGACTGAGCCATGTCGGTAGTTGTCGACTACCTGATTGGGGTCCGCGAGATGATAATAATCGATGGCTAGCGACCTTGAATGACATGGCTCAAAATCGTTCGCAATGGCGCCAGTGCATTTATTCTTTATGTTCTCTCAATTCCTAATCTTCTGGATTCTTCAACATTTCTAGTTTTGTCTTTCTAAACTTATCTCACTTAATCATACTTCTTGAATAGTATCTTTTGATCCTAACCTCTCCGATTACTTCTAATACCTTTACTACCTCTTCTACTATTGGATTTGAATTGACAATTATATCTCTGTGCTGATGTGGTATGGCAACAATAACTTATGTACATACGTACGAAGTTCTACGTTGCATCTGACTTACTGACTGACTGCTCGTATATCTTGGGACTATCGAGTAGGCAATGCAGTTATTAAGAAACTGGTACTAGGTAAGGCTGACAGATCAATAGATGAGCGATTCAAACTTCATTAGTTTAGGTGGTTACGAATGCTTAACTAACGACTGCTTCGTCGACGTATGTTTTGTGATGTAGGAGTAGGTTGAAAGAAAGCTTTGGTGGCCAAAACAAAACATGGCAAAAATCCATGAAGTCACTGACAAATGGACTGAGTCATGTTGATGAATGTAGACTACCTGGTTGCAATCCGCGAGTTGATAGTAATCGATGATTAGAGACCTTGAATGACACAACTCGAAATCCTTTACAGTGGCGCAGGTGCATCCAATAATTTTGCTTCTCTAAAATCGTAATCCTCTGCATTTTTCATCACCTTTATCTTTTTCTTTCTAAATTTATTTCACTGAATTATGCTTCTTGAGTAATTTCTTCAAACTATAATCGTTCCGATTACCGATAATACTTCTACTACGTCTACCACTATGGGATTTCGATTGACAAGTCCATCACTCTGTGTTAACATAGTTTGACAACTTCGACTAATGTACGTAAGTAATTACGAAGTTATACGTTGGATCTTACTGACTGACTGACTTCTTCATACAAAGTAAAAAAAACGATATAAAGACATTTCTTTGTCATTCTACTGTTTACACCTTAATTTACTTGAATGCACAATTTGCCTTTAAGGAAAATTATGTTTCGTAATTCCGGAAAAGAATCATTTTCAAATTCCTCTTTTTTTGAGTTTCATAGTAGAAATCTATGAATTGATTTCAAGGGTCACATACATTGCAAGCTTTTATTACTACAGTTGAATCTCGCGCATAATACATACAGTGTTTTATCTGAATTCATTTTAAGCAGTTAGTATTCTATATAACTTTTACCCCTTAGTCACTCATAGTTTACGAATATATATTCACACGCTTTGTCCAAAATCAATCATATGTCACCACAAATCATACTGTGTGATGATCACCTTTTATTGAATCTATTGTGAATTGCTATGTTTTTTTCTTCTTCTGTTAATTGAATTGATCTCATATTTGTGAGAATAATGAATAATGTTTAGTTGTCAACAATGCGAGCATGTTCGGGATGCGGTTCTCACCATCGAAATGCAAAATGTTGCTTCAAGATTGGGTTGCATTGGCACCTGAACTAGTGATAGGGAGTGAAGTAGTCGAACGTATAGACCGCTTCACTTATCTGGGAAGTCTCATCAGTGCTGATGGTCTGGTGACTGACTAAATCTCAGCTCGGATACAGAAAGCTCGATTGGCTTTTGCCAACCCGCGTCACTTATGGTGCAGGCGAGATATCCGTTTGCTGACTAAAGGACGAGTTTACTGTGCAGTGGTTCGCTCCGTTCTCCTATATGGATGTGAAACATGGCCAGTGAGAGTAGAAGATATTCGTAGGTTACTAGTTACATAAATAAAAATCCAACAACTTTATCGTCAATTAATTGTAATAAGTGTCTCAGTTTCCCCCGGAATCGGAGAAGGCAAGTGAGCCAACTCTGATGCTCTGAAGCATCATTGAGTATTTATATCTATATTGTATAAATGATTTTATTGTGAATTAGTCACAGTTATATACCAGTAACTCTCCATAAAACTCATGTCAAATTCATCAATCAATCATTGTTAGACAACCATTAGAAACTTGGAAGCACTGTATAGCCCTTTTGTCCTGGTATGGTGTGACTCATCAGTTGTGTGCATCCACAACTCCTACACATCGCAGGATTCGAACCCGGGACCTTCCGTATTGTACGCGAACGCCTAACCATCGGACCACTGGGCCGTAATCCAGCGGTGTTAATGTCTAACTCTGATTGATCTAGGGATTTTTTGCGCGACGTCACCCATTTGTCTTCCGTGGGTAGTTACTGCCTACACCCGACAAGGCTGAACTCCATTGGTCACGTCTTCTCAACTTGAACTCTGAGAATTTCCTCACAAAGCTGCTAGTCACTGGTGTGAGCACTGTTACGATATTTTTCAGGCAGAGTTATGGAGATTAGTGTTTTTCTACACATTTGAAATGATCAATCAATCATTGTTCAGTGAGTGCTTCCAGGTTTCATGTCAAATTGTTTTATTTTTCTCTCTATTATTATTTTTCAGTACTTTAGCTATGCTTATTTCTGAATTGAATGCACAAATTCCAAATGATCCTCGTTATTATCCAATGAAATTGTCAACAAATGATACAATTTGTATAGATAATGTAAAAGATTCCAATACACAAGGGAGTGAACGTATAAAGCATAATTTATTAAAAGCTTATGTGGATGTAAGTTTGGTTATTTTTTATTTTACTACTTATAAGTAGGTAAAAATGTTATCGTGAAAATTTAGTAGCTTTTTATTGGTTAGGATTTGTGGGGAAAAGGTGAATGTGGTAATTGTAATTGTTACGGTAGCTGAACAAGAATGTCGATCAATCGTTTAACACATTGAAATTATGTGGTCAGTTGATATTTAATCACAATACTGGATTATTGAAGTGGAATCTCTGAACGAAGAAAAATATCTTATGACTATCTCCCAAGGCTGTTTCTATCAATTGTATAAATAAACTCGATTTTTGTGCTTGAGGACCTTGATTTTCTGGGTGCTTGTAGAATACGTTCTCTACGCCTTATCAAGACTTCTTGATTTAGTTAGTGGGGCCTTGGATAGTCGGATTAGTGTAGCCTGTCGTGTCACTGTATCCATTGATCTTCGTTCCGTTTACTGAGTAAGGTGAACTCGTAATAGAATTCAAGCTTAATAATTGGCGATGGCAGCTTTTGAAGCATGGACCTTTCTAAACTTCAGTTATTACTTAAGATGTTGACAGATATTGAGATTTCGCCTCCCATACAGCCTAGCACATCTACTTCGACCACAGCACCATCAGTAGACGGCATCGCAAATAGCATTGCTGAGTTTCATTATGATCCTGATGTCAAGGTTACTTTTGACATGTAGTTTCGGCGTTATGAAAACTAGGTATCCGCGACCGGGTCCTGGTCATATAACGTTACACATAATGCGTATTTATACATTTTGGTCGAATAGGAAGCGGCATCGAAGTCTGTGACATTGATAGTCAGGACAACCAATAAGGAACAACATTGGAGCATGTGACATTGATATCTAAGACGACCATAAAATTCACCAATAGGAATTGATCAATAATTCCCTTAGGATATTGGATGAATATCCTAACAGTTGCGAAAATCGACTAGCACGAATATCTGGTCCGGGTCCTGGTCATATAACGTTACACATAATGCATATTTATACATTTTTGTCGAATGGGAAACATCATCGAAGTCTGTGACATTGACAGTTATGGCGACCAATAGGAAGCAACATTTGAAGTGACACTGATAATCAAAACGACCAATAAGAAACAACATTGAAGGACATGACATTGATATCTATTTGGACGACCATAAAATTGACCAATAGGAATTGACTTATAATTCTCTTAGGTTATTGGATGAATATCTTAACACTTTCCTGTTGGTTAAGCTAACAACAACTATTTATGTACATTTCTTTTTATTAAATTGATAACATTCAATGGTTTCATTGTTGTTCAATGTTTTCTTTGTTTGTTTGTAGTTTGTATTCAATGCTGATCAATTGTTAACCTCTTGCATTCAACATTATTTAAATGAAAAAAATCCTTATCATCAACAACTCATGACTGAACACAACGGTCAACTGACATCCAATCTTCCCGCCTCCTCATCACCATCGCCAAAAACAACGCTAACGCCAACAACAACACCAACGCATAGAAAACCCACAATGCCACAATCATCATTATTGCTAACTAATAATCAATATTTCCCATTGTCATCTATTCATCATGCTATTGTTCGTGGTTTAATTCTCTTGCTATCAGATACTTATTGTCCTAATCATATATTATTACATTTATTTAATAATTTATGGTTTTATTTATCATTAATTATTAAATCAATGACACAATATTTATGTGTGAATAAGAAAATTTGGGTAAGTATTGTTTAGTTTAGTGTTTATGTCTCT
>OX103971.1:425606-442057 GCA_944470395.2 Schistosoma turkestanicum | reverse complement strand
TCATTGCATCTACACCAACATTATTCAGTTATTAGAAGTCAATGAATGGGCTTTGAAATTTGTTCAAGGTAATGAATGCTTACTGGAATTCGCAGTTATACAGTTTCAGTAACTAACTAGCTAACTAACTAACTAACTAACAGTTCATTCCAACACAACACATACTACTTAATTACTGATATTTTTAAAGATATTGAAGAAAATCGTTTTCATTTCTGTTTAGCTATTTGCATACGAGGTTTCATGCATGAATCGTTGTGTTTTTATCTTGATTGACATTCATTTATCGAATTTTTTCGAGAAATTTCCATTGAATGGTCGGTTTTATTATGTTCGTCACTAAGTATCCTTGAGGCTATTACGAGTTTACCTTAGTCGATAAACGCAAACGAGACTTTTACCAGCGTTCAGGTAGGCTACCTTGAAACCCAAGCTGAAGTAAGAAGGCTATGTAAGCGTAGAAAGTATTTTCTACAAACACTCAGCAATCACACAGTACAATCAAGCGCACAACTCTCGTTTATTTATTATACATCATAGAGACGTCCTTGGGACAGTTACGAAAATAGCACACTAAAATAACACAGCAGCCAATCAAAGCTATGGATTTTCCTGGTGGGAATTGAAATCTCAAGGTCAACTGATCAACCCATGTTGGCAAACGTGAAAACCAAAATAAGACATTTATCAAGCGAGTTTTGGGGGTCTAACGTCCCCAACAGCTTTATGTGTTAAATAGCTAGTTAAAATCATGGTTAGACCACCATTTAAAAAAAATACACCCTGGAAGCACTGAACGTCGCTTTTCGTTGTCTTCATATACAAAAACTCAAGGGATTATTGTTGATTAGTCAAACCCTTGATTGTTCACTAGTGATTAGCTCCGTGAGGACGTTTGTCCGAGTTCTAGTGACAAGTCGTGACTAGTGGAGTTCAACCATGTTTGGATGTCAAGCAGTGCTCACTGAAGACAATGGATGAGGTTTCTTAAAATCCTTAGATTGATTAGAGTTAGACATTAACACGGTCAGATGCCAGCTCAGTGGTCTAAAGGTTAAGCGTTCGTGCACAAATCCGAAAGTCTCAAGTTTGAATCCTGCGATTGCCAGCAGTTGCTGATGCCTTCTATAGCATAACGAAACAGCCGTCCAGTGTTTCCAAGTTTCTAATTGTGTTATAGAGTTCATCGATTCATGATTTCTATGAAACTCAACAATCTATGTCCTGTGTTAACTATAGTTATCCTGGTGTTTTTCTATGTCATCAATATTTATCACTGTCATTATCATCTTGGTAATAAATTATTGATCACTTACATTTTTCAATCAATTTTTAAATAATTGTTCATTTTTTCCCCATAAATGGAAGCACTCGACGGCCTTTTTTCGTCCTTTGTCTGTGACTCATCAGCGACAGTGAGCATCTATGAGCCTCGCGAGCGAACACTTAACCCTTTAGGCCACCTAGCCAGTATCCAACCATGTTTATGTCTAACTTTGATCAATCGACTATGATGCCGCGAACTCATTCAATGTGTTCGTTGGGTGAATCGCTTCACACCCAACATGATAGTTATCAATGTAGGCTTATTGAAAATCAACAGTTTATGCTATTGGTTAATCAGATTGATGATTTTTTCACATTTCACATTTTGTATCCATCTGTTGCATAGTCTGAATAATCTGATTGGATAATTTTATTTTGTGGCTAAACCAATCAGCGTGAACCATTTTTATTATATTGTTTTTATTCATTTTTCTCTCACTGTTAAATATTTTTTATAACATTGATAATCTTTCATGACAATAAAAATAATAATAATAATCGCTTTATTCCTAACTAAAAAGTTTTGCTAAACTAGCGTGTGTTATCAGCACCCGCTGCATCATAATGTGTTTCGCTCACAAAAACATCTCCGCTTCACATCTATTCACATTGTCATTATTCATAAATAATTATATTTGATAAATGATTTTTTTGTGACACTCTGCTATTTACTTACCTATATCTCATCAGCCAGTCACTTACTGATAAAGCCGCTTTAACCACATCATCGAGTTTTAACCGCTGTGTATCTCATTTTTGTTACATGATCGATAAATGCCAGCTGAAAAAAAATCTGGAATACGTTTTCACAACTCATCTGACTCTAGAATTTACTGATTTTTTAAATAATTATGTGTTTAAAATAGGTCTTTTGATGTCCTGGTACACTTTCTGTATCCAAGTACTCTCAAATGTCGATGTGTATATATCTTCCACCAAGGAAGCTTTTCTTGCTGACTTCTCATAGAACAGGTGTTGCTTGCGAAATTGACTGAATGAAAGCGAATGTCTGACTGGAGCTTAAGCTGGGTTGGTCATGGGTATGGAGGGATCTATATGGGAGAGATAGAGGACCTTGATTCCACACCGATGGCGATGTATATGGGCTTCATGATCCTCAAAGAACAACTAATCCATGAACCTATTGTTGGTGACCAACTACCATATGACTGCATCTCCTTACGTTGCCCACTGTATCGCAAATATTAGATCTGTTGATGAAAGGCTCGTATAGTGTCTCCTTAAGTACAACCACCTGATTTAGTTTGGTCACCCGGATAATATTTCCGTCATCCTGCTGACGAATTCATTGATTTGTGCGGTGCATGATATATTTAGTTGCCCTTTTATAACAATAATTATGTGTGTTTTTGTTAGGATATTCATCAAATATCCTAAAGAAATTATTTTGTAAGTCTAATTGTATTGGTCCATTCCTATTGGTCAATATTCAAGGTCATCCTAAACTATCAAGTTCATATACTTTTCAATGTTGTTTCCTATTGGTTAGTATTGTAGGTCGACTTAACTATATAAATATGCATTGTCTGTAAAGTTTTCTGCTCCTCTTCTTCTTCTGTACAAAACCTCATATTTTGGGAGGTGCTTGTAGAGTACACTCTCTACGTCATATCAAGACTTTTTCATACCGTTAGTATTGGCACTTGGGATGGTTGGATTAGAGTAGTGGTCTATCTTGTCAATGGATCATTTGTCTTCGCTCTCATTTACCGATTAAGATGAACTTGTATTAGTAGTTTCAAGCATCTGACAATTGACGAGTCAAAGCAGTTTTTAAGTCACTATGTTATGCTATTCACATGTTACACATTTAATCAGTTTGCATTACGGGGTTGTGAAGATTGTTAAGTTACACATTTTTTTGAAACCATGAATCGATCAATGTTAGACCACCATTAGAAACCTGGAAGCACCGGACGGCCGTTTCGTCCTGGTGTATGGGACTCCTCAGTGGCATTGCGCATCCACGACTCCTGCACCCCGCAAGATTCGAACCCAGGACCTCTGGTATTGTGCGCGAACGCCCTAACCGATAGACCACTGAGCCAGTATCTAACGGTGTTATTGTCTAACTTGATTCACGGAGTTGCGCAACCTCATACACAGTCTTCGCTAGACACTGCCTACACCCGAACAGGTTGAACTTCACTGGTCACGTCTTCCCACTAGAACTCGGAGAAGATTCCTCACGAAGCTAGTCACTATTGAGCACAGGTAATTTGTATTACGGGGTTGTGGAGATTGTTAAGTTACACAATTTGAAACCATAAACTGATCAAGTTAGACAATAACACCGTTAGATACTGGCTCAATGGTCCAGAGGTTAGGCGTTAGTGCACAATACCGAAGGTCCTGGGTTCGAATCCTGCGGGGTGCAGGAGTCGTGGATGTGCACTGCTGATGAGCTAGTCCCATACCAGGACGAAACGGCCGTCTTTCAGTGCTTCTTGCAGGTTTCTAATGATGGTCTAACATTGATCGCGGTTCATGGTTTCAAAAAATGTAATCAATTGTTTATTTTCCCTCTTTTCTCTTTTCTGTTTTGTTCTCTTCAAACACATTGAAACTCATTAGATATTGGATTGGAATTATCATTAACTGACCAATTTTGTCAACAACATTATTTAATTGGTATATTATTGCAACAAATCAGCTGTTTACTAGCTGGTTGTATGAATACAGGCAATTGGATATGCAATTGGAGTAGTAGTACGAGGAGGAGTAATACAACAACAACGACAACAAAGAGTAGTGCACATTATAAACAACCAATTTTAATATTACGTCATTTATTAATTAAGCATACTATGGATACACGTTATTGTCAATCGAAAATAATACAAGCTAGAATTGGTGCATTATATTTACCGCTGGTACGTTTAGCATTGGAACATTGGAATTCATTTGGACCACCAGGTAAATTGAATTGAAGTATTTATATGTTACTTGCACGTCTGTTGATAATTTTGTCGACTGTCTACCTTCAATTCTTAGTTTGCTGTATCCTTTTAGGTTTGAGGATTTCAAGTTTAGGGCTTGATTTGTCGCATCCCCACCTGGAATGAGCTTTGTTTTGTAGTGTAGGGGTGGGTTAGAAGAAAGTTAGGGGCGGCCAGACCAAAACATGACAGAAATCCATGAAGTCACTGACAAGTGGACTGAGTCATGTCGGTAGGTGTCGACTACCTGGTTGGGGTCCACGAGATAATAATAATTGATGATTAGAGACCTTGAATGACATGGCTCAAAACTGTTTGCAATGGCGCCGGTGCATTTATTCTTTGTGTTCTCTCAAATCTTAATCTTCTGGATTCTTCAACACCTCTAGTTTTGACTTTATAAACTTTTCTCACTGAATCATACTTCTTGAATAATATCTTTTAATCCTAACCTCTCTGATTACTTCTAATACCTTTTTACTACCTCTTCTACTATTGGATTTGAATTGATAATTACAGCTCTGTGCTGATGTGGTATGGCAACATGAACTGATGTACTTACGTACGAAGTTCTACATTGCATCTGGCTGACTGACTGACTGACCTGGAACTCTATTCGAGTTAGTGTTAGTCCAGAGCACCCGGATAAAGCAGGAGGGGGTTCACTGTGGTGGTTTAGTCACACATTTGTAATTTTTTAAGTTACTACTTGTTATAGTCTCCACCTTGAGCCCCTCTGAGGTTACTGTCAATCCTAAGCCCGGATAAAGGAGGAGGGTTGGGCATGAGGTTGATGACTTCATCCCGCAGAAAACCAACTCGTTAAGAAAACGTTAACCGGAAGAAAAATTTTAAGGGCTTGTTATAATGTACGTCGTTTGAGATCTGAATGTGATTAGTGCTAACCCTTCGCAAACGGACTACTTGAGCAAGACTACAACAATGGAAGAGAAAGTTTATTTGGCTAACGAGTTATATACATATATACTCATCCATATCCTTCCCGTCAGAAAATGTAGCCATTTCTTGACCAGTGATATGTATTTGTCCTTTCTCTATGATAATCATCAAATGACCTTCACATTTGGCTATCTCTGATTGTCTATCTATCTATATTAGTGTTTTTTCTATTTACAAAAGTTCTATTCGTAATTCCATTCACATTTCAACCTGTCTTTAACTTGTTAATATTGCTTTTTTGTTTCAATCGATAAATCATTCACTTTCCCTTAAATGTTCACAAACAAGGTGGTGCTTTACAAACTGCTGTCCTAGCAGCAACCACTGCATTACATCGAAACACTAAAGAACCATCATCATCAACATCATTATTCTCATCAGTTATACATGATGATGAACATAATCATACTGGAGTATGGTCTCCTCGTCATCATTCCATGGATAAATCAACCATTGCCGCTAATAAATCCGATCCGATTCGTTCAATGAATACAATATTTCGACCGGGAAGTATACACAGTGATGATTATCCTGTAGAAACAATGCATCCAAACAGTAATCATTTACAACGAACACTGCCGCCGTCACATCAACCAAGTGTAACAAATTCTGACAGTGATTCATTTAGTTCTTGTTTGTCAATCACAAAAAATACTACTATTGGATGGAATAATGATCGGAAATCATCTGTTTCAAATGATTCCAGTGAAGGTCAATCGATAGTTCACAATGCTGTGTCTGACTCGACTGCCAGTTCTTCGAATGTGAATATGAATTCAACGAATGCAGCTTATTTAACAAAAGATGGTAAAGTACAAAAGCACATTTTGGATCAGATTGCTGGAATGAATCAAGGTAAGTGAACGGTGAGTATTTGTTGTTGTTTAAGCTTTCTTGAGGGTTACTTCCTCTCTTATTCATCCTTTGATCGTTGACAAGACAATATAAGGTGTTGGTTAGGGAGTTGTAAACTTTTCAATGGTCATGATAACAAAAAAGACTGAATTTTGTTGTATGATGATATGAGTTTAGAATCTGAGTTTCGTTGGATTAAAGTCCTACAGACGATAGAAAATCGATGATCATTCTTATTACTTACTTCCTTTCGCTTGTTACCCCTCCCCCCGATGGAGCCATAGGCCGCCAACCAGTTTTCTCCAACCTACTCTACATTCTGGGTTGCCTTTTCCAATTCTGTCCAAATTTTGTCCATTCTTCTCTATTTTTCGTCGTTATGTTTTCCTTGGTCTTCCTCTTTTCCTTTTACCTTCTTGAGGGTTCCATGTGATGGCTTATCTTGTGACGCAGCTGGCTGCTTTTCGCAGGGTGTGTCCTATCCATTTTCACCGCTTCTTCCTGATTTTCTTCCTACACTGGAATCTGGTGTGTTCTCTCCCACAGTAGGTTGTTGCTGATGGTGTCTGGCCAACAGATGTGAAGTATTTTGCGCAGAAAACTGTTAAGGAATACTTGTATTTTCTGTATGAAGATTGAATGTTTATGCGCCGCATAAATCAGTGAGTGTGTATTGTAAGCTGAGAGACACTAACCAGGCGTCCGAATCAGAATAGGTGATTTTCTTATAAGGACCACTTCTTCAATCTTTGTTGACCCATAGGTCTAGTCCACAAGACAATGAAGCAACGTCAAGTGATGCAGGCATATGGTAACCGCTGTCCAATGATACGTTCACTCACCATTTGTTCCATTAGGATCTTGAAGCATATATTCTCCATGGGTTTGGAATCAGGATTCTCCAACTTCTCTAGATGGATCCTATATATGTACCGACCCGGTTTAATCGTAGTAAATCAGCTTTAAGTTCTCTTAATTTCGTAAACATGAGGAGTTAATGGGTAGAATTTTACTGATAACCGCTGTGCATGTGTGGAGTATTTGGAAATAGAGTGTATGTGTGGACTTTCCTACTTCGTATTCGTTGGCCAGACACCATCAGCTACAACGTACTGTGGGAGAGAACAAACCAGATTCCAGTGGAGGAAGAAATCAGGAAGAAGCGATGGAAGTGGATAGGACACACACTGCGAAAAGCAGCCAGATGCGTCCCAAGACAAGCCCTCACATGGAACCCTCAAGGCAAAAGGAAAAGAGGAAGGCCAAGGTACACATTACGCCAAGAAATAAAGAAAGATATGAGAGGAATGAACAAACATTGAATAGAACTGGAAAGAGAAGCCCAGGACAGAGTTGGTTGGAGAAAACTGGTCGGCGGCTTATGGCTCCATCGGGGGGTAACAGGCGTAAGTAAGTAAGTACTTATTTACGCCTGTAACTCCTAATGGATCATAGGCTACCTTGTCAAGTGTGTATATGCGTGTGTGTGACACCAGATTGTTAAAACTATTTCCTACTCTTATTATATTAGGTGGTGCTCTTCAACGTCGTACACAACGAACACGTCTACAGAACTCACCACTAACAACAACAACAACCACCGCCACCTCCACACTGTCAACGGAAACCGACAAACCATCAATTATAGCGTCCAGTCAATGTCCACGTTCTCAATCAATTCATTCTGTAGATAGTGTACAACAAGACAATGATATTTTATCAGGTTATACAAGTAGTAGTACGCTGACATTAACTGGTCTCGATCTGAATGATAATAATAACAATAACAATGCTCATAATTACAATCTTCTCAATGGGGGTGATATGCAACGCCATGCTAAACAAAGTAAGTTGAAATGTGAATTGATTTTTTTCTCTCTCTGTTTTGTGTTATTGTTGTGGCTGTTGTTATTGTTGACAATTCTCACTGTATCTTTGTTAAGAATATTCATCTAATATTCAAAGAGAGAATTATTGGTCAATTCTTATTGGTTAATTCCTACTGGTCAATTTTATGGTCGTCCTAGATGTTGTTTCTTATTGGTTGTTCTGACTGTCAATGTCATTTTAAATTTTGCTTCCTATTGGTCGTTTTAACTGTCAATGTCACAGACTTCAATGTTGTTTCTTATTCGACCAAAATGTATAAATACGCATTATCTGTAACGTTTTATGACCCGAACCCGTTCCCGGATCCCTAGTCCAGGATCCTGATTCCCTACTGGATTTGGACCTCTTGCTTTCTGGATGCTTGTAGAATACAGGTTCTACTTCACATTCAAGTCTTCTTATCATTTACTCAATATGGAGGTTGGGATAATCGGATTTGAGTAGCATATCGTGTCGTCGGATCCTCGATCATCGCTCTTCTTTTCCGACTAGGTAAACTCGTATATATCAAGTTGACGTGTTTACGTTCAGGCGTAACAATCTTCACTGTCATTTCGTATTTCGACTTGACATTAGAGTATTATAGAGATGGTAGTTCTTACCTTGAAATCATGAATGAATCATTGTTAGACCACCTCATTAGACAAACCTGGAACCACACTGGACGGCTGTTTCGTCCTAGTCTATGGGACTACTCATCAATGGCATTGCGCATCCACGACTCCTGTCACTCGCAGGACTTGAACCCAGGACCTTCGGTCTTGCTCTAGCGAATGCCTAACCTCTTGACTACTACGAAAAATTACGCATATCAGGCCTTCAACGTAATTTGAAAGTCGAACGCCTTAATCATTAGGTCACCATTTCAGTGACCTCATTTATCAATACTCATTTCTCAACTAACTGCAGTGTGGTCAAACCTACATTGGTCGAACAAACAGTGTTCGTACAGTTTAGAGTTAGACCCAGGGCCACTAAAATAAATGTTATTATACCTTGAAATCATCAATGAATCATTGTTAGACGGCCATTAGAGAACCCTGGAGGCAATAGACGGCCGTTTCGTCCTGGTATGAGACTCATCAGCAGCGCGTATCCACGACTCCTGCTACTCACAGCGTTCGAATGTAGGACTTTCGGTCTTGCGCGTAAATGCCTAACCGCTAGACCACTGAACCGTCATGCACCAGTGTTCATATCTAATTCTTATCAATCTTAAGATTTTGCACAAATTCACTCATTGTCTTCTGTATGTAACTGCCTACACCCGACATGGTTTACCTCCACTGGTCACGTCTTCTCACTAGAACTCCGAGAACTTGATGAAGCTGGTCACTAGTGAACGCGCTTTTTTGATTTTGTATTAGAGTATTTTGACGATCGTGATTTAACCTTGAAACTATTATTATTATTATTATTATATAATCTGATTGATTATAGATTGTGATCAAGATTGGGCAAAACAAGTACTTACATTAGCTGGTGTTTATCCAACAGACCAAGTGAATCATGATGAGCGATCAATCAATTCGGAGAATTCCCAGTCGATGTTACCTACTGCCTCAATGGAAATACCATTAGACATAAATATTTCTGAGATGGATGAGTAAGTAATGTGAATATGTATTTTATTTTCATAAGGCACAAATTTATTATTATTGTTATAATTAAAATGTAGTTAGTGATGGTGATCAGTTGGATGTTGTTTTAATGAACGAAGTAAGTCCAACCGTAACTTCTCCCTTGGTGTGGTGGTCGGGCTTGTCTATCATGATGACCCAACTGAGCTGTTTTGGCTGGAACATATGTTCCTGTAGGTTATACGATGCTAGGCAGGTCGATTGGAGAACGTTGAGCCTAAACACAGCTACTCAAGGTCTGAGGGTGAAGTCGTACTGCTGACTACAGAGAGGCAGTGTGACAGCATTAAGGTGTTTCCGTCGGACAACCAGCATCTGCAGTGATGCTGGCTTCTCACAATGGAAAGAAAGGTTAGAAATGGTCGACCCTTGAAATGTCACATCTCACCTTACCTCATGGATTTCCGTCTTCGGCTGTAACGGCTGCCCACTAAGGGCCTTAAAAGATCGAAGCTAATACTCAAAAAAACCTTTCGTGACCGGCCTCAAGCAGTCGCCCCTTGAGCTCTGCGGTCACACTTCCAGGTCGTTAAGACCGACACCAGTCTACCTTCTTTTTCAGATTGCTCAAGAAACACCCCTCCACGGTGTGGGCAGCCGGAAAGTGACATCCGCCCTCATACCCGTAACAGCGATTGGAACGAAGTAAGAATTTGGCAGTGTTGCAACAAGAGTCTTGAAAAATGCTTTAAATCAATTTTTAGGGAGAGAGAGAAAATAGAAAAGTGAATTTAGGATGATGATAATTAAACTAAATTATCATCAAACCTAAATTTTCCTCAAAGCTAATTGAATGTTTAAGTTGAGAGTGAGGTTGGATAATAGTGTCCCATTCTGACTCTTCTACTCTCACTCTCAAAGATAAGTTTATGTCACCACCTCATATACACATTGGTGTTTGTTCACGTTCGACGTGGTTAAACCCTTTTTCTCCTAACTTATTTAACTAACAGAGTCGTTGAAACAGAAACAACCTTGTCTACTATGCATGAGCATTGGTTACAGCTTACTCAGATGTACATTCTATTAGTTTTAATGTTACTCACTGAAATAATTCTGCGGCTCTCATGCATTTCCCTGTCCCATTCATTCACTCCTCAACATTCGCACATCGTTTCGATTTCTCTTCGTATGTCTTATAGTTCTGTGATCTGTGTGTGTTGCAACAATGTTAAACGTAACCAACACTTCGTGTTGGTTCGCTGAATTGCATAAACCGTTGGGCATTATTTATTAACGGTCATCAAGACGATCAGTACACGAAGTTTAGGAATAATAGCAGATATCAACCATTACAAGTTTCTGAAGTTTATTAACAGACGGTAGGCAAAGCTATGCATCATGTGTCTGATGTCAGTTCGTCATGGGAATCCTATTCCACAATATGCAAAACCAAACTGAGAACTTCAGACAAACTGTAAATACTTATTCGTAACCTTTTATCATGATACGATAACTCCCAATTCATATCACCGGCTTGACTCTTTAGAGGGAAAACTCAATGTTTCCATTCCACTACAAGGAATATTTAGACATCACATGTATAAGGTTGATTATTCAACCAATTGAATCTTATTATCATTCGTTTATTTGACGGTATTTAACTGTGTTAGTTATTTGATAACTGATCGTTTGTTTTATTCACTGTCCAATAGGGTTGTTCAATTTTCAAAGTGTTACATTTTCTAGAATTTTCACCGTTCATTTCACTGATGAATACTGTTTATTCATCACACTTATGTTTATTGATACTTAACGCTTATTACTTACCCCTTAATGAAGCATAGGCCACCGACCAGCTTTCTCTAACCTATTTTGTCCTGGGCATTCTTTTCCATTTCTATCCAACAACTGTTCATTCGTTTGATGTCCGCTACCGGTTCTCGATGTATTGTGACCTTTGGTTTTCCTAGAGCCGTAAAAGGTCTTTGGACGGAGTTAGATAACGCGCATAATAATAATAATAGTTTGTTTTTATATTCATGTGTGGAAATCTCGCAACACTGGACAGCCATTTCGTCTTAGTATGACACTTATCAGTGGCTATGCACTTTCAAGACACCCCTCTCACAGGAATCGAACCCAGGACTTGTAGTCTGACATATGAACGCTGAACCTCTACATCACTGAGGTGTCATCCAATTGTGGTCATGTCTAAGTCGAGTTAACCCACGATATTGTGCACTGCCACTGATGAGAAGTCCCATATACTAAGTCGAAACAGGCATCCAGTGTTTGCACTACTTCACTGTTAGGTCTCATGTGCTGTTACGGGTATGAGGGCGGTTGTCTTTTCTCGGCTGCCCACACCGTGGAAGGTTGTTTCTTGAGGGAGCTGAAAAGGAAGGTAAATTAGTGTTGGTCTTAGAGACCTGGCAGCGTGACCGCAGAGCTCAAGGGACAACTGCTTCAGGCCGGTCACGCACGACTTTTTCATGAAAGGTTATTTGAGTATTAGCTTCGATCTTTTAAAGACCTTAGTGGGCAGCCTTTACCGCTGGAGACGGAAATCCATGATGTAAGGTTAGGTGTGACATTTTTAGGGTCGACCTTTTCTAACCCTTCGTTCCTTGTGAGAAGGCAGCATCCTTGCAGATGCTGGTTGTCCGACAGAAACACCTTACTGTTGTCATACCCGTCTACAGTCAGCACTCAGACCTTGAATAGCTGCTTTTAGTCTCATCGTTTTCCAGTCGACCTGCCTGGCATGGTAGAACCTTCAGGAACATATATAGCTCGGTTGGGTCATGACGATAGGCAAGCCCGACCACCATGTCAAGGTAGCAGCTACAGTCGGGCACTGTTAGGTCTAACATTGACCCATGTTCATGAAATTCCATAAGACTCCCTACAATCGGTATTTGATTGCGACAAATTTGGTCTCGTGTGGTTTTATGAGTATGGGGTGCGTGTTACTTCACGGCTACCCATACCATGGAAGGGTTCTGGTTGTCAGAAGGGGGCATCAGCCTCATAAATTCTGAAGGAACTCGGCTTTCATCATGAGAAGTCATAACAACTCTTCTAAATGAAGACCTTCTAACTCCTAGAGCGGAGTTTGAATGGTTTGAATTATTTTTTCTTGTTGGCGTTTTTTTGAGGGATTGGGTGGTTAACCCTAAGCCCCAACCCTCCTTCCATATCCTCAGGCTTGGGACCGGCAGTTGTAGCTCGGAAAGGTCTTCAGGTAGTGAAGTTACTACTCTTGTAGTGAAGGAGAACACAGGTTGGCCAACCGAATTGTATTTAACGAAAATTACAGAGTTACTCAGTAAAATCGGAAAACCATATCGTAAATCGTTCATTTGCAAAATATCAGTTCATCATCATATCGAACTGAAGGACTGTTCCTGTTGCAAACAACATCTAATCCATTGTCACTACTATTCATGCGTTTCATACAAATTCCATTGTGTTCTAACTAACTCTTCCTTTCTTGATATTCCCCCATCTTCTGCTGCTAGACATTACGTTGACACTCACGTCATATACTACTTATAAGTAGCTCACACCACACTCTCTCCAAAATGATTTATAACTGACTGACTGACATTATTATCTAATGTAATTTTCTTATTTCAGCAATCCGAATTCTATTCTCCCATCATCATATCATACTAATCATCATCAGTATTATGTATCATATCAAAGTGGTGTACAAAAAATTTATATTCCTGAATTATTATCACAGTCGTCATCATCATCATCGCCAACAACAACAACAACAACGACGCAGCAACAATCGAACGTCGTCGTTATTCGTCCACATCGACATCAATATTCTTATGAACAATTACAACAAACTAATCTACTACCGTATCGTTTAACTGATAATTGTCAACGTGATTTATTTATATGTTTATTACATATTCTCTCGACTATTACAATGATACATTTGAAAAGTTTATTACAAAGTTTCACTATACAAGATAGGCTACATTTTTTAAGTTTATTAAAGTAAGTGATATATATTTTTTTTTAAAAGAAATTGTTCAGTTTTGTTTGAATGCTTGAATTGATTAATGTGTTAGACAACAGACTATAGCATTAGAAACCTGTTTCATCCCTAGTATATGAATAGTTTTTTCAGCGGTGGTAGTGCGCCCCCATGATTCCCGCTCTCAAGAATCGGACCGACGACCCACTTTCGATCTTTTGTGCGGAGGCCTAACCTCTACGCCACTGAACAGGCATCTAATGGTTTTAATTGTCCAACTTTAAGCGATTCAAAATATCATGCGACCTCACTCATTGTCTTCTCTTCACCGGACACAACTTCTCACTAGAACTCAGAGAAAATTCCTTACGGAGCTAGTCACTCAATAGTGAGCACATGACAATTTTCATAATATGGTTGTAGAGGTTATGCGTTCACGTGCAACACCGGAGGTCTTGGGCTTGATTCTGTTACGCCTGCACGTGAACACGTTAATGACTTGTCAATGACTTCATGGATCTCTGTCATGTTTTGGTTTGGCCACCCCTAGCTTTCGTCCAACCTATTTCTACACTACAAAACAAAGCTCGACGAGGCATTCGTTGGTTAGGCATACGTAACTCAACCAACCAACCAACCACCTCAACTGATAAAGTTTCAATGCTTCATCTATTGATTCGCCATCCCTAACGACATCATTGCTTACTCGGTTGTCCCACGATACTCGAGCAATGCTTCGGAGACAAGGATGGTCGGAGACTAGTAACCTACGAAAGTCCTCTACTCTTAACGGACATCTTTCACGGCCATATCGTAGAACGGAGCGAACTGCTGCGTAGTACACTCGTCCTTTGGTTAGTAAACGGATTTCTCGCCTTCGCCATAAGTGACGCAAATTGGCAAAAGCCAGTCGAGTCTATTGTATCCGTGCTGAGATTTCGTCAGTCACCAGTCCATCAGCACGTATGAGACTCTCCAGATAATTGAAGCGGTCAACACGCTCACCCGCTTCACTCACTATCACTAATTCAGGTGCCGATACAAGACAATCCTGAAGCAATATTTTGCATTTCGACAGGCAGAATCGCATCCCGAACAACAGTATATTGTTAAAAATAGTCAACATATCTAGAAAACCTCAAAATTCATCCCAGGTACACCTACGTACCGATATTAGAGAGAAAGAGAAATGACTTTGGTCAATTCACTCCATGTATGTATATATGTAGAGTAGAGTAGAGTCGAGTATACTTGTGTACAGAAAACTTCTATGCCTATATGCATTTAGTAGTGAATGTGTTTGTAGGCCTTGTTTATAATGTGTACTCCCGACCGAATTACTCAGTTAATTTCATTGTCCCGTCTTTCTTATCATCTTACAGATTTGCTATTCAACATTTACGTTATCGTGGTAAACACTGCATTCAACAATATGAGTAAGATGATGCAAAGAAAATGTGCATTTTTTGTTACTTTTCAAGTTTTTTGCATATCGGTACATTCATTTAAAAATTTATAGATGTGAGAGGGGGGTCCGGAGCAGAATTTCGGTTTTTAGTTGTTTTAAACAACCAGATATTCCTGAAACCATGAATCGATCAATGTTAGACCACCATTAGAAACCTGGAAGCACTGGACGACCGTTTCTTCCTGGTATGGAACTCCTCAGCAGTGCGCATGCACGACTCCTGCACTCCGCAGGATTCGAACCCAGGACCTTCAGTATTATAGGCGAACGATTCATAGTTTCAAAAATGTGTAACTTTTAACAATCTTCACAACCCTGTAATGCAAACCAGATATTCATTTAAACTGTTGTTTGAAATTTGTTTCACTCTAAGCCCAATGGTATTCAAATGTTAGAGAGGAAAAATGTCAGTCAGTCAGTTAGTCAAACATCATGTTGAACTTAGTACGTTTTGTACAGTGGTTCAAATTGAAGAATAAAGGTTTTCATGTCTGTTGTGTTTTAGAAAGTCGATGATATCCATTGACTGGCGAATTTTTAAACTGCTTGATGTCTGAACATTTCCTGATTGATAAACGATGCGTTCGTCACTAATCAGTGGTCAGTAACAGATAAATTAACCTAAAGCTGTTTCCTTCAAGATTACACGTACGCTTTACTGTCGAGTGCCAAATGGTTTGGAATCTACCATGTTACAGTTTATTCTTACAATGTTTATTTTTTACATTTACAATTGCCTACTTATTTTATTATCAGTAGTTAAATTAATTTATAAACAAATTCATACCAAAAGTTTTAAATTTTTCATCTGACCATTGGTATTCTATTGTTTAATTTAGACATATAAGTCATAGTAGTGTTGGACGAACTGCTGGTACTGGTCATCTTATGTATCTTAGCAATGCATTATTAGCTAACAATGTTGGTCCTCGTAAAAGAAATAAAAATTTTCAAAGTGATCTACTCAATAAAAATGTCAATGAATCAAACACTGGGGAAATAGCTGAAAATATACCAAGTAAGTTCCATTTTGGTTACATCTTTTTCGTCTGATAATAACTGCTTCGTAATAGTGTAGTGAAGGAGAACACAGGTGAGGGCAACCGAATTGTATTTAACGAAAATTACAGAGTTACTCAGTAAAATAGGAAAACCATATCGTAAATCGTTAATTTGCAAATCTTCAATCCATCATCAATCCATTGTCTGACATTTCACTCTGTTCATGCGTTTCAAACAAATTCCATTGTGTTCCCACTCTTCCTTTCTTGATCTTCCCTCATCTTCTGTTGCCAGACATTACGTTGACACTCGTGTCATATACTACTTATAAGTAGCGCGCACCACAATAGTACACTGACACATCAGTTAAGTTTTTAGGATCGTCCTCATTTTTTAAAATGATGAATATCCCA
>OX103971.1:385377-425108 GCA_944470395.2 Schistosoma turkestanicum | reverse complement strand
AACTGACATCTTTCTCCTTCGGACCTTCTGTATATATGAAGAATACTTTGTTACAATGAAAAGATATATATTCTATTTTGTTACATAACAGTAATTGCACGATAGTTTCCCTTATTCCTATTTAAAAAGATGCACATCATATTTTATCCAATTGATTTAATAACAAAAGTTTGCTGTGATTATTATGTCATTGTTGTGTTTTTTTATTCGTAATCGCTGATTGCACTCACTCACTCTGATTGATTCTGATGTGAATTTAACATAATTATGATTTAGATGAGATTCACATTGTTGTGTTTGTTTTTCTAAAAAAATTTGTGCAAGTTTAAATGAGTTCATACATCAGTCTCCACTACCATGTGTCTGCCTTAACGATGGGCTGCTAAAATGTTTAGTACAAATGCTTTACACTACTTAATAAGTAATAAGTAGTTTACAAAATTAATCATAAATAAATGATAACTTTCTGTGAGATCTGGGAGGCGTGTTTCGATCTATTTTGGACTCCTTGGTTAGATGTTCTTTCATCCCAGAGTTGATGTTCAGTAAAGGACTCAAACTCAGTGCATTAGCTTCAAGCAAATGACAAGTTGTAGTTCTAAACATTGATGGAAAGATTCAAACTATCAAAACTGATTAATTCAACTACACCTCAGTGTATAAGCCAATGTAGCTAAGTGGATAATTTAGTGAAGTTTGAAGCGAACACTACTGGATTTGAACCTCCGCTTGAACATCGACTTTGGAATTTATATGTATATACCAAGCTGAAAGCATCCTGAATAGAATGAAACACATATCCTAAATTTCACTGCTATCCATCATCCTTCTCTAATTAAACAACTACTTGTGACCTAATGAGATCGTCATCATCAACGAATCATTGTTAGTTCATCATTCGATAAACCTGGAAACACTGGACGGCACGTTTTGTCGTCCGGGTATAGGACTGAATAGCAGTGCTTATCCACAACTCCTGTTCCCCACAGGATTCGAAGCGATGACCTTCGGTCTTGCGCGCAATCGCCTAATATCTGGACCACTGAACAGGTGGCATCCAACTCTGATCAATGTAAGGGTTTCGTGCAACCTCATAACATGACGAAACGGCCATTCAATGCTTCCAAGTTTCTAATGCTAGTCTAACAGTGATTAATTCATGATTTCATTCTGTCAGACTACGATCTCCGTGATATAATAATGCAAAGTTAACAGTATAATCCACACAGGATTCACACATACCATTAGTGAAGTAAATAGTTAAATTTATGCTATGAAGGGTGATATTAGAAATGTTCTATGTCATACAAAAGAGTTCGAATAAAATATACTACTTATTTAGTATATCAGCAACTATCACTCAACTCTGAAATATATTACTAAGTAATTTTCGTATGTATGTATGTAAGAGCTTTGAAATAAGTACAGGTTATTTCAATTGAATATACTGTATACTACTTGTATACTGTTTAGAAGTACATCACGTATTAACTTGTGTGTGTGTGTTGATGAGTGTGTCAGTGTACTAGTGTACTAGTACGGGGAAGGAGACAGTGTTGACAACACACAATTGTACACACACAGTGTTACAGTATCCACTTACAATCTAAACAATTTATTGACTATCTTCTCTGACTATTCTTTTCTGGTTTTCAAAATACCTTGATCACGCCATACATTTCACTCTCTGGACACTGCTCTCTCACTCTCTCTCTCTCTCTGATAGCAACTTTTGAGCCATGCTCCACTGCATACTACTTATATGTCACTTTGTGGATAGAACTCAGTAGTACACTGATATATTGTGAAATAATCTTCTTGTTGCATGACTATTTAGTGATGTGATTTTGATTTTTGTCCACGGCACTTATTTTCCACAAAAATCTCATCTAACCGCACACATTCAATGATGATTTTTTTGTTGTGATTCAAATTAGACCCGCTGAATTCAATGTTCCTCCAATTTATTAATTCATGTCAATATATATTTCGACTTTTTTTGGTCATTGCATCTACACCAACATTATTCAGTTATTAGAAGTCAATGAATGGGCTTTGAAATTTGTTCAAGGTAATGAATGCTTACTGGAATTCGCAGTTATACAGTTTCAGTAACTAACTAACTAAATAACTAACAGTTCATTCCAATACACTGACATACTACCTAATTACTGATATTTTTAAATATATTAAAACAAAAAATCAATTTCATTTATGTGATTTTTTTCATTTTTTGTTTTGCTATTTGCATACGAGTTTCATGCATGAATCGTTGTGTTTTTATCTTGATTGACATTCATTTATCGAATTTTTTCGAGAAATTTCCATTGAATGGTCGGTTTTATTATGTTCGTCACTAAGTATCCTTGAGGCTACTATTACGAGTTTACCTTAGTCGATAAACGCAAACGAGACTTTTACCAGGGTCCAGGTAGGCTACCTTGAAACCCAAGCTGAAGTAAGAAGGCTTTGTAAGCGTAGAAAGTATATTCTACAAACACCCAGCAATCACAGTACAATCAAGCGCACAACTCTCGTTTATTTATTATACATCATAGAGACGTCCTTGGGACAGTTAAGAAAATAGCACACTAAAATAAACAGCGGCCAATCACAGCCATGGATTTTGGTGGTGGGGAATGAAATCTCAAGGTCAACTGATCAGCCCATACTCGCAAACGTGAAAACCAAAATAAGGCATTTATCAAGCGAGTTTTGGGGATCTAACGTCCCCAACAGGTTTATGTGTTAAATAGCTAGTTAAAATCATGGTTAGACCACCATTTTAAAAAAATACATCCTGGAAGCACTGAACGTCGCTTTTCGTTGTCTTCATATACAAAGACTCAGGAGATTATTGTTGATGAGTCTAACACTTGATTAATACTCACTAGTGACTAGCTCCGTGAGGAAGTTTCTCCGAGTTCTAGTGAGAAGTCGTGACTAGTGGAGTTCAACAAGGTTCGGGTGTGTAGTAGTGCTCATCGAAGACACTGAATGAAGTTGCGCAAAATCCTTAGATTGATTAGAGTTAGACATTAACACGGTTAGATGCCACCTAAGTGGTCTAGAGGTTAAGCATTCAAGCGCAAGACCGGAAGTCTCGAATATGAATCCTGCGATTGGCAGGAGTTGTTGATGCATCCCTTACCATAACCAAACGGCCTTCCAGTGTTTCCAAGTTTATCATGGTGTTCTAGAGTTGATCGATTCATGATTTCACTGAAACTCAACAATCTATGTCCTGTGTTACATAGTTATCCTGGTGTTTTTCTATATCATCAATAATTATCACCGTCATTATCATCTTGGTAATAAATTATTTATCAATTACATTTTTCAATCAATTGTTCATTTTTTTCCCATAAATGGAAGCACTCGACGACTTTTTTCGTCCTTTGTCTGTGGCTCATCAACGACATTGAGCATCGCGAGCGAACGCTTAACCCTTTAGAATACCTAGCCATCATCTAACCATGTTTATGCCTAATTTTGATCAATCGACTATGATACCGCGAACTTATCCAATGTGTTCGTTGGGTCAATCGCTTCACACCCAACATGATAGTTATAAATGTAGGCTTATTGAAAATCAACAGTTTATGCTATTGGTTAATCAGATTGATGATTTTTTCACATTTCACATTTTTATATTCAGCTGTTGCATAGTCTGAATAATCTGATTGGATAATTTTATTTTGTGGCTAAACCAATCAGCGTGAACCATTTTTATAATGCTGTTTTTATTCATTTTTCTCTCACTGTTAAATATTTTTTATAACATTGATAATCTTTCATGACAATAAAAATAATAATAATAATCGCTTTATTCCTAACTAAAAAGTTTTGCTAAACTAGCGTGTGTTATCAGCACCCGCTGCATCATAATGTGTTTCGCTCACAAAAACATCTCCGCTTCACATCTATTCACATTGTCATTATTCATAAATAATTATATTTGATAAATGATTTTTTTGTGACACTCTGCTATTTACTTACCTATCTTTCATCAACCAATAGAGTCAGTCACTTACTAATGAAGCCGCTTTAACCATATCATTGAGTTTTAACCGCTGTGTATCTCATTTTTGTTACATGATCGATAAATGCCAGCTGAAAAAAAATCTGGAATACGTTTTCACAACTCATCTGACTCTAGAATTTACTGATTTTTTAAATAATTATGTGTTTAAAATAGGTCTTTTGATGTCCAGCTTTTCTTGCTGACTTCTCATAGAACAGGTGTTGCTTGCGAAATTGACTGAATGAAAGCGAATGTCTGACTGGAGCTTAAGCTGGGTTGGTCATGGGTATGGAGGGATCTATATGGGAGAGATAGAGGACCTTGATTCCACACCGATGGCGATGTATATGGGCTTCATGATCCTCAAAGAACAACTAATCCATGAACCTATTGTTGGTGACCAACTACCATATGACTTCCCACTGCATCGCGGATATTAGATCTTTAGGTGAAAGCCTTGTATGGCGGCTCCTTAAGTAAAATCACTTGCTTCAGTTTGATCACCTAGATAGTATTTCCGTCATCTCATTGGCAAATTCATTGATTTTTGTGGTGGATATATTTAGTTGCCCTTTTATAACAATAATTATGTGTGTTTTTGTTAGGATATTCATGAAATATCTAATTCTGTTGGTCAGTATTTAAGGTCGTCCTCCACTATCAAGTTCACATCCTATTGGGGTTAGTATTCACGGTCGACTGAACTGTTAAGTTTTATGCTCCTCTTCTTCTTCTTCTGTACAAAAACCTCATGTTTTCTGGATGCTTGCAGTAGAATACACTTTCTACGTCATATCAAGAGACCTTTTGATACCGTTAGTTTTGGGTCTTGGGATGGTTGGATTAGAGTAGTAGCCTATCATATCACTGGATTATTTGTCTTCACTCTCATTTACCGATTAAGATGAACTTGTATTAGTAGTTTCAAGCATCTGACAATTGACGAGTCAAAGCAGTTTTCAAGTAACTATGTCATGCTATTCACATGTTGCTCATTTAACGTTATTCCCAACTATCAAGTTCACACACTTCTAAATGTTGTTTCCTATTTGGGTTAGTATTCACGGTTGACCGAACTGTATAAATATGCATTAGCTGTTAAGTTTTAGGCTCCTCTTCTACTCCTTCTTCTGTACAAAGCCACATATTTTCTGGATGCTTATAGTGTAGTGAACGAGAACACAGGTGAGGGCAACCGAATTGTATTTAACAAAAATTACAGAGTTACTCAGTAAAATAGGAAAACCATATCGTAAACGGTTAATTTGCAAATCTTCAATCCATCATCAATCCATTGTCTGACAGTTCACTCACTATTCATGCATTTCATACAAATTCCATTGTGTTCCAACTCTTCTTCCTTTCTTGATCTTCCCCCATCCTCTTCTGCTGCCAGACATTATGTTGACACTCGCGTCATATACTACTTATAAGTAGCACGCACCCCAATAGTAAAAAAATGCACTTTCTACGTCATATCAAGAGACTTTTTAATACCCTTAGTGTGGCGACTTAGGATGGTCGGATTAGAGTAGTAGTCTATCGTATCACTGAATCACTTGTCTCAATTCTCGTCTACCGAACTCGTATTAGTAGTTTCAAGCATCTGACAATTGATGAGTCAAAGCAGTTTTCAAGTAACTATGTCATGCTATTCACATGTGACTCATTTAATCAATTGTTTATTTTCCCTCTTTTCTGTTTTCTTCTCTGTTTTATTGATTTTTAAACACACACACACATATTGAACTCATTAGATATTGGCCTGGAATTATCATTAACTGACCAATTTTGTCAACAACATTATTTAATTGGTATATTATTGCAACAAATCAGCTGTTTACTAGCTGGTTGTATGAATACAGGCAATTGGATATGCAATTGGAGTAGTAGTAGGAGGAGTAATACAACCACGAAGAGCGGTGCACATTATAAACAACCAATTTTAATATTACGTCATTTATTAATTAAGCATACTATGGATACACGTTATTGTCAATCGAAAATAATACAAGCTAGAATTGGTGCATTATATTTACCGCTGGTACGTTTAGCATTGGAACATTGGAATTCATTCGGACCACCAGGTAAATTGAATTGAAGTATTATTTATATGTTTGTTGACCAAGGTTAGTCTCTTCGACTGCCCACCTTCAATTCTTAGTTCGCTGTATTTTTTAGCTTTGAGGTTTTCAAGTTTAGGGCTTGATTTGTGGCATCACCACCTGGAACGAGCTTTGTGTTTGTAGTGTAGAGGTTTGCTCGGAAGAAAGTTAGAGGCGGCCAAACCAAAACATGGCAGCAATCCATGAAATCATTGACTAATGGACTGAGTCATGTCGGTAGGTGTCGACTGCCACCTGGTTGGGGTCCGCGAGATGATGTTAATCGATGGTTACAGACCCTGTATGGCATGGTTCAAAACCGTTTGCATTGGCGCCGGTGCATTTATTCTTTCTGTTCTCTGAAATCCTAATCTTCTGGATTATTCAACACCACTAGTTTTTTCTTTCTAAACTTATCTCACTGAATCATACTTCTTGAATAATATCTTCCAATCCTAACCTCTCCGATTACTTCTAATACCTTTACTACATCTACTACTATTGGATTTGTATTGACAATTGTGTCTCTGTGCTTATGTGGCATGGCAATATGAACTGATGTACTTACGTACGAAGTTCTACGTTGCAACTGACTGACTGACTGACCTGGAACTCTATTCCAGTTAGTGTTGGTCCAAAGTACCCGGATAAAGCAGGAGGGGGTTCACTGTGGTGTTTTAGTAACACATTTGTAATTTTTTAAGTTAATACTTGTTATTGTCTCCGCCTTGAGCCCCTCTGAGGTTACTGTCAGTCTCAAGCTCGGATAAAGGAGGAGGGTCGGGCATGTGGTTGGTGACTCCATCCCGCAGAAAACTAACTCGTTAAGAAAACGTTAACCAGAAAAATAAGTTTAAAGGTTTTCTGATTGCGATTAGTGCTGACCCTTCGTAATAGAAGAGATAGTCTACTTGGCTAACGAGTCATATACATAAATACTCATCCACATCCTTCCCGTCAGAAAATGTAGCCATTTCTTGACCAATGATATGTATTTGTCCTTTCTCTATGATAGTCATCAAATGACCTTCACATTTGGCCGTCTCTGATTGGCTATCTATCTATATTAGTGTTTTTTCTATTTACAAAAGTCCTATACGAAATCCATTCACATTTCAACCTGTCTTTAACTTGTTAATATTGCTTTTTTGTTTCAATCGATAAATCATTCACTTTCCCTTAAATGTTCACAAACAAGGTGGTGCTTTACAAACTGCTGTCCTAGCAGCAACCACTGCATTACATCGAAACACTAAAGAACCATCATCATCAACATCATTATTCTCATCAGTTATTCATGATGATGAACATCATAATACTGGAGCATGGTCTCCTCGTCATCATTCCATGGATAAATCAACCAGTGCCGCCAATAAATCCGATCCGATTCGTTCAATGAATACAATGTTTCGACCAGGAAGTATACATAGTGATGATTATCCTGTGGAAACAATGCATCCAAACAGTAATCATTTACAACGAACACTGCCGCCGTCACATCAACCAAGTGTAACAAATTCTGACAGTGATTCATTTAATTCTTGTTTGTCAATCACAAAAAATACTAGTATTGGATGGAATAATGATCGGAAATCATCTGTTTCAAATGATTCCAGTGAAGGTACAATCGATAGTTCACAATGCTGTGTCTGACTCGACTGCCAATTCTTCGAATGTGAATATGAATTCAACGAATGCAGCTTATTTAACAAAAGATGGTAAAGTACAAAAGCACTATCTTAGATCAGATTGCTGGAATGAATCAAGGTAAGTGTATGATGAGTATTTGTTGTTGTTTAAGCTTTTTCTTGATGATTGATTGAAGTTCTTAAGGGTTACTTCCTCCTTATTCATTCTTTGATTGTTGACAAGACAATATAAGGTATTGGTTAGTGTTGTAACGCTTGCTTAAATAATTCCCAGCTAAATCCTTTTGCTTAGTATTCTCTGACCATAATACACTGGACAAGTTCCCAAGAATCAAAAAACACGGTTGAACAAGAAAAGATTATATTCCAAAACAGCAAAGTTAAATGGAAATAAGAAGCCAAAGGTGGTGATGGCGAAGGCGAAAGCGAAGGCCAAAAATAGATACAATGTTAGTTTATTTATAGCATTTACATGAGAATGCTTCTGGATAGAAATTCACATGATCGACTGGATTAGATTTAGCCAATCAGCATCCCGCTAACAGTACGAGAATTTTCTACCCTGTTCTCCAAGAATTCGATCAGGCGCTGATTGGATAGGCAATAAGCCAATTAGCGCCCAGATGACGTAGTCATGATTTAATTCATCTATGTTCCCCTAACAGTTAGGAGTTGTGAACTGTTCAACAGCTAGTGGTCATCATAAAAAAAGACTGAATTTTGTTGTATGATTGATATGAGTTTAGAATCTGAGTGTTTTTTTTGTCTGAACAGTTTCGTTGGATTGAAGTCTTACAGACGATAGAAAATCGTTGATACATTCTTATTATTACTTACTTACTTCCTTTCGCTTGTTACCCCCCCCTCCCCGATGGAGCCATAGGCCGCCGACCAGTTTTCTCCAACCTACTCTACATTCTGGGTTGCCTTTTCCAATTCTGTCCAATTTTTGTTCATTCATCTCATATCTTTATTTCTCAGTGTAATGTGTTCCTTGGTCTTCGTCTTTTCCTTTGACCTTGAGGGTTCCAAGTGAGGGCTTGTCCTCTGACACAGCTGGATGCTTTCCGCAATGTGTGTCCTATCAACTTCCACCGCTTCTTCCTGATTTCCTCCTCCACTGGAAACTGGTTTGTTCTTTCCCACAGTAGATTGTTGCCGATGGTGTCTGGCCAACGGATCTGAAGTATTTTGAGTAGACAACTGTTAAGGAAAACTTGTATCTTCTAAATGAAGATTACCATATATTGAATATTTATACGCCACATAAATCAGTGAGTGTGTGTTGTAAGCTAAGAGAAACTGCCCACGTGTCCGAATCGGAATAGGTGGATATCTTAGAGGGATCACTTCTTCAGTCTTTGTTGACCCATACCTCTAGTCTACAAGACAATCAAGCAACGTCAAGTGATGCAGGCATATGGTAACCGCTAACCAATGATAGGTCCACTCACCATTTGTTCCATCAAGATCGTGAAGCATATGTCCACCATCGGTTTGGAATCAGGATTCGCCATTTTCTCTAGATGGATCCTCTGTACATACCGACCCGATTCAAACGTAGTAAATCCGCTTTAAGTTCTCTTAATTTCGTAAACATGAGGAGTTAATAAGTAGAATTCCTTAACAGTTGTCTACGCAAAATACTTCGTATTCGTTGGCCAGACACGATCAGCAACAACGTACTGTGGGAGAGAACAAACCAGATTCCAGTGGAGGAGGAAATCAGGAAGAAGCGGTGGAAGTGGATAGGACGTACACTGCGAAAAGCACCCAACTGCGTCACAAGATAAGCCTTTTCTTGGAACCGTCAAGAAGGTGGATAAGAGGAAGGCCGAGGAACACATTAAGCTGGGAAATAGATAAAGATATGAGAAGAATGGACAAAAATTGGACAGAATTGGAAAGGGCAGCCCAGAATGTAGAGTAGGTTAGAGTAAACTGGTCGGTGGCTTATGGCTCCATCGGGGGGTGACAAGCGAAATGAAGTAAGTAAGTAAGTGGACTTTCCTCACTTGCAACTGAGCCAGAACATTTGAGAACTATTTAAACACAAAATTATTGAAGATCAATAAATTCTTGAGTTAGATGCGTCGTGAAGACATATTTCTCAGCTTCATAATTTCTATTTTTCTCCTTCTAAATTTATCTCCGGAGCATTGCTCGTGTATCATGGTAGTAATTGATGGTTAGAGATCTTGAACGACATGGCTCAAAACCGTTTGCAATGGCGCAGATGCATCCACTCTTTGTGTTCTCTCGAACTCTAACCTTCTGAATTCCTCATCATCTCTATGTTTCCCTTTCGATAGTTATGTCACTGAATTATACTTCTCGAATCAAATCTTCGAACCCTAATCTTCTCCATTACTGCTAATACTTTTACTATTGCTATCACTGTTGGATTTGAACTGACAGTTGCGTCTCTGTGCTGATGTGGTATGGCAACCTGAACTGATATACTTACGTACGTACGAAGTTCTGCATTGTATCTGTCTGTCTGTCATTTAGACTTTGGATAATGATTTATGCGATTGATGCAAGGTTCTTGATTTTGCATGTTTTTTTTAAGTTAAAGAATAAAACCTCCTAGCGTGTTGTTTTAAAATATCGCTATCCAATTCTACCCTAATAATATTTATATATTACTTATTTAGGCCTATAACCCCCGAACGGAACATAGGCTACCTTGTCAAGTGTATGTGTGACCCGATTGTTAAAACTATTTTCCTACTCTTATTATATTAGGTGGTGCTCTTCAACGTCGTACACAACGAACACGTCTACAGAACTTCACCACTAACAACAATAACTTCAACAGCCACCTCCACACTGTCAACGGAAACCGACAAACCATCAATTCATGGCGTCCAGTCAATGTTCCACGTTCTCAATCAATTCATTCTGTAGATAGTGTACAACAAGACAATGATATTTTATCAGGTTATACAAGTAGTAGTACGCTGACATTAACTGGTCTCGTTCTTAATGATAATAATAACAATAACAATGCTCACAGTTACAATCTTCTCAATGGTGGTGATATGCAACACCATGCTAAACAAAGTAAGTTGAAATGTAAATTGATTTTTCTCTATTTTGTGTTATTGTGGTTGTTGTTATTGTTGACAATTCTCATTGTATCTTTGTTAGAGTTATTCATCCAATATCCTAAGAGAGAATTATTGGTCAATTCTTATTGGTTAATTCCTACTGGTCAATTTTATGGTCGTCCTAGATGTTGTTTCTTATTGGTTGTTCTGACTGTCGATGTCATTTTAAATGTTGCTTCCTATTGGTCGTTTTAACTGTCAATGTCACAGACTTCAATGTTGTTTCTTATTCGACCAAAATGTATAAATACGCATTATCTGTAACATTTTATGACCAGAACCAGGACCAGGACCAGGACCCTGTGCCGGATCCGTAGTCCGGGATCCTGGTTATCTGCTGAACTTGGACCTCGTACTTTCTGAATGCTTGTAGAATACATGTTCTACTCCACATTCGAGTCTTCTTATTTTAACCCAATATGGTGGTTGGGATAATCGGCTTTGAATAGCATGTCGTGTCGCCGGATCCTCTATCCTCGCTCTCGTTTTCCCTGACTAGGTAAACTCGCAATAATAATTCAAACATATCAAAATGACGTGTTTACCTGCAGGCCTAATAATCTTCACTGTCATTTCTTATTTCCACTTGGCATTCGAGTATTATAGTGATGGTATTTCTTACCTTGAAATCATGAATGAATCACTGTTAGACCACCTCATTAGACAAACCTGGAACCACACTGGACGTCTGTTTCGTCCTAGTCTATGGGACTATTCATCAGTAGGCGTGTGCATCCATGACTCCTGTTACTCACAGGAGTCATGGCCCCAGGACCTTCAGTTATGCGCTAACGAATGCCTAACCTCCGAACTACTAAGTGACATAATCTTGATGACATCATCTATCCTAGTAAACGAGAATTGTTGCTTTTACATGATGGATTGCGTTCATCTAACCAACAACTAATAAAAATTAAAAAGTACTGAGGTTGATGTATGATGAAATTTACTTACATATACCTGTTCCCTCTAATGGAACATAGGTCGCTGACCAGTATTCTCCAAACTACTCTGTAAGTGGGCCTCCCTTCCTAGTTCTGTCCAACTGTTGTTCGTCATTCTGACGTTTGTCTCCAATACTCGGCGTAATGTGTTCTTCGCTTTTTACTTTGCCCCTTAGGATTCTAAGCAAGGGCTTGTCTTGTGAGATGGTTTCGCAGTTTCCGCAGTGTGAGTCCTATCCACCTCCTGCGCTTCTTTCTCTGCTAGAATAGGGTTTGTTCTATCCCGCAGTAGATTGTTGCTGACGGTATCTGGCCAACGGATATGCAGTATCTTGCTGTTAATAAGGACCAATATATTCTGGATGATAGCTTTTCTAGTTCTTTAAGTTTCCTCTCCATACAGTAGAACTGTCTTGACATTTGTGTTTAAAATCCTAAATTGGTGTTAGTTGACAGTTGTTTTGAGTTCCGAATGTTCTTCACTCGTGGAAATGCAGAACTTGCTTTGCCAATCCGCGCCTTTACTTCTGCTTCAGATCTACCTTGCTCGTCAATGATGCTGCACAAATATATAAAGGGATTTTTACATCTTCCAAAGCTCCTGCATCAAGTATGAGTTGGTTGGTGCATGTTATGTTGTATCAGAGAATCTTGCTTTTCCTCTAACACGTACAAAATGTGTACACATCATTTCGAGACATCTGTTTGCAATAAAAGCAAGTTTTTGACTGCCTCCTCTATCAAATCTATTCTGATCACTTCATGTATTTCTATTTTCTGACCTTTTTATGTTTGATGATAGCAACTTGTAAGCGATGCTGCTCTGCATACTATTTATACACACCACTTTGTGAGTAATGATCTGCCTCTACTTGTTTTAACATGAGACTTCCTAGCACTGGATATCCACGACTTTATTACTAGTGATTGACCGTAGAACTCAGATTACACAGCAACCATCTAACCTTTAGACTATTGGATATTAACTATGTATGGAGTGAAGTATGTACACAAGAATAATATTGTATGACGAATGAATTAAATTTAGAAATTTTGAATAAAATTGACGTAAACTATAAAACTCAACAATTTTCACAACAGATTAGAGACAGAATGTAACACTGTCATGTATTTTGCTATGAGTTTTATGTAACATGTATGTATTATCAGCGTTTATTGATTCGCAGAAAAGATCTTAAAAACCACAACATGCAATATCAATCAGGGAACTTTACAAAAATTGAGAACACAGAGTAGGAGCATCCATCAGAGTATATTATGAATTACGCGGTTTTCGTATTTTCCTACACCCGACATGGTTAACCTCCACTGGTCACGTCTTCTTAATAGAATTCCAAGAACCTAACGAAGCTGGTCACCAATGAACACGCTTTTTTGATTTTGAATTAGACTATTTTGAAGATCGTAGTTTTACCTTGAAACTATTATTATTACATAATCTGATTGATTATAGATTGTGATCAAGATTGGGCAAAACAAGTACTTCCATTAGCTGGTGTTTATCCAACAGACCAAGTGAATCATGATGAGCGATCAATCAATTCGGAGAATTCCCAGTCGATGTTACCTACTGCCTCAATGAAATTGCCATTAGACATAAATATTTCTGAGATGGATGAGTAAGTCATGTGAATATGTATTTTATTTTTATAAGGCACAAATTTATTATTATTATTATTGTTATAATTGGCTGAAAGCTCAGTGCACAAGATTTAAAATGTAGTTAGTGATGGTGATCAGTTGGATGTTGTTTTAATGAACGAAGTAAGCCCGACCGCAACTGCTATCTTGACGGTGTTCGGGTTTGCCTTTCGTGATGATCCGGCTGAGCTATACTGGCTGGAACAGATATGTTCCTGAAGGTTTTTACCATGCCAGGCAGGTCGACTCGAGAAGGATGAGCCTAAAAACAGCTGCTCAAGGTCTGAAGGCGAAGTTGTACTGCTAACTTCAGAGAGGTGTGACAGCAGTAAGGTGTTTCCATCGGAAAACCAGCATCTGCAGTGATGCTACCTTCTCACAAGGAAGGAAGGTTTAGAAAAGGTCAACCAAAAAATATCACACCTCACCCTACCTCACGGATTCCCTTCTCCAGCGGTAAAGGCTGCCCACTAAGGGCTTTAAAAGATCAGAGCTAATACTCAAAAAACTTTTCATGAAATGGTCGTGCGTGATCGGCCTCCAGCAGTTGTCCCTTGAGTCAGTCAGTCGCAACGTAGAACTTCGTACGTATGTACATAAGCTCATGTTGCCATACCACATTAGCACAGAGACGCAAACGTCAAATCAAATCCCATAGTGATAAAGATAGCAAAGGCATTAATGGTAATGAAGAAGACCAGGGTTCGAAAATATTCAAGAAGTATAATTCAGTGAGATAAGGTTAGAAAGACAAAGGTAGAGGTGTTGACGAATCCAGAAGTTTAGAATTTGAGAGAGCTCAACGAATGGATACACTTGCGCCATCGCAAACAATTTCGAGCCATGTCGTTCAAGGTCTCTAACCATTGGTGACTTTCATCTCGCGGACCCCAACCAGGTAGTCTACATCTACCAACATGACTCAGTCCACTTGTCAGTGGCTTCATGGATTTCTACCATGTTTTGATCTGGCAGCCCCTAACTTTCTTCCAACCTACTCCTACACCACAAAACATAGCTCGTCGAGGCAGTCGGTGGTTGGGCATTCGTAACACATGTCCCAACCACCTCAACTGATGAAGTTTCACTACTTCATCTATTGATCTGCTATCCTTACTAAGCACCCGTAGTTATATTATTATAACGGTTATCAGCACCACTAGTGTAGGAGATTCAAGAATTATATCAAATATCCATCATTACAAATTTCTGAAGTTCGTAAACAGAATTGAATCATGTGTCTGATGTCAGTTCGTCATGGAAATCCTAACCCACAATAGGCAAAATCAAACTGAGAACTTCAGCCAAACTGTGATTACTTAATCCTAACCTTTTATCATGCATAATATGATAACCCCTAATTCATATTACCGGCTTGACTCTTTAGTGGGAAAACTCAATGTTTCCATTCCACTACAAGGAATAATTAGATATCATGTGTATAAGGTTGATTATTCAACAAATCGAATCTTATTATCGTTCGTTTATTTGACGGCATTTAACTGCGTTAGTTATTTGATAACTGATCGTTTGTTTTATTGATTGTCCAATAGGGTTGTTCAATTTTCAAAGTGTTGCAATTTCTAGAATTTTCGCTTTTCGTAAGCACTCATGGATTTAAATGATACTGTGTATATTGCAATGTTATTATACATTGAAAAAGGCTATAGTTAACGCTTATTACTTACCCCTAATAGAGCATAGGCCACCGACCAGTACTCTTCAACCTATTTTGTCCTGGGCATTCTTTTCCATTTCTATCCAACAACTGTGTTCATTCGTTTGATGTCCGCTACCGATTCTTGGCCTAATATGTTCGTTAGTCTTATTAGAACTGTAGAAGGTCTCTGGACGGAGTTAGATATTCACGTGTGGAAATCACTCAACACTGGACAGCCATTTCGTCTTAGTATGACACTTATCAGTGGCTATGCACTTTCAAGACACCCCTCTCACAGGAATCGAACCCAGGACTTGTAGTCTGACATATGAACGCTGAACCTCTACATCACATTTTGGTCATATGAAACTTGAATTAACCCACGATATTGTGCACTGCCACTGATGAGAAGTCCCATATACTAAGTCGAAACAGGCATCCAGTGTTTGCACTACTTCACTGTTAGGTCTCATGTGCTGTTACGGGTATGAGGGCGGTTGTCACTTCCCGGCTGCCCACACCGTGGAAGGTTGTTTCTTGAGAGACCTGAAAAGGAAGGTAAATTAGTGTTGGTCTTAGAGACCTGGGTGCGTGACCGCAGAGCTCAAGGGACAACTGCTTGAGGCCGGTCACGCACGGCCTTTTTATGAAAGGTTTTTTGAGTATTAGCTCCGCTCTTGAAAGCCCTTAGTGGGCACCCTTACCGCCGGAGACGGAAATCCGTGAGGTAGGGTGAGGTGTGATACATTAAGGGCTGAACTTTTCTAACCCTTCCTTCCTTGTCAGAAGGCAGAATTACTGCAGATGCTAGTCGTCCAAGGGAAAAACCTTACTGCGGTCACAGCCCTCTACAGTCAGTAGTACGACTTTGCCCTCAAACCTGGAGTTGCTGCTTTTAGTCTTACCGTTCTCCAAATCGATCTGCTTGGCATGGTAGAACCTACAGAAATATAAGTTCCTGTCAATATAGCTCGGTTGGGTCATCACGAGAGGCTGACTGACATTAATATCATGTACACTGATCTATGTTAGATTAGCGATGGAAGTGCAGAAGCACTGAACAGTCAGTCCAAGACTCTTACAATGACTTTTCTAAGTAGATTCTAACCATTTGTTTTAGTTTGGATGTATAGACAGTATATATCCCAGTCCACTCAAAAAATCAATAATTTTATAGTGTGTGTACACTATTTTGTCGAGCCAACAGGGCTTGATACTGAGTCTTTGAACAATGTAATCAATCCATTCTATCCGAGTTACTACTCTCACACGTCTTACAACCTTGTCAATTATTCGAGTAGGTGTGTGTATGTCCATCGCTTACTTTGCTTATTTTTGTCTGACTCATAAAGTCATGCTTTATTGTGCATGAAGTTGCGTTGCTCGGCCATCTTCGCTTCACCTGTTTCTGGCTGTCTCACTCTTTGTATTCTCATGTCTGTCTGCGTGAACGATAGCTTGAAATAAACGCATCCAATTGAATCCATATATGGCTTCTAATTACCGCCCGGAATTCGCCTAACTAGGATATACCGAAATTGTAGAGAGGATTTATTTCTTGGTATATTTCGTTCATCAATATTGTTGAAGTCAACTCACAGGCCAGAAAAACTAATGGTGAATGAGTAGCAGCCCTAATTCAAGAATCTACTAACCGTAACACCCACAAAAACATGAATGACAATATTTTATGAGATGTGTGTCACATTGTCATTATCTCAATAGTTTTTTCTTTAGTTAACTTAAAAAAGCAATCACATAAGTATCCCGACTGTAGGTGCGACCTTGATGTGGTGGGTGATGAGGCTTGCCTATCGCGATGACCCAACCGAGCTATATTGGCTGGAGCATATGTTCCTGAAGGTCCTACTGTAGTGGACGAGAACACAGGTGGGGCAACCGGAAAATTACAGAGTTACTTAGTAAAATTGGAAAACCGTATCGTAAATCGTTAATTTGCAAAATATCAGTCCATCATATCGAACTGGACTGTTCCTGTTGCAAAACATCAATCCATTGTCACTATTCATGCGTTTCATACAAATTCCATTGTTTTCTAACTCTTCCTTTCTTGATCTTCCCTCATCTTCTGCTGCCAGACATTACGTTGACACTCACGTTATATACTACTTATAAGTAGCTCACACCACACTCTCTCCAAAATGATTTATAACTGACTGACTGACTGACATTATTATCTAATGTAATTTTCTTATTTCAGCAATCCGAATTCTATTCTCCCATCATCATATCATACTAATCATCATCAGTATTATGTATCATATCAAAGTGGTGTACAAAAAATTTATATTCCTGAATTATTATCACAGTCGTCATCATCATCATCGCCAACAACAACAACAACAACGACGCAGCAACAATCGAACGTCGTCGTTATTCGTCCACATCGACATCAATATTCTTATGAACAATTACAACAAACTAATCTACTACCGTATCGTTTAACTGATAATTGTCAACGTGATTTATTTATATGTTTATTACATATTCTCTCGACTATTACAATGATACATTTGAAAAGTTTATTACAAAGTTTCACTATACAAGATAGGCTACATTTTTTAAGTTTATTAAAGTAAGTGATATATATTTTTTTTTAAAAGAAATTGTTCAGTTTTGTTTGAATGCTTGAATTGATTAATGTGTTAGACAACAGACTATAGCATTGGAAACCTGTTTCATCCCTGGTGCATGAGAAGTTTTGTCAGCGGTGGTAGTGCGCTCCCATGATTCCCGCTCTTAAGAGTCGAACCCACGAATTTCGATCTTGTGTGCGAATGCTTAACCTCTCTACGCCACTGAACAGGCATCTAATGGTTTTAATTGTCCAACTTTAAGCGATTCAAAATATCATGCGACCTCACTCATTGTCTTCGGTTAGATAATAATAATAATAGCCTCACCCACTTCATTGGACACGAGTTCTCACTAGAACTCAGAGAAAATTCCTTACGGAGCTAGTCACTCACTAATGAGCACATGATAATTTTCATAATATTGTTGTGGAGGTTATGCGTTCGCGTGCAACTTCGAAGGTCTTGGGATTGATTCTGTTACGCCTGCACGTAAACACGTCAACTTCATATACTTGAACTATTACGAGTTTACCTAGTCGGAAAAACGAGAGTGAGGACCGAGGATCCGGCGACACGACATGCTACTCTAATCCGATTATCCCAACCCCCATATTTAGTGACAATAAGAAGACGTGATATGAAGTAGAACATGTATTGTAAAAGTATCCAGAAAGTACGAGGTCCAAATCCAGAAGAGAACCAGGATCCTGGACTTTGGAGTCCGGGACCGAGCCCTGGTCCTGGTCGTGGTCATAAAATGTTACAGATAATGCGTGTTTATACATTTTGGTCGAATAGGAAACAGCATCGAATTCTGTGACATTGACAGTTTAGGACGACCAATAGGAAGTAACATTTGAAATGACACTGACAGTCCGGATGACCAATAAGAGACAACACTGAAGTATTTGACTTTGACAGTTAAAACGACCATAATTTGACCAATAATTCTCATAGGATATTGGATGAATATCCTAACAGATTCCCCCCTAGTGAGGTTCGTTAATGTGCACGGCTATTGATGAGTCCTATACTAGCCAAAATGAAACGGCTGTTCAGTACTTCTAGGTTTCTAATGGTGATCTAACATTGATGGGTTGATAATCTCGATGAAACTTGACAATGTACTACTCAGTCGTATAAAGATAAAAAAAGGAGTCAGTAGTTGTCTGAGAGGTTAAGTTGTACTATTTATTTTAACTTAACTGATTTCCTTTTTATATCATTATAAGATTGGGTAACAGATTGTTCAATTTCATTGAAATCACAGGCAAATGACCGATGTTAGGCCATCCTTGGGTTCGTGGAAGCACTAGGCGGTCGTTTTGTCAATGAATATATGACATGAAAATGTCCTAGGAGTCCCACTAAGAAATTTTTACCAGTAGAGTCCGTCAGTCAACAACAACATAGAACTGTGTAAGCACGTACATCAGTTCAAGTTGCGGTACCACATAAGCATAGAGATGCAATTGTCACTTCAGATTCCATAGTAGTAGAGGTAGTAGCAGTATTAGCTGTAATCGGAAATTTTAGGGTTCGACGATATTATTCAAGAACTAGGATCTAGTGAAATGGACCTAAAAGGTGAAGAGAAATTGATGAGCGATTCAGAAGGTCAGGATTTGAGAGAACACAAAGAATGAATACATTTGCGCCATTGTAAACGATTTTGAGACATGTCGTTCAAGGTCTCTAACCATCGGTTATTATCATTTCGCGGCTCATGGATTTGTGCCATGTTTTGGCTTGGCCGTCCTTAGCTTTCGTTCAACCTATTCCTAGGTCGCAAAACATCGCTCGACAAGGCATACGTAACTCAAGTCCCAACCACCTCAACAGATGAAGTTTCATTACCTCATCTATTGATCTGCCACCCTTACCTAGCACCCGTTTCTTAACGACAGAATCACTTACTCGGTAGTCCCAGGATATACGAGCAATGCTTCGAAGAAACCTATGATCGAAAACCAATAACCTACGGAAGTCTTCTACTCTTAACGGCCATGTTTCGCAGCCATATAGTAGAACTGAGCTAACTGCTACGCATTACACTCGTCCTTTGGTTAGCAAACGGATATCTCGCTTACGCCATAAGTGACGCAAGTTGACAAAAGCCAGTCGAGTCTTCTGTATCCGTGCTGAGATTTCGTCAGTCACCAGGCCATCAGCACTGATGAGACTCTCGAGATAAGTGAAGCGGTCAACATACTCTGCTCTTTATTACTAGTTCAGGTGCCGATGAATCTCAATCTTGAAGCAACATTTTGCATTTCGACGGGAAAAATCACATCCCGAACAACAGTATATTGTTACGAATAGTCAAAATTTGTAGAAAACCTCAAAATTCATCCTACGTATATCTAAGTACTGATATTAGAGAGAGAGAATAGACTGTGGTCAATACACTCCACATATGTATATACGTAGAGTAGAGTATACCTGTGTATAGAAAACCTCTATGCCTATATGCATTTAGTAGTGAATGTGTATGTAGGCCTTGTTTATAATGTGTACTCCCGACCGAATTACTCAGTTAATTTCATTGTCCCGTCTTTCTTATCATCTTACAGATTTGCTATTCAACATTTACGTTATCGTGGTAAACACTGCATTCAACAATATGAGTAAGATGATGCAAAGAAAATGTGCATTTTTTGTTACTTTTCAAGTTTTTTGCATATCGGTACATTCATTTAAAAATTTATAGATGTGAGAGGGGGGTCCGGAGCAGAATTTCGGTTTTTAGTTGTTTTAAACAACCAGATATTCCTGAAACCATGAATCGATCAATGTTAGACCACCATTAGAAACCTGGAAGCACTGGACGACCGTTTCTTCCTGGTATGGAACTCCTCAGCAGTGCGCATGCACGACTCCTGCACTCCGCAGGATTCGAACCCAGGACCTTCAGTATTATAGGCGAACGATTCATAGTTTCAAAAATGTGTAACTTTTAACAATCTTCACAACCCTGTAATGCAAACCAGATATTCATTTAAACTGTTGTTTGAAATTTGTTTCACTCTTAGTCAAATGGTTTTCAGATGTTGAAGAGGAAAAATGTCAGTCAGTCAGTTAGTCAATCACCATATAGAACCTAGTACCTTTTGTACAGTGGTCCATGTTGAAGAATAAAGGTTTTCATGTCTGTTGTGTTTTAGATAGTCAATGATATCCATTGACTGGCAGATTTTTAAACTGCTTGATGTCTGAACATTTCATAATTGATAAACTGTACGTCTGTCACTATTCAGTGATAGGTCATTCACCAGATAAGTTGCCTTAGCGTCGTAGAATGACAGTAAGTGGTCAAATACAATAGGCAACATTATTCCCATCAAGATTACACGTACGCCTTACTGTCGAGTGCCAAATGGTTTGAAATCTAACCTTACTTACGCCTGTTACCCCCAGTCGAGCATAGGCCGCCTACCAGTTTCTCCAACCAACTCTGTCCTGGGCTTCCCTCTCCCGTTCTGTCCAATGTTTGTTCGTTCCTCTCATATCTTTCTCTATTTCTCGGTGTAATGTGTTCCTTGGCCTTCCTTTTTTCCTTTTGCCTTGAGGATTCCATATGAGGGCTTTTCCTGTGACGCTGTTCAGTGCTTTTAGCAGTGTGTGTCCTATCCACTTCCACCGCTTCTTCTTGATTTCCTCCTCCACTAGAATCTCGTTTGTTCTCTCCCACAGTAAGTTGTTGCTGATGGTGTCCGGTCAACGAATACGAAGTATTTTGCGCAGACAACTGTTAATAAACACTTGTATCTTCTGGATGATGGCTTTGGTAATTCTCCATGTTTTCGCTGCATACAGTAGAACTGTCTTGATATTTGTATTGAAAATCCTGATTTTGGTTTTGGTTGAAAGTTGTTTGGAGTTCCCAGATATATAAAGGTGTTAACGTCCTCCAAGGCATTTGGAATCTAACCTGTTACAGTTTATTCTTACAATGTTTATTTTATACATTAGCAATTGCTTACTTATTTTATTATCAGTAGTTAAATTAATTTATAAACAAATTCATACCGAAAGTTTTAAATTTTTAATCTGATCATTGGTATTCTATTGTTTAATTTAGACATATAAGTCATAGTAGTGTTGGACGAACTGCTGGTACTGGTCATCTTATGTATCTTAGCAATGCATTATTAGCTAATAATATTGGTCCTCGTAAAAGAAATAAAAATTTTCAAAGTGATCTACTCAATAAAAATGTCAATGAATTAAACAGTGGGGAAACAGTTGAAAATATACCAAGTAAGTTGTATGTTGGTTAAATCTTTTTCGTCTGATAATAACTACTTCGTATGAGTATACTGACATTATCAGTTAGGTTTTTAGGATCGCGAAAATACTTTTTAATATTACAGACTTAACGACAAATAAAGAAGTATCATGCATCTTAAATCTTGTTCCTGATTCACTATTTTTCTTTGGCAGAATTGAAAGTTTTATTAAAAGCAAATTTGGCAACTGAATCAAGTCTAATCATCTTAGATTTACTGAGTACATTTACAACAGTTTTTAAAGTAAGTCATTGATAACTACTATTTCTATTGATACATTTCGCCTTAAATTGCATAAACAGCGATTGATTAACAGATATAATTTCAATCGAGTGATATATATATCTCCTTTTTCTATTTAATGAAGTATTTACGGAATGGTTGCCTAATTTTCACACTGTCATTGTTTGCACTGTGGCTAAATCCACCCATACTTTTGACTCAGAATAATATAAGCTACTTAAATACTTTTCAGTAGCTAAGTAATTTTTACCAAAATTTGTTCATACTTTACATTATAGGGTTATGAAGATCGTTGAATTATTTTGTTATCATGAATCGATCAGTCGTCAATCTATTGATTGATAACATTTTTATTTTCAATTTTAAATTGGGTTTCTCTTTATTTCCTTTGTCGTTCCTTTTTTCCATTAAACCAACTGTTTTTCCCTATGATTTTTATTACATTTTATTTTCTTAACTAGTCCGAATTGACTACATGTAAACCAAACGATCCAGTATTTCGTTCAATATTAGAAACGTATGTATCAATATTGTCTAATAATCCATCAGATCATGTTATACGTCAAACATTCTCAGCTCTACGTGTATTTATTCATCAATATTCTCAGGTAAATGAGTGAATGAATGATGCGTATATTATTATTATTGTTGTGAATAATTTTTAAATGTTTTTAATTAAAAAGATTAAGACAATTTCATTTCTGTTAAGCCTGCACGTAAGCACGACAGCTTGATATACTTGAATTATTATTACGAGTTTACCCAGTCGGAAAAACGAGAGCGAGGATCGAGGATCCGTTGACACGACATACTACTCAAATCCAATTATCGCAACCCTCATATTTATTTAAAAATAAGAAGACTTGATATGAAGTAGAACATGTTTTCTGCAAGCAACCAGAAAGTACGAGATCCAAATCCAGAAGAGAATCAGGATCCCGGACTAGGGTTCCTGGTCCTGGTCAAAAACATTACAGATAATGCGTATTTATACATTTTGGTCGAATAGGAAACAGCATCGAATTCTGTGGCATTGACAGTTAAGACGACCAATAAGAAACATTTGAAGTGACATTGATAGTCAAGACAACCAATAAGAAATAACATTGAATTATTGGACTTTTAAGGTCAAAACGACCATAATTTTGACCAATAGAAATCGACCAATAGGAATTGACGAATACTTCTCTTAGGATATTGGTTGTGAATATCCTAACAATTTCATTAAACAAGTCATTGGTTTTTCAGTGGCTGTGTTAAGTTCTCGAACTTTACCACCCTAATGGTCGTCCGTATACGGTGACTCCAATTTGAGCGAACGGTCCGAATATACTATGAAATAGATTTTCCGTACTATCATGTGCTTAGGTGAACCCCGTTTGTACGGCGGTGGTAATAAGAGGCTGAATACAGGTGAGTTTACTACAGGCAATTGTTCATTCAGGGAAGACGTGAGAGTATGAGAGCGAAGCTACGCGAAACGAAGTGGAGATGACGAGTGAACCTACTCAATGCGATGAGTTGTGAATCGGTATGAACAATGAAGTAAGCTTGCACATACATACTCAAATAAAAACAACCAATGTTAACGAGCGAATGAATAGTCAAGGTCGATAGATGAGGGAATAATGAATTGGGCTGAAAGGGTTAATTAGTTTGTCTGAACACTAGACTAAGCATTGTAGGCTCAACATACATTTGCACAAACATCACACGTTGTCTCGACCCAGTAGCTTAGCAGGTAACACGATAGCATTTGAAGTGAACAGTACTGTGTTTCACTTCACAGAGATGTGTATCACATCTGACATTTAGCTAACAAGTCCTAAATAAGACAAAACATGAGTTTCTGCATTCTACTGCTATCCATCAAATTACTTTACTTTAATAAATTATTGTCAAGATGTTTAAATGATCATCAATTTTCTTTCAGATAAAAGTCGGATTTTTCTCTTTTAATGATTGATATTTTGAATGCGATGGTAAGAAAATTCTTATCGGAAATAGATGATTATGAGCCACACCTGACCTTAGCTGCTACCTTGACATGGTGGTCAGGCTTGCCTATTGGGATGACGCAGCCAAGCTATATTGGCTAGAACATATGTTCCTGAAGGTTCTACCATGCCAGGCAGGTCGATTGGAGAACGATGGGACTAAAAGCAGCAACTTCATATCTGAGAACGAAGTCGTACTTCTTAAGGTAGAGAGGTGTGATAGCAGTTAGGTGTTTCCCTTCGACGACCAGCATCTGTAGAGATACTACCTTGTCACAAGGAAGGGAGGGGTTTTAAAAGGTCGACCTTAAAAATGTCACACCTCATCTTACTCCACGGATTTTCATCTCCTGCATTAAGGCCTCTTAAATAGCGGCGCTAACACGTTAACAACTCACAAAAAGGTCATTCTCGACTGGTCTCAAGCAATCGTCCCTTAAGCTCTATGGTCACTCTCCTAACTCGCCTAAGACCAACGCCAATCTAACTTCTTTTTCAGTTTCCTCATGAAATACCAATGTGAGCATCCTCTAACAGCACACGATTAGAGGGGAAAACGAAAATCTTGGCACTCCTAATGTAAATTTTCAGTAGTAATAATCATAATAAATCGGTTTCTGTCCAGCTTATAGATAATAAATCAATATGAAACTTTATTTGATTGTCTTTTCCAAATCTAATAACTCTTTAAGACTATCAGTACTACTGTTTTGTCAAAGATCTATATACCATGATCGTGTTTTAATGCGTGACTGACTACATCTTTAAACTATGGCATTGGAATTCCAGTGATTCAGTTTACCTACTTAATTAATTACTTCAGTCGATTCAAGGATGCTGGCCCAGTGGTCCGATGGTTAGGCGTTCGCGCACAATACCGAAGGTCCTGGGTTCGAATCCTGCGAGGAGCAGGAGTCGTGGATGCGCACTGCTCATGAGCTAGTCCCATACCAGGACGAAACGGCCGTCCAGTGCTTCCAGGTTTCTAATGGTGGTCTAAAATTGATCGATTCATGGTTTTAAAAATGTGTAACTTAACAATCTTCACAACCCCGTAATGCAAATTCAAAATGTTACATGTGAACTATGTATTTCATTTATGATGTATAGTTACACATTACTACTTAATTGTCATATGAGTAGTAACAGGAAAATTCACAATGATTTTTCCCATTTATATTTTTTAGACTCTTTTCTCTGAATCTACTGATATTTTAAGTATGCTTTGTTTAGCCGGTTTAAAATGTTCCAATCAATGTTTCTTGTCATTATCATCGACTATCTCGACGATACCATTGTCACCTTCGACAGTCATCACCAGCAGCAACAGCAACAACAACTCTACTATGTCGAATTGTACGGATTCCTCTGGTAATCCAGTTAGCAATAGTGTGGATAGTGTATCGTCGCCTGACCCGATGGTAGTCTACAATAAATATAAATCACCAACCATGTCCAAAGTAAAAAATGTCGAAATCAATGATACTACTACTAATACTACTAATAGTACTACTGCAACCAATCAAATAATGTTGAATACTGTTGATTATGATGAGGCTGTTAACAGTCATCAGCGTCATATGAGTCCGGTGAATAAAAATCATAATCACGCATTGATTAGTCGACTTTGTTTAGATGCATGCGGTTTTTTATATTGTTTATGGAAGTGTAGTTTTCAAACATTTCAACGAATTGGTTTTCATCGTGTACATTTACAAGTAAGTAGTGGATATTTCATGTTCTAAGATGATACTGATTACTTACACCTAATGGTTACCTATCAATTTTGTTGTCTTAAGCTCTCCTTTCCAATTGTTCTCAATTACAATACATTAGTTTGATGTTTGCCTCCGACTCATCTTGGGAGTCTCATCAGTGCCGATGGCCTGCTGACTGACGAAATCTCAGCTCGGATACAGAAGGCTCGATTGGCTTTTGCCAAACTGCGTCACTTATGGCGTAGGCGAGATATCCGTTTGCTGACCAAAGGACGAGTGTACTGCGCAGTAGTTCGCTCCGTGTTACTTTATGGCTGTGAAACATGGCCAGTGGGAGTAGAAGATATTCGTAGGTTACTTGAAGTTTGTCATAGGTATCTTCGAAGCATTGCTCGTATATCGTGGGACAACCGAGTGAGCAATGCTGTTATTGGGAAACGGGTGCTAGATAAGGATGGCAGATCAATAGATGAAGAAATGAAACTTCATCAGTTGAGGTGGTTGGGACATGTGTTGCGTATGCCCTAACCACCGACTGCCTCGACGAGCTTTGTTTTGTAGTGTAGGAATAGGTTGGAAGAAAGTTAGGGGTGGCCAAATCAAAACATGGCAGAAATCCATGAAGTCATTGACGAGTGGACTGAGTCATGTCGGCAGTTGTCGACTACCTGGTTGGGGTCCGCGAGAGAACAATAATCGATGGTTAGAGACCCTGAATGACATGGCTTGAAACCGTTTGCAATGGCGCCGGTGCATTTATTCTTTGTGTTCTCTCAAATGCTAATCTTCTGGATTCTTCAACTCCTCTAATTTTGACTTTCTAAACTTATCTCACTGAATCATACTTCTTGAATAGTATCTTCTAATCCTAACCTCTCCGATTACTTCTAATACCCTTATCACCTCTTCTACTATTGGATTTGAATTGACAATTACATCTCTGTGCTGATGTGGTATGGCACCATAAACTGATGTAGGCACGTACGAAGTTCGACGTTGCATCTGACTGACTGACTGACTGCCTCCGACGTGATGAGTTATATTTTGTGATGTAGGAGTAGGTTGGAAGAACGTTAGCCGCAGCTGGATCTAAACATGACACATATCTATGAAGTTACTGACAAGTGGACTAAGTCATGTTGGTAAGTGTAAACTACCAGGGGTTTGGGTCCGCGAGACGATAGTGACGCATGGTTAGAGACTGTGAATGACATAGCTGAAACTCGTTTACAATGGCGCAGGTGCATTCATTCTTTGTGTTCGCCCAAATTCTAATCCTCTGAATTCCTCATCACTTTTACTTTTCCCTAATGAAAATTTACTACGCTGTAATGTACTTTTTGAATAACATCTTCAAACACTAATCTTTCTGATAACTGCTGCAGAAGCTTAGAATTTCATAGAACACCTGCGCCATTGCAAACGATTCTGAGACATGTCGTCCAAGGTCTCTAACCATCGATGACTATCGTCTCGCAGACCCCAACCAGGTAGCCTACATCTACCAACATGACTTAGTCTACCTACCTGAGCATTAAATTCACCAGCCATTATTACTACATCAGAGCGCCTAACGTTTTGGAGGAGGTCCGAAAGCTTTCTGTAGAACTCGTCTTTCACTTCGTCTGAACTGCAGTCAGTGGGTGCATAAGCAGATATGACGAAGAGGCACCGACGGGTGTCCGTATCCTTCGAACCCCTACTGTCCCGTTTAGTCGGACGGCGCACAAGCGACTATCTACAGGGATCCAGTCTAGGAGCGCTAGTTCTGCCCTACGACTCAATGCTATACCTACACCAGCAAGACCCCTGGAAGCAGCATCAGGGCTACCGGATACACGAAGAGTAAATCTAGCTGCTTCTTTATTTTGACAAGGCGAAATCAAATTAATAATTTTACTAGGATCCTGTATGCGCGTTTCCAAGACGCCGAGACTTCCGAAGGAACTTGGCTTTCAAGCATGATAGATCATAACTCTTCTAAATGAGAAGACCTTCTAGCTCCCAGAGCAGAGTTTAAATGGTTTAAATTATTTTTTTTCTCGTTGGCTTTTTTTGCGGGATAGAGTCACCAACCCACAAGCCTTAAGCCTTCTCCTATATCCATCCACAGGCTTGGGATCGGCAGTAGTAGTGTGGTGTGAGCTACTTATAAGTAGTATATGACGTGTCAGCGTAATGTCTGGCAGCAGAAGATGGCGGGGAAGATCAAGAAACGAAAAGTTATAAGAACACAATGGAATTTGTATGAAACGCATGAATAGTAGTGACAATGGATTAGATGTTGTTTGCAACAGGAACAGTCCAGTTCGATATGATGATGAACTGATATTTTGCAAATGAACGATTTACGATATGGTTTTCCAATTTTACTGAGTAACTCTGTAATTTTCGTTAAATACAATTCGGTTGCCCTCACCTGTGTTCTCCTCCACTACTGTAGTAGCCCCGAAGGGTCTACATGCCGGAATTCATGTGTTTCCATAGATGCAATAATTCACTCCTTGTAAATTATTGATAATTGAATTAAAATGTTTAACAATCTTCTCCATTGTTTTCTCTTGTTTGTTTTTTTCTAAATTTATTCCACATAGACAATTATAGCTATATCTAAACTTGTCACAGAATTAAGTCCTGGTTTTGAAGCAAGTTTAAATTTATTGCATAGTTTAGCTCAGACTGATATGCAACGTAATGCAGAATTAACAACAACTCAACAATCAACAACCCAATCAACAACAATCATGATGTCTCCTACGTCTTCATCACCGTCCAACACTTATGGAAAATTATCATTTTGGACTAATGCCAATAATATACGTTTATTTTTAAATGATATTGATGATTTAATACATCGTATATTAACTGTATTAACTGCTACTATTGAAATACGTCGACATTGTGATGACCCGGAACGTTTAGTTGATTTACAATATGCTTTAGCTAAATCATACAGTAGTAATCCAGCATTAAGACGGTAAATTTTCAGCTTTTCTGTTGTTTTTATTGTGTTGTGTTTCGTTTTATTATTGTGCGTGAAACTTCCGATCCTGTGTTCGACTCCTGCTCACGAGGATGAGGATAAGTTTCATCCTGGAATAACACAGCCGTCCATTGTTTCTAGGTTTCTGATGGGTGTATGGTTTAACATTGATCGATTCATGATTTCAATGAAACTGTAATCAACAATTGTCATACACTGTGACATACATGATGAGTTAAACGCTTGAATAACCTCCACATAATAGTCAATACTCACTAGTGAGGTGAATAACTTGAAATTATAGTTTTACAAACGCACGTCAACATGTCATTTTGATATGCTTGAACTATGGCGAGTTTACCTTAGTCGGAAAACGAGAGCGAAGATCGATGATCCGGAGACACGACAAGCTACTCTAATCCGAGTGTCCCAAACCCCATATGAATAGAAGAAGACGACTTGATGTGAAGTCGAACATCGTTCCAAACTCCCATTGAGTAGTAGAAGAAGACTTGATTTGACGTAGAAAACCATCCAGAAAGTACGAGGTCCGAGTCCAGAAGAATGCAAGGATTTTGAGATGGTGGAGAAAACTTGGAGCTACAAGTTTTCTCCACCATCTCAAAATCATATGAGCGTGATACGCTTCACATTGTTCGAAAATGGGAGAATTTCGCCAAAAGGCAGGCTTCCACTCGAGAACAACTTTTTTTTCTCCACGAATGTCTTCGTCAGCATGTTCTGCCAACAAGTGTCAGATATAGACCACCAATCAACTGCCCAATGGGATGGCGAATAGCGGAGCAAAGTGGGAGACATATGGAATGCAAGGATCCCGGACTGATGATCCGGGTCATAAAGCGTTACAGATAATGTGTATTTATACACTTAGGTCGAATATGAAACAATATTTGAAGTATGTGACATTAATAGTTAGGATGGCCAATAGAACTAGACTTACTCTTAGGATGTGGGATGAATATCCTAAGACAGCTAATCAGAAGTAACCAAATAAGAAGGTTCGTTTTGTCATAGTATGCGATTCATCAGCAGTGCGCATCTAGAGAGGCCTTGGCGCGCGAGATCTTTGGGTCTTGTGTTCATTTCCTGCGCATTGCGTCTTGGATGTCCAGCGTTGATCAATTTCATCCTAGGATAAAACGACTGTTCAATGTTTCTAAGTTTTGAATCGTAATTTAACATTAATCCATTCATGATTTCAATAAGAATCGATCCCATACTTTTTATGAGGATGATCTAACAACCACAACTGTCTGAACGATAGATTTGTGATTATGACTGAGGTTTTGTATGTAAAACTTGCAATGTTTATTCAGCATGATTTTTACACAGTATTCCCAACAGTGATCCACTCATTAGTAAGCGAGTATTATTCACGTTGGTGATTAGGCGTTCGAATCCTATGCGAATAGCTGGAGTCGTGGATGTGTACTGTTGATAAGTCACGTAGCAGAACGAAACAGCTGTCCAGTGCTTCCAGATTTCTAATAATGGTCTAACAATGATTTCACTGTTTTAAAAACACTGATCTGCATAACTCTAGTTGGAAAAATCACTTTATTTGTGTTCTTTCATTCATCATTTCATCATATGTGGGCTACAATGACATAATGCTTGAAATGAAATATTTACTGAAATTTACACTAATATTAAAGCATTCACACAAACTAGAATCAACAAGAAACTAATCGAAAGTGATTATTGATTCAACTCATCTATTGAACATTGGATATATTCCAGTGCGTTCAGGTTTCTTTCTAATGGTTGTGCAACATTGATCGATTCATGATTTTAATTAAATAACTCAACAATTTCCACAATCCTATAATAACGAATTACATGTACTCACTAGTGATTAGCTCTGTCAGGAGTTTATCTGAGTTCTAGTGAAAAGTTGTGACCAGTAGAGTTCAACATGTTTCTGATGTGAAACAGTGCATACCGAAGACAGTGGATGAAGTTGTTCAAAATCCTTAGATTGATCAGATTCGGACATTAACACCATCAGGTGCTAGTTCAGTGGTCTAGAGGTTAGGTTTTCGCGGGCTCAAAGCCTGAAGGTCCTGGGTTCGAATCCTGTAGGTGGCAGGAGTCGTGAATAGGCGCTGCCACTGATGAGTAGTTCCATACCAGGACGAAACGGCCATCTTTCAGTGCTTCCAAGTTTCTTTCTAGTGGTTGTCTAACAATGATCGATTCATGATTTCAGTAATGTAACTCAACAATTTCCACAACATAATGTAGATTACATGTACTCACTAGTGACTAGCTCCATCAGGAAGTTACTCTGAGCTCTACTGAGAAGATGTGACTAGTAGAGTTCAACCTGGTGTTCTGGTGTGAAACAATGCTCATCGAATACAGTGGATTAGTGGTCTAGAGGTTAGGCTTTCGCGCTCAAAACCTGAAGGTCCTGTGTTCGAATCCTGTAGGTGGCAGGAGTCGTGAATAGGCGCTGCCACTGATGAGTAGTTCCATACCAGGACGAAACGGCCATCTTTCAGTGCTTCCAAGTTTCTTTCTAGTGGTTGTCTAACAATGATCGATTCAATAAATTAATTCAACAACAATCTCCTCAACCTTCATAATGCAACGTTAAACTATGTTCAATGTGATCAATATACACTTGGATTATTTGAGCCATTTTTTTGTTTATCTATAATATTTTGTTTATTCTATTTAGTACATGGTTAGAAGAATTAGTGAAAATACACATGAATTCAAAAAGTTACACAGAATTAGCTATGACTAAATTACACATTGCTGCATTAATGGCGGAATATTTAAAATGCAAAGGTAATTAATTCATTGTGTTTGTTTGTTTTTCTTGTGTGTCTTTGTTTAAATGTAATATATATATACACATATATACATATTTGAATGAATGAAGTAAGGAGTGACAATTTATGAAGATGACTACTTATCTACTTACTTACTTACGCCTGTTAACCCTAATGGAGAGTATAGGCCACTGATCAGCATTCTCCAACCTACTCTCTGTCCTACGCCTTCCTTTCTAGTTCTGTCCAATAGTTGTTCATTCTTTCTCATGTCCATCTCTATTTGTCAGCGTAATATGTTTGTTTTTTCTTGTCTTCCGCGTTCCATTTTGGTTATGAGGATCTCAAGGGAGTACTTGTCTTGTGATGCCGTTGAATGGCTTCCTCAATATGTGTCTTATTCACTTCCTGATTTCTTCCTCCGTTGGAGTTTGGTTTTGTCGTTTTCCATAGTAGGCTGTTGTTGATAGTGTCTGGTCAACGGATCCTCAATTTTTTGCGTAGACAACTGTTAATAAATACTTGTATTTTGGGGCAGAGTTTTGGAGGTTTCCGTTTTTCACACATTTGAAATCATCAATCAACCATTGTTAGACCACCATTAGAAACCTGGAAGCACTGGACTGCCGTTTCGTCCTGGTATGTGGATGCGCACTGCTGATGAGTCCCATACCAGGACGAAACGGCCGTCCAGTTCATTGAGGTTTCTAATGTTTGTCTAGTAACAATCATTTATTGATGATTTCAAATGTGTAAAAATACTTGTATCTGCTGAATGATGGCTTTGTTAGAGTTCCCCAAGTCCCCTTCTCATATGGTAGAACTGTCTTGAGATTTGTGTTGAAAATTCTGATTTTGGTGTTGATTGACAGATGTTTTCAGTTCCAGATGTTCATCTATTGTAGTAATACAGTCGTTCTTTTGTCGATTTGCGCCTTCACATCTGTATTCAGATACACTGTGGCGTTAGATTTTCGTTGTTATCTTCGATTTCCCCTTATATCTCCCTCTGTCTTGTGATGATCGCTACGAGAGAGAATACCACCACAAGCCCATTGTCACAATTTCTTTATTATTATTCGAATTTATTTTAATGATCGATTACTAATATCGGATTTCATTCAAATATGTATGTATAGTCGATGATGGCATTGAATTATTCAAACTGTTAAACGATAAAGCTAGTCAAATAACTATATGTATAGGAGGTGACAAGTAATGCCCAAGTGTACATGCGCCCATACAAGCTTAACAATGATAAAAGTACAAGATATATGTTAGGTGCTACAATACTGGAGTGAATTCAATTTGAATGAAGATAAGAACAGTTGAAGTGTGTGTGTGTTTTGCACAAGATTTAAAGTACAGTGATATTGATAGTCAGTCAGTCAGTCAGCAACGACGTAGAATTTGGTACGGGCGTACATCAGTACATCAGGTAGCCACCACATACTATACACATAGTACACTGAGATGCAATAGTCAATTCAAATCCCTTAGTGGTAGTTATAGTAGAAGTATTAGCGGTAATTGGAAAGATTAGGACTCGAGAGGATTATTATTCAAGAAGTAGAATGCAGTGAAATAAATTTCGGTATAGAGAATTAAAGGTCCTAAGCTTTGATGAGGACGTGGGAGAAGACAAATTATGGATGCACCAGAGCCATTGCGAACGATTTTCAGACGTGTCTTTCAAGGTCTTTAACGATAGGTTACTATTGTCTCACGGACCCTAACGAAGTAGTCTACACCTACATTAACATGGTTCAGTCCACTTGTCAGTGACTTCATGAATTTGTGCCGTGTTTTGATCTGGTCGCTCTAGTGACACTGATAAGTTGTATATGATGAATGACTGAAGTAGACGTTGGCCATTTATATGGGGAGATGATGATTAAACTGAATTACCATACATAAATTGTTCTCAAGGCTAATGGAGTGTTCAAATCAAGAGTATGCAGTAGTGAAGTTCTAACTCATTCTAAATCTCAGCAAGTCTGTTTACGTTTAATTTGGTTAAGCGCTTCCTATTAATTCATATAACTGACAGAGTCGTTGGAACAGCAACAACCTTGTCTACTAGAACCTTTGTACTTTTATGATTGTTGCACTTGTTATAAGTATGGTATGCTTGATCATTGGTTACACAGCCTAAGCACATATATCAAGTATTCACCATCACAAGTTTCTAAAGTTTGTAAACAGAATTGAATCATGTGTCTGATATCAGTTCGTCATGGAAATCCTAACCCACAATAGGCAAGATTAAACTGAGAACTTTAATCAAAATGTGAATACTTAACCCCAATCTTTTATCGTGATATCTTGTTTCAGTTGATGACAGAATACTGTGTTTAGCGATAACCCTTGACTGTTTATGAGAAGACTCAATCTTTCCATTCCACTACCAGAGATCATAGGATATGTGTGTAAGGTTGATTATTCAACAGATCAAAGCTGTTATTACACCGGTAACACTTTTCTTAATTATCAGATAGAACCGCTCATCACTGTCATCAGTATATTATTGTACTTTCACTAATCTGAGCTTGCCAGATTATGTATGTCATTTCATCTCTTATATATTGGCGAAAGTGATCAGTTTGTTTAGTTATCTAAAACAAATCAACTGAATTCCTTTGTTGTTTTTATTTCATTGATGAGAAGATTATGTAATCAATACATGAGTATTCAATGAATAGGTGTGTGTGGGGGGTTTCGGCGCGCACTTTCAAACACTCTAACTTTGTTCAATAATATTTTTAATAAATACAAAATGATTTTTATTGCTGAAACCATGAATAAATCCTTGTTTAACCACTCTTGGAAAAAATCGTGGGAGCACTGGACAGCCGTCGTGTCCTGGTATGAGATACATCAGTGGCAGTACTCACCCACGACTCCTGCTACTCACAAGACGAATGGGTAGGATCGCGTTTAAACCCTAAGATTGATCGGAGTTAGACATTAACTCCGTTGGATGCTACCGGCTTGGTGGTCTAATAAAAGTTAGGCGTTTGAGCGCAAGACCAAAGGCTTTGGTTCAAATCCTGCGAGTTGCCGAAGTCGTGGATAGGACACACATTGTGGAAATCATCCAAGCGCGTCACAACAAAAGCCGCAACTCAGTATTCTCAAGACCAATCGAGAAGAGAAAGATAGAAGAACATACACTAAAAGCAGACATCATAAGAATGAGCAGCAATTGGATAGAACTCAAAAGGGAAAGTGCAGGAGAGTGTAGGTTATAGAATACTAGTCGGCGGTCTATACTGCATGAGGCATAACAGGCGTAAGTAAATCAGTAAGTATGATACAAGGAAATTCAGACCATTTTATACTGGTATGGGACAACTTATCAGTGGCAGTGCGCATTCACGACTCCTGCCACTTGCAGGAGCTGAACCTAGGACCTTAGGTCTCGCACACGAACGCTCAACCTCCGGAAATGTAGGATTCTAAATGTAATCACTAACGTGCTATATACTCATTAATGACTGAACCACTGTCGTGGATGCGTACTGCCATTGATGATGAGTCCCATATATTGGGACGAAATGGCTGTCCAGTCTGCTTCCAGGTTTCTTTCCACTGGTGGTCTAACAATGAAGGAATGTGAGTAGAGTTCGTTGTGGAGAGAAAAGAGGTGTGTGTGGGTGTAGGAAGGATTTGATTTCGACCGATTTGGTCTCGTGTGCTGTTACGGGGATAATAGCGGTTGTCACTTCCTGGCTGCCTAAACCGTTGAGGGTTGTTTCTTGAAGAAACTGAAAATGGAAGTTATATTAGTGTTGTTCTTAGAGACCTGGGAGCGTGACCGCAGAGTCCAAGAGACAAATGCTCGAGGCCGGTCACGCACGACCTTTTTATGAAGGGATTTTTGAGTGTTAGCTCCGCTCTTGAAAGCCCTTAGTGGGCACTCTTACCGCCAGAGACGGAAATCCGTGAGGTAGGGTGAGGTGTGACATTTTTAGGGTCGACCTTTTCTAACCCCTTCCTTCCTTGTGAGAAGGCAGCATCGCTGCAGATGCTGGTTGTCCGAAGGAAACACCTTACTGCTGTCACACTCCTCTGCAGTCAGCAGTACGCCTTCACCCTCAAACCTTGGGTAGCTGCATTTAGTCTCATCGTTCTCCAATGGACCTGCCTGGCATGGTAGAACCTTCAGGAACATATGTTGCAGCCAATATAGCTCGGTTGGGTCATGACGATAGGCAAGCCCGACCACCACGTCAAGGTAGCAGCTACGTTGCATCTGACTGACTGACTGGTCTAACAATAATTGATTTATAATTTCAGGAATTAACTCAACAATATTCCACAACTCGCTTTAATGAAAAAATGATCTTTATCCCTGATAATTTTTTGGTCGTTGTTGTTGTTGTTCTTACTGAAATTCTCAATTTTTTTGAAAAAAAAATAATTTTATCTTACATTTCTCACATTCTTATTATGATTATTATTTTAACATTATTTATTCATCAACTATTTAATTGATAAATCATTTCGTTTGTGAAATTGTTAGATTAAAACAAAAGATATGTATATCTATTTAAACAAAGTAAATTTTTTTATTCAATGTACAATTTTCAAGCGAGAAAAAAATGAATAAATAACTAAAAGCCTGTTGTTATCTTTATGTAAACAGTATAACACAAACAAATATAGATGTGTATACATGAGAGAGTATTATAAATGCTCACAATGAAAGTCCATTGTTTGTTGATTGTGTAAGTGAGTGATTGAATGAGTGAATGAATGAGTCAGTGATTGAGTGAGTGTGTGAATGAGTAAGTGAGTGAGTGAGTGAATGAGTGAGTGAGTGAGTGAGTGAATGAGTAACCGACTGAGAGAATGCGAATAATTATTTTCTTTACCGAACTATTTACCGATGCGCATTCATTGATATATGTTTGTTTGTGAAGTTGTTTTACTCAACAAAATTTATTTAAACACATTAACAAGAAAAAATTAGTACAAGCTGCACTAAAATATTTTTATGTTGATGCACCGCACTACGTGAATCAATGAATTTGTGTGTGTGTGTGTGTGTGGGTTGAGATACTGCCTGGCTGCGTAAATTGAAACTGACGGTTCCTTGAGGGGGGCCAGTCCCCAACTCTTTGATCTAAATCAGTCAGCTACAGCGTAGAACATCGTACGTACGTACATCAGTTTAGGTTGCCATACCACATTAGCACACAGAGATACAATTGTTAATTCAAATCTCACAGTAGTAGATGTAGTATAAGTATTAGCAGTATTCGCAAAGATTAGGGTTCGACGATGTTACTAAAGAAGCATCGTGCAGTGAAATAGATTTTAAAAGAGAAATATAATGGTGATGAATAATTTAGAAGATTAGAATTTCAGAGAAGAAGTAAAGAATGGATGCATCTGTGTCATTGCAACAGATTTCGAGCCATGTCATCATTCGAAATCTCTAACATTCGATTACTATTGTCTCGTGAACACCAACCTGGTAGTCTACACCTACACTATCATGCCTTAATCCAATTGTCAGTTGGGTAGGTTGGAAGAAAACTAATGGCGCCCAGACCGAAACATGTCACTGACAACTAGACTGCGTTATGTTAGTAGGTGTAGACTACGTGGTTAGGGTCCGCGAGACAAACGTAACCAATGGTCAGAGACTCTGAATGAGATAGCGCAGATGCATCCACTGTTAGTTATCTTTCAAGTTGTAATCTTCTGAATTTTTCATAACAGTTATTTCTCCTGATTTTTTCATTGATTCCTTTGAGAGATATGCTTTTCGAATGTTATTTTCGATCATTTGAGTTGAAAATTCGATCTCTGTGTGTATGTTAATGTGGTATGTCCATTTGACAGTGACTTGATGAATTTGTGCCATGTTTTGGTTTGGCCACCACTAGTTAGGTTACTTAGTTTACAGGGTGCTAGGTGCACGTATCCCCTCCAAATATCTTAGATATCGTACATCATGACATATAATTCAATATCCTATATAATGGAATATGCCGATGACATAGTCCTACTTGGTGAAGACGCTGACAAAGTACAGAGTTTTCTGATTACCCTAATGAACAATCCAAGCATGTTCGGGATGCGGTCCTCACCGTTGAAATGCAAAATGTTGCTTCAAGATTGGGTTGCATTGGCACCTGAACTAGTGATAGGGAGTGAAGTAGTCGAACGTGTTGATCACTTCACTTATTTGGGGGAGTCTCATCAGTGCCGATGGCCTGGTGACTGACGAAATCTCAGCTCGGAAACAGAAGGCTCGATCGGCTTTTGCCAACCTGCGTCAACTATGGCGTAGACGAGATATCCGTTTGCTGACTAAAGGAAGAATGTACTGTGCAGTAGCTCGCCCCGTCTTACATTATGGCTGTGAAACATGGCCAGTGAGAGTAGAAGATATCGGTAGGTTACTGGTTTTCGATCATAGGTGTCTTCGAAGCATTGCTCGTATATCCTGGGACACCCGAGTGAGCAACGCTGTTATTAGGAAACGGGTGCTAGGTAAGAATGGCAGATCAATAGATGAAGTAATGAAACTTCATCAGTTGAGGTGGTTGGGACATGTGCTGCGTATGCCTAACCACCGACTGCCTCGACGAGCTATGTTTTGTAGTGTAGGAGTAGGTTGGAAGAAAGTTAGGGGCGGCCAAACCAAAACATGGCAGAAATCCGTGAAGTCATTGACAAGGGATTGAGTCATGTCGGTAGTTGTCGACTACCTGGTTGGGGTCTGCGAGATGATAATAATCGATGCAATGGCGCAGGTGCATTTATTCTTTGTGTTCTCTCAAATCCTAATCTTCTGGATTCTTCAACACCTCTAGTTTTGTCTTTCTAAACTTTTCTCACTGAATCATACTTCTTGAATAATATCTTTTAATCCTAACCTCTTTGATTACATCTAATACCTTTACCACCCCTTCTATTTTTGGATTTGAATTGATAGTTACATCTGTGTGTGCTAATGTGGTATGGCGACATGAACTGATGTACTTACATACGAAATTCTACGTTGCATCTGACTGACTGACTGTTATACTGGAATTAGCAATAATTATTTTATTTAAAAAATAATTTTCATTATTAAACTGTATTCCTTGAAGCGAACTGTATGTATGACACATTTGTACAAACATAGAAAGCAAGCGAATAATAAATATTACGCTGTAACCAACCGACATGATCGATTTCCACACTGTTATAATAAAATAATACAGTCAGTCAACAAATACAACAACACTGTCATAGATAGACACATACACTTCATCATCATCATCATCATCATCATCATAGTCAGACAACAAAGACCAATCCGATTTATTGGACACACAATTTTTATGAACAGCAATAACAATAACAACAACATGAATGAAGACTGTGAAGAAAAGATTATTATTTCTTGTTATTTAGTAATGTAATATTTATTATTCTGTATCTTTAATCTAACTATCTATCTATCTCTCTGTCTATCTATCTGTTCCTTTGATAAATGCCTTCCTTGTTTGTTTTTTCGTACACACAATACTCATTCAGGTAGTTTAGATTGTAAGTTGCTAGTGCAGTGTGTACTTGAATTGTTTTTCGCTTTTTGTTGACAATACTATGAAAAATGGTGTGATTTTTGTGCTCACTTGCTATGAACTTGGTGCACAGCTAGCTGTGTGTGTGCACTTTGACTTTTTTTGGCTTATATATCTTCCATTTTTTACAGCGCCATTGATTTATACACGTGTTTGCGTGTGTGTGTTTGTGAGTGAGTAAGCTAATGTACTGTTTGCTACTCAACATTACACTAATCCAGTTACTCCATTGCTAATCTCACATAGAAAAAATGTAGCTTGAATTTTTTTTTTGTGTGTAAATGTGTTTTTTTTTTAATTCATTTATTCAACACATTCTACTGTTGAGCATTGGTTTTTTTTTGTTTTTTCTTGAGCAGT
>OX103971.1:369340-384880 GCA_944470395.2 Schistosoma turkestanicum | reverse complement strand
ATTTGTTTAGAAGAAAATGAACTTAAAACTGATTCGTCTACATTATTAGAAATTTCATATACTCAAGTAAGTGTAGGCGTATTATATTTAGTGTGATACAGAATGAAATATATTCATGTCTATAGATAATGATTGTTATGCCGACCGTAGCTGTTACCTTGACATATGGTGGTCGGGCTTGCCTATCGTGATGATCCAACCGAGCTATATTGGCTGGAACGTATGCCAGGCAGATCTACTGGAGAACGGTAAGACTAAAGCAGCAAATCAAGGTCTGAGGACGAAGTCGTACTACTGACTGCAGTGGGGTGTGACAGCAGTGAAATGTTTCCCTCGGACAACCCAATCTGCAGTGATGCTGCCTTCTCACAAAGAAGGAAGTGGTTAGAAAAGATCGACCCTAAAATTTTCACACCTCATCTCACCTCATGAATTTCCGTCTCCACTAGGCCCACTAAGGGCTTTCACGAGCGGAGCTAATACTCAAAAAACTTTTCATAAAAAGGCTGTGCGTGACCTCAAGCAGTTGTCCCTTGCGCTCTGCGATCACGATCCCAGATCGTTAAGACCAACACTAATCTATCTTCCTTTTCAGGTTTCTCAAGAAACACCCTTCCACGTTGTGGGCAGTCGGGAAGTGAAAACCGCCCTCATACCAGTAACAGCACGCCAGCCCAAATCGGTCATAATTAAATCCTTCCTACGCCCCCTAATATCTCTGTTATCTCCACAACCAACTCTTCTCACCTTCCCTTATCACACTGCACAGCTAATGCAAACGAAGGGAGTTCACGAAACGTCATTCCTGGTCTCCTGAAACCTTGTTCCAAATTACATGTTGGAGCATTTAATTTACGGACATTATGTCAAATAGGGCAACAGGCTTCCTTAGCAAGGACATTAGAATCTCGTTGCAAATCAGTAGATGAAGTGTTGAAACTTCATCAGTGTGTTACGTATGCCCAACCACCGACTGCCTAGACGAGCTATGTTTTGTGGTGTAGGAGTAGGTTGGCCAAAACAAAACATGGCAGAAATCCATAAAGTCACTAACAAGTGGACTGAGTCATGTTGGTAGATGTAGACTACGTGGTTGGGGTCCGCGAGACGAAAGTCACCAATGGTTAAAGACCTTGAGCGACATGGCTCAAAATCGTTTGCAATGGCGCAAATGCATACACTCTTTGTGTTCTCTCTAATTCTAAGCTTCTGCATTCGTCATAATCTCTATCTTTCTCCTTCTAAATTTATCTTACTGAATTATACTTCTCGAATCATATCTTCGCTCCCTAATCTTCTCCATTACTGTTAATACTTCTACTATCGCTGTCACTTTTGGATTTGAACTGACAGTTGCGTCTGTGCGCTGATATGGTATGGCAACCTGAGCTGATGTACTTATGTACGTATGAAGTTCTGCATTGTATCTGTCTGTCTGTCTGGACGGCCAGTGCGTCCTGATATGGGACTACTCATCAGCAGTGTACATCCACGACCCCTGTAACTCGCAATATTTGAACCCATGACCTCCCACCTCGCACGCAAACGCTTAACCTCTAAACCGCTGAGCCGTCATCCAACGCTGCTAATGCCTAACTCTGATCAATCTAAGAATTTTACGTAACCTCACCCATTTGTTTTTGCTAGTTACTGCTTACATCCGATAGGGCTGAACTTCGCTTGTTACGTCTTAGTAGAACTCCAAGAATTTCCTCCCAAAGCTATTCACTAGTGGATTCATTTTAAATAAGCCGCATTCAATATTCAATTGTTTTATATCCTTTTGTGTTAAAATATAAATTATAAATAATCCATGTTTTGTTTTCATATTAAAACTCATCACCTTTTCTCCTTTTTTTTCTCATTCAAAGGATGATTTATTGACCGATATGAATGAAGCTGCTTTAGCGCTAGAATCAGCTGGTTTATTCGAATGTATACGACCAGTGTATGAATTAATTTTACCAGTGTACGAATACAAATGTCAATATAATAATTTAGCACAAATTTATCATCATATTGGTCGAGCTTATGAATCAATAAGTCGTGTGGAATCACATGGACATCGATTATTTGCAGCATATTATCGTGTTACATTTCATGGTCAAGTAAGTTGTGATTTCCTGTTTGTTTTTATGTTAATAACTATACCCCTGTGCGTAAATGTGCATTTGTCACAAGGTCCGCACATGAAATGCTTCAACATGTAGCTTAGAGTGTGGTTTCAGGTGTCTGTTCGAATCGTTTACTTCAGCGGCACCAAGTGATAAATGAATGTGTGAAGGGTTAGTCGTGGAGACAAGGAAGTAGTTATTAAGAAGTGAAAGAAGGATTTGATTGTGACACAGATGTTCTCGTATTCTGTCAGGGGTATGAAGCCCCACAATACAACTGCTTGATGCCGGTCACGCACGGCCTTTTTATGAGGAGTTTTTGAAGTGTTAGCTCCGCTCTTTTTTAAAACCCCTTACCGTCGGAGACGGAAATACGTGAGGTAAGGTCAGGTGTGACATTTTTAGGGTCGACCTATTCTAACCCCTTCCTTCCTTGTGAGAACTCAACATCGCTGCAGATGTTGGTTGTCCGAGGAAAACACCTTACTGCTGTCAAACCCCTCTATAGCCAGCAGTACGAATTCGCCCCCAGACCTTGAGTTGCTGCTTTAGTCTTACCGTTCCTCAGTGGATCTGCCTGGTATGGTAGAACCTACAGTAACATATGTTCTAGCTAATATAGCTCGGTTGAATCATCACGATAGACAAGCTCGACCACTACGTCAAGTTAGCAGCTACAGTCGGTTTTTCTATATCGTGTAGGTACTTTTTTTAACAACATCCTGATTCATCTTATTTGTTGCTATGTTGTTGTGATGTAGCTTGAAGCCGTTTTTTAAATCTTGGATTGTCTATGTGAATAGACAAATTGTTATTTTCAAAGAACAACAGTATGGAAGTGTGCCCGGAAATGTGGATGATTTTAACGTTCCATCAGTTGATATTATCTGGAATAGATATAGGAAATTTTTATATTCTTTGATTTAGACAAATAATTATTGGTACAAAGAGACACAAAAATCAGTGAACTTTTGAGTGAGTTGGGATACTGCTCGGATACCTAGATCGAAGTAGCTGGTTTTCTTAAGGGGCCACTCCCCTACAGGTCTAATCCAGAAGGCAGTGTAGCAGAGTTAGGAGTTGTGATCCCTTGGTAGCTGGTAACCATCAATAGGTTCATACACCGTTAACTCCGTCAAGATCGTGGAGCCCATGTGCACCATCGGTTTGTAATGAGGGTTTTTCAACTCTCCAAAGTGGGCTTACCGTAATCACCGACTCGGTCACCTTTGCGAGCATCACCCCGTACCAAGAGAAGTCATTGGGTAGGAATCCACTTATAGCGTTTCGACGGAGGGAGAGATCGAAGTCTCTCCACTCTCGGTCGTACTAACATATTTGAGGGGTGGTGCCTAATCTAATTCACATCAATCATTATGTTAATCATGTTGGGTACTCAAATTTTTTTATGTTTACGCGCATAAGACGCTTAGTTGACCTTCCCTCGGAAAATCCTTGACTGTCATTGATTGGTAGATTATTTTAGTACTCTATTTTTGTGACTCTCCCAACGGCGCTGCTATCATTGTATAAATAAGCTTGATTTGTGTGCTTAGATATCCTTGTATTTTCTAGGTGTTTGTAGAATACACTCTCTACGCGACTTATCAAGACTTCATGATCTAGTTAGCCCTAGCCGGGGACAAATGGATTAGAATAGCCTATCGTGTCACTGCAATCATTTATCTTCGCCCTCGTTTATCGAGTACGGTGAACTGGTAATAGCATTCAAGCATATCAGATGATTGCGTATGATTAAACCATTTCTTCTCTCTCTGTATGTGTGTATGTGCGTTACGCCTGCACGTAAACAAGTCAACTTGATACGCTCGAACTATTAAGAGTTTGAAATGGTGGAGAAAACTTGTAGCTCTGGGCTGAGCTCAGAGAACGAAACACCACCACAATATTAAGAGTTTACCCAGTCGCAAAACGAGGGCGAGGATCGAGGATCCGGTGACAAGACATGCTACTCAAATCCAATTATCCCAACCCTCCCTATTCAGTGAAAATAAGAAGACATGATATGAAGTAGAACTTGTATTCTACATGCATCCAGAAAGTACGAGTTCCGAATCCAGGAGAGAATCAGGATCCCGGACCGGGTCCTGATCATAAAACCTTACAGATAATGTGTATTTATACATTTTGGTCGAATAGGAAATAACATCGAAGTCTGTGACATTGACAGTTAAGACAACCAACAGGAAGTAACATTTGAAGTGACATTGATAGTCAGGACAGCCAATAAGAAAGAACATTGGAGCACGGGACATTGATATTTAGGACGACCATAAAATTGACCAGTAGGAATTAACCAATAGGAATTGACCAATAGTCTCTTAGGATATTGGATGAATATCCTAACGTTAGCAACGTTAGGATTTGTGATCCCATGGCAGCTGATAACCATCAATAGGTTTATACACTGTTAGCTCCGTCGAGATCGTGGAGTCCACGTGCACCATTGGTTTGTAATATAGGGTCTCCAACTCTCCACGGTGAATTCTGTGACATTGACAATTAAGACGACCAATCAGAAAGAACATTTGAAATGACATTGACAGTCCGGATGACCAATAAGAGACAACATTATTGAAGCATTTGACTTTGACATAATTTTTGACCAATAGAAATCGACCAATAGGCATTAGCCAATAATTAATTCTCTTAGGCTATTGGATGTGAATATCCCTAACACAATGTGTGTTTTTCTCTCTTGTATTTCTTTAGTTATTCGAATCAATGGCTGGTAAATCATTTATTTATCGATCGAATCCATGTGAAAAATTAAATGAAAAATGTCATGAATTATTACAATTATATCGTCGTAAATATGGTGAACACTCAGTGGAATTAATCATGGATAATTATATTAATCGATCCATGTTAGATCCAATGAAAGCTTATGTTCAAGTAAGATGTTGTGTGTGTGTGTGTGTGTTTTGATGCAACCCACCCACCACGCTGTGAATGTCTGTGTTTTGGCTGGCTGGCTGTCAGTCAGTCAATCAATTACAACGTAGAACTAGGTACATACACGTTCACCCTAGATTAGCAAAGAGACGCCATTGTCCCATAGTAGTAGAAGTAGTAGAAATATGAACAGTAATCGAAAAGATTAAGGTTTGAAGTTGTTATTCAAGGAGTAAATAACCTAGTGAAATAAATTTGAGGAAGAATTTAGAAGGTGGTTAGGATTTGAGAGAACATGAAGAGTTGCGGTACCTGAGCCACATTACAAAGGGTTTTTAGTCATGTAGACAGACAGATACAACGTGGAACTTCGTACGTACATAAGTAAATCAGTTCAGGTTGCCATACCACGTCACCACAGAGACGTAACTGTTAGTTCAAATCCAAGAGTGATAGCGATGATGAGGAGTTCAGAAGGTTGGAATTTCGTAGAACACAAAGAGTGGATGCACCTACGCCATTGCAAACGATTCTGAGCCATGTCATTCAAGGTCTCTAACCATCGATTATTATCATCTCGCAGACTCCAACCAGTTAGTCTACACGTACCAACCTAGTGACTGTGATCTGATCGCAACACGTGCAATCTCCCCAAAAAAAACTGGCTACTTACAGGAGAAGCCGATAGGCAATGATATGTATGCGTCGTTTTGGATATTTTCGGATGATTATCAAATGGCCCATCTCCTTTGATCACTTCTGATTGGCTCACTTTATATCAAGTTTCATGTTGGTTTATGATAATCAACTTACAGTTTAGTGAATATCTATGTTTTTCGATCATAGGTGTCTTCGAAGCATTGCTCGTGCATCCTGGGACACCCGAGTGAGCAAGGCTGTTATCAGGACACGGGTGCTAAGTAAGGATGGCAGGTCAATAGATGAAGTAATGAAACTTCATCAGTTGAGTTGGTTGGTACATGTGTTACGTATGCCTACCCACCGACTGCCTCGACGAGCTTTGTTTCGTGGTGTAGGAGTTGGTTGTAAGAAAGCTAGGATGCGGCCAGACCAAAACATCGCAGAAATTCATCAACTCACTGACAAGTGGACTTAGCCATGTCGGTAGTTGTCGACTACCTGGTTGGGGTCCGCGAGATGATAATAATCGATGGTTAGAGGCCTTGAATGACATGGCTCAAAACTGTTTGCAATGGTGCCGGTGCATTTATTCTTTGTGTTCTATCAAATCCTAATCTTCTGGATTCTTCAACATCTCTAGTTTTGACTTTCTAAACTTTTCTCATTGAGTCATACTTCTTGAATAATATCTTCTAATCCTAACCCCTCCGATTACTTCTAATGCCTTTGCTACCTTTACTGCTATAGGATTTGAATTGACAATTACATCTGTGTGTGTGCTAATGTGGTATGGCGACATGAACTGATGTATTTACACACGAAGTTCTACGTTGTATCTGACTCACTGAATATCTATGCGTTACCCTCTGAATTGCTGTATAACACACTGAAACTAGATCGGTGTGTTTTAGAAAAGCAGAGGTTTATCTAAAAATGAAAACGTATTTTGTAGTGTAGACCACTTACTTGTGGCTGGTGTATAAAATCCGAATCATGATTAGGGTTATATATTTATGAATGAAATGTTTAGAAATCGTTCACAATTGTTCAGATACATCCAGTATTCGTTCACAAATCCAGACTATATTCTTAACCATTTAAAAGCAGAGATGGAAGGTGGCTAGTAGTGCAATTTAAAAAGCGCGTTTCGTTTTGTTTTGGTTCTCGTCAGCTAGATATAGTACTTCCAAGCTAGGGTTAGTGTTCACTTTGTGATAACGCGATAGTGTTTAAAGCGATAAATTCTGTGTTCGAGTCCTGGAATGAAAGTGAAAAGTGTTGTGGCACGGTACATCCAGCTGCGACAAACTCGCATCTTGGATTCCATCGCTAAGCGCTATTACATCTTTGCTTGTACTACTTGTGACTAGTGAGTTTCATTGAACTCACTAGAAGAAAATAGTCGATCTAACTCAGACAATAAACATATTCAGTTTAGAGCTATGATGATTGTTGTATTTGATTGAGATCATGAATCGATTATCGTTGGTTTGATCTAAGATAGGCCGTTGAATGCCGTCACATTGGTCTAAAGCGTAAGCATTCGCACGTGAGACCGAAGGTCCTGGGTTCGAATCCAGCGAGTGGGGATCGTGGATGCGCACTGCTGATGAGTCCCATATCCTAGTACGAAACGGTCATCCAGTGCTGCCAGGTTTCTAACGGTGGTCTAACAATGATCGATTCATGATTTCAATTAAGACATTCAACTCAGAGAACGAAACTTTACCAATAGTCACAACATATTCAATTTATTGATTTATGTCACGCCTGCACGTAAACACGTCAACTTGATATACTTGAACTATGATGAGTTTACCTAGTCGGAAATCATGAGCGAGGATTCGGCAACACGACATGCTACTGAAATCCAATTATTCCAACCCCCATATTGAGTAAAAATAAGAGGATTTGAATGTGAAGTAGAACAGGTATTCTACAAGAATTCAGAGTACGAGTTCCGAGTCCAGAAGAGAATCAGGATCTCGGAATAGGGATCCGGGACCGGATCCTGGTTCTTGTCAAAAACATTACAGATCATTCGTATTTATACATTTTGGTCGAATGAGAAACAGCATCGAGTTCTGTGACATTGACAGTTAAGACGACCAATAGGAAGCAACATTTGAAATGACATTGATAGTCAGGACAACCAATAATAAACAACATTGGAGCACGTGACATTGATATCTACTAGGACGACCATGAAATTGACCAGTAGGAATTAACCAATAGGAATTGTTCAATAATAATTCTCTTAAGATATTGAATGAATATCCCTAACAATTTATTCATTGATTTATTGATTAGGTGACTTATGTTGAACCGTACAAAGAATCCGATGATTCTAACAAGAAACCACTGAGATCTTATGAAAAACATCATGATATCAGACAATTTATGTTTGAAACACCATTTTTAAAACAATCAGGTAAGAAATTTGTGCAAACGTTTTTTTTATGGAATTTGTCAGTTTGTTTGTTTGTTTGTTAGCAGTGTTCAACGTTCAATAACTGTGTCAATTCTGTACAATGTTATTGGTTTTTTTTTATAATAATCAAACAAAACTAACTACCTGACATGTCGTGACCCGACCGTAGCTGCTACCTTGACGTGGTGGTCGGGCTTGACTATCGTGATGACCCGACGGAGCCATAATAGCTGGAACATATGTTCCCGAAGGTCCTACCATGCCAGGCAGGTCGATTGGAGAGCGATGAGACTAAAAGCAGCTACCCAAGGTCTGAGGGCGAAGTCGTACTGCTGACTGTGATGGAGGGGTGTGACAGCAGTAAGGTGTTTCCATCGGACAACCAACATCTGCAGTGATACTGCCTTCTCACTAGGAAGGAAGTGTTAGAAAATGTCGACCCTAAAAATGTCACACCTCACCCTAACCTCACGGATTTCCGTCGTTAAGGGTGCCCACTAAGGGTTTTTAAGAGCGGAGCTAATACTCAAAAAACCTTTCATAAAAAGGCCGTGCGTGACCGGTCTCAAGCAGTTGTCCCTTGGACTCTGCGGTCACGCTCTCAGGTCTCTAAGACCAACATTAATCTATCTTCCTTTTCAGGTCTCTCAAGAAACAACCTTCCACGGTGTGGGCAGCCGGGAAGTGTCAATCGCCCTCATACCCGTAACTGACTAACATGTCGTGAATTTGTTTATGATAAGATGGATAAGGGTTTTATGTTTCACTGCCAAGAAATGAATTTATCATTGTTTTTAACCATCATTAGAAATTAGGAAGTATTGGATAGCCATTTTAGGACTCCTCATCAGTAGCAGTGCGCATCCACGACTGGCGCAACCGGGAATCGATCTCGTGCCCAAGCTTTATACTTCTTGAGTAACACATCAAACCGTAATCTTCTCCATTACCGCTAATACTTCTGTTATCACTATGGGATTCGAACTGATATTTGCGTCTCTGTGCCAATGAGGTATGGGAACCTGAACCGATGTAAGTACATACGAAGTTCTGCGTTATAAATGACTGACTGCATACGCTTAACCTTTAAACCAATGGATTGGTATCTACTGGTGTTAATATATACTTTTAATCAAAATATTGCATAACCTCATCTGTAGTATTCAGTGGATAACTGCCTCACACGCTGTTGAGTGTGAGTTCCACCGATCACGGCTTTTTCGTACTAGGACCCAGAGAAATCTCCTCACGAATTTATTCATCACTCGTGAGCACATTATAGAGTTGTGTGAAGATTGTTAAGTTTCATTTAAAAAAATGGTTGTGGCTGCGTAGCTGTTGACGAGTCCCATACTGCGGCGAAACTGCCGTCCGGTGCTTCTAGGTTTCTAACAGTGTTCTAACATTGGTCGATACAATCATCTCCATAACTTCTTACCGAAAAAGACTATAATTCTGTATAATACACATAAATATGTGAAATATGTGCGCATTCACTAACATGATTAAGTTGATGAATACATGAGAAAATAATGTTGAAGTGTAGTTCGTTTTAATTATTTTCTCATGTATTCATCAACTTAATCATATTAGTGAATGCGCACATATTTCACATATATATATATATATATATATATATATATATATATGTATACACTGATGCAGACAGGTGTAAGTTTGTCGTGAGTTTGAACCCTTCCTACTCGGTATGTTTGTTAGGATATTCATCCAATATCCTAGGAGAATTGTTGGTCGATTGCTATTGGTTAATTCTTACTGGTCAATTTCATTGTCGTCCTAGATATTAATGTCATGTACTTCAGTGTTGTTTCTTATTGGTTGTCCTGACTATCAAGGTCACTTCAGGTGTTACTTCCTATCGGTCGTCTTAACTGTCAATGTCACAGACTTCGATGCTGTCTCCTATTCGACCAAAATGTATAAATATGCATTATCTGTAACGTTATATTATCAGGACCAGAACCAGGGCTCGGTCCCGGATCCCTAGTCCGGGATGCTGATTCTCTTCTGGATTCGGACCTCGTACTTTCTGGATGCTTGTAGAATACAGGTTCTACTTCATATCGAGTCTTGTCTTATTTTCACTGAATAGGGGGGTTGTGATAATCGGATTTGATTAGCATGTCGTGTTGCCGGATCCTCGATCCTCGCTCTCGTTTTCCGACTAGGTGAACTCGTAATAGTTCAAGTATATCAAGTTGACGTGTTTACGTGCAAGTGTAACAATGTTACATGTATGAAAACAAGTACTGCATTGAAATACGAGCGAGCATGTAAGAAACTGATAGACAATCGATAAGATACTTCACGAAGGTCAAGGTCACGAAAATACTCCTAGAGGCGAATAGTGATTAATTTTACAAGAGCACATATATCCTAAAATGAAAGGATAAAGAATAAGTATTATATGGGCCGACCAATTGGGGATAAATGATCATTTCTACATACTGGATTATTTATATAGTCAATAAAATTACAATTAAACAAATGCAAAGGTCAACTATAAAAGGTCATACAATAATTTGTAACTAGATGATTACCAAGTTGGCGTGTTTTGATGATGAGTCAAGTGAATGTGGACGACTATGACAGTACGATTGCTATTTAGTATTAGATTAGACTGGACAAGTGATCGATCGATATGTTGTTATGCTTAGCCTGGGGAATCACATTACTTCTCATAAAGAATATGGACAACTAGGGTACGGATTCTACATAGAATAGATCATACATCCAGGACGCACATTTCTACCTATTTGGTTGCCACATCTCGGAAATAATACCCACTGCGTTTCGTTCCATACGCTAGCGCGTTATTTGCATCCAACTCACGCGTCCACTTACTAACCACATACTGTAGTGAAGGAGAACACAGGTGAGGGCAACCGAATGTGTATTTAACGAAATTTACAGAGTTACTCAGTAAAATAGGAAAACCATATCGTAAACGGCTAATTTGCAAATCTTCAATCCATCATCAATCCATTGTCTGACATTTCACTTATTCATGCGTTTGTTTCATACAAATTCCATTGTGTTCCCACTCTTCTTCCTTTCTTGATCTTCCCCCATCCTCTTCTGCTGCCAGACATTACGTTTACACTCACGTCATATACTACTTATAAGTAGCACTCTTGCCATAATGATTATATCAAGCAAATTCGCATAGAATAATCATATGCTAACCATGACTGATATCGAATTTCAGATAGGATATAAATCAACAACACCAGGGCAATCCAGACCGCTTAATATTCTTTACATTATCGCCTTGTGAGATATTCATGTTTATTAAAATTATTATTATTATTATTACTGTATATTATTGCATACAATGATTTCTTTCTTGCAATATAGGTTTATCCACAGAAGCATGTCTATTAGCTTCAGGTCCAAAACAAAGTGATGATTTAACTATTCAATGGAAGCGTCGTACAATATTAACAACTGAAGCAACATTTCCTCACATACGTCGTCGACTTGAAATAATACAAGTGACTGAAACTGATTTCAGTCCAATTGATTCAGCCATAGATGCTATTCAAGTGAGTTTTTAAAAGAGAGAATTTCAACGTAGCTGCTAGCTACCTTGACGTAGTGGTCCGGTTTGTTTATCATGATGACCTAGCCGAGCTATATTGACTTGAACATATGTTTCTGTGGGTTCTACTATGCCAGGCAGGTCTGCTGGAGAACGATAAGATTAGAACCAGCAACTTACGGTCTGGGGGCGAAGACGTACTGCTGACTGTAGAGAGGTGTGACTACAGTAAGGTGTTTCCCTTGGACAACCAGCATCTACAGCGATGCTGCCTTCTCACTAGGAAGGAATGGTTAGAATAGGTCGATTCTAATAATGTCACACTTCACCTTACCTCACAAATCTCCGTCTCCGGCGGTAAGGACTTTTAAACAAGGGCAGAGCTAACGTGTTAAAAATTTCCCATAAAAAAGGCCGTGCGTCATCGGCATCAAGCAGTTGTACATTGGGGCCTCATACACCTAACAGGATACAAGAGCAAATTGGTCACAATCAATCCAGCAACTTACGGTCTGAGTGCGAAGTCATACTGCTGACTATAGAGTGGTTAGGAAAGGTCGACTCTAAAAATGTCACACCTCAGCTTACCTCATGGATTTCCGTCTTGGGTAGTAAGGCCATTTAAAGAGCGGAGCTAACACCTAACAAACTTCCCATAAAAAAGCGGCGTGCGACCGGCCTCAGCAACTGACACTTAGACTCTGTGGTCACGCTCGAAGGTGGCTAAGATCAACACTTATCTGATTTCCTTTTAAGATTCTTCGAGAAGCACTCTTCCACGGTTTAAGCAGCCTGGAAGTGACATTCGCCCTCATACGCGTAACAGCACACGAGACCTAAATCGGTCACAATCTAATCCTTCTTACACCTCCCAATAACTTTCTGATCTCCACGAATGACTGACTGTCTGACAATTATTCTAACAAAAGAAATATTCTATTTGTAAATTCAAAGTGTAGTGAAGCAATTTTTTAGGAGAGGTACGTCCCATCGTATTCAGCAACCAACAATATTTTCGTACACCATTTGTTCCCTTCAGATCGTAGAGCCCCTTTTACACCATTGTGTTTTTCGAACTACTCTAGGTGGATCCTCCGAAATAACTAGGTCAATTTTCGAAAATTTTTTTGAAAACATGAACCAGTCATTGTTTGACCACCATTAGAAATCTGGAAGCACTGGAACTCATCAGAAGTGCACAAATTTTGTTAACAACATTTGTACTATTATGTAGAACTTCCTGGGCAGTGGATATACACACGTGGCGCTATGAGAGATCATTCGAAGGGAGATCGATCGAACTCTCTCCAAATTAACAACAAGAAATTGAATCTTGTTAAATTTTACTGTGATATCCTCTCACATACATGCATGATGTATGTATTTTGAACTATATGCAGACTAATGGTTTTGATCTGTTTACCGTTGAACTTCACCTGGAGCTCTTTGGGGGTTACTGCCGTTCCCAAGTCCAGACAAAGAAGGAGCGTTGAACATGGGGTTAGGTGACTCTATTCCCTAGAAATACAACTCTCTAAAAAGTGCTAACCAGAAACATAATTCGCTGGTGGGCGTCCTATGCTACATTAGGGATAACAGGTGTAACTAAGTAACGTTTATTGCTATACTACATACCACAACTTTTCTAGAAGCTGAAAGTTTAAAGGGGGCGATGCAACAAAAATAACGATGCAGACAACGTCAGGCTAAAGGTCAGTAACAACCAATCAAGATTGAGGTCAGCAGAACAAGCTGCAAGTATTACAGAGAGAAATTCGAATGCTTCAGAAGAAGATCAATGAAATCTCCACAACCAAAATAAGCATCCAGCTCAGAGAACGAAACTCCATCGTTTTCTAAAAGCCTTGCAGCTGTCATACAGTAGTGAGATAGTTTCAAGACATGCCAACCCTGAATAATCACAAACGCATAATGAAATATGTTTTCTTGTTTATGACCATCCATTTTTTGAGTATTATTATTATTATTACGTAACAATTCAATGAAACTCAATCATCTCCATAATTCTATAGTAAAAAGATCATAAATTGTGCTCAATAGGGATGACTAGTTACATGAGAAGTTGTAGTGAGAATAAGAAGCCCTGACTAGTAGAGTTCAACCCCTATCGGGTGTAGTCAGTTATCCTACCGTCCGAAAACAATGAATGAGATTGCGCCTGTTACCCCAAAGGAGCATAGGCCGCCGACCAGTTTTCTCCAACCAACTCTGTCCTGGGCCTCCCTCTCAAGTTCTGTCCAATGTGTGTTCATTCCTCTCATATCTTTCTCTATTTCTCGGCATAGTGTGTTCCTTGGCCTTCCTCTTTTCCTTTTGCCTTGAGGGTTCCATGTGAGGGCTTGTCTTGTGACGCAGTTAGGTGCTTTTTGTAGTGTGTGTGTCCTATCCACCTCCACCGCTTCTTCCTGATTTACTCTTCCACTGGAATCTGGTTTGTTCTCTCCCATAGTAAGTTGTTGTTGATGGTGTCTGGCCAACGAATCCGAAGTATTTTGCGTAGACAGCTGTTAATAAACACTTGTATCTTCTGAATGATGGCTTTGGTAGTTCTCCAAGTTTCCTCTCCATACAGTAGAACTATCTTGACATTTGTATTGAGAATCTTGATTTTGGTTTTGGTTGAAAGTTGTTTGGAGTTCCAGATATTTTTCAATTGTAGAAATGCAGCCCTTGCTTTACCAATCCACGCCCTCACATCTGCATCGGATCCACCTTGGTTGTTGATGATGCTGCGAAGATATGTAAAAGTGTCAACGTCCTCCAAGGCATCCCAGTCAAAGAATGATTTGGTTGGCGTATGTTGTGTTTTATCGTAGAATCTTACTTTTCCCTTTATGTTGTAGGTTGTACAGTACTTTGTATTCATTAAAGTTAGACATGAACACTGTTAGATACGACCAACTTAGTAGTGTGTGTAGAAGTTAAGCATTTTGTTGCACAAAAGAGACTGAATGTCATGGGTTCGATTCCCGTGAGTGAGTTAATCATAGGATGTACACTGCCACTGATGAATCAATCTCATATACTAGGACGAAACAGTTGTCCAATACTGCCATGTTTCTAACGACAGTCTATTCAATGATCCGCATTCATAATATCAACCGACCGTAGCTGCTACCTTGACGTGGTGATCGGGCTTGCCTATCGTGATGACCCAACCGAGCTATACTGACTGGAACATATGTTCATGCAGGTCCTACCATGCCAGGCAGGTCGATTGGAGAACGATCAGACTAAAAGCAGCTACTCCAAGTCTGAGGGCGAAGTCGTACTGCTGACTGTGATGGAGGGGTGTGACAGACAGTAAGGTGTTTCCCTCGGACAACCAGCATCTGCAGCGATGCTGCCTTCTCACAAGGAAGGAAGAGTTAGAAAAGGTCGACCCTAAAAATGTCACACCTCATCCTACCTCACGGATTTCCGTCTCCTTGGGTAAGGGTGCCCACTAAGGGCCTTTAAGAGCGGAGCTAATCCTCAATAAGAATCTCTATAACTCCTAAAATGAACTACTAATCTTGTTATTTCTTATTATTTCTTTTTTTTTCTGGATTCAGTGTAAAAATCAAGAACTCATGAATCATGTCATCACTTTACGTAATAATCTCGCAGCAAATTCAAGTGAGTGTTTATTTACTACTGTCTTGTTTTTCGTAGAAATGATTTATCTAACTAGAAAGTTTATAATATATATATATATATATATATATATATATATATATATATATATATATATATATATATATATATATATATATTCCATAGGAGAAAGGCATATGATCCATTGTTTTCCTTAGAGAGAGTCAGTCAGTCAGTTGCAACGTAAGAACTTCGTACGTACATAGTACATCAGTTCA
>OX103971.1:333483-368840 GCA_944470395.2 Schistosoma turkestanicum | reverse complement strand
ACAGAAAAAAACGATGTAGATTTTCCAATTTGTTAACTAATAGTCACATGTTCTCTTGCACCTTAAAATCATCAATCAATCATTGCCGTTAGACCACCATTAGAAACCTGGGAGTACTGAAAGACGGCCGTTTCATCCATGTATTCTACTTCACATTCAAGTCTTCTTATTTTCTACTCAATATGGGGGATGGGATAATCGGATTTGAGTAGCATGTCGTGTCGCCAGATCCTCGATCATCACTCTCGTTTTCCGACTAGGTAAACTCCTACTAGCTCGAGCGTATCAAGTTGACGTGTTTACGTGCAAGCGTAACAATGTTACATGTATGAAAACAAGTACTGCATTGAAATACGAGCATGTAAGAGACTGTGATAGACAATCGATAAGATACTTCACTAAGGTCAAGGTCGCGTAAACACTCCTAGAAGGGAATAGTGATTAATTTTACAAGAGCACATATATATGAGAAACTAAAGGCTAAAGAATAAGTAATATATAGGCAGGCCAATTGGGGATAAATTATCATTTCTACATACTGGATTATTTATATAGTCAATAAAATTACAATTAAACAAATGCAAAGGTCAACTATAAAAGGTCATACAATAATTTGTAACTAGATGATTACCAAGTTGGCGTGTTTTGATGATGAGTCAAGTGAATGTGGACGACTATGACAGTACGATTGCTATTTAGTATTAGATTAGACTGGACAAGTGATCGATCGATATGTTGTTATGCTTAGCCTGGGGAATCACATTACTTCTCATAAAGAATATGGACAACTAGGGTACGGATTCTACATAGAATAGATCATACATCCAGGACGCACATTTCTACCTATTTGGTTGCCACATCTCGGAAATAATACCCACTGCGTTTCGTTCCATACGCTAGCGCGTTATTTGCATCCAACTCACGCGTCCACTTACTAACCACATACTGTAGTGAAGGAGAACACAGGTGAGGGCAACCGAATGTGTATTTAACGAAATTTACAGAGTTACTCAGTAAAATAGGAAAACCATATCGTAAACGGCTAATTTGCAAATCTTCAATCCATCATCAATCCATTGTCTGACATTTCACTTATTCATGCGTTTGTTTCATACAAATTCCATTGTGTTCCCACTCTTCTTCCTTTCTTGATCTTCCCCCATCCTCTTCTGCTGCCAGACATTACGTTTACACTCACGTCATATACTACTTATAAGTAGCACTCTTGCCATAATGATTATATCAAGCAAATTCGCATAGAATAATCATATGCTAACCATGACTGATATCGAATTTCAGATAGGATATAAATCAACAACACCAGGGCAATCCAGACCGCTTAATATTCTTTACATTATCGCCTTGTGAGATATTCATGTTTATTAAAATTATTATTATTATTATTACTGTATATTATTGCATACAATGATTTCTTTCTTGCAATATAGGTTTATCCACAGAAGCATGTCTATTAGCTTCAGGTCCAAAACAAAGTGATGATTTAACTATTCAATGGAAGCGTCGTACAATATTAACAACTGAAGCAACATTTCCTCACATACGTCGTCGACTTGAAATAATACAAGTGACTGAAACTGATTTCAGTCCAATTGATTCAGCCATAGATGCTATTCAAGTGAGTTTTTAAAAGAGAGAATTTCAACGTAGCTGCTAGCTACCTTGACGTAGTGGTCCGGTTTGTTTATCATGATGACCTAGCCGAGCTATATTGACTTGAACATATGTTTCTGTGGGTTCTACTATGCCAGGCAGGTCTGCTGGAGAACGATAAGATTAGAACCAGCAACTTACGGTCTGGGGGCGAAGACGTACTGCTGACTGTAGAGAGGTGTGACTACAGTAAGGTGTTTCCCTTGGACAACCAGCATCTACAGCGATGCTGCCTTCTCACTAGGAAGGAATGGTTAGAATAGGTCGATTCTAATAATGTCACACTTCACCTTACCTCACAAATCTCCGTCTCCGGCGGTAAGGACTTTTAAACAAGGGCAGAGCTAACGTGTTAAAAATTTCCCATAAAAAAGGCCGTGCGTCATCGGCATCAAGCAGTTGTACATTGGGGCCTCATACACCTAACAGGATACAAGAGCAAATTGGTCACAATCAATCCAGCAACTTACGGTCTGAGTGCGAAGTCATACTGCTGACTATAGAGTGGTTAGGAAAGGTCGACTCTAAAAATGTCACACCTCAGCTTACCTCATGGATTTCCGTCTTGGGTAGTAAGGCCATTTAAAGAGCGGAGCTAACACCTAACAAACTTCCCATAAAAAAGCGGCGTGCGACCGGCCTCAGCAACTGACACTTAGACTCTGTGGTCACGCTCGAAGGTGGCTAAGATCAACACTTATCTGATTTCCTTTTAAGATTCTTCGAGAAGCACTCTTCCACGGTTTAAGCAGCCTGGAAGTGACATTCGCCCTCATACGCGTAACAGCACACGAGACCTAAATCGGTCACAATCTAATCCTTCTTACACCTCCCAATAACTTTCTGATCTCCACGAATGACTGACTGTCTGACAATTATTCTAACAAAAGAAATATTCTATTTGTAAATTCAAAGTGTAGTGAAGCAATTTTTTAGGAGAGGTACGTCCCATCGTATTCAGCAACCAACAATATTTTCGTACACCATTTGTTCCCTTCAGATCGTAGAGCCCCTTTTACACCATTGTGTTTTTCGAACTACTCTAGGTGGATCCTCCGAAATAACTAGGTCAATTTTCGAAAATTTTTTGAAAACATGAACCAGTCATTGTTTGACCACCATTAGAAATCTGGAAGCACTGGAACTCATCAGAAGTGCACAAATTTTGTTAACAACATTTGTACTATTATGTAGAACTTCCTGGGCAGTGGATATACACACGTGGCGCTATGAGAGATCATTCGAAGGGAGATCGATCGAACTCTCTCCAAATTAACAACAAGAAATTGAATCTTGTTAAATTTTACTGTGATATCCTCTCACATACATGCATGATGTATGTATTTTGAACTATATGCAGACTAATGGTTTTGATCTGTTTACCGTTGAACTTCACCTGGAGCTCTTTGGGGGTTACTGCCGTTCCCAAGTCCAGACAAAGAAGGAGCGTTGAACATGGGGTTAGGTGACTCTATTCCCTAGAAATACAACTCTCTAAAAAGTGCTAACCAGAAACATAATTCGCTGGTGGGCGTCCTATGCTACATTAGGGATAACAGGTGTAACTAAGTAACGTTTATTGCTATACTACATACCACAACTTTTCTAGAAGCTGAAAGTTTAAAGGGGGCGATGCAACAAAAATAACGATGCAGACAACGTCAGGCTAAAGGTCAGTAACAACCAATCAAGATTGAGGTCAGCAGAACAAGCTGCAAGTATTACAGAGAGAAATTCGAATGCTTCAGAAGAAGATCAATGAAATCTCCACAACCAAAATAAGCATCCAGCTCAGAGAACGAAACTCCATCGTTTTCTAAAAGCCTTGCAGCTGTCATACAGTAGTGAGATAGTTTCAAGACATGCCAACCCTGAATAATCACAAACGCATAATGAAATATGTTTTCTTGTTTATGACCATCCATTTTTTTGAGTATTATTATTATTATTACGTAACAATTCAATGAAACTCAATCATCTCCATAATTCTATAGTAAAAAGATCATAAATTGTGCTCAATAGGGATGACTAGTTACATGAGAAGTTGTAGTGAGAATAAGAAGCCCTGACTAGTAGAGTTCAACCCCTATCGGGTGTAGTCAGTTATCCTACCGTCCGAAAACAATGAATGAGATTGCGCCTGTTACCCCAAAGGAGCATAGGCCGCCGACCAGTTTTCTCCAACCAACTCTGTCCTGGGCCTCCCTCTCAAGTTCTGTCCAATGTGTGTTCATTCCTCTCATATCTTTCTCTATTTCTCGGCATAGTGTGTTCCTTGGCCTTCCTCTTTTCCTTTTGCCTTGAGGGTTCCATGTGAGGGCTTGTCTTGTGACGCAGTTAGGTGCTTTTTGTAGTGTGTGTGTCCTATCCACCTCCACCGCTTCTTCCTGATTTACTCTTCCACTGGAATCTGGTTTGTTCTCTCCCATAGTAAGTTGTTGTTGATGGTGTCTGGCCAACGAATCCGAAGTATTTTGCGTAGACAGCTGTTAATAAACACTTGTATCTTCTGAATGATGGCTTTGGTAGTTCTCCAAGTTTCCTCTCCATACAGTAGAACTATCTTGACATTTGTATTGAGAATCTTGATTTTGGTTTTGGTTGAAAGTTGTTTGGAGTTCCAGATATTTTTCAATTGTAGAAATGCAGCCCTTGCTTTACCAATCCACGCCCTCACATCTGCATCGGATCCACCTTGGTTGTTGATGATGCTGCGAAGATATGTAAAAGTGTCAACGTCCTCCAAGGCATCCCAGTCAAAGAATGATTTGGTTGGCGTATGTTGTGTTTTATCGTAGAATCTTACTTTTCCCTTTATGTTGTAGGTTGTACAGTACTTTGTATTCATTAAAGTTAGACATGAACACTGTTAGATACGACCAACTTAGTAGTGTGTGTAGAAGTTAAGCATTTTGTTGCACAAAAGAGACTGAATGTCATGGGTTCGATTCCCGTGAGTGAGTTAATCATAGGATGTACACTGCCACTGATGAATCAATCTCATATACTAGGACGAAACAGTTGTCCAATACTGCCATGTTTCTAACGACAGTCTATTCAATGATCCGCATTCATAATATCAACCGACCGTAGCTGCTACATTGACGTGGTGATCGGGCTTGCCTATCGTGATGACCCAACCGAGCTATACTGACTGGAACATATGTTCCTGCAGGTCCTACCATGCCAGGCAGGTCGATTGGAGAACGATCAGACTAAAAGCAGCTACTCCAAGTCTGAGGGCGAAGTCGTACTGCTGACTGTAGATGGAGGGGTGTGACAGACAGTAAGGTGTTTCCCTCGGACAACCAGCATCTACAGCGATGCTGCCTTCTCACAAGGAAGGAAGAGTTAGAAAAGGTCGACCCTAAAAATGTCACACCTCACCCTACCTCACGGATTTCCGTCTCCTTGGGTAAGGGTGCCCACTAAGGGCCTTTAAGAGCGGAGCTAATCCTCAATAAGAATCTCTATAACTCCTAAAATGAACTACTAATCTTGTTATTTCTTATTATTTCTTTTTTTTTCTGGATTCAGTGTAAAAATCAAGAACTCATGAATCATGTCATCACTTTACGTAATAATCTCGCAGCAAATTCAAGTGAGTGTTTATTTACTACTGTCTTGTTTTTCGTAGAAATGATTTATCTAACTAGAAAGTTTATAATATATATATATATATATATATATATATATATATATATATATATATATATATATATATATATATATTCCATAGGAGAAAGGCATATGATCCATTGTTTTCCTTAGAGAGAGTCAGTCAGTCAGTTGCAACGTAAGAACTTCGTACGTACATAGTACATCAGTTCATGTTGCCATACCACATTGCCACACAGAGACGCAAATTTCAAATCAAATCCCATAGTGATAAAGATAGTAGAGGTATTAATGGTAATGAAGAATACTAAGGTTTGAAGATATATTATTCAAGAAGTATAATTCACTAAGATAAATTTAGAAGGAGAAAAATAGAGATTATGAGTAATGCAGAAGCTTAGAATTTCATAGAATACAAAGAGTGGATGCACTTGCACCATTGCAAACGATTTTGAGCCATATCGTTCAAGATCTGTAACCATTGGTGACTTTCGTCTCGCGGATCCCAACCAGGTAGCCTACATCAACCAACATGACTCAGTTCACTTGTTAGTGACTTCATGGATATGTGCCATGTTTTGGTCTGGCCTCCCCTAACTTTCTTCCAACCTACTCTTACACCACAAAACATAGCTTGTCGAGGTAGTCGGTGGTTAGGCATTCGTAACACATGTCCTAACCACATCAACTGATGAAGTTTCAATACTTCATCACAAATGTTAGGATATACATCAAATATCCTAAAGAAATTATTGTATAAGTTTAATTCCTATTGGTCACTATTTAAGGTCGTCCTAAACTATCAAATTCACATACTTTTTGTTAGGGACGTTAGATCTCCAAAACCCACTTGATAAAGGCCTTAATATTGGATTTTATTCATGTGCTGATCAACTTACCTTGAGATCACATTTTCCATCAGGAAAATCCTTGTCTGTGATTGGTTGATGTGTTCTCTTAGTATGCTATTTTTATGACTGTTTCAAGAACGTTTCTATGATGTATAAATGTGATGTATAAACGTGATTGCTCGTATATCCTGAGACAACCGAGTAAGCAATGCAGTTGTTAGGAAACGGGTACCAGGTAGGGATGGCAGATCAATAGACGAAGTATTGAAACTTCATCAATTGAGTTAGTTGGGACATGTGTTACGTATGCCCAACTGCCTCGTCGTCGAGCTATGTTTTGTGGTGTAGGAATAGGTTGGAAGAAAGTTAGGGGCGGCCAAACCAAAACGTGACACAAATCTATTATGTCACTGACAAGTGGACCGAGTCATATTGATAGATGTAGACTACCTGGTTAGGGTTCACTAAAGATCTTGAATGACACGGCTAAAAACCGTTTGCGATAGCGAAGATGCATTCATTCTTTGAGTTCTCTCAAATTCTAACCTTTTGAATTTCTCATCATCTCTATCTTCCTCTTTCTAAGGTTATTTCATTGTATTCTAATTCTCGAATTATATGTTCGAACCCTAATCTCTCCGATTACTGCTAATACTTCTGCTACCTCTACTACTATGGGATTTGAATTGACAAATTCATCTCTGTGCTAATGGGGGATGGCACCTTGAACTGATGTACGTACGTACATACGCAGTTCTACGTTCTGACTGACAGACTGATGCCATTCATTTTATCCTTCAGACACTCCTCTCTCTATCTGTCTGATAACAGCCATTAGTCGACATGCATACTACTTGTATATATCATCTTGTGAGTAGTATCGACTACACTAGCATGAAACAGTCATCTAATGTTACGATTTTTCTTATTATCAGTTACACATTCTTTATTGTATTATGTACAATTGTAGCCTTATTAAAACAAATATTATTATTGTTGTCTTGTTTGAAATTCATCAAACAATTGAAAATTGAAACAATTTTTGTAATTTGATATGAATGAAATTGTTAAATTGTTTTGTCTGCTCTTAAGATTTCGACGAAAAAAAGTGCATTTCTCTATTTACTTATTTTTTTTCTCATGTGTGATGAGCATAATGAAATATAATTTTCTTAGTATTGAAATTAAATTTACACCCTAACTCCATTTGATATGGTTGTAATAGTTACACTTTTAAGAAGTATCAAACTAAGCCCCCTGGTGTTCGCCATGTTTTTCATGTAAAAGAACGGAGTCTTTGCTTAATCTCAATCGAGAATGTGCGCTTCAATCTATTTAGCACGCGTTAGGTGAATGCGTATAATGTGATTATGATCAGGTGAAGGGTACTGGGTTCGAGTCCTGAAATGAATATGATTCAAGAGATGTGGCAGTTAGGCTGCGCTAGATGATAGTACTCGATGGTCAGAGACTTTGAATCACATGGCTAAAAATCGTTTGCAATGGTGCAGGTGCATCCACTCTTTGTGTTCTCTCAAATCCTAACCTTCTGAATTCCTCATCACCTCTATCTTTTATTTTTAAGTTTATTTCACTAGATTCTACTTCTTGAATAATATCATCGAACCCTTATCTCTCCGATTACCGCTGTTAATTATAATACCTCTACTAATATGGGATATGAATTGACAATTGCATCTCTGTGTTCGAATCTGGTATGGCAACTTGAACTGATATACGTATGTGCGTACGAAGTTCTCCGTTTTAACTGACTGAATTTCATTGATCCAACAGGTTGATCAGTTCCATGTATAAAGTTATGCGATTCCTCTGCTCATCAGTAAATTTACTACTTTTTATAGATTACCCATTTTTAATCAGTAGTCAATTGCATGCTTTACTTTCTATTCTAACTCGATTTCATTGCAGATAGACAGACAGACAGATACAATGTAGAACTTCATACGTACATAAGTACATCAGTTCAGGTTGTCATACCACACATCAGCACAGAGACGTAACTGTCAGTTCAAATCCAAGAGTGATAGTGATAGTAGAATTATTAGCAGCAATGAAGAAGATTAAGGAGCAAAGATATGATTCGAGAAGTAAAATTCAGTGAGATAAATTTAGAAGGAGAAAGATAGAGATGATGAGGAATTCATTGCATTACCGACTGTCTACTTATTTTTCTGCTCATTGATGACACATTTCAATAATTAAAACGAACAACTGTCACGGCAGAATAAAATTATGTTTAGATTAATCTCATTGGATTCTTGTCAGTAGTTGATCACCACAACCTCTTGTTATCTTACTTATGCATGTTACCCTAACAAGGGCCGCCAACGAGCGAATTTAATTATTCTGGTTAGCGTTTTTTTATTTTTATACCGAGTTGAATTTTTCTACAGGAATAGGGTCACTATAATCCCAATATGCCCAACCCTCCGCCCTCCTCTTTTATTCACCAAGAGCTAGGGACCTGGTAGTAATAACCCCAGAGTGGGGGGCTCCCATGTGGAGTTTCTCTTGTTATTAATTATTTTGAATTTTCTTCCCTGGCGATTTAGTGAATTCAAATGAAACGGAAGATGCTAAACAGCTCTCAGTGAATTTGTTAAATTTACAATCGCCTACAATAAATATCAATTCTGCAAATACTCAACGTACTACTACCACTAATACTACTACTACTACTACTACTAATAATAATAATAACAATGTGAAATCGACCAATTGTAAAATACCATTGCTAATGGATATGCAATTACAAGGTGCATTATTGCCTACAGTCAATGCTGGTCCAATGGCATATGCTCAAGCATTTTTAAAACTTGAAAATCAATCACTTTATCCAATGTCGAAAGTGAATCGATTGAAAGAATTATTTTTGTAAGTTTGTTTGTTTGTTTTTTCGGGGGTGTGTGCGTGTGCGTGTGTGTGTGTTAAGATTCTTTTGTTCCATTTGCTGTTGTTGCATCGGCACCTGAACTCTAGGGATAGGGAGTGAAGTAGTCGAACGTGTAGATCGCTTCACTTATCTGGGGGAGTCTCATCAGTGCTAATGGCCTGGTGGTGACTGACGAGATCTCAGCATGGATATAGAAGGCTCGACTGGCTTTCGCCAAACTGCGTCACTTATGGGGTAGACGAGATATCCGTTTGCTGACTAAAGGACGAGTGTACTGTGCAGTGGTTCGCTTCGTCCTACTATATGGCTGTGAAACATGGCCACTGAGAGTAGACGATATTCGCGGGTTATTGGTTTTCGATCGTTGGTGTCTTCGAATCATTGCTCGTATATCCTGGGACAACACCCGAGTAAGCAACGCTGTTATTAGGAAACGGGTGCTAGGTAAGTATGGCAGATCAATAGATGAACTAATGAAACTTTATCAGTTGAGGTGGTTGGAACTTGTGCTGCGTATGCCTAACCACCGACTGCCTTGACGAGCTTTGTTTTGTAGTGTAGGAGTAGGTTGGAAGAAAGCTAGGGGTGGCCAAACCAAAACATGACAGAAATCCATGAAGTCATTGACGAGTGGACTTAGCCATGTCGGTAATTGTCGACTACCTGGTTAGGGTCCGCGAGATGATAATAATCGATGGTTAGAGACCTTGAACGACATGGCTCAAAAGCGTTTGCAGTGGCGCCGGTGCATTTATTCTTTGTGTTCACTCAAATCCTAATCTTCTGGGTTCTTCAACACCTCTAGTTTTGTCTTTCTAAACTTATCTCACTGGGTTATGCTTCTTGAATAATATCTTCTAATCCCAACCTCTCCGATTACTTCTAATACCTTTACTACCTCTACTACTATTGGATTTGAAATGACAATTAAATCTGTGTGCTAATGATGTGGTATGGCAACATGAACTGATGTACTTACGTACGAAGTTCTACGTTTCATCTGACTGACTGACTGACTGTAAGGATTGTTGGAATTTGTTTGTTGAACGCCATTGGATGATGACATGAATCGATTCGTGTTAAAACTGGGAATCACACTGGACGTGACAGTTTCGTCTTAGTATGGAATTTCTCAGCAGCGGTAGTGCGCATCTGTGACGACCTTGAAAGCTGGGATCCAACCCAGGGTCGTGCGTGAACACTTCGCCTTTAAACCATTGATTGAGTCGGCATCGAACGGTGATATTACTCGCCTATTATCCATTATCTTGAATGGGTAACTGCCTGAGCACTTGACACGATTACACGCCACTGATTACAGCTTCTCATTAGAACGCCAAGAATACCCTCACGAAGCTAGTCACTAGTGAGAACATGACATTTATCAATATACGGCTGTGGAGATTGTTGAGTTTCACTGAAATCATAGATCGGTTATTGTTAGACCACCATTAGAAATCTGGAAGCACTGAACGGTAGTTTTGTCCTTGTGTTGTCGGATTTCTCAGTAGTGGCAGTGCGCACACACACAACCGCACACAAGTGAAAATCCCCCAACTCAGGACATTCGATCTTGTACGCGTACATTTAATCGCTAGACTTTTCGATAGTACAATGAGAAGACATGATTGATCTGGCCATACATGTATACACTTGTCAATGCATTTTATATGAAGATTAATAAAAGGTCAATTAAACAAAAGTTCACATAGACATAAGGTGATCATTGTGAAAATGAAGGAGAGAGAAAATTAACGTAACATAATATAGAAAGAAATAGGAAAGGGTAGGAAATTGTTTCCATCAAAGATTAAAATGGTAAGAGAAAATTTGTAGCTCAAACAAGTGATCACGGCGGAGTTTCATTTTCTGAACTGGATAGCTCGTAGCTTGTCCTGTCCACCTAGATCTTCATTGGTTGCCACTAGCCGTCAACCTATCCTTGTCTGCAACTTTAATTTGATTATGTTCCCCTTTGATCTCGATTCTTGTCTACAGTTTCTCTGATTGGTTGATAAATTGATTGCTAAGCTTCTTTGTTCTCCCTCTCTATCCAGTCATTCAACATTTTTCCAATCGACCATATGTCCTCAATTGTCCATATGTATCAATACGAGGGAAGAGATTTTTTTTCAGTTTTTTCAGTTAGAGTTATAGAGATTAGTGTAATCATCTCAACCAATCATTGTTAGACAACCACTAGAGAAACCCAGAAGCACTGGATGGATAAGACTACTCATTAGCAGTGCACATCCACGACACCATGGTGTTTGACTGTTAATTTATATTCATACTGGCAAAGCTGAAGAAGACGTCTACTTTGTCCTATGTAGTGTTGTTGTTCACACTATAAACAGTTTATTTTGTAGATGATATTTGGTTTTTTATCTCTTGTCATTGATGTAGTAGAAGTATTAGAGGTAATGAAGAGGATTAGGGTGTGAAGATGGCATTGAAAAAGTTTAATCCAGTTACCGTAGTCTTGTGGACCCCAACCAACTAGTTTACACCTACCAACATGACTCAGTTCACTTGTCAGTGACTTCATGGATTTGTAGCATGTCACTCCTAGCTTTCTTCCAACCTACTCCTGCACTACTAAACATATCTCGTCGAGGAAGTCGGTGGTTAGGCATACGTAATACATGTCCCAATCACCTCAACTGATGAAGTTTCACTGCTTTATCTATTGATCTGCCATCCTTAATTAGGACCCGTTTTCCGACAACAGCATTGCTTACTCCGTTGATCGTAGGATACACGAGCAATACTTTGAGGAAATCATCTATGATCGTAAACTAGTAATCTACGTGTATCCTCTACTCTTACTGGCCATGTTTTACAACTATTCCTAAATTTTCTCTTCATTAATGGTAATGTTAGTGGTCTTGATTAATGATCATGTTCGTAGTGTACCGGCAATTTGAACTACTGATAGATATAAATGTCAAGTTTGACAGTGTTTATCATTGTATATATATGTTAGACTAACACTGGAAGCATGAAAGCACTGGACACAGCGCCGTTTCATCAGCAATCTGTATCCACGACTCCTTACAAAGGAATCGAACCTGCGACTTTCTGTTTCACTAGTGAACACTTAACCGCTAAAGCCACTAAACCGACATTAAACGGTGTTATTAGGTAACTTACATAACTGAAATGTCAAATTTGAACAGTGTTTTTAGTCGTATATATATTTTGGGGCATAGTTTTTTGGAGGTTTGCGTTTTTACACATTTGAAATCATCAATCAATCATTGTTAGACCACCATTAGAAACCTGGAAGCACTGGACGGCAGTAACTACCAAAGACAAATGGGTGAGGTTGTGCAAAAATCCCTAGATCAATCAGAGTTAGACATTAACACCGTTGGGTAACGGCTCAGTGGTCCGATGGTAAGGCGTTCGCCTACAATGCCGAAGGTCCCGCTTTGGAATCCTGTGAGGTGCAGGAGTCGTGGATGCGCACTGCTGATGAGTCCCATACCAGGACGAAACGGCCGTCCAGTGCTTGCAGGTTTCTAATGTTGGTCTAACAATGATTGATTGATGATTTCAAATATATATGTTAGACTAACACTGGAAGCATGAAAGCACTGGACACAGCGCCGTTTCATCAGCAATCTGTATCCACGACTCCTTACAAAGGAATCGAACCTGCGACTTTCTGTTTCACTAGTGAACACTTAACCGCTAAAGCCACTAAACCGACATTAAACGATGTTATTATGTAACTTGTATAACTGAAATGTCAAATTTAACAGTGTTTATATGATGTAAATATATATATTCTGTTTTGATTCATAGTTTGTTTGTATATACACTGTCTCTCTCTATCTCTCTCTGTTTGTGTTTATCCTTTCTTCCCCCTCCCGATCAACCGATTTATGTTTTAATTGTACACAGTGATTTCTTGTCAACTTGTCTTATACTATTGACACATTATTACAATTTAATGTCAACTATACATGAGGCAAAATATTGTGCTATGCGTGAAGCATTGGATCGATATCGTATTGATTTGAGTAATTTATTGAAGGAAGAAGTAAGTCTCTCTGTGTGTGTGTTTTGTGAATCTTGTTTCCTCTTTTTTTAATCTCGATATAATTCATTTGTCCAATGTATCAATGAAATCATGCATTGATCAAGCTTAGATCAACATTGGAATCTTGGAAGACATGAACAACGCGTTGGATGATGACTCAGTAACTTACTTACTTGTGCCTGTTACCTACCCCGCAAATGGAGCATAGGCCGCTGCTGACCAGCATTCTCTCCAACCTACTCTCTGTCCTGCTGTAGTGAAGGAGAACATAGGTGAGGGTAACCGAATTGTATTTAACGAAAATTACAGAGTTACTCAGTAAAATAGGAAAACCATATCGTAAATGGTTAATTTGCAAAATATCAATCCATCATATCGAACTGGACTGTTCCTGTTGCAAACAACATCAATCCATTGTCTGACATTTCACTGTTCATGCGTTTCATACAAATCCCATTGTGTTCCCACTCTTCCTTTCTTGATCTTCCCCCATCTTCTGCTGCCAGACATTACGTTTACACTCGCGTCATATACTACTCTTATAAGTAGCGCGCACCACACTGGGCCTTCCTTTCTACTTCTGTCCAATCGCTGGTTATTCTTCCCATGTCTCTCTCCATTTCTCGGCGTAATGTGTTCCGTTGGTCTTCCTCAGTTCCTTTGACAATGAGGATTCCGGGTAACGGCTTGTCTTGTGACGCATTTGTGTGATTTCCTCAATATGTGTCCTATCCGCTTCTAGCGATTCTTCCTCCACTGGAATCTGATCTGTTCTATTCAACACTAGGTTGTTGCTGATAGTGTCTGGCCAACGAATCCAAAGTATTTTGCGTAGACAGCTGTTAATAAAACACTTGCATCTTGTGGATGATGGCTTTCGTAGTTCTCCAAGTTTCCGCCGCATACAATAGAACTGTCTTTACATGAAAGATTTTTGAAAGAAATAGGTAGTCTTGATATTTCAGATTTGCTACAATTAATCTCACTTATATACAATTGTAATATTGTTATAGCCAATGAAATATGATACGGTTTGTTTCAGTCTACGGTTGTAATATATCTTCCTTCTTTCCCCTAATTACATGTCTAGTTTTACTTACGCTTGTTACCGCTCATGAAGCATAGGCCACCGATCAGTGAATGATTTTTATGGTTAGCGTTTTTTTAGTTGAAGAGTTGGATTTCTACGGGATGGGTGTCGCTAACCCCTATGCCCAACCCTTCTCCTTTATCCAGGCTTCAGTCAGTTAGTTGTAAAGTATAACTTCGTATGTACATTAGTTCAAGTTACCGTACCACGGTAGCACACAAAGATGCGATTATCGATTCAAACCCCATAGTGGTACAGATCGTAGATGTATTAACAGTAATCAGAAAGATCAGCGTTCGAAAATGATTATTCAATCTGTATGATCCAGTGAAATAGATTTGAGACAAGAAAGATAAAGGTCATGATGAGGAGTTTAGACTTAGCATTTGGGAAAACACAAAGAATGGATGCACCCCGCATCATCGCAAACGATTGTGACCCATCTATCTCACTTAAGGTCCCTAACTATCGGTTACTACCATCTCGTGGACTTCAACCCCAGGTAGTCCATATCTACTTGCATGCCTCAGTCCAGCCAGTTATCAGTAACTTCTTGGATTCTTGCCATGTTTTGGTGTGGCCACCCCTAGCTGCAAAATCGTGCACGGAGGACAGCTAACAGACTCGTTCGGCGTGAAGACCGATGTCAGGCAAGGTTGCTTACTCTCACCCTTTTTCTTTCTCCTGGTGATCGACTGGATTATGAAGACGTCGACGTCTGAAGGGAAGCACGGTATCAACTGGACAGTTAGGACGCAGCTGAACGATCTGGACTTCGCAGATGACCTGGGTCTTCTATCGCACACGCAACAACCAATGCAAGAGAAGACAACCAGTGTAGCAGCAGCCTCTGCAGCAGTATATGTCTCAACATGCATAAAGGAAAAAGCAAATTTCTCCGATGCAACATAACATGCACCAACCAAATCACTCTTCATGGAGATGCCTTGGAGGACGTTAACACCTTTACATATCTTGGCAGAATAATCGACGACCAAGTTGGATCCGATGGAGATGTGGGGGCGCGGATTGGCAAAGCAAGAGCTGCATTTATACAGTTGAAAAATATATGGAAATCCAAATAACTTTCAACCAAAACCAAAATCAGGATTTTCAATACAAATGTCAAGACAGTTCTACTGTATGGAGCGGAAACTTCGAGAACTACGAAAGCCATCATTCATAAGATACAAGTGTTTATGAACAGTTGTCTACGCAAAATACTTCGGATTCGTTGGCCAGACACCATCAGCAACAACTGACTTGGGTGGGAGAGAACAAACCAGATCCCAGTGGAGGTGGAAATCAGGAAGAAGCGGTGGAAGTGGATAGAACACACACTTCGAAAAGCACCTAACTGCATCACGAGACAAGCCCTCACTTGGAACCCTCAAGGCAAAAGGAAAAGAGGAAGGCCAAGGAACACATTACGCCGAGAAATAAAGAAAGATATGAGAGGAATGAACAAACATTGGACAGAACTAGAGACGGAAGCCCAGAACAGAGTTGGTTGGAGAAAACTGGTGGGCGGCCTATGTTCCATTGGGGGTAACAGGCGTAAGTAAGTAAGTAAGCTTGTAACCGGGAATAACCCTAGAAATACTCCAGGCGAAGTTTTCTTTCCTCAACCTTAAAAATAATTGATCTATTTTTTTTCAATTTTCAGATTATTATTGATGAGAAACAATTAAGAATTGGACCGAAATCTTTATCATCAACCACGTCACCACCGTCATCATCATCGACAGTGAATCAAGGCATCAGTTGAATATAATTCACACAAACACACACATAAACATCTTTTCCCCCTCTCTTTATCATTTTTATCTCATTAATTCCAAATGAAACTGGTGTTCAATTCAATTCAATTCAAATTCAGTGTTATGTGATACATTCCAATAGTTTAATCAATTTTCTCATCAGTCTTGTACACTGACAAAACAGTGCACTGCATTGCACTGCACTACACGTACACACACACACACAGTATGGACAATGATGACTTGATTACTGCTACTGCCGCTGTTGCTGTTGCTGCTGATGATGACAGTATCAATTTGTTCTTGTCATGTATAAACTCCATACATCCCTACCCTCTCCCTCTCTCTCTCTCCTGTAAACATTCAAAGACACAGAAAAACTAATCACAATCATCCTAATCATCATTATCATCCACATAGTCAGTTCAGCGTTGTTTTCTACTTTGATTATTTTTCTATTTCTCTATCTAAAGTTTATTTATTCCATTATTGAACATTGATCATTCATTTCAAACAAACAAACCAATCATGTTTGAGAAATTCTTTGTTTAAAATAAAATTATAGATCAAGTGCGTGTGTATGTATATTCATTCATTCACATACATTTCATCCAGTGCATTTCTACATTGACTAACTATATTATTGTACCAAAAAATTGAAGAAAAAAAATTGTTATTTTCATAATGATTATTATTGAATTTTGAATTTGTTTAAAATGTGTGTAAATTTGATTATGAATATTATTGCCTGTCTGTGGCCACTGCTGTGTCACACTGTCATCAACTTAATTTTTAATTTCAAATAATGATTTATATTTATACATTTGTGTGTATAATATTTTTTGTGTATGATGAAAATTGATATTTTGATTGAATTTGCCTGACATTGTTTGTTTTTATACGCAACAGTGTAAAAATGTTCAATTAGTAAGTGTGTGTGTGTGTGTGAGTGAGTGTATCTGTTATGCTCGTCACTAGGTGTATGCTTCAATGCTAATACGAGTTCACTTTAGTTTGATAAACGAGAATGAGACAGTGAACCAGCGTTCAGGTAGGCTACCTTCATCCGATTACTTACTTACTTCCTTACTTACGCCTGTTACCAGTTTCCGCCAACCAACTCTATCCTGGGCTTCCCTCTCTAGTTCTGTCCAATGTTTGTTCATTCCTCTCATATCTTTCTTTATTTCTCGGTGTAATGTGTTCCTTAGCCTTCCTCTTTTCCTTTTATCTTGAGGGTTCCATGTGAGGGCTTGTCTCGTGACGCAGTTAGGTGCTTTTCGTAGTGTGTGTTCTATCCACTTCCACCGCTCCTTCCTGATTTCCTCTTCCAATGGAATCTGGTTTGTTCTTGATCCGATGACTAACTAAAAAGTCTTGATATGGCGAAGAAAGTATATTCTACAAACACCTAGCAAGCACAATGCAATCAAGCACACAAATCTCGTTTATTTTTACATCATAGAAACGTCCTTGAGACAGTCACAAAAATAGCACACTAAAATACACAGCCAAGGATTCTCGTGGTGGGAAAAGAAATCTGAAGGTCAACTGATCAGCCTATGCTCGGAAACACAAAATCCAAAATTAAAGCATCTATCAAGCGAGTTCTGGGCATCTTACGTCCCCAACAGTATCACTTCAGGTTGTTACAATATATATATATACATCATGAGACGAAAGTGTCAAGACAAATTCAGAGATTCGCCCACAATTAACAACATGGCTTAGTTCAATAGTTAATAACTTTATAAAAATGGTGCTATTTCAAATTTATGTTATTTTTTTAAAGTTTTGCGGTTTCAAATAAACAAAGAGACAAAAATAGGAGTATTGTTAGACCAACATTAGAAACATGAAAGTACCGGGTGGCCTTTTTATCAGCAATAGGCATCCATGGCTCCATGCAAAGGAAACGAACATCCCTGAATATTGGATCTCACGCGCGAACGCTTAACCTCTAAATCACTGAACCGGCATCAAACGATGTTTGTGTCCCTTCAACGAAATCATGATCTTGCGTAACCTTCATCTGATATCTTTATTGAGTAACACCTGCCGAACACGTAACACAGCTGCACAGTGCTTTAATGGTTTCCAATCGTATCCTAATATTAGTCGGTTATGATTAATTAATCAAATTTAACAATCTCCACAACTCTATACCAATAAAATGAGCTGACTTCCAATTGTATAAAAATTTTCTGTCATCGTTATTACCTTTTCGAATGATTTAATTGGAAAGTTTGATAAACAACACCTCAAATTAGAGAAAAAATACCAAGTTGTATGAGATGATTTAATAAGCATAATAATAAGTCCAAATAGTGTTATTATCAATAAGAAATGTATTCACATAAGAAAATGCCCTTAAGGTAAATAAAATCTGTCTATATGATGTCAACATAGTAGAGTTTTTTTTTTCGGAACTGTATAGGAAGGATTTGATTTTGACCATTCGGTCTCGTGTGCTGTTACGGGTATGAGGGCCGTTGTCACTTCCTGGCTGCCCACATCGTGGAAGGTTGTTTCTTGAGGGACCTGAATTGGAAGATAGATTAGTGTTGGTCTTAGAGACCTGGGTACGTGACCGCAGAGTCCAAGGGACAACTGCTTGAGGCCGATCACACATGGCATTTTTATGAAGGGTTTTTTGAGTATTAGCTCCGCTCTTGAAAGCCCTTAGTGGGCACCCTTACAGACGGAGACGGAAATCCGTGAGGTAGGGTGAGGTGTGACATATTTAGGGTCGAGCTTTTCTAACCCTTCCTTCCTTGTGAGAAGGCATCATCGCTGCAGATACTGGTTGTCCAAAGGAAACACCTTACTGCCGTCACACCCCTCTGCAGTCAGTCAGAAGTACGACTTCGCCCTCAGAACTTGAGTAGCTGCTTTTAGTCTCATCGCTCTTCAGTCGACCTGCCTGGCATGGTAGAACTTTCTTCATATGATAGAACATATGTTCCAATCAGTGTAGCTCGGCTGGATCACGATAGGCAAACCCGACCACCACGTCAAGGTAGCAGCTACGGTCGGGTTCGGGACTGTGTGAATTTATTACAATAGTTTATCAACTTTCAAAACATGAATCATCTTTCGGATGGATTATATTCTATCTTATAAACTAATTTAGTTAGTCAGTAGTAGTAACTAGTTAACAATAAGTTTATAAGTTTAAATATTAATCACAGATTAAAACCTGGTGGATAATTTGAAAATTTTTGCTAGTCCGGCAAACGAATCTAACGATTAATAACATTTATCTGCTCCTGAAACCCTTCCAGATTTACTGCCGATCCCAAACACGGAGGGTTAGCGACCTCATTCCCTAGAGACTCCTAACTCGCTGAAAAAAACGCCAACCAGAAAAAAGTAATCCCAATTGTCTGCACAAATCCAATTGTGAATATTATTAATCATTGTTTCAGAAGTAAACTGATTGTATTCAATAATGGTCAGTTTATTTTCTTATTTAACCAAGAAAAAAGGGCAGACTGTGTACATTCTGATTGATGAATACAATCCATGGTAAGATAGATTGCTCTTGTCATTTGAATTGGTAAATATACTTGAGATCATACAACTTGTTGATCAAAAACAACGAACAGAATTCAAATATTATTGATTATTCATTTTAGAGTGATGGAGATTGCTGAAATTTGAATCAATCATTGTTAGACCACCATTAGAAACCTGGAAACACTGAACAGTCGTCTCGGAGTTCTAATGAGAAGACCAGTGGGCTTCAACCCGGTCGGGTGTAGGCAGTAATTATCGAAGACAAATGAGTGAGGTTGCGTAAAATCCCGAGAGATTGATCAGAGTTAGACATGAACCACCGTCTCAGTGGTCTAGAGCTTAGGGGCTCGCGCGCAAGACCAAAGGTCATGGATGCGCACTGCCACTGATGAGTCCCATATATTGGGATGAACTGACCGTCCAGTGCTTCCAAGTTTTTCTCTAACTGTGATCTGAAAATGTTCGATTCACAATTCAGTAATTGTTTATCATATTTTTCGTCGGTATTCAATTTTCATTTGCCATTTGGTAGTGTATGTACACGTAAATTTAGTCTATCAACTTGATCAAACTTATCTAGATTATGATAGACACTAGATTGCTAAGTTAGCCAACTTGTGTTTGATTCTATCAATCATTCTTTGAAAAAATAGCAGTGTTTTTAAAAATAATGCCACCTGGAGCTCTTTTGATGCTATTGTCGGTCCGAAGCCAGGATAAAGGAGGAGGGTTGGTGTTACGCCTGCACGTAAACACGTCAACTTTATATACTCGAACTATTACGAGTTTACCTAGTCGGAAAACGAGAGTGAGGATCGAGGATCCGGTGACACGACATGCTACTCAAATCCGATTATCCTAACCCCCATATTGAGTAAATGAAGACAAGACTTGATATGAAGTAGAACCTGTATTCTACAAGCATCCAGAAAGTACGAGGTCCGAATCCAGAAGAGAATCAGGACCCCGGACAAGGGATACGGGACAGGGTCCTGGTCCTGGTCCTGGTCATATAACGTTACAGATAATGCGTATTTATACATTTTGGTCGAATAGGAACAGCATCGAATTCTGTGGCATGGACAATAGGCATGGACCAATAGGAAGTAACATTGATAGTCAGGACAACCAATAAGAAAGAACAATTGAAATGACATTGACCATCCGGATGACCAATCAGACACAACACTGAAGTATTTGACTTTGACAGTTAAAACGACCATAATTTTGACCAATAGAAATCGACTAATAGGATTTGACCAATAATTCTCTTAGCATATTGGATGAATATCCTAACAGTTGGGTACGGTGTTAACGACCCCATCCCATAGAAGTCCAACTCGTTAAAAAACACACACTAATCAGAAAAATAATTCGCTGGTCAGTGGTCTATGCTTGCTTCGTTGGGGGTAACAGGCGTAAGTAATAGTAACAGTGAAGTAACATGGTTTGTTCAGCTTTCCTAAAATTTAATCAGTTCATTCTTCTCGAGTTATATTAACTCACACATCTTCTGACCTTGCCAACTGTTCGCTTTTACCTCGGTTGTTTTCATTCGAGTATGTGTGTGTGTTCAGCGCTGACTTCGCTTATCGGATGTGCCTAGCGTATTTTCGTCTAACTATAAATACTTAGTTATGCCTCATCAAATTGAGTTGGTTCACTCGCTTTAACCTATTTCGCTTCACTTTGCTCATACACTTTTCATTCTCATATCTGTTAGCTTAAATCGAATGCATGAATGATTTTTTGAAATAAACTCATCCAACTGAATACCTCCTATATGGCTTCTTATTACTGCCGTTACACCACAAATGGGGTTCGCCTAAAAGCATGATATACGGAAACTGAAAGGGAGATTTATTTCATAGCATAATCGAACGTCATAAATTATGGAGTCAGCTCATGGGGCACTAAAGTAGCCAGCCCACTAAAATGTCTTCCAGCCATAAAAACAATTTGATCAGTACATACAATATTCATATTCGACACTATTCTCTTTCTCTGTAAGTAACTTCTGAGTGACGGACGACACTCAGCTGTATACTATTTTGAAACCATGCTTGTTAGGATATTCATCTAATATCCTAAGAGAATTGTTGGTCAATTCCTATTGGTTCATTCCTACTGGTCAATTTTATGGTCGTCCTAGTAGATATCAACGTCACATGCTCCAATGTTGTTCCTTATTGGTTGTCCTGACTATCAGTGTCACTTCAAACGTTGTTTCCGATTGGTCGACTTAACTGTCAATGTAACAAACTTCGATGCTGTTTCCTATTCGACCTAACTGTATAAATACGCATTACCTGTAACGTTTTATGACCAGATCCCGGATCCCTAGTCTGGGATCCTGATTCTCTTCTGGATTCGGACCTCGTACTTTCTGGATGCTTGTAGAATACATGTTCTACTTCATGTCATGTCTTGCCTTATTTTTACTCAATCTGGGGGTTGGGACAATCGGATTTGAGTAGCATGTCGTGTCACCGGATCCTCGCTCTCGTTTTCCGACTAGGTATACTCGTAATCGTTCAAGTATATCAAGTTGACGTGTTTACGCGCAGGCGTAACATGCTACAAGTAGTAGTAGTAGTCACCACAATGTTACTCTAGTCTACTCTACTCTACTATCACTTAACACACAACTATATCATATTCGTTCTCATCATTCGGTCACACTATTTGAAAATTGATTTAAAAGAAATTTCAAGAATGAAATAAAAATGCAGAACACAAACCAACAAACAAGATTCAGTCAGCCAATAACAACGTAGTAGAACTTCGTAAGTGTACGTACATCACACAGTTCAAGTTGCCACATCATATTCCCACACACAGATCGAATGGCCAATTCAAATCCCATAGTGGTGGAGGTAGTAGAACCATGAGCAATATAATCGGAAAGATTAAGGTTCAAAGATATTATTATTCAACGAGTATAATCCAGTAAAATCAATTTAAAAACAGGATAAGAAAAGGTCCTGACCTCGTGAGGTCGTGAGTGAGAATACAAAGAATGGCGACTATATCTGCGCCAACAAACAAAATAAGATTACACATTTGAAATCATCAATCAATCATTGTTAAACCACCATTAGAAACCTGGAAGCACTGGACGGCCGTCTCGACCTGGTATGAGACTCATCAGTGGCAATGCGCATCCACGACTCCTGCACCCCGCGGGATTCGAACCCGGGACCTTCAGTATTGTGCGCGAACGCCTAACCATTGGACCACTAGACCGGCATCCAACAGTGTTAATGTCTAACTGTGATTGATCTACGGATTTTGCGTGACCTCACCCATTTGTCTTTTGTAGTTACTGCCTACTACACCCGACAGGATTGAACTCCATTGGTCACGTCTTCTCAACTAGAACTCCGAGAATTTCCTCACGAAGCTAGTCACTAGTGAGCACTATTACGATATTTTGGGGCAGAGCTTTGGAGATCTGTGTTTTTACAACACATTTGAAGTCATCAATCAATCAGTCATTGTTAGACCACCATTAGAAGAAACTTGGAAGCACTGGACGGCCTTTCGCCCTGGTATGGGACTCATCATCAGAAAATAAGATTACACACAACATACTACTTAATTTATGAATAAATTTATTTATTTATTTCCGATTACAAAATAATAATAAAAAAGAAACCCAATACTACTGAAATACTTATCTAAAGTAGTATGTAGGAAAAAAACAAACTACCCCCCCAAAAAATAATTAAAGAAGAACAATATCATGATTACAATTTTGAAAATATAAACTAGAGAACATCAACTACTTACTACACACTAACCGGTGTTATCAATGAAATGAAATCAAATTAAATCTTGAACAAATTAAGTAAATTCATCAGAGTGTGATGGCCATCGTTATTAATTAAGTATATCAATAGTCCTCTCTTAGATGACTACGGGGAAATAATCCACCATACTACATAATATATACCAGCTGCATTCTTCCACTTCTAGAAGGCACCACATTAAGACACACACACACACACAGAAAAAGGCGGTCGAAACAAACAAAACATGTTCTAGGAGAACAATATAATAGGAAAAACGAAATGAGAGCGCCGCCATTGATCAACAACAACAACAACCACCAACTTGAAGAACATAAAGTCGAAATTTCACTGAAGAAAAAATTGTCATCACAAGATATAATAATAATAATAATAATGTGAGAAAAAAGAAACAAAATAAAACAAAACAAAAGAGAGCACCATATCATTGTTAAAAATAAATCATTCATTTCACAATTAAAAAAAAACACACACACATTGGACATTGAACATTGAACAACATATTGAATTGTGTTGTTCAATGTGTTCAATGAAAATGATTGGTTGGTTGGTTGGTTGGTTGGTTAATTAGTTAGTTGATCTGGACACTTTATCTAGACGACGTTGAAGTTTTTCAGCTAATTCTGCACTGGCCAATGATGATGATGATGATGATTGATGAGTATTGTGCATTGACGAAGCATGCCCATTTGATGATGATGATGATAAATGTTGTTGTTGTTGTTGATGAGAATTTGAAGAGGATGAAGATGAGCAGCAGGTTGGTGTTTCGTGTTGCTGTTATTTTTAAATAAAGAAACAGAACAAAAAGTCATCAGCTGATTGAGTATGTTGTATAAGACATTACAACCAATAGATTTCAAATTCGAACGTTGTTTCGTTTAAATCACTTCTTAATAATTGTTAAATAGTATTAGTCTGTGGGGGACGTTATATATCCCCAGAACTTACTTGGAAAAGGTGTTAATTTTTGGATTTTTTGTGTTTTCGGGCATAAGCTGCTCAGTTGACCTTGAGATTACATTTCCCATGCGGGGAATCCTTGGCTGTCATTGGTTGATGTATGATTTTAGTACGCTATTTTTGTGGCTCTCTCAAAGGACTTTGCTATTATGTATGTGTTACGCTTGCACGTAAACACGTCAACTTGACATAATTGAAATATTACGAGTTACCTGGTCGGAAAACGGGAGCGAGGATCGAGGGTCCGGTGACACGACATGCTACTCAAATCTGATTTTCCCAACCCCCATATAGAGTAAAAATAAGAAGAGATGATATGAAGTAGAACCTGTATTCTACAAGCATCCAGAAAGGACGAGGTCCGATTCCAGAAGAGAATCAGGATCACGGACTTGGGATCCTGGACCTGGTTGTGGTCATAAAACGTTACAGATAATGCGTATTTAAACATTTTGGTCGAATAGGAAACAGCATCGAAGTCTGTGACATTGATAGTCAGGACAACCAATAAGAAACAACATTAGAGTACGTGACATCGATATCTAGGACGGCCATGAAATTGACCAGTAGGAATTAACCAATAGGAATTGATCAATAATTCCCTTAGAATATAGGATGAATATCCTAGCAGTATCATATAAGCTCGATTTGTGTGCTTATCGACCTCATATTTTCTAGGTGCATGTAGAATAACACTCTCTACGCCTTATCAAGACTTCTCGATGTTGTATAAAATATTGCAACCAATAGATTTTAAGTTCAATTGGTGTTTCGTTTAAGTCACTTTAAAAAAACTTAAAAGAAATGATTCAAAAATATGTTTAAAATTCTTTGAAAATTTCACACGTATGACTTTACGATAAGTTGAATCTACAGTGAAATTAGCCAGACTAAAATATGCCACCAATTCATGAAATCAATGGACATTGAACTAAGTCATGTTAATAGGCGTAAACTAACTGATTGAGGCTATTCCGTTATAAATATTTTTGACTCCAATATTTCGCGTCTCGTCACTTACTTACCTACTTACACCTGTTATCCTCCAATGGAGCATAGGCCGCTGACTACTATTCTCCATCCTACTCTATCCTGGTCTCCGCTCTTCAGTTCTGTCCAACTGTTGTTTATTCTTCTGATATCTGTCTCTATTTATCGGCATAATGTATTCCTTAGGCCTTCCTCATTTCCAAGTGACAGTTTGTTTTATCAGGCAGTTGGGTACTTTCTGCAGTGTGTCCTATCCACTTCCAGAGCTTCTTCTTCATTTCCTCCTCCACTGGAATCTGGTTTGTTCTTCCCCATAGTAGGTTGTTGTTCATGATGTCTGGCCAACGAATCCAAAGCATTTTCCGTAGACAACGGTTAATAAACACTTGCATCGTGTGGCTTTGGTGGTTTTCCAAGTTTCCAGCCCATAGAGTAGAACTGTCTTGACATTTGTATTGAAGATTCTGACTTCAGCGCTTGTTGATAGTTGTTTTGAGTTCTAGATGTTTTTCAATAGTAAAAATACAGCTCTTGCTTTGTCGATCTGCTCATCAATTATGCTTCTCAGGTATGTAAAGATTTTTACGTCCTCTAAGGCATCCCAATCAAGAATGATTTAGTTGGCGCATGTTGTGTTGTATCGTCGAATCTTGCTTTTCCGTTTGTGTCTCATCTATGATGTACTCTAACAGATTAATTCTCCTAGTATTACTATGAATTTACTCGAAAATAATTTTAAAAAAATACCAGAACACCAGTTATTGTGTATTGTCAATGATTAATGGAATCGACAAGATACATTGAGAGTCAATCACATCAGACAGTAAGTGTGATGATGAATAATAATTGTTTGCAGTATAACACAAGTGTATCTATCTATTCCTTGTCTCTTTGCTCTAATGCTAAGCTTCATGGATTTATATTTTTGTAAATCTTCTACACCTTGTAAAAAGAAATACTTATCTGCTAGACATGATGCAGCTGGAGGATCTGGACTTCGCAGATGATCTGACTCTTCTATCACACAAGCAACAACAAATGCTAAGCGAAGACAACCAGTGTAGCAGCAGCCTCAGAAGCAGCAGCACGTCTCAACATACACAACGGTAAAAGCAAGATTCTCCGATACAACACAACATGCATCAACCGAATTACACTTGATGGAGAAGCTTTGGAAGATGTCGAAACCTCTTTACACATCTGGGAACCATCATTAATGAACAATGTGGATCTGATGCGACTGTGAAGGCGTGAATCGACAAAACAAGGGTAGCATTTCTACAATTGAACAACATCTTAGTCTCAAAACAACTATCAACAAACACCAAAGTCATAATTTTCATTACGAATGTCAAGACAGTTTTACTCCACAAGACGGAAACTTGGAGAACTACCAAAGCCATCATCCCAGAAGATACAAGTATTCACTAACAACAGTTGTCTACGCAAAATACTTCGGATTCGTTGGTCAAACACTATCAGAAACAACCTACTGTGGAACAAAACAACACTGGATGACTGTTTCTTCCTATAATGGAACTAGCTCATCAGCAACGCACATCCATGACCACTGTTACTAGCAGGATTCGAACCCAGGACCTCTGGATCACTAAACCGGCATCCAACGGTGTTATTGTCTATCAAGTCTGATCAATTTAGGGATTTGGCTCATTATTCGATCTCTGTGTGTGGCAATGTGTGTGGCAACGAAAACTCGGACTGATGTACGCGTATCTATGAACGTACGTACATACGTACAAAGTTCTTCCGACTGACTAACTGACTAAAACAACTGTTCAAATTTATCATGATTATGTCAAAATGAAACAGAAAAAAATAAAAACGTAGAAATATATATTACGTACTGCGCTGTATGATAGATACACCAGAGAAAAAGTAAGTAAGTAAGTTTTATAATGACAGATAGAAGTTTACAAAAAGTAAAAATAATTCTAATTGGGACATTTAAACATTTAAGATGGATTAGAAAATGAGTTTTTCTGTTTATCTGTTTGTATTTTGTTTATTTGTTAACATTTTCAACATTTTTATACACTAGTAGTATATATATATATATATATATATTGAACAAATATATAACTACTGCATGGAGAATAGTAAACAATGAAAGCATTTTTATGATCAAATTATAAATTGGGAATGGGTGCAGTGTGGGGCAGTGCAGTAGGGTGTGTGTCATGGATATACACTACTACTGTGGTGCGCGCTACTTATAAGTAGTATATGACGTGAGTGTCAACGTAATGTCTGGCAGCAGAAGAGGATGGGGGAAGATCAAGAAAGGAAGAAGAGTGGGAACACAATGGAATTTGTATGAAACAAACGCATGAATAAGTGAAATGTCAGACATTGGATTGAAGATTTGCAAACTAACCATTTACGATATGGTTTTCCTATTTTACTGAGTAACTCTGTAATTTTTGTTAAATACAATTCGATTGCCCTCACCTGTGTTCCCCTTCACTACACTACTACTATTACTATTAATAATACTACCTATTAATGAGAGCCAACATGAAGATGAAACAGTTGTTTAGTGTTTTCAAGTTTTCAATGATAATGTGTCCTATATATAACATTGATCAATTAGTTGTTCAATGAAATTCAATAGATATTTACAACATTAAAACAAACAGTTAAGTATGTTAGGCAATTCTTCAAATTGTATTCAATATGTGCGTATATATACACAACATACAATGTGTGTTGTTGCATGTAAAACCTAAGAACTTATCAATAAAGTCGAGGTTAATAAGGTTTAATTAGGAAAGTGTTTTACTACATTTGTGTGAAATAGACAACGTCGGATGTTGGTTAGCTCAGTGGTGCTGTTAGGTTCTCGTCACTAGGTATGCTTGAATGCTATTACGAGTTCACCTGAGTCGATAAACGTGAATGAGACAATAAACCAGCGTCTAGGTAGGCTACCTTGATCCAAAAAACGGCAAAATAGAAGTCTTGATGCAGCGTAGAAAGTATATTCTACAAACACCCAGCAAGCACACAAATCTCGTTGATTTATATATCATAGAAACGTCTTTGGACAGTCACAATGTAGTGAACGAGAACACAGGTGGGGCAACCGAATTGTATTTAACGAAAATTACAGAGTTACTCAGTAAAATAGGAAAACCATATCGTAAATCGTTCATTTGCAAAATATCAGTCCATCATATCGAACTGAAGTGTTGTTCCTGTTGCAAAACATCAATCCATTGTCACTATTCATGCGTTTCATACAAATTCCATTGTGTTCCCACTCTTCTTCCTTTCTTGATCTTCCCCCCACCTGCTGCTGGCAGACATTACGTTTACACTCGCGTCATATACTACTTATGAGTAGCGCGCACCACAGATATAGTGTAGAAAGTATATTCTACGAACACCCAGGAAGCACATTACAATCAAACACACAAATCGCCTTTTGTTTATACATCTTAGAGATGTCCTTTTGACAGTCACAAAAATAACACACTAAAATGACACAGCAACCAATCACAGCCAAGGATTTTCCTGGTGGGAAACGAAATCTCAAGGTCAACTGATCAGCCCATGCTCGTAAACGTGAATTTCAAAATTAAGGCATTTTTTATCAAGCGAATTCTTGAGGTCTAAAAACATCCCCAACACAAGGTTATTCAAATTTCAATAGATTGAAGTTGTTTCTTTTTGTTTGTTTGATTTATTTATAAGAACAATTCATTAAATAAATAATTAAAAATCAATAAATTTCAATCATATTAAAATTTTTAAAATAAAACAAACCATTTTATTTAATAATTGTTTCTTTTCGATTAATTCACGTTTCCAATTCGGTACAAGACCCCATTTTTTTAATTCATCCTTTAATATAAATAAATAAGTATATCAATTAAGTAATTCATAGTGATATTTTTCAAATAATAATAATAACAATGATAATTATGGCTCCTGTTAGTGTTATATATTGAGTACAATAATATTTCAACAAAATCAGCTTTACGAAACAATTAGTAGTGATTGGCAGTTAGTTGGAAGTAGTAAGCAGTTCAACAATAATCAATATTTTTTATTACCAACATTCATTCTTTTCTTATGTACATACGTACGAAGTTCTTAAGTTGTAACTGACTGACTTTTCTTATCAGCGCTAATCAGAAATATCACGGTATGTGTTGCGACTTGAACATGCTTTTACTGACCATGTTATATAAGGGATACTAACACTAACTATCAGGTCTCATCAAATGGCCAGAAACATGAAAAGTTCGCTATTGTGAGAAAATTATTACCCAATATGAGACAAAGTGTGATATAAGAGTGTTTGAGTCTATTTGCATCAAGTTGGGCTGCATCTCTTACTCTATCCTATGCCATACTATGTGTATACCATATGCTATGAGACCAGAAGTCCGTTGTAATGAACATTGTGGATGGCTTGGTATTGTTTTGGCAAGTATTGCTAACAGTCCATATTATAAAATCGGTTAGCAGGGTAAGCGATTTCATTGATACTACTGGTGCTGGTTGTGATGCTTTTCAATATAAACTGATTCCCAACAGGAAAATCTATGACTGTCATGGGTTGACTGATTACTTTAGTTGGCTATTTTTGTGGCTCTCCCAGGGACTCATGTATCATGTATAAATAAGCTCGATTTGTGTGCTTGTTGACATCGTATTATCAGAGTGCTTGTAGAATACACTTTCTACGCCTTGTCAAGACTTCTTGATCTAGTTAACCGGGTCGGGGACAAACGGATTATATTAGTCTACCCTGTCACTGTATCATTTGTCTTCGCTCCCGTTTACCCAGTAAGGTGAACTTGTAAGCATATCGATTGACGAACACATTAGTTAGTGACCCCATCTCGTAGAAAACAGACTCGCTAAAAAAACGCTAACCGGAAAATAATAATTCAAACGTATTGACGTTGAAAAAAAACACCGAACAGCTAAAAATAGATTTTCTCTTCCAACTTCTTGTTTAAGCAGCCAGTTTAGGCGGTTAACATGCTTGGAACCCCTCTGCGGCTACTGCCAGTTCCAAGCCCAGCCGAGTAAAGGAGGAAGGTTGGGCATGGGGGTTAGTGACCCAATCTCGTAGAAAACTAACTCACTGGAATAACGCTAACAGCAGCAAAAAAAGGAATACCGGACAACGCCCATATGGTCGTCATAACAAGAAATTCTTATCAACTCCGCAGTATACACATACACACACATACAGGCATACTTACTGCATAACTATTCGCTGCATCTTGATTTTTTCGTTTCAACTGATGAATTTTCCAATCAGGTAGACCAGATGAAATTGGATGATAACCAGGGATTTGATTAGCATCAACTGAAATATTCAAAAATGTTGTTGAATAAAGTAAAGAATAGAGCGAGAGTGTGTTTGTGTGTGAGAGAGAGAGGAGAGAAATAGGGAGAAACAAGCTTTAAAATGTATGAAAACAATGAATTATATCAGTATTGTAGTAAATAAATAAGCCTAGAGAGAGTCGATAAAAAAAAGACTTAGGCCTAACATGATTAGTCTGTCAAGTCACTTTTAAACAATTTCATAAAATTGAGTTTTTTTGTAGAAAAGAAAAGCTAATGCGTTTAAAAATCATCAATCAATCTATGTTAGACCACCATTAGAAGAAACTTGGAAGCACTAGACGGTCGTTTCGTCCTGGTATGGGACTAGCTCATCAGTGGCAGTGCTCATCCACGATAATACCAAAGGTCCCGGGTTCAAATCCTGCGAGGTGGTGCAGGAGTCGTGGATGCGCACTGCCACTGATGAGTAGTCCCATACTAGGACCAAAACGGCCGTCTTTCAGTGCTTCCAGGTTTCTAATGCTGGTCTAAAAATGATTGATTGATGATTTCAAATGTGTAAAAACACTAATTGCCATAACTCTAATTGAAAATAATGTGTTTAGATTATGATGAACTTTTAGTGGCTGTGTTCAATTCGAAGTAGAACTGGTCAGCACTACTATCATGGCCCATGTGATTTGAATTTACTATCTGGGACAAACAAATGAGAATGTGCCATGAAATAAATCTTCCCTTTCAATTTATGTATATCATGTGCTTAGGTGAACCGGAGTTTATGCGACGGCAACGGCTGCATTTCTACAGTTGAAAAATATCTGGAACTCCAAACAATTTTCAACCAAAACCAAAATCAGGATTTTCAACAGAAATTTCAAGATAGTTCTACTGTATGGAGCGGAAACTTGGACAATTACTAAAGCCATCATCCAGAAGATACAAGTATTTATGAACAGTTTCCCCACGCAAAATACTTCGGATTCGTTGGCCGGACACTATCAGCAACAACTTACTATGGGACAGAACAAACCAGATTCCAGTGGAAGAGAAAATCAGGAAGAAGCGGTGGAAGTGGATAGGACATACACTACGAAAAGCACCTAACTGCGTCACAAGACAAGCCCTCTCCTGAAACCCTCAAGGTAAAAGGAAAAGAGGAAGACCAAGGAACACATTTTGCCGAGAAATCGAGAAAGGCATGAGAAGAATGAACAAACATTGGACAGAACTGGAAAGGGAAGCCCAGGACGGAGTCGGTTGGAGAAAACTGGTGGGTGGTCTATGCTCCATTGGGGGTAAAAGGCGTAAGTAAGTGATTAGTGAATCATATGTGTAATTCCCTACAATACTCAACGTCATAGTAGCTGATGTTAGCCTACTACTACCATCAGGAACTTGGATGTACTGAATGGCCGTTTCGTCCCACCACAGGATACATTAACAGTGCGCAGACACGACCCCACATGATGAAGTAAAGCATAGGACCCTCGATTACAGGCATGATGGATAGCTTGACCTCTAGATCACTGAGTGGGAATGCAACGGTGTTCATGATTAACTTCAATCAATCAACTATATGACTTCCTCAAAGGCCCCGGTACTGCCAAGAGTAGTAAGATCTACTTAAAACACCCGACCGAAGCTGCTACCTTGACGTAGTGCTTGTCGGGATGCCTATGGTGATCACCCAACCGAGCTATATTGACTGGAACATATGTTCCTGTAGGTTCTACCATGCCAGGCAGGTTGATTGGAGGACGATGAGACTAAAAGCAGCAACATAAGGTCTGAGGGCGAAGTCGTACTGCTGACTGCAGAGAGGTGTGACAGTGGTGAGGTGTTTTCCTCGGACAACCAGCATCTGCAACGATGCTGCCTTCTCACAACGGAAGGAAGGATTAGAAAAGGTCGACCCTAAAAATGTCACACCTCACCCTACCTCACGGATTTCCGTCTCCGTCGTTAAGGGTGCCAACTAAGGGCTTTTAAGAGCGGAGCTAATCCTCTAAAAACCTTTCATAAAAAGGTCATGCGTGACCGGCCTCAAGAAGCTGTCCCTTGAACTCTGCGGTCACGCTCCCAGGTCTCTTAGACCAACACCAATCTACATTCCTTTTCAGGTCCCTCAAGAAACAACCTTCCACGGTGTGGGCAGCCAGGAATTGACAACCGCCCTCATACCCGTAACAGCACACGAGACCAAACTGGTCAAAAACACTCGCTGCTTTCTCATAGAACAGGTATTACATACGAAATTTAGAGGATGAAAAGCAAATATCCGGAAAGGGCTTAAGCCAGCTTAGGTTTTGAGCATGGCGAATCCATCTGGGGAAATGACATAGTATTGATTCCAAACCAATGGTACATATTCGCTCTAGGATGCAGATGCAACAACAACTACACACTTCCAGATGTTGCTCCATTGTCTTATGGATTACAGCTGTAGATCAAATTCTCATGTTATGGTCTCCCTTAAAAGAATCACCATTTGGCTTCAATTTTTGGCACTCAATATAGCCAGTATCCTCAACACATTCACAACATTTAAAAACAACAATATTTGACATAATTAAAATCTGCATTACGGGGTTGTGAAGATTGTTGAGTTACACATTTTTGAAACCATGAATCGATCAATGTTAGACCACCATTAGAAACCTGGAAGCACTGGACGGCCGTCTCGTCCTGGTATGGGACTCCTCAGCAGTGCGCATCCACGACTCCTGCACCCCGCAGGATTCGAACCCAGGACCTTCGGTACTGTGCGCGAACGCCCTAACCAAATCCACAAATTTATCAAAGAAGCTACGGGGAAAATCAAAAACTATCATCGCATAATTTAATTAAAAACTAACCAATATTGAATTCATTAAATATAGCCAATGTTTGTGCAGACAAATTCATTGATTGTATTATATCCACAAATGATGATGAATCTGAGCAGTAATGAAAATAACAATAATAATAGAAATAATTGTTAGTTATTTTCCATAACTAATTGTAGTTATATCATAACTAACCAATCAAATTGTGATTTAAGCGTCCATCACGTGATCTGATCTGATCTGACATGTCTGTAAACATTCTTTGTTATAAATGACCTACAAATTGAAGGTCATTATTACCTTATTAGTATTGATGTGACTCATAGTTTTATTCATTTCCATAAGACACGCTTTATTGGTCGGTATGTTTACTCGTCCTACTTGATGATAATTGTAATTTCCTCAATTATTGTACTAATTTAATTGTTTTTATTGTTTAGAAACAGATAAAATTTAAAGCAAACGTTGATCTTGTTCTAACTGTAGCAGCTTTCCCATAGACTCTGTGCTCGCCAATATTGCGTTTACCGTTGTAGAATTACATCTGTAGGACAAATTAAATCCTACAATAATCATGAATCCAGCCAGTATTGTTAGACTATCTAACATTAGAAACTTGGTAAACACTGAAAGAGGACTGGTTCGTTCTGGTATGAGACTGATTAATCAGTAGCGCTACGTATCGATGACTCCTGCTACTCGTAGGATTTTGTTACGAATGCACGTAAACATGTCATTTGATAAGCTTGAATTATTATGAGTTTACCTTGGTCAGTAAACGAGAGTGAGGATAGATGCTCCGGCGACAAGACATGCTACACTAATCTAATTGTTCCAACCCTCCATATTGTGTAAACGAAGAAGACTTGATATGAATTAGAACTTGTATTCTACAAACACTATACAAACACGGACTAGGGATCCGGGTCCCGGTCATAAAACGTTACAGCTGATGCGTATTTATACTGTTAGGTTGAAAAGGAAAAAACATTTGAAGTCTGTGACATTGACAGTTAGGATGACCAGTAGGGAACAACGCCAGACCAAAACACGGCAGAAATCCATGAAATCACTGGCAAGTGTACTGAGTTATGTTGGTAGATATAGGCTACCTGATTGGGGTCCACGAGACGAAAGTCATCAATGGTGCAGGTGCATTCACTCTTTGCGTCTCCCCAAATTCTAATCTTCTGAATTCGTCAACACCTCCACCTTTGTCTTTCTGAACTTATCTCACTGAATTATACTTGTTGAATAATATCTTCAAATCCTAATCTTCTCCATTACTGCGAATACTCCTACTATCTCTACCACTATGGGATTTGAATTGACAATTAAATCTCTGTGTGCTGATGTGGTACGACAACCTGAACTGATGTACTCACGTACAAAGTTCTACGTTGTAACTGACTCACTGAATGGGAAACAATATTGAAGTACGTGACATTGATATCTAGGACAATCATAATATTGACCAGTAGGAACTGACCAATAGAATTAGACTTACAGAAATAATTCTCTTAGTATATTTGATGAATATCTTAACTGATTTGGACCTAGGACCTATGAATTTGCGCGTGAACGCTTAACCTCTGGACTACTGATTCGGCGAAATCTAACAGTGTTATTGCCGAATAACTCTGATCAATCTAAGGATCTAGCATAACCTCACTCATTGTCTCCAGTTGATAACTGCCTACACCCAACAGGGTCCTATACTAGGATGAAACGGCCGTTTAGTGATTGCAGGTTTCTAATGTGGTAGTCTAACAATGATTCACTCATGATTTCAATGTGAAACTCAATAACTTTTAAAATTCCATAAGAGTTCAAAACAAATGTTTTCGTTTAGTATAAAAATTCAAATAATGATTGAACTCAAGATTTTCACATTTCACAACCCAGTGAAGTTAATGCTTTTTGCAAAACTAGGATATTCTTTAACATCGATCAATTTATTAGACT
>OX103971.1:251780-332986 GCA_944470395.2 Schistosoma turkestanicum | reverse complement strand
CATTGCACCTCGCTGGATTCGAACTCGGGACCATCAGTATTGTGCACGAGCGCCTAACCATCGGACCACTAGGCCGGCATCCAGCGGTCTTAATGTCTAACTCTGATTGATCTACGGATTTTGTGTGACCTCACCCATTTGTCTTTGGTAGTTACTGCCTACACACTCGACAGGATTGAACTTCATTGGTCACGTCTTCTCGACTATAACTCCAAGAATTTCCTCACGAAACTAGTCGCTAGTGAGCACTGTTACAATATTTTCGGGCAGAGTTTTGGAGGTTTGTGTTTTTTTACACATTTGAAATCATCAATCAATCAATCATTGTTAGGCAACCATTAGAAGAAACTTGGAAGCACTGGACGGTCGTTTCGTCCTTGTATGAGACTCATCATCAGAAAATAAGATTACACACAACATACTACTTAATTTATGAATAAATTTATTTTAAAAAAAACAAACAGCATAATTTCGTTTCCCATTACAAAATAATAAAAAAAAAGAAACCCAATACTACTGAAATACTTATCTAAAGTAGTATGTAGGAAAAAAACAAACTACCCGCTTCCCCCCCCGAAAAAAATTTTAAAGAAGAACAATATCATGATTACAATTTTGAAAATATAAACTAGAGAACATCAACTACTTACTACACACTAACCGGTGTTATCAATGAAATGAAATCAAATTAAATCTTGAACAAATAAAGTAAATTCATCATAGTGTGATGGCCATCGTTGTTAATTAAGCATATCAATATGATTACGGGGAAATAATCCACCATACTACATAATATATACCAGCTGCATTCTTCCACTTCTAGAAGGCACCACATTAAAACACACACACGGAAAAAGGCGGTCGAAACAAACAAAACATGTTCTAGGAGAACAATAAGAGGAAAAAGGAAATGAGAGCGCCTCCATTGATCAATAACAACAACCACCACCAACTTGAAGAACATAAATTCAGAATTTCGCTGAAGAAAAATTATCATCACAAGATATAATAATAATAATAATAATGTGAGAAAAAAGAAATAAAATAAAACAAAACAAAAGAGAGCACCATATCATTGTTAAAAATAAATCATTTCACAATTAAAAAACACACACATTGAACATTGGACATTGGACATTGAACGCACTGAACACATTGAATTGTGTTGTTCAATATGTTCAATGAAAATGATTGGTTGGTTGGTTGGTTAGTTAGTTGATTTTGACACTTTATCAAGACGACGTTGAAGTTTTTCAGCTAATTCTGCACTGGCCAATGATGATGATGATGATTGATGAGTATTGTGCATTGACGAAGTATGCCCATTTGAGGATAATTGTTGTTGATGATGATGAGAAATTGAAGAGGATGAAGATGAGCAGCAAGTTGGTGTTTCGTGTTGCTGTTATTTTTAAATAAAGAAACAGAACAAAAAGTCATCAGCTGATTAGGTATGTTGTATAAAACATTACAACCAATAGATTTCAGATTCGAACGCTGTTTCAGTTAAATCACTTTTTAATAATTGTTAAATAGTTTCAGTCTGTCGGGGAAATTAGATCCCCAGAACTCACTTGATAAAGGTTCTAATTTTGGATTTTTTTTTCCTTTTGCGCATAAGCTGCTCAGTTGACCTTGAGATTACATTTCCCACTCGGAAAATCCTTGGCTGTCATTGGTTGATGTATTATTTTAGTACGCTATTTTTGTGGCTCTCTCAAAGGACATTGCTATCATGCAGATGTTATGCCTGCACGTAAACACGTCAACTTGATATACTTGAACTATTACGAGTTTACCTAGTCGGAAAACGAGAGCGAGGATCGAGAATCCGGCGACACGACATGCTACTCAAATCCGATTATCCCAACCCCCATATTGAGTAAAAATAAGAAGACTTGAATGTGAAGTAGAACCTGTATCCTACAAGTCCGAATCCAGAAGAGAATCAGGATCCCGGACTAGGGATCCGGGACCGGGTCCTGGTCCTGGTCATAAAACGTTACAGATAATGCGTATTTATACATTTTGGTTGAATAGGAAACAGCATCGAAGTCTGTGACATTGACAGTTAAGACGACCAATACGAAGCAACATTTGAAGTGACATTGATAGTCAGGACAACCAATAAGAAACAACATTGGAGCACGTGACATTGATATCTAGGATGACCATAAAATTGACCAGTAGGAATTGACCAATAGGAATTGACCAATAGAAATCTCTTAGGCTATTGGATGTGAATATCCCTAACAGTATAAATAAGCTCGATTTGTGTACTTGTCGACCTCATATTTTCTGGGTGCTTGTAAAATAACACTCTGTACACATTATCAAAACTTCTCGATGTTGTATGAAATATTGCAACCAATAGATTTCAAGTTCAAACGGTGTTTCGTTTAAATTAATTTAAAGAAACTTTAGAAAAATTATTCAAAATGTTTAAAATTCTTTGAAAAATTCGCATGTACGACTTTACGATAAGTTGAACGTACAGTGAAATTAGCCAAACTAAAATATGCCATCAATTCATGAAATCAGTGACCATTGAACTAAGTCATGTTAATAGGCGTAAACTAAATGATTGGGTTTATTTCACTATAAATAGTTTTGACTCCAATATATCGTGTCTCGTCACTTACTTACCTACTTACACCTGTTATCCCCCAATGGAGCATAGGCTGCTGATCACTATTCTCCAGCCTACTCTATCCTGCACTCCTCTTTCCAGTTCTATTCAATTATTGTTCATTGTTCTTATATCTGTCTCTATTTATCGGCACAATTTGTTCCTTAGGCCTTCCTCCTCTTGTCTTGTGAGGCACTTATGTGTCTTATCCACTTGCAAAGCTTCTTCCTGATTTCCTCCTCCACTGGAATCTGATTCGTTCTTTCCCATAGTAGGTTGCTGTTCATGATGTCTGGCCAACGAATCCGAAGTATTTTACGTAGACAAGCTGTTAATAAACACTTGTATCTTGTGAATGATAGCTTTCGTAGTTCTCCAAGTTTCCACTCTATACAGTAGAACTGTCTTGACATTTGTACTGAAAGTTCTGATTTTGGTGTTTGTTGACAGTTGTTTTGAGTTGTAGATGTTGTTTCATTGTAGAAATTCAGCCCTTGCTTTGTCGATCTGCTCATCAATTATGCTTCTCAGGTATGTAAGGATTTTTACGTCCTCTAAGGCATCCCAATCAAGAATGATTTAGTTGGCGCATGTTGTGTTGTATCGAAAGATCTCGCTTTTCCCTTTGTGTCTCGTCTACGATGTACTCTAACAGATTAATTCTCCTAGTATTACTACGAATTTACTCGAAAATAATCTTAAAAATTAGCAGAACTGCAGGGTTCGTCACTAGGTACGCTTGACGAAGCTATTACGAGTTCACCTTAGTCAATAAACGCGAATGAGACAATGAACCAGCGATCAGGTAGGCTACCTTAAATCCAAAGCTGATGATAAAAGGCTTTGTAAGCATAGGAAGTATTTTCTACAAACACCCAGCAATCACAATACAATCAAGCATACAACTCTCGTTTATTTATACAACATAGAAACATCCTTGGGACAGTTAAGAAAATAGCACGCACACTAAAATACACATCAGCCAATCACAGCCATGGATTTTCGTGGTGGGAAATGAAATCTCATAATCAACTGATCGTCCTATGCTCGCAAACGTGAAATCTAAAATAAGTCATTTATCAAGCGAGTTCTGGGGATATAACATCCCCAACAAGAACACCAGTTATTGTGTATTGTTAGTGATTTATGGAATCCATAAACACATGAAAGACAATCATATCAGACAGTAAGTGTGATGATGAATAATAGTTGTTTGCAGTATAGCACAAGTGTATCTATCTATTCCTTGTCTCTTTGCTCTAATGCTAAGCTTCATGGATTTATATTTTCGTACACCTTGTAAAAAGAAATACTTATCTACTAGACATGATGCAGCTGGAGGATGTGGAATTCGCAGATGATCTGGCTCTTCTATCACACAAGCAACAACAAATGCAAAGAGAAGAAAACCAGTGTAGCCTCAGCCTCAGAAGCTGCAGCACGTCTCAAAATACACAACGGGAAAAGCAAGATTTTCTGATTCAACACAACATGCACCAATCGAATTACACTTGATGGAGAAGCTTTGGAAGAGGTTAAAACCTCTTTACACATCTGGGAAGCATCATTGATGAACAAGGTGGATCTGATGCGACTGTGAAGGCACAGATCGACAAAGCAGGGGTAGCATTTCTACAAATGAACAACACCTCAATCTCATAACAACTACTGACAAACACCAAAGTCATAATTTTCAATACAAATGTCAAGACAGTTCTACTCCACAAGACGGAAACTTGGAGAACTATGATAGCCATCATCCAGAAGATACAAGTATTTATGAACAGTTGTCTACGCAAAATACTTCGGATTCGTTTTCCAGATACTATCAGAAACAACTTACTGTGGAACAAAACAACACTGGATGACTGTTTCTGCCTATAATGGGACTAGCTCATCAGCAACGTACATCCATGACCACTGCTACTAGCAGGATTCGAACCCCAGGACCTACGGTATTGCGCGCGCGCGAACACTTAACCCCTGGATCACTAAACCGGCATCCAGCAGCGTTAATGTCTATCAAGTCTGATCAATTTAGGGAATTAGCTCATTATTCGACCTCTGTGTGTGGCAACGAAAACTTGAACTGATGTACAGGTACGTACGTACATACGTACAAAGTCATTCCGACTGCCTAACTGACTGAAACAACTGTTCAAATTTATCATGATTATGTCAAAATGAAACCAGAAAAAATAAAAACGTAGAAATATATATTATGTACTGCGTTGTATGATAGATACACCAGAGAAAAAGTAAGTAAATAAGTAAGTAAGTTTTATAATGACAGATAGAAGTTTACAAAAAGTAAAAATAATTCTAATTGGACATTAAAACATTTAAGATGGATTAGAAAATGAGTTTTTCTGTTTATCTGTTTGTTTGTTTACTTGTTTATTTGTTAACATTTTCAACATTTTCATACATCATTAGTAGTAGTATTGTGGTGCGTGCTACTTATAAGTAGTATATGACGCGAGTGTAAACTTAATGTCTGGCAGAAGAAGATGGGGGAAGATCAAGAAAGGGAGGAAGAGTGGGAATACAATGGAATTTGTATGAAACGCATGAATGAGTGAATTGTCAGACAATGGATTGATGAATTGGATTGAAGATTTGCAAATTAACCGTTTACGATATGGTTTTCCTATTTTACTGAGTAACTTTGTAATTTTCGTTAAATACAATTCGGTTGACCTCACCTGTGTTTTCCTTCACTACACTTCTACTATTACTGCTACTATTACTATTACTATTACTATCTATTAATGAGAGCCAACATGAAGATGAGACAGTTGTTTAGTGTTTCAAGTTTTCAATGACAATGTGTCCTATATATAACATTGATCAATTAGTTGTTCAATGAAATTTAATAGATATTTACAACATTAAAACAAACAGTTAAGTATGTTAAGCAATTTTTCAAATTGTATTCAGTACGTGCCTATACGTACGCACACACAGTATGTGTTGTTGCATGTAAAACCTAACAACTTATCAATAAATCGAGGTAGATAATGTTTAATTAGGAAAGTGTATTATTACATTTTTGTGAAATAGACAACGTCGGATGATGGTTGGCTCAGTGGTGCTGTTAGGTTCTCGTCACTAGGTATGCTTGAATGCTATTACGAGTTCACCATAGTCGATAAACGCGAACAAGACAATCAACCAACGTCCAAGTAAGCTACATTGATCCGAAAAAGGGGCAAAAGAGAAGTCTTGATATAGGCGTAGAAGGTATATTCTACAAACACCCAGCAAGCAAAATGCAATCAAGCACACAACTCTCGTTTATTTATACATCATAGAAACGCCCTTGGGACAGTCACAAAAATAGCACACTAAAATGACGAAGCATCCGATCACAGCCAATGATTTTCCTAGTGGGAAATGAAATCTCAAGGTGAACTGATCAGCCTATGCTCGCAAAAGTGAAATTTAAAATTAAGGCATTTATCAAGCGAGTTCTTGAGGTCTAAACATCCCCAAACACAGCGTTATTCAAATTTCAATAGATTGAAGTTGTTTCTTTTTGTTTGTTTGATTTATTTATAAGAACAATTAATTAATTAAATAATTAAAAATAAATAAATTTCACACATTTGAAATCATCAATCAATCAATCATTGTTAGACCACCCTCATTAGGAACCTGAAAGCACTGGATGGCCGTTTCATCCTGGTATGGGACTAGTTCATCAGTAGTGCGCATCCATGATAATACCGAAGGTCCTGGGTTCGGATCCTGTGAGGTGCAGAAGTCGTGGATGCGCATTGCTGATGAGTCCCATACCAGGACGAAACGGCCGTCCTACAGTGCTTCCATGTTTCTAATGGTGGTCTAACAATGATTGACTGATGATTTCAAATGAGTAAAAAATCGCAAACCTCCAAAACTGTGCCCCAAAATAAATTTCAGTTATATACAATTTATATATATATATATGCAAAACGAAGTCATTTAAACAAACAAACAAACCATTTTATTTAATAATTGTTTCTTTTCGATTAATTCACGTTTCCAATTCGGTACAAGACCCCATTTTTTTAATTCATCCTGTAATATAAATAATTAAGTAAATTAATTAATTAACTAATTCATAGTGATATTTTTCAATAATAATAATAACGATAATTATGGCTCCTGTTAGTGTTATACATTGAGTACAATAATATTTCAACAAAATTAGCTTTACGAAACATTTAGTAGTGATTGACAGTTAGTTGGAAGTAGTAAGCAGTTCAATCATCAATATTTTATCATCAACGTTCATGCTTTTCTTATCAGCTAATCAAAAATATCACGGTATATGTTGCGACTTGCACATGCTCTTATTCATCATCAGGTCGCATCAAATGGTCGGAAAAATGAAAAAATCATTACCCGACATGAGACAAAGTGTTATATAACAGTCTTTGAGCCTATTCGCATCAAGCTGGACTGCATATCTTACTCTATCCTATGCCATACTATGTGTATACCATACGATGCTATACTGCTGCTGAAGGTTTCTTATGAGACCAGAAGTTCGTTGTGAACATTGTGGATGGTTTGTGATTGCTTTGGCAGGTATTACTAACAGTCCTTATACAAAATTGATTAGCAAGGTAAGCGATTTCATTGATACTACTGGCGCTGGTTGTGATGCTTTTCAATATAAACTGATTCACAACAGGAAAATCCTTGACTGTCATCGGTTGATGGATTATTTCAGCAGGCTATTTTTGTGGCTCTTCCAAGGACGTTTCTATCATGTATAAATAAGCTCGATTTGTGTGCTTGTTAACCTCGTATTATCTGAGTGCTTGTAGAATACACATTCTACTCCTTTTCAAGACTTCTTCATATAGTTAGCCAGGCTGGAGACAAACGGATTATATTAGTCTACTGTGTCATCGCATTATTTGTCTTCGCTCCGTTTACCCAGTAAGGTAAACTTGTAATAGTTTCACTAACTGATGAGCGTATCAGTTAGTGACCCAATCTCGTAGAAAATAGACTCGCTAAAAAAACGCTAACCGGAAAATAATCATTCAAACGTATTGACGTTGAAAAAAAATACCGAACAGCCGACAATAGATTTTCTCTTCCATCTTCTTGTTCAAGCAGCCAGTTTAGGCGGTTAGTACGCCTGGAACCCCTCTGGGGCGACTGCCAGTTCCAAGCCCAGCCGAGTAAAGGAAGAAGGTTGGGCATGGGGGTTAGTGACCCCACCACGTGGAAAACTAACTCACTGGAATAACGTTAACAGTTGCCGAAAAAAAGAATACCGGACAACACCCACATTGTCGTCATAACAAGAAATTCTTAACAACTCCGCAGTATACACATACACACACATATACATATAGACATATAGACATAAAGGCATACTTACTGCATAACTATTTGCTGCATCTTGATTTTTTCGTTTCAACTGATGAATTTTCCAATCAGGTAGACCAGATGAAATTGGATGATAACCAGGGATTTGATTAGCATCAACTGAAATATTCAAAAATGTTGTTGAATAAAATGAATAATAGATAGGGAGTGAGTGTGAGAGAGTGAGTGTGTGAGAGAGAGAGAGGAGAGAAATAGGGAGAAACAAGCTTTAATATGCATGAAAACAATGAATTATATCAGTATTGTAGTAAATAAACAAGCGTAGTTGATCAATGTTAAAATTAAGGGATTAGAGAGTCGATAAACTAAAGGCTTAGGCTTAACACGATTAGTCTGTCAATTCACTGTTAAAAAATTTCACAAATCTGAGAAGTATTTTTTAGAAATCATCAGTCAATTATTGTTAGACCACCATTAGAAACCTAAAAGCACTGGACGGTCGTTTCGTCCTGGTATGGGACTAGCTCATCAGTGGCAGTGCGCATTCACGATAATACCGTAGGTCCCGGGTTCGAATCCTGCGAGGTGGTGCAGGAGTCGTGGATGCGCACTGCCACTGATGAGTAGTCCCATACTAGGACCAAAACGGCCGTCTTTCAGTGCTTCCAGGTTTCTAATGAGGCTGTCTAACAATGATTGATTAAGGATTTCAAATGTGTGAAAACACTAATTGCCATAACTCTAATTGAAAATAATATGTTTAGGTTATGATGAACTTTTAGTGGCTATGTTCAATTCGAAGTAGAACTGTTGACCACTACTATCGTGGTTTGTATGATTTGACTTTACTATTTGGGACGAACAAATGAGAATGTGCCATGAAATAAATCTCTCTTCTTCAGTTTCTGTATATCATGTGCTTAGGTGAACCGGAGTTTATGCGACGGCAGTAATAAGAAGTCGAATACGAATTTAGTTGAATGAGTTCATTTCATGCAATCTTGTTCATGCAGGACAAACATGAGAATGCAAAAAGCGTGTAAACAAAGAGAAACGAAGTGGAGAAGGCAAGTAAGTCAACTCGATGAGATGAGGAATGACTAAGTGTTTACAGTCAGACCAAAATAAGCTCAGTACATGTGATATGAGGAGTAAACAATGCACATACGCATTCCGACAAAAACAACCCAGATTTTAAACGAATAATTTTTTCAGTTGTAGTTATAAAGATCAGTGTTTTTTTTGCACACTGGAATTATCAATCAATTATTGTTAGACCGACTACCAACCAAAATCAAAATCAGGATTTTCAATACAAATGTGAAGACAGTTCTACTGTATGGAGCGGAAATTTGGAGTATTACCAAAGCCATTATCCAGAAGATACAAGTATTTATTAACAGCTGTCTAGCCAAAATACTTCGGATTCGTTGACCAGACACGATCAGCAACAACTTACTGTGGGAAATAACAAACCAGATTCCAGTGGAGGAGGAAATCAGGAAGAAGAGGTGGAAGTGGATAGGACACACACTACAAAAGCACCTAACTGCGTAACGAGACAAGCCTTCACTTAGAACCCTCAAAACAAAAGCGAAAGAGGAAGGCCAAGGAACACAATACGCCGAGAAATAGAGAAAGATATGAGAGGAATGAACAAACATTGGACAGAACTGGAAAGGGAAGCCCAGGACAGAGTTGGTTGGAGAAAACTGGTGTGCTGCCTATGCTTCTTTGGGGGGTGACAGGCGTAAGTAAGTAAGTAAGTATCATTAGAAGAAACCTGGAAGCACTGGACGGCCGTTTCGGTTCTAATATGGGACTCATTAGTGGCAGTGCGCATCCACGAATAATTAACAAGGTCGATAGATGAATGAATAATGACTCGGGTAGAAAACAGATCGGACAAGTCCTGTGAGTTCAACATACTTGTATGCAAACACACTAGAAACTCTGTCATAGTATCCAACTACCGATCTTTACGTACATACGAATCAGTCTTTTATCAGTTGTGATTCTATTCAATATAAACTGATTCTCATTTTAAATTATCGGTAAACACTATGTGTAACTCCCTACAATACTCAACGTCATAGTAGCTGATGTTAGCCTACTACGATCATTAGAAACTTGGACGGACTGAATAGCCGTTTCGTCCTACTACGGGATATATTAACAGTGCGCAACCACAACCTCATACGAGCAAGCAAAACACAGGACCTTTGATCACACGCATGATGGATAGCTTAACCTCTAGACCACTGAGTGGGCGCGTGACGGTGTTCATGTTTAACTTCAATCAATCAACTATATTACTTCCTCAAACGCCCCGGCACTGCCGAGAGTAGTAAGAGTAAATTATCTGTCTTCACTCTGAATGCGCTCATACTTATATGCATGTATTGCCACTATCAAGGAACTCCTACTCGCTGCCACCTTGACGTGGTGGTCGGACTTGACTATCGTGATGATCCAACACAGCTATATTTGCTGGAACATATGTTCCTGTAGGTTCTACCATGCCAGACAAGTCGATTGGATAACGATGAGACTAAAAGCAACTACTCAAGGTCTGAGGGCGATGTCGTACTGCTGACTGTGATGGAGAGGTGCGACAGCAGCAAGGTACTTCCCTCGGACAACTAGCATCTTCAGCGATGCTGCCTTCTCACAAGGAAGGAAGGATTAGAAAAGGTTGACCCCAAAAATGTCGCACCTCATCTTACCTCACAGATTTCCGTCTCCGTCGGTAAGGGCTTTTTCAAGAGTGGAGCTAATCCTCAAAAATGCTTTCATAAAAAGGTCATGCGTGACTGGCACGAAGCAGTTGTCCCTTTGACTCTGCGGTCACGCACCCAGGTCGTTTAGACCAACACTAATCTATCTTCCTTTTCAGGTCCCTCAAGAAAACAACCTACCACGGAGTGGGAAGCCGGGAATATACAACCGCCCTCATACCCGTAACAGCACACGAGACCAAATTGATCAAAAACACTCGCTGCTTTCTCATGGAACAGATATTGCTTACGAAATTCAGAGGATGAAAAGCAAATATCCGGAAAGGGCTTAAGCCGGGTAAGGTGTTGAGCTTGGAGAATCTATCTGGGGAAATAAGATAGTATTGATTCCAAACTAATGGTGCATATTCGCTCCAGGATGCAGATGCAACAACAACTACACACTTCCAGATGTTGCTCCATTGTCTTATGGATTACAGCTGTAGATCAAATTCTCATGTTATGGTCTCCCTTAAAAGAATCACCATTTGGCTTCAATTTTTGGCACTCAATATAGCCAGTATCCTCAACACATTCACAACATTTAAAAACAACAATATTTGACATAATTAAAATCTGCATTACGGGGTTGTGTAGATTGTTAAGTTGCACATTTTTGAGAACATGAATCGATCCATGGTAGACCACTATTAGAAATCTAGAAGCACTGGACAGGCGTTGCGTGCTGGTATGGGACTCCTCAGCAGTGCGTACCCACGACTCCTGCACCCCGCAGGATTCGAACCCACGACCTTCGGTGTCGCGCGCGAACGCCTTAACCGAATCCACAAATTTACCAAAGAAACTCAGGGGAAAATCAAAAACTATCATCGCATAATTTCATTAAAAACTAACCAATATTGAATTCATTAAATATAGCCAATGTTTGTGCAGACAAATTCATTGATTGTATTATATCCACAAATGATGATGAATCTGAGCAGTAATAAAAATAACAATAGAAATAATTGTTAGTTATTTTCCATAACTAATTGTAGTTATATCATAACTAACCAATCAAATTGTGATTTAAGCGCCCACCACGTGATCTGATCTGATCTGACATGTCTGTAAATTTTGTTTGTTGTAAATGACCTACAAATTGAAGGTCATTATTATCTTATTAGTATTGATGTGACCCATCATAACCGTACTACTCATTTCCATAAGACACGATATATTGGTCGGTACGTTCGCTCGTCTTACTTGAATATAATTGTAATTTCCTTATTTATTGTACTAATTTAATTGTATTTCTTATGTTTAGAAATAGATAAAGTTTAAAGCAAAAGTTGATCTTGTTCTAACTGTAGCTTTCCCATAGACTCACTCTGTGCTTGCCAATATTGTGTTTACCGTTGTAGAATTACATCTGTAGGATAAATTAAATCCTACAATAATCATTATTATAACTTTTATAGTAGAGATTGTCGTTTTGACACATTCAAAAATCATGAATTCAGCCAGTATTGTTAGACTAATATCTAACATTAGAAAATTGGTAAACATTTAAAGAGGACTGGTTCGTTCTGGTATGAGACTGATTAATCAGTAGCGCTACGTATCGATGACTCCTGCTACTCGTAGGATTTTGTTACGAATGCACGTAAACATGTCATTTGATAAGCTTGAATTATTATGAGTTTACCTTGGTCAGTAAACGAGAGTGAGGATAGATGCTCCGGCGACAAGACATGCTACACTAATCTAATTGTTCCAACCCTCCATATTGTGTAAACGAAGAAGACTTGATATGAATTAGAACTTGTATTCTACAAACACTATACAAACACGGACTAGGGATCCGGGTCCCGGTCATAAAACGTTACAGCTGATGCGTATTTATACTGTTAGGTTGAAAAGGAAAAAACATTTGAAGTCTGTGACATTGACAGTTAGGATGACCAGTAGGGAACAACGCCAGACCAAAACACGGCAGAAATCCATGAAATCACTGGCAAGTGTACTGAGTTATGTTGGTAGATATAGGCTACCTGATTGGGGTCCACGAGACGAAAGTCATCAATGGTGCAGGTGCATTCACTCTTTGCGTCTCCCCAAATTCTAATCTTCTGAATTCGTCAACACCTCCACCTTTGTCTTTCTGAACTTATCTCACTGAATTATACTTGTTGAATAATATCTTCAAATCCTAATCTTCTCCATTACTGCGAATACTCCTACTATCTCTACCACTATGGGATTTGAATTGACAATTAAATCTCTGTGTGCTGATGTGGTACGACAACCTGAACTGATGTACTCACGTACAAAGTTCTACGTTGTAACTGACTCACTGAATGGGAAACAATATTGAAGTACGTGACATTGATATCTAGGACAATCATAATATTGACCAGTAGGAACTGACCAATAGAATTAGACTTACAGAAATAATTCTCTTAGTATATTTGATGAATATCTTAACTGATTTGGACCTAGGACCTATGAATTTGCGCGTGAACGCTTAACCTCTGGACTACTGATTCGGCGAAATCTAACAGTGTTATTGCCGAATAACTCTGATCAATCTAAGGATCTAGCATAACCTCACTCATTGTCTCCAGTTGATAACTGCCTACACCCAACAGGGTCCTATACTAGGATGAAACGGCCGTTTAGTGATTGCAGGTTTCTAATGTGGTAGTCTAACAATGATTCACTCATGATTTCAATGTGAAACTCAATAACTTTTAAAATTCCATAAGAGTTCAAAACAAATGTTTTCGTTTAGTATAAAAATTCAAATAATGATTGAACTCAAGATTTTCACATTTCACAACCCAGTGAAGTTAATGCTTTTTGCAAAACTAGGATATTCTTTAACATCGATCAATTTATTAGACTGTTCAACTACCTTAAAGAAAACAAGTCGTGGGCCGTCAAATGCCTTGGTAAGATCAGGAGTGGGGTCTCACTCATATGTTCATGGAAGTTCTACTCATTGTTTTCTCATGGCAGGGTGTGGTTTACGAAGTAAATAAGATGGAAAGCGAGTCTGTGGCATCCAAAACTAGTTAGGTGGGTATGGAAGGGGGAAACGTCGACCTAGGGCAGTTGGAAAACCTTGATTCCAAACCACGATCCTGACGGAACTAATAACGTATGAACTAATTTTCAGTTACCTGACTTTTCTCCACTAACATGTCAATTAGAATTTGAGATCGAAGGCTCGGGATGTAGCCTCCTGAGAAAACCACCTGGGGCGCTTGGGCTATTAATCCCATGATTTGTGTGTGTGGAACATAAATATTTAGGTGCCTCCTTAGTACCAATATTAAGAAATAAGAACAGGGAACCAATCAAAAGTGAGCGAATACGGTTCATTAGTATAATCCTTACAAATGGTTGAGTGAGAAAAAATATTATATTTTTCGCTACAGGGTTGTGAAGATTGTACAGATTGAATAGCTCAATGTTAGACCAACATCAGAAACCTGAAAGCACTGGACAGCCGTTTCGTCCTTGCATGGGACTCATCAGTAGTGCGGATCTATGACTCCGAGTAACGGGAATTAGATCCACGATATTTGGTCTTGTGCGCAGACCCTTAACCTATTGACCACCTGTGGTGAAGAAGAACACAGGTGAGGGCAACCGAATTGTATTTAACGAAAATTACAGGGTTACTCAGAAAAATAGGAAAACCATATCGTAACCGTTAATTTGCAAATCTTCAATTCATTGTCTGACATTTCACTGATTCATGCGTTTCATAGAAATTCCATTGTGTTCCCACTCTTCCTTTCTTGATCTTCGCCCATCTTCTACTGCCAGACATTACGTTGACACTCACGTCATATACTACTTATAAGTAGCGCGCACCACACACCGAGCTGGCATCCGAGAGGTGTAAATATCTAATTTCAGTCAATCAATGATACTGAGCGACCGCTATCGTTAGTCTTCAGTGGAAAACTACCTCATACTAGATGTAGTTGGATTCCACTAAGTCACGACATGTCACTAGAACTTCATAAAATTCCTTCACAAACTGGGTATGCACTGCTGATGAGTCCTAACACTAGGACGAAATACCCATCCAGTGCTTCCAGCCTTCCAATGCTTTAGTCTAATTATTGATCCAATTCATGATTTCAAATGAAACTCAACTCAACTTCATATGTGACAGACATATTGGAAATAACAACCCCCCCCCACTAATAACTACTACACTGACACAATTCTAATAGACAGAAAGACAAAGAGAATATTTGTCCACTCTGGACTTAAAAACGTATTTCTTTCAACAAACAACAATAAAAGGGAGAAATATCCAATTGTTTAGTTTCACTCTTTTCTGTTGGTCATTTTTTCTTTTACAAATGACCTTTTCAGGTCATCAGAGTGAACTTAAATCTAATTTCTTTAGAACGATAAAAACAAGCAATCCAATGTGATGACTTAGTTTTCTAAAGTGAAGAATGTGGTTGGTTTATTGAAACTATGAATCGATCATTGTTAGACCATCATTATGTAGTGGACGAGAACACAGATGGGGCAACCGGATTGTATTTAACGAAAATTACAGAGTTACTCAGTAAAATTGGAAAACCATATCGTAAATTGTTCATTTGCAAAATATCAGTCCATCATCATATCGAACTGGACTGTTCCTGTTGCAAACAACATCAATCCATTGTCACTCACTATTCATGCGTTTCATACAAATTCCATTGTGTTCTTCTAACTCTTCTTTTCTTGATCTTCCCCTCATCTTTTGCTGCCAGACATTACGTTGACACTCACGTCATATACTACTTATAAGTAGCTCGCACCACAATTAGAAAGAAACCTGACAGCAGTGAATGGCCGTTTCTTCTTAGTATAGGATTCATTAGCGCTGCGTATCCACTATCCACGTTCATGATGGTTGAACCCAAGACATTTGATCTTGTGCGTGAACGCTTCACCTTCTAGACTACTGGGCTGGCATCCAACGGTGTTAATGTCTAACTCTAAGCGATCTAAGATATTGTATAACCTCACTCACTGTCTTCGATAGGCAACTGACTACATCCGACAAGGTTGAATTCTACTGATCATGGCTTCTTTTCATTAAAAGAACTCTCAGGATTTCTTCATGCAGTTAATCACTAGTCAGTATATTTTTGTACAGTGATTTTCATTATTTCAATGAAACTCAACAATCTTCACAACTGTATCATGAAAATTTATACTTCTTATCATAAAAAATTTTGGATGATGAGTGGTTCGCAGGAAAATTTTTGTTTCCATAATTTATTAGTTAGTACTGATCACAGTAAAGAGTGATTTGTATTCTTTGATAGTTTAAAATTCGATCTGCGTTTTTTCTTAGTGAGTTGGTTTTCGATGGGATAGGGTCACTAACCCTACGCCCAACCCTCCTCCTTTGTCCGGTCAGGATTGGGACGGGCAGTAGACCAGGGAGGGCTCCAGATGGCGTTCATCCTTTTTTCCGCCCAACCATTATCATGCTTTATTTTACTAGATAAAAAAACCTTTAAATCACTGAGATAATTCAAAGCTTCGATAGTAAGATTAGATTAAATTGAACCCGAAAATTTGAATGAACAATGCATTTCTGGATAGTATAATAGATAAGAATATATTTAATTGGTAAATATCAATGACTGTCAAAACGTCTACTTCACAAGTCCATCTTAGTCGTTAAACGAGAGTGAAGACAAATGATCCAGGCCCCACTAAGACGAACAAGTCTGGACAAGATGTAGAAAGTGTATTCTACGAGCACCCAGAAAATATGAGGTTCACAAGCACACAAATCGAGTTTATTTATACATGATAGAAACGTCTTTGAGAGAGCCACAAAAATAGCATACTAAAATACTACATCAACCAATGATAGTCAAGGATTTTCCCGGTGGGAAATGTAATCTCAAGGTCAACTAATTAGGCCATGAATAAAATCCAAAATTAGGACCTTTATCAAGTGAATTCTGGAGATCTAACATCCCCGACAGTATTATGATTTCGCAACTGATTGATTCAAGTTGGACATATGTTAAGTGTTCGTGTACGCGAAAGCGAACATCTCAAGTTCGGTTCCCTTAGGCGAAGTCATAGGGTGTGTAGTGGTGAGTAGTTGTATATTAGACAGAATAAGTCATTCAAAGCATCCATGTAGTAGCTGTCTACATTAGAGTATTATGGAGATGACAGTTTTACCTTGAAATTATGAATGAATCACTGTTAGGCAAACATTAGAAGCCTGAAAACACTGGACGACCGTTTCATCGCAGCATGGGACTCATCAGTAACATTGCGCAATCTACAACTCCTGCTACTCACAGGATTTGAACTCAGGACATTCGGGTTTGCGTTTGAACGCCTAACCTCAGCGTACGCTTACGCAAAATCATTAGATTGACCAGAGTTAGACATTAAAAGTGTTGGATGTCAGCTCAGCGGTTTAGAAATCAAGCGTTTGCATGCAAGACCCAACGTCCTATGTTCGAACCCTGAAAGTTGCAGCAGAAGTCATGGATGCGCACAGTCAGTCAGTCAGTCAGTCAGTCAGTCAGTTGCAACGTAGAACTGTTACTAATGAGTCCAATATCAGGACGAAACAGCCGTTCAGAGCTTGCAGGTTTTGTCCAATAGTGCTGTCTAGCAATTATTGATTTCAAGATCAATCATTTAGGAAAAAAGACTCAACAATCCTAATACTGATGATAATAATAATAATATTAGTAGTAATGAACTTACTTGATGAAGTATCCGATGATTGTTGATTAACAACAACATTCGAATTCACCGGGTGATTTTGTTTTATCGGTTGACTTTGAACAGGATGATGATGAATGACAGTAGTTAAATGTGAAGAATGATTATGATTTGATTGCTTCGATAATTCATTATTTGGTAGGATTCCTATGATAAGGGTAAGAATAGACAAACAAACTATCAAATGTAATCAAATATATGTACATCCAGTGATAAACGATGCTACTGAATTGTAGTGAATGAGTCCCGACCGAAGCTGCTACCTTGACGTGGTGGTCGGGCTTGCCTATCCTGATGACACAACCGAGCTATATTGGCTGGAACATATGTTCCTGAAGGTTCGTTCTACCATGCCAGGCAGGTCGATTGGAGAACGATCAGACTAAAAGCAGCTACTCAAGGTCTGAGGGCGAAGTCGTACTGCTGATTGCAGAGGGGTGTGACAGCAGTAGGGTGTTTCCCTCGGACAACCAGCATCTGCGGCGATGCTGCCTTCTCACAAGGAAGGAAGGGTTAGAAAAGGTCGACCCTAAAAATGTCACATCTCACCCTACCTCACGGATTTCCGTCTCCGTCGGTAAGGGTGCCCACTAAGGGCCTTTAGGAGCGGAGCTAATCCTCAAAAAACTTTTCTTAAAAAGGCCGTGCGTGACCGGCCTAAAGCAGTTGTCCGTTGGGCTCTGCTGTCGCGCACCCAGGTCTCTAAGACCAACACTAATCTATCTTCCTTTTCAGGTCCCTCAAGAAACAACCTTGCACGGTGTGGGCAGCCGGAAAGTGACAACCGCCCTCATACCCGTAACAGCACACGAGACCAAATTGGTCAAAATCAAATCCTTGAATTGAATGAGTTGTAAGGTAAGATTCAGTACGTATATACACATTCGTACTACAAGTTATCATATCATATTAGTGCAAACAAGTGTGATGATCAGTTCAAATCCAATGGTACTCTACATAAAGTGTTATATTCGTCACTAAGTATGCTTGAAGCTATTACGAGTTCACCTTAGTTGATAAACGCGAACGAGATAATGAACCAGCGTCCACGTAGGCTACCTTGAATCCCAAGCTGTAAATACAAGGCTTTGTAAGCGTAGAAAGTCAATTCTACAAACACCCAGCAATCACAATACAATCAAGCACACAACTCTCGTTTATTTATACATCATAGAAACGTCCTTGGGAGAGTTACGAAAATAGCACACTAAGATACACAGCAGTCAATCACAGCCATTGATTTTCCTGGTGGGAATCGAAATCTCAAGGTCAACTGATCAGCCAATGCTCGCAAACGTGAAATACAAAATAAGGCATTTATTAAGCGAGTTCTGGGGATCTAACATCCCCAACATAAAGGCAGCTTAAACCAGAGCAGATAGTTTTCTTAGGAACCAATTCACGAATCCTCTGACTTACAGATTCAATCTACAAGGCAGTGGATATTCGTAAGTTATTAGTATTCGGTAAACGGTGTCTATGATGCATTGCTCGTATATCATGGAACCATCGAGTAAGAGGATGGCAAATCAATTGACGAAATAGAGAATCTTGAGTCGGTTAGGACATGTGTTGTGTATGCCTAACCGTCGACAACAGCGATGAGTGATGTGATCTGATGTACGGGTGAGCTGAAAGAAAGAGCTGTTGGCGGCCGAAACCAAAAACATTCCATGATAACTGAAATGAGACATGTTAGTAAATATAGACTTCCTAGTTGGGGGATCTGCGAGATAATCGTAACTGCTGGTTAGAGAATTTGAATGAAATGGCTAAAAATCGTTTGCAGTGGGTGCAGGTGCATCTATACTTTGTGTTCTCTTAATTCCTCTTTCTCTCATTAAATTTATTTCACTGGGATATACTCTTTGATGAATTTCTTCGAGCCCTAATCTTCTCCATTTTGTTCCGTCAGGATCCTGAAACTCATATACACCAACCAGTGGTTTGAAATCAGAGTTCACCAACTTCTCTAGGGTTGATATTCTTACCTACCTACCTACCTACTTAACAACCGTATTCAAGTGTCAAACATTGACCTTTCCAATTCTCAATTTAAGCAACAACACTTTAGTCACAAGAAGTCCTAGCAGTAGCTTTATATTCATGACCATATGTTAGGATATTCATCCAATATCCTAAGAGAATTATTGGTCAATTCCTATTGGTTAATTCCTATTGGTCAATTTTATGGTCGTCCTAGATATCAATGTCACCAGCTCCAATGTTGTTTCTTATTGGTTGTCCTAACTATCAATGTCACTTCAAAAGTTACTTCCTATTGGTCGTCTTAACTGTCAATGTCACAGATTTCGATACTGTTTCCTATTCGACCAAAATGTATAAATATGCATTATCTGTAACGTTTTATGACCACGACCAGGACCCGGATCCCTAGTCCGGGATCCTGATTGACTTCTGGACTCAGACCTCGTACTTTGTGGATGCTTGTAGACTACAGGTTCTACTTCACATCCAAGTCTTCTTATTTTTACTCAATATGGCGGTTGTTACGCTCGGATTAGAGTAGCATCTCATGTCGCCGGATCCTCGATCCTCGCTCTCGTTTTCCGACTAAGGTAAACTCGCCATAGTTCAAGTATATCAAGTTGACAGTTTACTTGTAGGCGTAAGTAACACCATACAAGAACATTTAGACAGGAAGAAAAAGAGAGGAAGAATAGACACATCTCACTCTCAGTTGTATCAGGTCATTTAGGCTCTCAATATATATTTATATATTGATAACATTATTCAATTCAATAAAGAACAGAAACACTCTTGCACAAATGAATAAATCAACTTACCAACATCAATACCACCAGAAGAAGTGAATGTTGTACACGGTGAATTTGTTTGGTGTTGTTGTACGGGAATGAATGTTGACGAAGCAGTAGGCTGATAGGATGAATTCATTGGCTTGGAACTAAAATATGAAAGAATTTTAAAATAAATTGTGTCCTCTTGAAAATTTACGACTTACTGAAACATTGAAAATGAATTTCATATGCGAGAATATTATCATTTGACAAATTACACTAATAGTATGTAGTGTAATAGTGTGGTGTACACTACTTATGTTCACATAAGTAGTATATGATATCAAACGGAAATCAAAAAACGTCTGACAGCAAAAGATTGAGAAGGAAAGAATGAGAACAGAAGGCAATTTGTAGGTAACGTAAAGTGAACTGAAGTCTGAACAGTCTAAATGAACACTGAACACTGAAATCTGAAACAAAAATAAGGATTAGTTTACAAATGATGATTTCACGGGAAGGTTTTGTACATATGCTTAACACCTCTGTAATATTCGTTTAAATATAGTTGTTGATGTCCTCACCTGAGTTTTTGTGCACAACAGTAGTATTTAAAACTAAATGATACCCATTATCTTCGGTGGGTAAATGCCTACCACCCGACAAAGTTGAACTAACTCCACACTGGTCATGACTTCTCACTAGAACTTGGAGAAATTTCTTCACGAAGCTGATCATCAATGAGCACATTTTTATGATTTTCATCATAGAGTTAAAATCACGAATCAAACATTATTAGACCACAATCAGATACCTGGAAACATTGGACGAAAGTTTCGTCCTCATATGGAACTACTCATCAGTGGGGCAGTGCGCATGCATGACCCCGTGAGCTGGGGTCATTTAATGACTGAATAAAACAACATTTACGTCAGAACTCGACTTTGATTTTGAAACTGATCGATTTTAGATGATTTATATGATACAATATGATTAATTTTTAAAATAATGGTGTTGGACAAAAAATCACCACATACGGTACTACTGATATCAAATATAAGTAGTTGAATGTTCATTGTTTATAAATTTGAATGATAATATATTAGAAATAATTTACAACAGTTTGTTATCAGTTATGTATTCCCTGTCTATCGTTTATACACTGAATAACTGAGTACAAGATATGATGTAATCAATTTCGAATTCAGTATTTGAAGAGGTCTAGTAATAAAATGATGAAGTTGAATGCTTGCTTGACAGTCATTCAGTCAGGTACAATGTAGAACTTGGTGAGTCGGTACGTACGTACGTACATCAGTTCAAGTTGCCACAACCACATTAGCATAGAGAGATGAAATTATCAGTTCAAATCCAATAGAAACTTGCAAGCACTGGACAGCCGTTTCGTCCTGGTATGGGACTCATCAACAGTGCGCATCCACGACTCCTGCACTTCACAGGATTCGAACCCAGGACCTTCAGTATTGTGCACGAACGCCTAACAATCAGACCACTGGACCGGCATCCAATGGTGTTAATGTCTAACTCTGATTGATCTAGGGATTTTGCGCGACCTCACCCAGGTCTTTGGTAGTTACTGCGTACACCTGACAGGGTTGAACTCCATTGGTCACGTCTTCTCAACAATCATTGATTGATGATTTCAAATGTGTAAAAACATAAACCTACAAAAGTGCACCAAAATATCAAACCCAATAGTTCAAGAAGTTGTACGGATCGAAAATACGATTTAAGAAGTTATAGTCCGGTGAAATAAATTAAAAAATCGAAAAAACGGTCATGAAGAATTGAGATTTATAAGTTGAGAGAAGGCAAAGAATGGATGCACCTAAGCTATTACAAACAACTTTGAGTCATGTCATTTCAAATTTCTAACCGCTAGTTACAACTGTATCGCAGACCCCGACCAGCTGCTAGTCTATACCTGTTAACATGACTCAGTTCAGTAGTCAGTGACTTCATGGAACTACTGCCATGTTTTTTCTTTGTTTGACCGCTCCTAGCTTTATTCCAACCTACTCCTACATCAAATAACATCAGTCATCGAGGCAATCGTTGGTTAAGCGTACACGTAACACATGTCCCAACCATCTGAATTGATGAAGATCCCCCTACTGCATGCTTGCTTAACAAACTTTGCTGAACCTGTCTTACTTACTTACTTACGCCTGTTATCCCCAATGGAGCATAGGCCGCCCATCAGTTTTGTCCAACCAACTCTGTCCTGGGCTTCCCTTTCCAGTTCTGTCCAATGTTTGTTCATTCCTCTCATATCTTTCTCTATTTCTTGGCGTAATGTGTTCCTTGGTCTTCCTCTTTTCCTTTAGCCTTGAGGGTTCCAAGTAAGGGCTTGTCTTGTGATGCCGTTAGGTGCTTTTGGTAGTGTGTGTCCTATTCACTTCCACCACTTTTTCCTGATTTCCTCCTCCACTGGAATCAAGTCTGCTCTCTCCCACAGTACGTTGTTGCTGATAGTGTCTGGCCAACGAATCCGAAGTATTTTGCGTAGACAACTGTTATTTAAACACTTGTATCTTCTGGATGATGGCTTTGGTAGTTCTCCAAGTTTCCGCTCCATACAGTAGAACTGCCTTGACATTTGTATTGAAGTGTGATATACTGCTCACTATTAATCCTAATTATATTGAAACCAGTTTTTCTTTGTTTTTAATTTAACACATAGATATTTAAAATGATAAATGGCCTTGAGTGAACCAATCAGAGTTAAGCTTAATGTCTCATGTATTTTGCGCGAAATTTAGATTTCAGCGGTAAATAATTTGTATCTTATTATTACGATTATTAACGAGTTAGAAATGAGCAATATATAGTGTTTTAAGTGCTTGAAATCAATAGAAGCATTTCCACAATGAAACCAGAAAGGCGAATTTAAGATGATGTTTATTTTTAGCTCTAAAACCAAGTTGTTCTCAAGGTAACCGATGTATTAATGTACTTGATGTAATTCAATGTACAGACAAAAGTGTTCAGTGAAGCTAGACAGTACTCAGAATGTTAGTGCTTAGTTCTTTAAGTTTGTACATAGAAGGTCGTTAAAACATTACAGCATAACTGATGTCATTCTGTGGAATACCGAACTTAGAACTGCAGCTTTAGTTATGATAACTAGCCCTAAACTTTTAGCATTCTAGCTAGTATCCGTTGCTGACAAAAACTCTACAGAGTGATAACCTTTGAGTACAAGGAACAGTTTGACATGTGACGGTTGATTATTCCAGTTCAAAACTATGTTTCTATTGGTATTTCGTTCTTTTGTGTGTTGTGAATTCCTTTCATAACCAGACAGCAGTTTTTGATTGGTTAATAGGTCAGTGTGTTCAAGGTTATTGGAATATTCTATTATAACCTCATTTTTTTGATTGGTTGATAGGTCAGTGTGTTCAAGGTTATTGGAATATTTTATTACAACCTTGTATGAACTTAATGGAATATTAGAGGATAAACTCACATATTTATTCATTTGTTTTAATAATCTACATTATTGAACTATTTCTTTTTTGGCATAAAACTAACTGATAGGTGTGGCAAATTTTAAAACTTTTATTAGTCATGAATTTAAAAATCTTTGTTTAAATCTGTTCAGCTTTCCATCATCATCATCATGCTGATACAATGTTGGGTGTTGTCGATTATTACACATTTTTTTTATGAAGAGGTTATTGATTAGTTAAGTTTCATTAAAATCATGAACTGATTAATGTTAGGCCGTCATTAGAAACCTGAAAGAATTGAACGGGTGTTTCGTCCTACCGTTGAACTCATCAACAATGCGAATCCACAACGTCGGGAGCGTGAATTCAACCTAGGGCCTACGGTTTCATGCACGAACGATTAACCTCTATACCACAGGGTGAATGTCCAACATAAGTCAATCCACAATAATGCGTGATCATCATCTGTTGTCTCAACACAGCTGAACTCCACCAGTGTAAAATCTTTTTGAAAGTAGGTCATTGTTAAGATATTGATCCAATATCGTACGATAATTTTTCTAATGGTTCCTATCGGTAGTCCTGACTGTCAATGTCACTTCAAATGTTGTTTTTGATTGGTCATCCTAACTGTCAATGTCACAGACTTCAATGTTGTTTCCTATTCGACCTAATTGTATAAATACGCATTATGTGTAACGTTTTATGACCAGGACCAGGAGCCGGTCCCGGATCCCTAGTCCAGGATCCTGATTCTCTTCTGGATTCGGACCTCATACTTTCTGGATGCTCAGGTTCTAATTCATATCAAGTCTTCTTCTTTTACTCAATGGGTGGTTGGTACGCTCGGATTAGAGTAGCATCTCATGTCGCCGGATCCTCGATCCTAGCTCTCGTTTACTGACTAAGGTAAACTCGTAATAATTCAAGCATCTCAAATGACCTGTTTACGTGCATACATAACAACCATGAACTGAGAAAAGTGAACAAATGTGGCATATAACCCTCACTAGACTTTAACACTAAGCATGTATTGTCCCCTTGAACAGATCAAATCATCCACACACCATACATAGTTACTTAGCCAGAATTATTTCTTTTCAACTTCATGTTTACTATCAACTAACAAATTATTGTACTTCAGTCTAACTTATCATACATATATTCTTATTTTGTGTATGCACTATTCTATGTTAAGAGTGCACATGGCCTGTTTCCTAGAATTTGGATAAACTAATTAACTTTTTTTTCTGCCCTAATTACTATTCACATGTCCGGTTAAAATCTTAGTTGTTTTTACTCAAATAAGTAAGTATGTGCATAGCTTACATCGTTTATTATATGTCTAGCTCATTATTTTTGGTCTGATTATAAATACTTAGACATTTTTCATCGCACTGAGTTGGCTCGACTGGCTTTCACCAATCTGGGTCACTTTTGGCCTTAGGTGAGATATTTGTTTGATAAACAATAAACAAGTCTACTACACAGCAGACTACTATATGGATGTGAAACATGGCTAGTAAGTGTAAAAGCTATTCATAGGTTACTGGTTTTTGATCAGAGGTATCGATCGCCAAAGCATTGCTCGTTTATCATGGTGTAGTGAACGAGAACACAGGTGAGGCAACCGAATTGTATTTAGCGAAATTACAGAGTTACTCAGTAAAATCGGAAAACCATATCGTAAACCGTTCATTTGTAAAATATCAGTTCATCATATTGAACTGGACTGCTCCTGTTGCAAAACATCAATCCATTGTCACTATTCATGCGTTTCATACAAATTCCATTGTGTTCCCACTCTTCTTCCTTTCTTGATCTTCCCCCATCTTCTGCTGCCAGACATTACGTTTACACTCGCGTCATATACTACTTATAAGTAGCTCGCACCACATTGGGACTATCGAGTATGCGAATACAATTGTTAGGAAAAGAATACTACGTAAGGATGGCAGATCAATAGATGAAATGATGAAATCCCGTCAGTCATATATGCCCAACCACCGACTACCTCAAAGAGCGATGATGCTTAGTGTTACGGGTAGGCTGAAAAAAAGATAGGGGCAACCAGACAAAAAGATGGCACAAATCCATGAAGTCACTGAGAAGTGAGCTGAGCATACTGCTTGGTTAGGGTCCACAAGACAATAGTAATCGACGGTTAGAGACCTTGAATGATATGGCTAAAAATCGTTTGAAATGGCTCAGGTGCATCCGCTCTTTGTGTTCTCTCAAATTATAATCTTCTGAGTTCCTTATAATAGTTTTTCTCGCCTTTTGAATTTATTTCACTGGTGAGATGCTCGCCAACTGATATGCTTGAAACTATTACGAGTTCACCTTACTCGGAAAACGAGAGCGAAGACAAATGGATGCAGTGACATGATAGGCTATTCTAATCCATTTGTCCCCGGCCCGGCTAACTAGATCAAGTCTTGATCAGGCGTAGAAAGTGTATTCTACAAGCACCCAGCAAATATGAGTTTCACAAACACACAAATCGTGCTTATTTATACATGATAGAAACATCCTTGAGAGAGCCATAAAAATAGCGTACTAAAATAAAACATCAACCAATGATAGTCAAGAATTTTCCGAGTGGGAAATGTAATCTCAATGTCGACTGAGCAACAACCCATGCACGAAATCACAAAAATCCAAAATAAGCACCTTCATCAAGTGAGTTCTCGGGATCTAACATCCCCGAAAACTGAGATATACTTTTCGAATAATAACTTTCTGCATTACTGCTAATACTGTTACTACCTCTGCCTAATATAGGATTTGGACTGACAATTTCATCTTCCTGTACTAATATGTTATGAGAACTTGAATTGATGTACGTACATACATACATACTGAACATTGGTGTTAGGATATTCATCCAATATCCTAAGAGAATTATTGGTCAATTCTTATTGGTTAATTCCAACTGGTCGTCCTAGTAGATATCAATGTCACGTGCTCCAATGTTGTTTATTATTGGTTGTCCTGACTATCAATGTCGCTTCAAATGTTGTTGCCTATTGGTCGACCTAACTGTCAATGTCACAGAATTCAATGCTGTTTTCTATTCGACCAAAAGGTACAAACATGCATTAACTGCAACGTTTAATGACCAGGACCAGGGCTCGGTCCCGGAACCCTAGTCCGGGATCCTGATTTTCTTCTGGATTCGGACCTCGTACTTTCTGGATGCTTGTAGAATACAGGTTCTACTTCATATCAAGTATTCTTATTTTTTACTCAATATGGGGGTTGGGATAATCGGATTTGAGTAGCATGTCGTGTCACCGGATCCTCGATCCTCGCTCTCGTTTTCCGACTAAGGTAAACTCGTCATAGTTCAAACATATCAAGCTGACGCGTTTACATGCAGGTGTAACAATTGGCTCATCAAATGTACATGTATAATACCAAACTCAACGTAAAAGGAATTTATCAATGTTAATTACTACTATTATTATCAAAATGCAAACCAAAACGGGAAAAAATCAAATCAACTCAACACTCAACTCACCATTTATCATTCATATTCAATGAAGATTTATAAGAATGACACATACTACTACTATTGGTAGCAGTAGTAGTAGTATTAGTAATAGGAGCAGACAGAGATGGATGCATTGTATTATTCACTGATGTGTCATGATTGTATTTTGTGCAATAATGATAATCATTATTTCCATTGGATAAATTTTTTGTCATCATGACCATCTGATATGATTGATTGACGATATTGGATGGCTATAAAACAAGAAATAAAAGTAAGAAATATAAACAAAACTTTGATGATGAATAATTTTGCGATTAGAGAGTTAATGAGATTATTGCTTGTACACATTTGAAATCATCAATCAACCAATCAATCATTGTTAGAACACCATAAGAAGAAACTTGGAAGCACTGAAAGACGGCCGTTTCGTCCTGGTATAGGACTAGCCCATCAATGGCAGTGCGCACCCTCGACTCCTGCACCACCCTGCAGGATTCGAACCCGGGACCTTCAGTCTTGCGCGCGAACGCCGAACCTATGGGCCACTGGGAGAGCATCGAACGGTGTTCATGTCTAACTCTGATTAATCTAGGGATTTCGCGCGACCTAATCCAGTAGGCAGTAACTACCAAAGACCGAAAGTCTTGGGTTCGAATCCTGCGAAGTGCAGGAGTCTTGGATGAGCACTGCTGATGAGTAGTCCCAAACAAGGATCAAAAGGCCATTCAGTCCTTCCAGGTTTCTAATGGTTGTCTAACAGTGATTGATTGATTGATGATTTCAAATGTGTAAAAAACACAAATCTCCAAAGCTCTAACTGAAAATATCGTAACAGTGCTCACTAGTGACTGGCCGTGAGGAAATCCTGGGAGTTCTAGTTGAGAAGACGTGACTAATGGGGTTCAACCCTGTCGGGTGTAGGCAGTAACTACCAAAGATAAATGGGTGAGGTCACGCAAAATCCGTAGATCAATCATAGTTGGACATTAACACTGTTGGATGCCGGCCCAGTGGTCCGATGGTTAGGCGTTCGCGCACAAAACTGAAGGTCCTGGGTTCGAATCCTGCGAAGTGCAGGAGTTGTGGATGAGCACTGCTGATTAGTAGTCCCATACAAGGATGAAAAGGCTGTCCAGTCCTTCCAGGTTTCTAATGGTGCTCTAATAATGATTGATTAATAATTTCAGATGATGAATGAATAAAATAAGAAGAGAAAATGAAGTGTGTGCGTTTTCTTTTAATGATTCATACCTAAAATTTAGAAAAATTATACAATATACACTAAACATGAATCAATTAATCAATCACCAGCAACGTAGAACTTCGTAAGTACGTACGTGCATCAGTTCAAGTTGTCATACCACATCAGGGCACACAGGGGATGCAATTGTCAATTCAAATCCCATAGTAGTCGATGTAGTAGATAGATTAGGGTTCAAAGATATGATTCAAGACGTAGAATCTAGTGAAATAAACTTAAAAAGAAAAAGACCAACATGATGAGGAATTCAGAAGGTTGGAGTTTGAGAGAGAATGAATAGAATTGGAAAGTGGCTAAGAGTGGAATAGGCGATACTATCCCTAACTATCAGGTCTCATCAAATGGCCAGAAACATGAAAATTTCTCTATTGAGAGAACATCATTATCTGACATGAGACAAAATGTGATAAAAGAGTGTTTGAGCCTATTTGCATCAAGCTGAGCTGCATCTCTTATTCTATCCTATGCCATACTATGTGTATACCATATGCTATACTGCTGCTGAAGGTTTCCTATGAGACCAGAAGTCCGTTGTGATGAACATTGTGGACGACTTGAAATTAATTTGGCAAGTATTGTTAACAGTCCATATACAAAATTGGTTAGTAGGGTGACCAATTTCAATGATACTAGTGGTTATTTTGCAACATTCCCGAGGGCCATTGTCAATGGAGTGCTGTTGTATTCATATCATCATCGCTAATAATAATTATAATGCGTTTGACAGTCATATAAGTGGGATGGGTCGAATTGGCTTATTCATGCGGTGCATACTGATTGTGACGCGATCATAGGTCGGAAGTAATAACTATGTAAGTACTAGTGTTTATAAATGGTGCGAATGGTCTGCCAGAGTGTTAGTTACTTGTGTGGTTGAACCACGGGATTGTGTCAAACTGTTCACGTTGAAAAACTAACACGTAGGCTGTCTCCTTGATTGTCCTGAAGAGCCTTGACAATGGAGGGTTAATTTATATAATATATAATAAGAGTGGAATACATGGTACGTGTTTTATACCCTTTGGTAGACTGTAGAACTTCGTACGTATGTACATTAGTTCAAGTTGTCACACCACATTAGCACAGAGACAAAACTGTCAGCTCATATCCCATAGTGGTGGAGATAGTAGAAGTATTACTGGTAATGGAGAAGATTATAGAGTTCGAATACATGATTCGGAAAGTTTAATTCAGTGAGATAATGTTACTAGTAAGCACATGATAATTGGCATAGTAATTGTTGGGGATGTTGGATCCCCAGAACTCGCTTGATAAATATCTTTATTTTGGATTTATTTCATGGACCGACCAGTTGACCTTGAGATTTCATTTCCCATCAGGAAAATCCTTGGCTGTGATTGGTTAATGTGTCGTTTGAGTGTGTTATTTTTGTGACTGTCCTAAGGATGTCTCTATAGAGTCTACATAAACGCAATTCGAGTGCTTGGATTTATTGTGTGCTGGCTGGGTGTTTGTAGAATACAATTTCTACGCTATATCAAAACTTCTCGCCGATACCTTTTGGTCAAGGGATCACAGTAGCCTATCTGGACGCTGGTTCATTGTTTTATTCTCGTTATTCGACTTAGGTGAACGCGTAATAGTTTAAGCATACATAGAGACGAGCGTAACAATTTCTATGTCGAAATGTACCTGAAATTGACTATTGGAGGGAGCTCTAAAATATTCCTCGGAAGTCTCTGAAAGCATGATAATGTCAGAAAACGTTTTATCCCATCAGCACTGAATAGAAACTTCACAGACACATTTGGCGCTACGATCATACAGCAGCATTAGAAACCTAGAAGCACTGGACAGCTGTTTCATCCTGAAATGAGACTCATCGGCAGTGCTTATTCACGGCTCTTGCTACTCTCAGGATTCGAACCTAGGACCTGCGGTCTCACGAGCCAACGCTTAACCTCAGCACCACTGAGCCAGCAGCATTCAACGATGTTCATGTTTACGGTCGGTCTTGTGCAACCTCATTCACTGTCATCGCTAAGCACTGTTTCACATCCAAAAACATAGTTGAACTCCACTGGTCATGAACTTCACATCAGAATTCGAAGAAACTTTCACACGGGGATTGTTACTAGTAAGCACATGAAAGGATTGTTGAGATTATCATAATTTCACACAAATAATAACGAATATCAATGAATTAAACTCCGCCAGTAGAACCTTAGGGGCTACTGCCGGTCCCAAGCCCGGATAAAGGAGGAGGGTTGGACATGGGGTTGGCGACCCCATTCCGTCAAAAACTAAATTGCCAAAAAAACGCTAACCAGAAAAAATAATTCAAACCATTTTAACTCTGCCCTGGGAGTTGGAAGAAGAATTATGACGTCTCGTGATGAAAGCCGAGTTCCCTCGGAAGTCACGGGGCTGATGCCTCTTCTGACAACCAGAGCAACCATTTTTTTAGGTACATGGAACGTTCGTACATTGTGGGAGACTGGAAGACTATTTCAAGTTGCGGCAGAAATGAAACGATACAACCTCGAGGTGCTCGGCATCAGTGAAACGCATTGGACACAAGTAGGACAACTGAGACTAGCTTCAGGGGAACTGCTGTTATACTCTGGTCATGAAGAGGAAAACGCTTCACATACACAAGGAGTTGCACTGATGCTGTCCAAACATGCACAAAATGAACTGATAGGATGGGAATCTCATGGACCAAGGATCATTAAAGCATCCTTCAAAACAAAGAAACAGGACATTACAATGAACGTCATCCAATGTTATGCACCTACCAATGACTACAATGACGACGTTAAAGATCAATTCTACGAAAGGCTGCAGTCAATCGTCGATAAATGTTCACCAAAGGATTTGACGATTCTTATGGGAGACCTGAATGCCAAGGTTGGAATGGACAACACTGGATATGAAGACATCATGGGACGACATGGACTGGGAGAAAGGAACGAAAACGGTGAGAGATTTGCAAACCTATGTGCCTTCAACAAACTGGTCATCGGTGGCACAATATTCCCACACAAACGCATTCACAAAGTCACATGGATTTCACCGTACCACACTGCATCAACAAAAAGTTCAGAAGGACCATGGAGGATGTGAGAACCAAGAGAGGAGCTGATATAGCTTCAGATCACCATTTGCTGATCGCCAAAATGAGATTGAAGCTAAAGAAGCACTGGACAACGGGGCAGACAACATCACAGAAGTTTAATACGGCCTTTCTTCGGGATACCGTAAAACTCAACGAATTCAAGATAGCCCTCACCAATAGGTTCCAGGCCTTTCAGGATCTACACAATGGAGAGGAAGCAACATTGGAGAACAATTGGAAAGGGATTAAGGAGGCAATCACTTCAACATGTCAGGAGGTCCTTGGTCGCAAGAAGCACCATCACAAGGAATGGATCTCTGTTGATACTCTTGCAAAAATTGAAGAAAGGAGGAACAAGAAGGCAGCAGTGAATGTCAGCCGAACAAGAGCAGAGAAAGTTAAGGCGCAAGCCGAGTATACAGAAGCAAACAGGGAAGTGAAGAAGAGCATCAGAGCTGACAAACGAAAATATGTGGAAGATCTAGCAATGACGGCGGAAAAGGCTGCAAGAGAAGGAAACATGAGACAATTGTACGAAACAACAAAGAAGCTCGCCGGGAACTATCGTAAACCAGAACGACCAGTGAAAAGCAAGGAAGGGAAAATAATCAGCAACACTGACGAACAGCGAAATAGGTGGGTGGAGCACTTTAAGGAACTCCTAAATCGACCAGCTCCACTGAACACACCCAACATCGAAGCAGCATCCACGGATCTCCCAATTAATATTGGAGCACCTACGATTGAGGAGATCAGTATGGCCATCAGACAAATCAAGAACGTCAAAGCAGCAGGACCAGACAACATTCCAGCAGAGGCAATGAAAGCAGATGTAGAAGCAACCGCGAAAATATTTCACATTCTCTTTAAGAAGATTTGGGATGAGGAACAAGTACCATCAGATTGCAAAGAAGGATACCTCATCAAAATACCAAAGAAAGGCGATCTCAGCAAGTGTGAAAACTACAGACGCATCACTCTTCTTTCAGTACCAGGCAAAGTCTTCAACAGGGTATTGTTAAACAGAATGAAGGATTTCGTAGACGCCCAACTTCGAGATCAACAGGCCGGATTTCGTAAGGATCGATCATGTACTGACCAACTTGCTACATTACGGATCATTGTGGAACAATCAATTGAATGGAACTCACCATTGGGGGTAACAGGCGTAAGTAAAGTAAGTAAGTAACCAATGAATTAACTTACATTACATTGATTTGAATTTCTACTTGACAATGATGGTGATGATGTTGATGTTGACGATGATGATGGCGAAAGAACTTCTTGTACTTTATGATAATGTTGTTGTGAGTTCAATGTACCTGACGTAACTACTAGATTATTCACAGTTGACGGTGAATCGTTTGCATTGGTTGTTAATGTTGGTTGATGATGTTGATGAGTGATTGGTATTTTTATAGGATAATGATGGTTATTATTATTAGTGTTACAATTCGTGAATGAATTTGGTCGTATTGTTGACGGTTGAATATTTTGTACATTAGAAGTGACTAAGTGAAGCAAGAAGTCAAGACAAAAGTAATAAACCTATGAAATTAATTTGTACAATGTAGTTATCAAGAAAAAAATTATTTTTAAATGATTGACATGAAAGAAATGGTTAACATGTTCGTTAGGGAGTTTAATTAAATCGAAACTGTACTATAAGTGGTCAAGATGATAGAAGAATATTTCCTGTATGAACCTTAATCATAACCTCAGTGCATTGCTTATTCGATGGTCCCAGGATAAAGAGGCAGTGATTTGAAAACACCCTTGATCGAATACTAGTTACCTAGAAATATGCTCTATTCTTAGTGGTCATGTGGTAAGACGGAGCTAACGTTACGTAGTAAACCCGTCCTTTGGTCGGTAGACAGATATCTTATCTAAATCATAAGTGACGCAAGTTGGACAAATCCAACCGAGCCTTCTATAACTCTGCTGAGATTTTGTCACACACCAGGCCTTCAGAACACATAAAACCTCCGAGACAAATGAAGCAGTCGACAAGTTCAACTGCTCCACTCGCTTCAATAGTTCAGGTGCCAATGCACTTCGAGGAGGAGAATCGCATCCCGAACATGCATGCATTGTTGCTTAGGGTAGTAGTCAGAAGACTCTGCATTTTTTCAGTGTCTTCATCGAATAGAACTATGTCATTGGCATATTCTCAGTCAACGAGTGAATCTCCTGATAGAAGGTCCACTCCTGAAAAGTCAAACGAAGATAGTGTTGTCTCCAAAAAGACATGTCTATGATAAAGTTGAGTTAGAATGGGGAAAGTGAACAACATTCACTGACATCAATTAAAGTAATCAATTCTGATGACAGTTCGCCATAAGCTCTGACCCGACCAGTAGTGTTCGACTAGAGAGTTTGTATAAGGTTAGTGTACTTCTTTGGTACACCTTTTAATGACAGACACTACCAGAGAACCTCACGATCGACAGAGTCGAATGGCCCCTTAGGGTTGAGAAATACTACTATTGTGGGGAGTCTGAAAGTGTGTTCCAGGACCTGACGAAAAGTGAATATATGGTCTAAACATCCACGTTCAGGTCCGAAACCAATCTGGTCTTCTTGAGTCTGCGTCGAAGTATTATCGAGGCTAAAATTTTAGGTACTATATTTTGTTAGGGTGATTCCTCTGTGACTGTCATAAAAGGGCTTTTGTCCTTTTTTATAGACTGGGACAATCAGTGATTGAGACAAGTCATGTGAGATTACGTCCAGTTTCCATATTCTAGCTATTATCTCAGCCAATCTAACTGCTAAACATGTGCTTACGCACAGAGATAATATTTCAATTGGTGTAACCATCTTGAAGCACCTACTTCAGTGGACTCAACATCCACCACGAATGACGTCGTCCTAGAAGATTTCACATCGTTCATCATTTTCAAAAAAGTGAAGAGATGGTCAGTTTCTGACAGCGTTGTAGTATGAAATAAAATTGTACAGGACTGATATCTGTTAGTGTTTCACAGCTCCCTGTTTAGGGTTCTAGAGTTGAGGCAACACAATGGCTTGAGTTGTTTTCAAAAATAGCTCAGAATATAAGCCAGTGACAATCCCTATGTAATGTTCTTTTATTTTCTTCACACAATTGAAAGGAATTTCTGTAACTCAAAGAATTCTTTTTGGTGATACTCAATTAAATGGTTCCTCCTAAATAGCATCGACTGAAAGATGAATGAAAACCATGGAGCGTTACACCGTTCTCTCTCTCAAGTCTCTTCCAATCTTCAATACAGTCTGATCACGATCATGCATCTTCATCTCCAAACACTCCTGTCTCTCTGGGAGTATCAGCTAGATGACACTCTGCTTTAGGCTACTTATATACCAACCTTATCAGTAGTATCTAGCATATATACTCAAATCTTTTTAGAAATCACACACTTGATCATAAACAATGACAACAAAATATACTTACTCTGGCATTGATTTGATATTTTTGCATTACTCGTAAGTAGATTACCAAATTTTCGAATAATATCTTGTACTGGTAGTGTAGTGCATACAATTGAGTGACTGTCATTATTATTATTAATATTATTACTACTGTTACTGTTACTGCTGTGATCAGTATTCTCCTTTGATAACTCCAGTGAATGTTTCGTCTAAGAAAAGACACAAATGACACACATTAACACACGCTTACACAGACACACATACACACATGTACACACATGAAGATGAGAGAGAGACAGACACTCAGGACAGAGAAAGAGACGATGCAACTTAGAGTGAATTTCAGTTTCGATTACTGAAATCATGAATCAACGAGGTTAGACCACTATTGAGAAATCTGTAAAGTATAGAAAGACAGCCAGTTCGTTCTCCTGGTATGGGACTCCTCATCAATGACCGTGCGTATTCACGACTCCTGCTAGGTGCGGGAATCGAACTCAGGGTCATCGGAATTGCACACGGATGCGTAACCTAAGCCTAGGATTATAGTGTGTGTATATAAACGATTATACTATAACATAGATACGACAAATTGAAATCACCTTTGATATGTATGATATAATTGTGCATTATTCAACCAAAAAATTTTATTTTATGAAGCGGTGCTCATCCATGAATAGGAATCGTCGAAGTTCTAATGCGAAGCTGTAATCAGTGGAGTTCGATTGTGTCAGATGTGAGACAGTTCCCCACGGAAGACAATAAGATGACAGTCGAGCAATATCATGAATTGGTCGGAGTTGAACATTGACACTGTTGGATGGCGACTTAATGGTATAAGGTCTAAGTGTTCGCGTTTGAGACCGGAGGTCCTAAGTTTGATTCCAATGGACTGGTTCATGGATGATCACTGCCATTAATGAATGTCATACTAAGATGAAAACGCCACTCAATTCTTACCAATCTCTACAATCCTATACTGAAAATCTTTTCTAAGCTTCAAATGTGTAAAAAGTAGGTCGTCCGACACTATTCTAGTCATTATTACTCTACACTATCATTCATAATTTACACTGAAAACTGTTATTGAATTGTATATCAAAATACAATTCAGTTGACGAAAAGACATTGAAGGTGGGAAAAAGAACGGATATTACAGCAATCATCCAATTGCGTTAAGCGGTAAGCCTTAACATAAAATCCTCAAGTCAAAAGGTAACGTAGAAGACAAAAAGACACATTCAGTTTTTGTTAGGTTCGTCACTAGGTATGCTTGAAACTATTACGAGTTCACCTTAGTCGATAAACGCGAACGAGATAATGAGCCAGCATCCAGGTAGGTTACCTTGATCCGAAACAGCAAAAGAGAAGTCTTGATAAGCATAGAAATTATGTTCTACAAACACCCAGCAAGCACACAAATCGCGTTTATTTATAAATCATAGAAACGTCCTTGGGACAGTCATAAAAATAGCACACTAAAATGACCTGGTGGGAAATGAAATCTCAAGGTCAACTGATCAACCCATGCTCGTGAATGTCAAATCCAAAATTAAGGCATTTATCAAGTGAGTTCTGCGGATCTAACGTCCTCAACACAATTCATCGGGAATAAAATGCAACACAGTAAATGAATGAATAACACATAGGAGCTCAGGACAGAGTTGACTGCAGAGTCCCAGTCAGCAATCTATGCTTTGTCGGCAATAACAGATGTACGTAAGTAAGTAAATAAGTAAGTAATACGTACTGAATGAATGACCTAAACGATAGAGAGACAGACAGACAGACAGAGAGATAGACACACAGCCTACTTACTTGTAAATCATGTGTCCCATTATGAACAGTCAATGTCACATGGGATGTTTTCATTGTTGTATCACAATTCAATATGTCTGTATCATCATAGTGATTAGGCCAATTCGGTAAACTAGTTAATCGAGTCGATGGAGCTCTTTGAGGAATTGATGGTTTTCTTGCATTGGTTGTAATCTGATGACGATATTGTACAGTAGTCTGTTCATCATTATTATTGACATGATATGAATTGCTAAGTGATTCTGTTTGATATTTAGGCTAATGCAAGAAAAAAAATAGTGAAGATTGAAAATTGAATTTATTTAAGAAAATTTCAATGATCAATTGATGTTTAAATGATTTTTAAATTTAAAGTTTGTTTGTTTCATCATCATCGACAGCAACGTACGTACGTACGTATATCAGTTCAAGTCGATAAACGCGAACGAGACTTTTACCAACATCCAGACAGGCTACCTTGAATCCCAAGCTGTAAACAGAAGGCTTGGTAAGCGTAGAAAGTATATTCTACAAACATCCAGCAATCACAGTACAATCAAGCATGCAACTCTCGTTTATTTATACAACATAGAAACGTCCTTGAGACAGTTAAGAAAATAGCACACCAAAATACACAGCAGCCAATCACAGCCATGGATTTTCCTGATGAGAATTGAAATCTCAGGGTCAACTGATCAGCCCATGCTGGCAAACGTGAAAACCAAAATAAGGCATTGATCAAGCGAATTTTTCGGGGATCTAACATCCCCAACAAGTAAAAGTATTAGAAGTAATCGGCGAAATTAGAGTTCGAAAATATTATCCAAGAAGTAGAATCTAGGGAAATCAACTTAAACAGAAGAAAGATAAACGTGATGAGGAATTAAAAAATTTGGGATTTGAGAGAACATAAAGAATCAATGTATCTGCGCCATTGTAAACGGTTTTGAGCCATGTCATTCAAAAAGTCTCTAACCACCGATTACTAACATCTCGCGGACCCTAACCAGATAGTAGTCGACACCTATCGACATGACTTAGTCCACTTGTCAGTGACTTTATGGATTTCTGCCATGTTTTGGTCTGACCGCTCCTACATCACAAAATATATCTCGATGAGGCAGTTGGTGATTAGGCATACGTAACACATTTCCCAACCACCTCAACTGATGAAGTTTCAATGCTACATCTTTTAAACAAATTGAAATTTGAAAATATTGTTTGTAAGTCAAATAAAATATATTTTATTGATTTAAACATACGAAGATTTGTACAAAAAGGCAAGTAAATGTTTATGTGTGATACATATTACTGAATTTGTGAATTGGTATACAAACCAACTACTTAAATTGTAACAGGTGATTTACTTCAGCGGCTAATCCATGAGCTTTTGACAGACAGGTCTAATCCACAATCCAGTCGTGGAGTACCATAAGTCTTATTGTAGCCCATTACCAACAATAAATACATACGAAAATATTTGTCTCAGGATCCTGAAGACTATATACACATTCATTAGTTTGAAACGAAGGTTCCCCAACTCTCCTACATAGATCCGATATACACAACCACCCGGTTAAGGTACTAGATATTCAATTTTTGTCATCCTAATTTCGTAAACAAGATTCTCACTACATGTCAGTAAGTAGGTAGGATTGGCAGCATACACGTATGGCCATGTGAGAATATTTGGAGAGAGAGAATGGACTCTTCTCACTCTCGGTAGTACCACGTATTGAGGGGTTTATAAAAAAAGTAATTTAGCTCTATTTTATATCATAGATTGGAATTGTTGTAAGTAATGATGGTTTACGCACATAGAATTAAAACTGGTTAGCGTATTTTTAGCGAGTTAGTTTTCTACAGAATGGAGTCACTAACGCCATGTCCAAACATCCTTCTCTTTTATCCGGGCTTAGGACTGGTAGTAGCCCTAAAAGGGGTTCCAGGCAGAGTTGTTAGAGTGATACATATGTAGATAGCTTTAAAAGATTGTCAGAAAAAAGATTCTACTCTTATATATACAGCATTTACTTTTCAAATGATTGGGAAAATGCACGAAACTATTTAAAAATTCTTCCTTTACTGAATATTGGAAAAAGAATGAATAACTGTAGGCATGAACACACCCACAAACCGAAATACGCTATACAATTATAGCGAATAGAAAAAAAGGAGAACAATAACGGGGCGGAGTGCACACATATCGCATACAACTCTCTTTGAACCTAGCACACAACAATAACATCATGCACTGTCCCATCGCCCTTGGCAGATCAGGCAACCCGAAAGTCACAAGAACACCATCATATCATATGACAGGCTAGGTACTCCATTACTGCTAATAGTTCTATTATTGCTATCACTCTTGGATTTGAACTGACAGTTATGTTTCTGTGCTGACATGGTATGGCAATGTGAACTGATGTACGTACGTACGGAGTTCTGGATTGTATCTGTTTGTCTGTCTGAATAGAAAAAAATATTCTTTTTACAACAAACGATACATTAGCAAATATGGAGTTCAGCCTGTGAAGTTCAACCCTCTTCGGATGAAGGCAGTAACCACCGAAGACAATGTGTGAGGTTGCTCAAAATCCTGAGTGATTGATCAAAGTTAGACATTAATACTGATGGATGCCGCTGGCTCATTGGTTCAGAGGTTAATCGAGACAGAAGGTACTCGGCTCAAGTCCTGTGAGTAGCAGGAATCGTGGATGCGTGCTGCCACTGATGAGTGGTCTCATACCAGGACGTAACGGCCGACCGATACTTCCAAGTTTCTCAGTGATGGTTCATTCATGATTTCAAGGTAAAACTGTGTTACGCATTCACGTCAACACGTCATTTTGTTAGGCTTGGACTATTACGAATTTACCTTAATCGGTGAACGAGAACGAGGACCGATGATCCGACAGCAGGACATGCTACTCTAATCCAACTGTCCCGAACTCCCATTCAGTAAAAGAAGAAGACTTGATATGAAGTAGAATCTGTATTCTACCAACATCCAGAAAGTACGAGCTTCGAATCCAGAACAGGCTAAGGATCCCGGACTAAGGATTCGGATCATAAAACGTTACAGATAATGCGTATTTATATAGTTAGGTCGAATAGGAACCAACATCGAACTATGCGACATTGATAGTTGGGACCGCCAATAGGAATTGACCAATAGATTTAGACTTACAAATAATTCTCATTAGGATATTTGATGAATATCCTAACAAACTGTGAAATACATAATACTTTATTAATGCATCATGTATGATACTTTAAATGACTTAATGTAGAACATGGGAAAAAAGCAATTCTTATTCAACTTCAAATATTATTTCAGTAAACCGAAAGATAACGATTAGTAGTTACTATTTTTTCAATATCCAACTTGTCAGTCAGTCAGTCAGATGCAACGTAAAACTTCGCACATAAGTACATCAGTTCATGTTGCCATACCACATCAGCACACACAGATGCAATTGTCAATTCAAATCCAATGGTAGAAGGGGTAGTAAAGGTATTCGAAGTAATCCGAGAGGTTACGATTAGAAGATATTATTCGAGAAGTATAATTCAGTGAGAAAAGTTTAGAAAGACAAAACTAGAGGTGTTGAAGAATCCAGAAGAATAGGATTTGAGAGAACACAAAGAATAAATGCACCGGCGCCATTGCGAACGGTTTTGAGCCATGCTATTCAAGGTCTCTAACCATCGATTACTGTCATCTCGCGGACCCCAACCAGGTAGTCGACAACCACCGACATGGCTAAGTCCATTCGTCAATGACTTCATGGATTTGTGCAATGTTTTAGGTTGGCCGCCCCCTAACTATCTTCCAACCTACTCCTACACTACAAAACATAGCTCGTCGAGGCAGTCGATGGTTAGGCATACGCAACACATGTCCCAACAACCCCAACTGATGAAGTTTCACTACTTCATCTATTGATCTGCCATTCTTACCTAGCATCCGTTTCCTAATAACAGCGTTGCTAAACTCGGTTGTCCCACGATATACGAGCAATGCTTCGAAGATACCTATGATCGAAAACCAATAACCTACGAATATCTTAATATCCAACTTGACGTCATACAGATAGATAGATAGATGAAAGAAATCTGAACAAAATGCATTTATTGAATATTGAATAGTGAACATTGAAAATGTTACAAATGACCTCAAAGTTGAACAAATTGACGACAACATAAACAATTATTACACTGATAACAAAAAATATCCATATGTATGTAAATTAATGAATCATTTTATAATTTGAACAAGAAAATGTTTGATATTTTTTTGGAAAAAATTATTCTGAATGACTAATCTTCTGATAAACAAATACAGCAGATTTGGGATGCAAATGTCTCTTTTAGTCGGTCACTCGCTCGCTCGCTCGCTCTCGTTCTCCCTTGCACAGACACACAAACACACACACACACACGCACATTTTGGTTACCAAATTTTGATAGAATTTTTCATTCTTTCGATTTTATCATACTTTTTCTTTTTTACTTTTAATACAAATACACACACACACACATGAATAAGTGTGCACACTTGCGAGAGAATTCTATTGAAATTATGAATTGACCAATGTTAGACTACTATTGGGAACGTGTAAGCACTAGATGGCCATTTTGCTGGAGTATGGTCAGTTCAGTGATCAAAAGGTTAGGAGTTCGAGCGCGAAACAGAAGGTCCCGGGCTCTATTCGTGCTTGAATGGTCGTAGGCGAGCACTGCCATTGATGAGTCCCATGCTAGGATGAAACGGCCGTCTAGTGTTTGCGGAGTTCGACTATGTTGTCGACTGACTGACTGACTGATTACTAATATAATTAGCCTCTCAATTGTGAATAGTTGATATTGTTAGGATATTCATCCAATATCCTAAGAGAATATTTTTTGTAAGTCTAATTCTATTGGTCAATTCCTACTGGTCAGTATTATGGTCGTCCTGACTATCAATGTCACTTCAAATGTTGTTTCTGACTGGTCGTCCTAACTGTCCATGTCACAGAATTCAATGTTGCTTCCTATTCGACCTAACTGTATAAATATGCATCATCTGTAACGGTCTATGGCCCGGAACCGAACCACTAGTCCGTGATCCTGATTCTCTTCTAGAATCGGACCTCGTACTTTCTGGATGATTGTAGAATACGAATTCTACTTCATATCAAGTCTTCTTCTTTTACTCAATGGTGGGGGGTTGAGACGCTCGGATTACAGTAACATGTCGTGTCGCCGAATCCTTGATCCTCGCTCTCGTTTACTGACTACTGTAAACTTGTAATAGTTCAAGTATAACAAAGTGATGTGTTTACGTGCATGCGTAACAGATAGATAGGCAAAAATCACAAGGAAACAAAAAACTTTGAAAATAAAAAAAAAATCAAACCACTTACATCATACAATTGATGTTTGGAATATTCAACATGGCTAGGAATACTTTGTACATGTTTGCTACCAGCTACATCATCATTATTTTGTTGTTGTTGTGGTGTTAATTTGGTATTCACATTAGTGGTAAAAGATGAAAATGTTGTTGATACAGGATTTGTGGACAATGTCATCGGCATTGATGACGACGACGATGATGGAGGTGATGATGAGGGTGGAGGTGGGGGCGGGGGTGGAAGTGGAAAATTCTCTGAAGTAAATGTATCCAATGGAGGTGATGGAAATGAAGGTTCTATAGAATAAATGAAAAAGATGAATAAGGTTTGATTAAAAGAAAAGGAGGGGGAAATTTTCATTATACAAGGGTTATGGAGATTGTGGAGTTTACTTTTTGATATCATGAATCGATTCATGTTGGTACAGTAACATTAGAGACATCTGGAAGTACTAGATGGCTGTTTCGTCCTACTCTATATGGGACTGCTCATCAGTGGTAGTGGGTGGGTATTTATGACTTCTGCTAGTCACCGCAATCGACCACAGGACTTGATAATATTTATTGCATTGCGGGGTTGTTGTGAAGATTGTTAAGTTTTATTTGTAACCATGAATCGATCAATGTTAGACCACCATTAGAAACCTGGAAGCACTGGACGGCCGTTTCGTCCTGGTATGGGACGTTTAGGGCGTTCGCGCACAATACCGAAGGTCCTGGGTTCGAATCCTACGGGATGCAGGAGTCGTGGATGCGCACTGCTGATGAGTTCTATACCAGGACGAAATGGCCGTCCAGTGCTTCCAGGTTTATTCTAATTGTGGTCTAACAATGATTGATTGATGATCTTAAATGTGTAAAAACGCAAACTCTAAAACTGTGCCCCAAAATTAATCATAATGATAATATTTATTGCAATGAATTATATCTAAGATAATTAATTCTTAAACTTTGTATACACTACTCAGACTGATAATCATTATTAGATAATATTACCAATTAGTTTATTCATGTACAGTATAGATCGAGATCGAAGGTATTAGGTTGGATTACCACATATGGGGTGTTGGATATGTATACTATCACTCTGCCGGTTATTCTCATACTAGGAGGAGACGGCCGTCTACTGCTTCCAAGTGTTCAATGGTAATCACTTTGATGAAATTCAACAATCTCCACAACCTTCTAATGACAGTTAATAAGAAGAATATAAGTGTAGGTGGTAAAAAGTGATCAATCATATATTCTCATATAATTAAGTGTGAAAAAATTCAAGTTTAGATGAGGGTGTTATACTGAAAGTATATGAATATCTATCTGCTAACCAAAGGACGAGTCTACTGCGCAGCGGTTCATACTGTCCTACTAAACGGGTGTGAAACATAGTCACTAAGAATAGAGTATATTTGTAAGTCACTGGTATTCGATCATCGGTGGCTCCAAAGAATCGCTCGTATATCCTGGGAAAATAGATTAAGCAATGCTGTTTTTAGGAGACGGGTCCTAGGTAAGGATGGCAGATCAATAGATGAAGTATTGAAACTTCATCAGTCTACATGGTTGGGATATGTTTTACGAATGCCAAATTACCGACTGTCTCAGAAAGAGCGATGTTTTATGATGTCGGAGTAGACTGGAAGAAAGCTATGGGTAGTCGAACATTGACAACTGGACTGAGCCATGTTAGTAGGTGTCGACAACTTGTTTGTGATCGACAAAACAATAGTAACCGATAGTTAGAGACTTTGAACGACATGGCTAAAATTCGTTTAGGAATGGCACAGGTGCATCCATTCTTTGTCTTCTCTCATGTTCTAATCTGCTGAACTACTCATGACTGTTTTTTTCAGTTTCGAAACGTATTTCTCTTGGACATACTTTTCGAATCATATCTTCAATCCTTAATCTTTTTACTTCGACCACCTTTAACTACTGTAGGATCTAGACTGACAATTCCATATCAAAAAGCCAACAAAAAGAGACCAAAGAACGCAGTGAGCTTGGAATCGGAGACAGACACCAAAATAATGAATATAAAACTTAGGAACAACTGGAAAGGAGGTTAGTAAACTACCTTAAGAGCGGTAGTAACCCTAGAAGGGCTCCAAGAGGAATTATGCATCACTGTAAGTAGTATTAATTTGATAGATTAAGATTCATGGTCTTAAAAATTGTGGAGATTGTTGAATTTTACAATCTCTGTTAACGAATTAAGTTTAATTAAACAACGAGTGAAAATCAGAAACCATTGGACAGTTGTTTTGTTCAATAGAATGCATTCACGACTTCATTGATGATTGAACTGAAGCATTTCAAATCTATTGATCAGTGAAACATTATAAACAATATTCATGTATCAATAAACACTTTAAACTAGCACTTATTGCCTAAAATGGTTACGTGATGGGCTAATAATAAATTACAAATTACCCCCTAATGAAGCATAGGCCACCGATCAGCGAATTATTTTTCTGGTTAGCGTTTTTTCAGTGAGTTGGGTTTCAACAGGGTGGGGTCGCTAACCCCATAGTGCCCAACCCTCCTGCTTTGTCCACGGGTTTGGGACCGACAATAACCCTAGCGGGGGATCCAGGCGGAGATGTCTGCATGTACAAGTTGAATTAATTTTGAATACTGGATAGTAGTGAAATTTTAAAACTGGTTACATAGATTTAGTTCTATACGTACGGATATTATTTCAAGCTGTCAATATCCAAAAGGTACAGAGGGATGAAATGGTCAGGGAGGAGAATCACAAAGTAGTAAAGGAAGTAACAGTATTTTACAAGGTAATGGAAAAGATTAGGGATTGAAGATATGATTTGAGAAGTTACAAACCAGTGGAATGAATTTAAAAAGAGAGGAAAAAATGGTCATGAGGAATTCAGAAACTGAAAATTTGAACAAGAATAAAGAATGGATGCATTTGCGCCATTCCTAAATGATTTTCAACCCTATGATTCAAAGCGAATCCTAACCAGGTAATCTGCACCTATTAAACATGACTCAATCGAATAGCCAATGACTTCATGGATTGGTGGATCCTTTAGGCTTGACCGCTTCCAGCTTTATTCCGGCCTACTTCTACACCAGAAATAATAGCCCGTTGAGATAGTCGGAACAAATGGTGCATGAAACTATTATTGGTTACCAGCTATTATGAGACTACATCTCCTACAATAGTTCCAACTGTCTTGTGGATTAAACCTATAGACCAAAGGCTCGGGTAGCGGCTCCCTAAGAAAGTCACTGACTTTGCTTTTGACATCCGGTCAGTAACCTCAGTCAGCTTACGCATTACTCACTTACTTACGCCTGTTACCCCCAATAGAGAATAGGTCGCCCACCAGTTTCCTCCAACCAACTCTGTCCTCGGCTTCCCTCTCCAGTTCTGTCCAATGTTTGTTCATTCCTCTCAGAAATTTTTCTCTATTTCTCGGCGTAATGTTTTCCTTGACCTTCCTCTTTTCCTTTAGACTTGAGGGTTCGATATGAGGGCTGGTCTTGTGATGCAGTTCAGTACTTTTCGTAGAGTGTGTCCTATCCACTTCCACCGCTTCTTCCTGATTTCCAACTCCGCTGGAATCTGGTTTGTTCTCTTCCACATAAATCGACTAATTTTTATGATGTATAATTATTAAGGCGTTCCGCTCTCTTGTACTAATAATTACTTATTTAAACAAAATCATTAATAATAATAATAAATACTGATATTGATCTTTGTACTAAATGAAACTTGATCCAAAAGAGAATTCAACGATAATTACACTATGCTCTACGCAGACGATACTTGTTAACCTCACCGATAGTAGAATTTGAAAAGTAAAGACGATATTAATTAGGAGGAATGACGTAACTAGCCGCTCATCATTAAGACAAATGAGTGTGAAACTATTAGTGGATGAGATGAAGGAAACGTTTAACATTGGCTGGTATTGTTTACTGAATGTGTTCAGACAAAAGCACACTAGACAGAGCATCAATGCTGACGACCTGTACTAATTTGATGAAGTAATTTACCTTTCCAGTGGTCTTGAATAAAAAACAAATTGATCAAATCTGAAAATAAATTTTCATCATAGATCAGCATAGATCATCAGCCTACACGGTAATTGTCAAAAAAAAACTATAAACACTAGATATGTGACCCAAAACTATCTGAAATTCCAAACTTGTTTTTGAAATCAATATTGATACACTAATAAAAGGCATTAAACTATGTATGACGAAACAGTCAGACAGTCAGTCAGTCAGTCTGTCTGTCTGTATGTCAGCAACAACGTAGAACTTGATACGAACATTATGTACATCAGTTCAAGTTGTCATAACATATTAAGGCACACAGAGAGATCGAATTGTCGATTCAAATCCCATAGTGGTAGATGTAGTAGAAGTATTAGTGGTACTTAAAAAGATTAGTGATCGACGATATAATTCAAGAAGTATAATTAGTGTTACTTAAAAAGATTAGTGATTGACGATATAATTCAAGAAGTATAATCTAGTGAAATAAACTTAAGAAAAGAAAGATAAAGGTGATGAGGATTAGAATTAGAGACAAAACAAAGAATGGACGAATCTGCGCCATTGCAAACGATTTCGAGCTGTCATTCAAAGTCGCTAACCATCGATTACTATCATCCGGCGGACCCCAACCAAGCAGTCGACACCTATCGACATGACTTAGTCGACTTCTCAGTGACTTCATGGATTTATGCCTCTGTTTTGGTCTGACTCCCTCTACCCTACTTTGAGCCTACCCCTAGATCACAAAACATAGATCGTCGAGGCAATCGGTGGTCGGGCATTCATAACAAATGTCCCAACCACCTCAACTGATGAAGATGCAGTAACTTCATCAACTCATCTGTCATCCTAACCTAATACTCGTTTCCTAACAATAGCACTGCTTACTCGATTGCTCCAGGATATATGAGCAATGCATTAAACACACCGATGATCGAATACCGGTGACTTACGAATATCCTCTACTCTTACCAGCCATATTTAACAGCTTTAAAGTAGGACAGAACGAACGGCTGCGTACTAAACACCTCATTTGGCTGGTAGACGGATATCTTGACGAAACTGCTATTTTTTCCTTTTTTTTTATTCTTACAGATTAACAATTGAATATTCAAATTTATCAAAAAAAATTTTATTTTAAAGTCTATTTTTTTCTGAAAAATTTATAAACCTTTTTCCTTTTACTACTTATACTTGACATTGAAATCATGAATGAATCATTCTTAGACCATCATGAGAAACATGGATGCACCGAAGGATGGCTGTTTCATCCTGATATGGGACTGCTCATCAGCAATGCTCATACACGACTCATGCTACCTGAAAGATTCGAACCCAGAACCTTCAGTCTTCCGCACGAACACTTAACCTCTGGACCACTGACCTGGCATCCAATGGTGTTATTGTCCAACTCTGATCAATCTAAGCATTTTGTGCAACCTCACCTACTGTCTTCACTAGTGACTGCCTAAACCCGACAAGATTGAACTCCACTAGTTACCTCTTTTCAGTAGAACTCTGAGAATTTCCTAATAAGTAGATTTTTTTAAATTTTGCAATATAGTATTAGACACAATGAAATTACTAATCAATCATTAGAAACCTGAAAGCACTCAAAGACGGTCGTTTCGTCCTAGTGTATGGGACTCATCAACAGTGCCCATCCACGACTCCTGCTCCTCGCAGGATTCGAACCCAGGACCTCCGATCTTTTGCGCGAACGCCTAACCTCCAACGGTGTTAATGTCTAACTATGATTGATCTAGAGACTTTGCGCGACCTCACCCATTTGTCTTTGATAGTTACTGCCTACACCCGACAGGGTTGAACTTTACTGGTCACGTCTTCTCACTAGAACTCTGAGAATTTCCTCACGAAGCTAGTCACTAGTAAGCACTGTTATGATATTTTCAATTAGAGTTATGGAGATTAGTGTTTTTACACAATTGAAATCATCAATCAATCATTGTTAGATCACCATTAGAAACCTGAAAGCACTGAAAGATAACCGTTTCGTCCTGCTGTGGGACTCATCAGCAGTGCGCATCCACGACTCCTGCGCCTCACAGGATTCGGTATTGTGCGCGAACGCCTAAGCTCTAGACCACTTGACCGGTATCCAACGGTGTTATTGCCTAACTATGATTGATCTAAAGATTTTGCGCGACTTCACCCATTTGTCTTTGGTAGTTACTGCCTACTACACCCGACAAGGTTGAACTCCAGTGATCACATAACGTATTATGTTTTATTTCAATTCCACTTTACTATTGAATACGTGTAATCAAACATAAAGTAAATCAACTAGTTTCAATTGTCAATGTTCGTTTGTTTGTGTGTTTGCATGTTCAATCTTAAATGACCTTAAACCATTTAAACAAAAAAAGAGAGAACAGATTAATAATTTCTCAGCTCGTTTATTTTTTTTTTGAGAAAAAACACAACACACAACCTATTTCTCTAGATAATTTTTTTCAAATAAAAAGTAGGTAAAAGGTGAATAGATCAGTAATCGATATTAGCTCACTTCTCATTATTATTATTATCTGAATAGATATTGAATAGTAATGACCTTAAAACCTCAAGGCTATCAGTGATTTAATAGTCTACAAAACCTCTCTAATCATTTCAAAATGAAAATGTTATATAGATTTTCGAAAATAATATCAGAAAAGAAAGACTACTATAGATAATACGTGACTTTTATTATAATTGTGGACAAATCGATCAACAATAGATAGTTAGTAGTAGAATTTAGGAAGTAAGTTTCATTTTATTAGGGACTTCATCAGCTGGATCTACCTGCCATAAACCAGAGTTGATATTCACCGTGGGATTTCAACCTAGTACTGTTTGCTTTCAAAGTGTATTTCATTGGATTAGACACTTCTCGGAATCATATGATCGATCCCGAATCGTTTCTATTACACTTAATACTTCTATTGCCTTTACTACTATGGGCTTTGAATTGACAATGTCATTTCTCTGTGCGTGCTAATATGATGTGGTGACTTGAACTGATGTACGTGCGTACGTACGTACGCACAAAGTCCTATGTTTGTAACTGTCTGGCGGTTTAGTTTAAACATCACCGTGTGATATACTTAAAATAACCACCGGCTTATCAAATGGATATGAAGTTTAACTCATTTATTTTAGAAATCATGAATCGATCAATGTTAGATTGAAATTAAAAACCTAAAAGCATTGTATAACCGTTTCGTCCTGGTATAGGACTTATCAGCAATGCGTATCCACTACTTCTGTTGGTGGAGAAAATTTGTAGCTCAGGTGGATGATCATTGTGGTGTTTTGTTCTCACAACTGGATGTTTTGTGTTGTGGAGCTTTCATTGTTCTTCTTCTGAAGACAACATCATCAGCAGAAATATCCAGCTCACAGAACGAAACCCCAACAATACTTCTGTTACTTGTAAGAATCAAACCTGGGACCTACGGTCTGGCATGCAAACACCTAACCTTGGTGAACTGATCGAAGTTGGACATGAACACAGTTGGATAACAGCTCAGTGGTTCATGTTTTTTCTATTGATTTTCTTTATTATAATCTAATTCATAAAAAGTGAATAAGTGTCTATGACAAACTTAATTAGTCACGTTAATGAGTGTAAGTTTACAATCGTATCGACTAATTTAAACATTTTGTTCATAATTATTTGTACATTCTAATAGCTGAGAATGTTTTAAAGGCATCTAATGACTTAATTCCTTCTAATGTTATATATACTTAACATGCATGTGTTTTGAAATCATGAATCGATCAATGTTAGATCACCACTAGAAACCTAGAAATACAAGACGGCCGTTTCGTCCTGCTATGGGACTACTCATCAGTGACAGTGCGCATCCATGACTCATCCACCCTGCAGGATTCGAACCCTGGACCTTCGGTCTTGTTTTCATAGTTGTTGAGTGAACTACAAGTATATGGTATACCAACTTTTTTTTCATAAGTGATTAACGGTAATTGCTACCTACCTTAATTTGGTGATCATACTCGTCTGTCATGATGAATCCATTCAATCGTCATATTGCTTGGAATCCTTGTTTCGTTATGTGTATACCAGGTTGACTGAAGCTCGGAAAAAAACTAAAAGCGCTAAACTCATGATTTGAAAGTGTATTCATACTGCTAACTTTACTAGGGGCATGAAGATAGTATCTGTGTCTTATTCAGACAACTAGAATCTCTAACACAATGCTGTGTCTTCCTACATCTTATCTTGATCTACAGATTTCCGTAGCGAAAGTTAAGGTCTTAAAAATAAATACCTAGCAGCACTGATGAACTCAAGCAGTTATCGTTTGGATACATTCTCACATTAACATTATGATCATCCCTATAACTGAATTCCCTATTTATATCCCCTTAAGAAGTAGCTTTTTATAAGAACAAACAGAATTTAACATCACTTCACTAAAATCTTGTTTTTTTCGCTATAGTAGAGTTGTAGAGATTATTAAGTTTCATTGAAATCATGAATCGATCATTGTTAGACTACCGTTGCCGTTTCGTCCTAGTATAGGACTCATTATGAGTGGTCTAGAAATTAGGCGTAGGTGAGCGAAATCAAAGTGTGGTGCGCGCTACTTATAAGTAGTATATGACGCGAGTGTAAACGTAATGTCTGGCAGCAGAAGATGGGGAGAAGATCAAGAAAGGAAGAAGAGTGGGAACACAATGGAATTTGTATGAAACGCGTCAATAGTGAAATGTCAGACAATGGATTGATAATGAATTGAAGATTTGCAAATTAACCGTTTACGATATGGTTTTCCGATTTTACTGAGTAACTCTGTAATTTTCGTTTCATTGAAATCATGAATCAATCATTGTTAGACCACCATTAAAAACCTCGAAGTGCTGGATGGCCATTTTGTCCTAGTATGGGACTCATTATGAGCGGTCTATAAATTAAGCGTTGGTGTGCAAAATCAAAGTTCCTGGGTTCGACTCCCGAGAGTAACGGGAGACACGAATACGCACTGCAGATGAGTCATACACTAGGATGAAACAGTTGTCCAGTGCTTCTAGGTTTCTAATAGTGATCTAAAAATGATCGATTCATAGTTTTAAAGAAGCACATACTCTTTTGTTTTACGTTCACTATCATGATCGATATCTCATTCACACACACACACACATTCAAATTGAAATAATTTAAAACAGTTGTTATCTTTCAATCGAATTCAGTTATTAAGGTTTTCTGTTGTTATATAAGTTACAACTGTTTTTCACACACACACACACGCGCGCACCCAAACATTGTGGTACAAAGAGAAAAGTGAATAGATACGCGCAAAACAAATCCATAAGTTCGCCTATGGGCTAAGATACTATAAATCTGACTGCCCAAAACCGAAGCAGTTAGTCCCTATTATCCGAACTTTTCACCTACTGGTCTAATTCACAAGGCTACATAGAGAAACACCACAAGATGTAGTCTCATGGTAGATGTTCACAAAAAGTAGCTTCACACATCATCTGTTCAGTGAAAATCATGGAGCCTATATGCACGACTGGTTCGGAAACGTAAGTTTCTCAACTACCTTTAGTGAATCGTCCATACCCATCAACCTGGTTGAAGCCCTGTTCAGATGTTTGCTTTTCATCCTGTCAATTTCTCAAACAACATCCTTACCATGAGAAGGCAGTGAACAGGATTTTCCTAATAATGACAAACAGACAGATACAACGCAGAACTTCGTACGTACGTAGTACATCAGTTCAGGTTGCCATATCACATCAGCACAGAGACGCAACTGTCAGTTCAAACCCAACAGTGATAGCAATAATAGAAGTATTAGCAGTAATGGAGAAGATTAGGGAGCGAAGATATGATTTGAGAAGCATAATTCAGTGAGATTAGGTTAGAAGGAGAAACGTAGAGATTATGAGGAATCCAGAAGGTTAGAATTAGCGAGAACGCAAAGAGTGGATGCACCTGCGCCATTGTAAACGACTCTGAGCCATGTCGCTTAAGGTCTCTAACCATCGGTGACTTTCGTCTCGCAGACCCCAACCAGGTAGCCTACATCTACCAATATACCCGTAACAGCACACGAGACCAAATTAGTCAAAATCAAATCCTTCCTACACCCCCCTAATACCTCTCTTATCTCCACGACTAACTCTTCTCATATTCCTTTATCACACATCACAGCTAATGCAAACGATGCAAGTTCATGAAACGTTATTTCTGGTCTCCTGAAACTACTAACAATGGCTATACACCGATGGCCATTTGAAAGCATTCAGAGAGAGAGAGAGAGAAATGGAGACAGAGATCAGATTGTTGCAACTCTCGCAGGCTAATTATTAAACACACAGAGAGAATATAAATGCTTATAATAAGTGACTGAAAAGGAAGGAGAGTAAGGGGAAAAAAAGTGCAGAAGTCGTAATCTGCATGTCGTAAATCTTAAATGGATACAAAATAGAAAGGAAAATTAAAGATGTATTGCATTCATTTGTAATTTCTGGTTGGGTTATCATGAGTTACGCATGCCTAACCACCGACTACGGCCTCATCGAGTTATGTTTTGCGATGTAGGAATAGGTTAGAAGAAAGCTAAGGGCAGGCAGATCAAAAAACATGGCACAAATCCATGAAGTCACTGACAAGTGGACTAAGTCATGTCGGTAGGTATCGACTACCTGGTTCAGTCAGTCAGTCAGTCAGTCGCAACGTAGAACTTCGTACGTATTTACATAAGTTCATGTTGCCATACCACATTATTAGCACAGAGACACAAATGTCAAATCAAATCCCATAGTGATAAAGATAGAAGAGGTATTAATATCATATCATTCAAGAAGTAGAATCTAGTGAAATCAACTTAAACGGAAGAAAGATTAAAGGTGATGAGAAATTAAGAAGTTTTGGGATTTGAGAGAACATAAAGAATGAATGCACCTGTGCCAATGCAAACAATTTTAAGCCATTTCATTCAAAAATGTCTCTAACCATAGATTACTATCATCTCTCGGACCTTAACCAGGTAGTCGTGGTTGGGGTCCGCGAGACGAAAGTCACCAATGGTTAGAGACTTTGAACGACATGGCTCAGAATCGTTTGCAATGGCGCAACTGCGTCCATTCGTTGTGCTCTCTCAAATCCTAATCTTCTGGATTCGTCAGCACCTCTACCTTTATCTGTCTAAACGTATCTCACTGAATTATACTTCTTGAATAATAATATCTTCAAACCCTAGTCTTCTTCATTACCATTGTTGATATGATCATACACCTAACCCCTAACCCTGTGTCTACCTACTTGAATAAATAATTTGCTTCATTATCATTAGTGTTGTTACTACTAATCTCATCATTAAAACAAAATTTTTTCTGTTTAAAAAAACAATGTAAAACATAGTCGGACAAAATTTCTTATGAAAATAAATGAGTTATTTTTTTTTATAGAAAAAACCAACATCCATTAAGAAAATTAACCGATAATTGAATATATATTTTCTAGTCAGATGTACAACAAATCAAGGTTACTTACACACAAAGCATTTTTAATTTAAAAAACGAACAATGCAATCGTATATTTTCGAACAATTTTTAATTTTTTAAAACAAAAAAAACCCGAATGAGACCATTATTGGTATGAATGAAAAAAAAAGAGATGTCTAAATAATAGTTGTGAACTATAGAAATCAATGATATATAAATATATATATATATATATATAAGTTAGGATACTTATTGTCCACGTTTGCTGACTAAAGGACGAGTGTACTGTGCAGTAGTTCGCTCCTCAGTCTTACTTTATGGCTGTGAAACATGGCCAGTGAGAGTAGAAGATATTCGTAGGTTATTGGTTTTCGATCATAGGTGTCTTCGAAGCATTGCTCGTATATCCTGGGACACTCGAGTGAGCAACGCTGTTATTAGGAAACGGGTGCTAGGTAAGAATGGCAGATTAATAGATGAAGTAATGAAACTTCATCAGTTGAGGTGGTTGGGACATGTCTTGCGTATGCCTAACCACCTGACTGCCTCAACGAGCTTTGTTTTGTAGTGTAGGAGTAGGGTTGTAAGAAAGCTAGGGGCGGCCAGAGCAAAACATGGCACAAATCTATGAAGTCACTGACAAGTGAACTGAGTCATGTCGGTAGTTGTAGACTACCTCGTTGGGGTCTGTGATATGTTAGTAATCGATGCATAGAGACGCTGAATGACACAGCTCAAAATCGTTTGCAATGGCGCCGGTGCATTTATTTTCTGTGTTCTCTTAAATCCTAATCTTCTGGATTCTTCAACAACTCTAGTTTTGTCTTTCTAAACTTTTCTCACTGAATCATACTTCTTGAATAATATCTTCTAATCCTAACCTCTTCGATTACTTCTAATACCTTTACTATCTCTTCTACTATTGGATTTGAATTGACAATTATATCTCTGTGCTGATGTGGTATGGCAACATGAACTGATGTACTTAAGTACGAAGTTCTACGTTGCATCTGATTGACTGACTGACCACCTCAACTGATGAAGTTTCAATGCTTCATCTATTCATTTGCCATCCTTACCTAGCACCCGTTTCCTAACGACAGCATTGCTTACTCGGTCATCCCATAATACACGAGCAATGCTTCGGATACACCTATGATCGAAGACTAGTAACCTACGAACATCTTCTACTCTTAACGGCCATGTTTCACATCCGTATAGTAGGACACAGAAAACTGCTGCGCAGTACACTTGTCCTTTGTTTAACAAGCGGACATCTCGCCTGCACCATAAGTGACGCAAGTTGACAAAAGCCAACCAAGCCTTCTGTATCTGACCTGAGATTTTGTCAGTCACCAACAAATGTAACTCATCACCTACTGCTGACTACACATGAAATATGAATTCTCTACATTAATAACCAGTAGTACACTTACCAATATCATTATAATCATTTGAATAATTATTATTATTATTATTTGACATTAACAATGATGTTGATGTCACTGGTAATGATGAATACGAAGAAGCGCCGATCCCATATTCATGATGATGATGATTATGATTCTCGTGTAATGGATAATCATGATTCGCATGGAAAGTTTTCATTTCATTCATATGAGAAACACCATTATTAGTAGTGGCAAATGATGCAGGCTGATTCCTATTGGCTGTTGTTGTCGTCAGTGTTTTGTTCAATTTCCAATGATTATTATTATTATTATTATCATTTGTATAAAACAAACAAGACATTTGATTTGATAATGAAGGGGAATGCATAAATGTTGAATAATTTACATGTTGTTCCATTGAATGAATAACAGTTTTATTATTAGTAGTAGTATGTGTCAAAGTCGATGTATTATTATTCAATAAAGGTGAATGAAATAATTGTTGTGCAGTTGTTCTAAAATCATCACTGCCATTGTCATTAGGATGATGATGAATATCATAAGCAGCTATAACAGCATCTAATTGATCTATCGAACAACGAATTTCACTACTGATTTAAGTAAAACAAACAAACAATGATTTAAAACAAAAATAAGGAGAAAAAAACGCGCGCGCGCACACATACAAATACAAATACAAAGAGGGACTAAGACACTATGTTGTTAAAAGGGATAACTGAAATGATTTAAACACATAAATATTGACATGACAGACAGACAGATAGATACAACGCAGAACTTCGTACGTAAGTACATCAGTTCAGGTTGCCATATCACATCAGCACAGAGACGTAACTGTCAGTTCAAATCCAAGAGTGACAGCAATAATAGAAGTATTAGCAGTAATGGAGAAGATTAGGGAGCCAGATAAGATATATTTCAGTGAGATAAATTTAGAAGGAGAAAGATAGAGATTATGAGGAATTCAGAAGGTTAGAATTAGAGAGAACACAAAGAGTGGATGCACCTGCGCCATTTCGAACGATGTCATTCAAGGTCTCTAACCATTGGTGACTTTCGTCTCGCGGACCCCAACCACGTAGCCTACATCTACCAACATGACTCACTACACTTGTCAGTGACTTCATGGATGTGTGCCATGTTTTTCTCTGGCCGCCCCTAGCTTTCTTCCAATCTACTCCTACACTGCAAAACATAGCTCGTCGAGGTAGTCGGTGGTTAGGTATACGTAACACATGTCCCAACCACCTCAACTGATGAAGTTTCACTACTTCATCTATTGATTTGCCGTCCCTACCTAGAACTCGTTTCCTAACGATAGCATTGCTTATACGGTTGTCCCAGGATATACGAGCAATGCTTCGGAGACATCGATGATCGAAGACTAGTAACCTACGGAAGTCCTCTACTATTAACGGCCAAGTCTTGCCTCCGTACAGTAGGACGGAGAGAACTGCTGCACAGTACACTTGTCCCTTAGTCAGCAAACGCATATCTCGCCTGCGCCATAGGTGACGCAGGTTGGCATATTGACATGAGGAGGCACACAGCTGAATAATAATTATACGAAACATAAATTATTGAATTCGTCAGTGAGATGAAATACTTTCTGATTGTCTAGATCAAAAACAGGCGGTGGTTTTCTCAGGGGACCATACCTCAAACTATCAATCCAAAATTCTACTCTACAAGGCAACGGAGCAATATCGCGAGATGCAGTTGAATGGTAGTCAGTTAGTCACCAACAACATAGAACTTTATACGTACGTGCATTACCACACAGAGATGCAATATTCAATTCAAATACCACAGTAGTAGAGGTAGGAGAAGTATTAGCAGTGATTGGAAAGATTAGGGTTTTAAAATATTAGTCAAGGAGTATAATCTAGGGAAGTAAATTTGAGTAGAACAAGATGATCATGAGGTATTCAGAGGAATAGAAATTGAGAGAACACAAAGAGAATGGATGTACCTGCATCATTGCAAATAGTGTTAAGCTATGTCATTCAAAGTCTCTAGTCATCAGTTACTAGATTAACAATAGGTTCATACACGATTTATTCTGTCAGAATCCTAGAGGACATATTGACTACTAATTGGTTTTTGTATGAGGATGCTCCAACTCCCTCAAGTGGATCATCCGTACCCACTAACTTAGTCAAAAGCCAAACATTTATTTTACATCCCTTCAATCATATGAATAAAACTTGTTCCATGAGAAGGCATTTAGTAGAAACTCCCTGTAAGTAGCTATACACGCGTGGCTATACGAGAGCATTTTTAGAGGTAGAGAGAGTGTGAACTCTCTCCACTGTTGGGCGTACCTGGGGCATTTACAGGGTTTGTTTTAAATGAATACTCTTTACGATAAAATAATATTTACTACTATTTTTAGAGATGATAACATTTAAATGCAAGTGACCAAAAGGTTTTATGATAGTAGTATTCGGTACTTAAAATGTTACGAGACAATTAGATCATGATTTCAAAAAATGGATGAATATTTTCTGGCCAGATAACAAGTCATATAGCGTTGCATTTACTAAAATGATCAGAATATGTAATACATAAATTTTTTTACATAAATTAGCCCACTACTACTGTCAAGGGCAATTTTATACTTGTTCTCAGGAGAACCAAGGAGACTGCCCATGTGAACAGTTTGGCTCAATCTTGTGGTGCTATCATACAGGTACCTGATATCCTGGTGGACCATTCACAGACAGACACAACGCAGAACTTAGTACGTGAGTACATCAGTTCAGGTTGCCATACCACATCAGCATATAGACGCAACTTTCAGTTCAAATCCAAGAGTGATAGCGATAGTAGAAGTATTAGCAGTAATGGAGAAGATTAGAGAGCGAAGATATGATTCAAGAAGTATAATTCAATGAGGTAAATTTAGAAGGAGAAAGATAGAGATTATGAAGAATTCAGAAGGTTAGAATTAAAAAGCACACAAAGAGTGGATGCACCTGCACCATTGCAAACGATTTTGAGCCATGTCATGGACCATTCACACCATTTATATACACCAAATACATATATATAGTGATCATTTTCGATCTATGATCGCGTCGCCGATCAATCTACACAGCATGAACAGGCCAATTCGACCCATCCTGTTTAGATGACTGTCAAACTGATTATTATTATTAGCAATGGTGATATGTAATACAACAGCAATCCAATGACAATGGCCCTCAGGAATGTTACAAAACAACCACCAGTAGTATCAATGAAATCGGTCACCCTGCAAACCAATTTTGTATATGGACTGTTAACAATACTTACCAAAGCAATCCCAAGCCATCCACAATGTTCATCACAAAAAACCTCTGATCTCATAGGGAACCATCAGCTCTAATTAGCAATATGGATCATGGTATAAACATCATACGGCATAGGATAGTAAGAGATGCAGCCCAGCTTCATGAGAATGGGATCAAACACTCTTATATTACACTTTTGATGAGACCTTAGTTAGGGGTAATAGCCCTACGCTGAAGCCTTATTGTGCGCTAATTAACATGAGATAGGAGAATCTAATCAGTGTGAAAATAATTTCATCCGATAGCATAACATGGAAAATACATAAAAATAAATAAAAGTACACGACATTACAACTTGTTATTCTTGTAAGATATGACAGTTATTGTCATACTTGCCTAGACAGTGATTCCTTTTGTACATGTACATTGATGTCATTGCATTCAACTGAGAATTTCCATAGGAATACTAAGCTATTTCATTACTTACTTACTTACTTACTTACTTACGTACTACCTGTTACCCCCTAATGGAGCATAGGCCGCCAATCAGTATTTCATAATTCACATCATAAAATGACCACAAACTCGGCATTGGTTGAAAAGAAGAAAGCATTGAACTCTTCTTACACGGTAAAAATTCACAATCTCATGAAATAAACAGTCGTTTAAAACTTTCACGTTTCATAATAAGCAACCTAAAACAACTCTTAAATCAATGTGAACCAGCTAGTAAATTTCAATTAGCAATGATAGAAATTTTAGTTACACTTTAATTGAATAAAACATTTGTTTGTTGGATGATGACCTCATACATGTGATATGATAAGAAATTATGAAACTAGTTGTACACCAACTTATGAACTATATCTTTCTCATAACTTTATTGATAAATCATACTTAATCTTGTATGCAACAAAAATTACACTATCTTAGCTACTAAAAACCATGATAGATAAGAGTAGTAGTTCAAATTGTAACGTAGAACTTAGTATGTACAACTTGTCATACCACAATAGCACAGGGACAAGATTGTCAAATCAAACCCTATAGTATTATAGGTAGTAAAAGTATTAGAGAGGCAATCAAAAAGATCAGGGATGAAAGATATGACTCGACAAGTATTATCCAGTAAAATAAATTTCTAAAATAAAAAGGTCTTGAGGAATTGAGAAGATCAGAATTCAAGATAAGACAGAGAAAAGGTGCACCCGCCTTACAGCAAACGATTTTGAGTCAAGTCATTCAACGTCTCTAACTACTGGTTACGATTGTCTGGCGAACCCTAGCCAGGTAGTCTGCATTTGCCACATCCAAACCATCTGAACGGATTAAGATTCAGTACTTCATCCATTGATTTGCCATCCTTACCTAATACCCGTTTGATAACAACAACACTACTTACTCGATTGTTCTAGGATATACGAGCAGTGCTTCTGAGATACCGACGATCAAATACCCGTAACTTACGAATATCCTCGCTTCTTACTGACCATGTTTCACATCCGTAAAGTAGGAAAGAGCGAACTGCTGAGCAATAAACCCATCTTTAAGTTAGAAGACACATGTCTTGACTACACCATAAGTGATTCAAGTTAGCAAAAGCCAATTGAACCCTTTGTACAAAGAATAAATACACCGGCGCCATTGCGAACGATTTTGAGCCATGTCATTCAGGGTCTCTAACCATCGATAACCATCATCTCGCGGACCCCAACTAGGTAGTCGACAACTACCAACATGGCTCAGTCCACTTGTCAATGACTTCATGGATGTGTGCCATGTTTTGATTTGGCCGCCCCTATCTTTCTTCCAACCTATTCCTACACTACAAAACAAAGCTCGACGAGGCAGTCGGTGGTTAGGCGTACGCAGTACATGTCCCAACCACCTCAACTGATGAAGTTTCATTACTTCATCTATTGATCTGTCATTCTTACATAGCCCCCGTTTCTTAATAACAGCGTTGCTCACTCGGGTGTCCCAGGATATACGAGCAATGCTTCGAAGACACCTATGATCGAAAACTTGTAACCTACGAATATCTTCTACTCTCACTGGCCATGTTTCACAGCCATAAAGTAAGACCGAGGAGAGAACTACTGCACAGTACACTCGTCCTTTAGTCAGCAAACGGATATATCGCCTACGCCATAAGTGAAGCAGGTTGGCAAAAGCCAATCGAGCCTTCTGTATCTGTGCTAAGATTTCATCAGACATCAGGCCATAAGCACTGATGAGACTCCCGAGATAAGTGAAGCGGTCAACACAAGCTTATTGTAACACGTTACTAATATAACTTTCGGGAAGTATGAACAAAATAGAAACTATTACTATTAAAACATATCAAGATAACCTTAACTCTAAATAATTTCAGTAAAAAATAACAAATAACAACTCAAAATACAACTTTTGATAATGATTTCAAATGACATGAAACTTTAAATCAACTCACTACTTTTCATTGATATACAAATATTATTTTTTTGGAGAAAAAAAATTCTTTATTATTTATTTTTTTGTATTTATATATATCTATGAAAAATGAAACGAAAACTAGAAAATGTAAATCATAGTCTAACATTGTATTGATGTAACGCAAATCTATATGTATAGTATATATAAGGTAGGTGGTAGGTAGGCACGAAAATCGCTTCTAAAGTAATCGGATTTTTGTTGCTGTTGAAAAAACAACACACACACACAGAATAAGATTCAAGACTAAAAGCAAATAGAAGACACAATACATCATTCACAATCATCATCATCATCATGATAATACTAATAATCATATCATCACTTCGAAAAACCGGAATTATTTCATGTGTTTTCATTCCTTTGTCTGTCTGTCTGTCTGTGTGTATGTATGTGTGCGAGCGAGTTGTTGTGCACAAGTAATCTGTTTGTTCTTTTATTTTTTTCAAAAAAAACTAAGAAAATTCATCGTTTATTTATTTACAGTACAGTACAATACAATTAAAACAATTCGAATAGATTAATAAAAAAAACTTAAAATAAACAAAACTATTTGTTTTTTCTTTGTGTTTCTATAAATGAGGACATTTTAAGTGAAACAATGTTGTTTAACTAAAAAAAAAACATTTACTTTGAAAAAAAACTATTTGAAAGAATCAAAGTAATAATGATAATAGTTTTTGTCAAGATTACAAAAAAATACTGAATAATTGTTATGATCATTAAGAATGATGGGTTACTTACTTACTTACTTACTTACTTACGCCTGTTAACTCCCAATGGAGAAAAGGCCGCCGACCAGTTTTCTCCAACCAACTCTCTACTGGGCTTCCTTTTTCCAGTTCTGTCCAATGTTTGTTCATTCTTCTCATGTCTTTCTCTATTTCTCGGCGTAATGTATTCTTTGGCCTTCCTCTTTTCCTTTTGCCTTGAGGGTTCCATGTGAGGGCTTGTCTTGTGACGCAGTTCGGTGCTTTTCGTAATGTGTGTCCTATCCACTTCCACAGCTTCTTCATGATTTCCTCATCCAGTCGAATCTGGTTTGTTTTCTCCCATAGCACGTTGTTGCTGATTGTGTCTGGCCAACGAATTTGAAGTATTTTGCGTAGACAGCTGTTAATAAACACTTGTATCCTCTGGATGATGGCTTTGGTAGTTCTCCAGGTTTCCGCTCCATACAGTAGAACTGTCTTGACATTTGTATTGAGAATCCTGAGTTTGGTTTTGGTTGAAAGTTGTTTGGAGTTCCAGATATTTTTCAACTGTAGAAATGCAGCCCTCTCTTTGACAATCAGCGCCCTCACATCTGCATCGGATCCACCTTTCTCGTCGATGATGCTGCGAAGATATGTAAAGGTGTTAACGTCCTCCAAAGCATCTCCATCAAGAGTGATTTGGTTGGTGCATGTTGTGTTGCATCGGAGAATTTCGGTTTTCCCTTTATGTATGTTGAGACCTACTACTGCAGAGGCTGCTACTACACTGGTCGTCTTCTCCTGCATTTGTTGTTGTGTGTGCGATAGAAGAGCCAGGTAATCTGCGAAGTTCAGATCATCCAGCTGCGTCCTAACTGTCCAGTTGATACCGTGCTTTCCTCCAGACGTCGACGTCTTATCAGAAATATTGAATCAGTCAATGTTAGACTATCATTAGAAACCTAGAAACACTGATGGACTGTGCATTGTTGGCAGTTGGTATCCATCACTCCTGCAACTCGCAAGATTTAAAGCCAAGACCTTCGGTTTTGTGCGTGAATGCCTAACCTCTGGATTATTCAACGATCTCCAAAACCCTATTATACAAAGTTTGTTCATTAAAAAATCTTTGAGCATTTTTTTAATAATTGATTAAAGCAATATTGTTTGATATTTTGTGTCAAATGACTTTCTTTCTCTTGTTAAACTAAAAGTTATGTAATTGAATTTGAATATAAATCTTTGGCTAGTTCTTTTAACGAGAATAACCATAAAGCGATAACTGATTAGTAACAAATATGTATTAGATAAGACTGTAACAAAAAAAAAGTGTCTTAAGATACTTGAACTCATTTAAATCGAATGAGGTTAAAATTGAAATTGTGTATAAAGAAATACTTTTAATGTCTACAACTTTTCGGCTTATAACTTTTCAAGTTAATTTTCTTCGCTGTACAGAATTAACGTGAATTAACGTGAACTATTACAATTCAAATGTAATTAACTTAATATTGTGTAACTACTATTTAAATTGAAATTTACCAAATTACAAGGCAATAATAATTATAACTTTAAACAACACATAAACGACTAGACTACTAGTATTCGCTAGTTAGTATCTGAATTTGAATAATATTATTAAACGCATAAAATATCTAAAGTAAAAATACCGTAAAAAAATATTTTGAAAAAAATTGTATACATTTTTTTGAGTCACATATATCTGATTGATTTTGTCCCTAACTTCAAGTATTCCTGTTTATAAATAGAAAACACCATACGTATTAATCCCAGTACAAAATGAAGCTTGTAACACTAGAAAGTACTAAAAAATTTAGCAACATATCAAAAGAGTAATCTAAAAACTAATTGAACTATATTAAAAACGAGAATTTCTAAATTTTTACATGAACACTTTAGAACATATTGTATTGAATAAATTACACACTGTGAAACTTGTACCACAAAATGATTATAATTTTGTCTAAATTTATTTTTCATTCAATAAACAAACCAAAGAATATCTGATATTGTGTCTTATCTCATTTAAAATACAGACTAGTTAGTAAGTAGTCTGAAATGTGAACAAATTTTAAACTGAAGGACAGTAAAAAGATTTTTTTTTTAGTGTACGATTAATGAATTTAACTTACTTACAAGTAATAACTCATAAAATAACTACTGAAAAATGAGGTAATTCCACACACTTCATGCTATAGATTGATACTTTTCAACAGTTGAAACAATATTTTACAAGTTTGTTCACAAAAGCATCCCATACATTTCGATTTTAATTAGAATTACGATCGAATTATAGGTGAACAAAAGAATCAGTAACAAGCAAAAACTTACTAATTGAATAGGTGAGTTAGGAAGAACCTTAGGGGACTAGAAACATACGATCCCATAACTCGGTAATAAAATCAGCATAAGACACAAAATACACGACTTAACTAGTTACAACCTACATGATTATCAAGTTGATGATCAATTATTCTATCTAAATAATTAGTTTACTCAAAAGTCGCTATAGACGACAAAATGAATCCATTAGTATTCGTAGACAAGAACTTTTATCCACACAAAGTATCCTTGAATAAGCGAAGTCTTTTTATTAAAATAAAACAGTAATATTTTCAACATCTTGATATTGTACAATTAATATTTCGAAATTTTTGGTAGACTATTAACCAAGTATACACCAGAAACAGCGTTATTTATTGACGGAAATGTTTGCTTTATTTATTCACTAATTAATACCTACATTATCATAGGTTTATTGAGCTTTTAACCAGGAGAGTAGGAGCAAAAAGATAATCAATAACTACTAAGCTAGTATAGCGATAAGAAAAATACTAGCACTAGTTTTCAGCTTAATGTGGCAGAATGATATCCGATCACAACAACTAAAACATAGCAGTATAGAATGTTCATAAACGCAAAACGGTTGTTTATTAAAATTTCGTCAGAAAGTTATATGTATCTATAAAAATGGCCATGAAGCACGATTTTTATAAGCCAGGACTTAAGTAATATAGATGATGCAGTGAAAAGTTGTCATTAAAAATTTGAAAAAAAACATCATAAGTTTTCATCCTTACCCAAACGAGCCCAGAGAAGGACGAGGAGAATGATTCTGATGATCCTTACTTAGAGTTGAAGTAGGTGAGTTGAACATAAAGTAGCCGAGACTTGAGTCTTCTTCAAAAAGTACATTGTTGCTGTCACTAGAAATTACTGGTCTTATCATTGTTTTTTCAGCCTTAAACATAGGCAACATGCACTAGCGGAAGTTCATTATCATCAGGATTGACCTTCAAATATCAAAGATCGCGCTCGGACAAAAACTCAGAATTGAAACCTCAAATTTATCTAAATACATTAAGTGACCTGTCTGTTCATTGAATTCTTTATCTAGACAGACGATAAACTGCCACTTAGACTACAATTCAGCTGCTAAGTACGTTTTGGAGAATCCAGAAAAGTGTGCTTCTTTGCCTTGAGAAGTAGAATGAAATAAGACACCTAGAATGTACAGAACTTGATTTAGATACACTAGTCCTGTGATTGAAAACTTGATAATAAAATCTTCATCGCAATAAAAAGCGATTAAAACATCGCTTCTGTTTGGTGTTAGCATGCAATATGGTCATAATCGAAGTAATAAATCGGGACGAAAACGAGTCATACATTTGCAACACTAGGCAAGTTGCATGTACATGAGTGAGCATAACCAAGGTGACGCGAGCTACAGAAATGAGGCTTACGCATGAAACATGAAGCACGACTCATCAAAAATACTTGTCAAGCCTGCATTAACATAGACCCATCCAGTTAGAAAGAAATCTGTGATATCTGTAGAAGAGTGGATACTAATGACAGTAACTACACTTGTTCTCAAGTAACAATGTGTTCCATGAAACATGCCAGTTAATGAGCAAGATCATAAACTAATCGAGTGTCTAAACATTTATTTTGAAGGGTTTTTCAGTTAGTTAGATGTACAATCCATCACTTGGGTCAAGTTATGTGGTCTGTCTGCGATGAGCAGCTGGTGATTGAGAACTGCTCCAAGTTATGTGTAGATGTGCAAGTAGCAACAACTGTTGAATTAAGTGTATATTGACCTTCACGGCATAACTTTTCAGATAATATTTTAACAGGTTCCTTGGAAAAACGACAGCAAGTCACTGTGAATATCAGAACTCCTACGGAAGACATCAGACGTGGTGCAGAAAGAAAATAAAGAGAAGAGACGAGGAGCAGAGTTGAAAATTTTTGGGACCACAGCTGAGTCACGGATTAACTGATATTTTTTTAATGAAAAATTGAAGGTATGATATCTCAGACCCTTCCTTTCCGATATAAGTTTGCAGAGTGCATAACTAAATTTATGTAAAGTTATGAAGACATGTCACTGGTGAGGCGACCCGTGAAAAAATGATTGTATGAAAAGAGGAGATTCAAAAGAATCAAATTTTCAAGGGTTATGTGGATCTACAGAATATTATGAGGAAAGCACAGTGGCTTTTTGTCCCAGTGACATTTCATTCACTGCCGTTTTATGACTGCTGCCTGAAAAGTCACGAGTGAACTGCTTTTCAGCGTGATTGCACAGATAAGTTCACAGTAGTATTTTTGGGCCGTAGTTGACACAGCAGAGTACCATCACCATCATTGATCGATTACATCCTGCCAGATCGCAAGGAGACTAAAGTAAACAAAATGTTCTGCACAACAGACACGAGTAGATTGTAAATGGATTTCTACGGTGGCCGTTCCAATGGGTTCCAATAGGTGCACTCCTGAACTCGTTTCTCCCAGTCCAAGGTTCCGATAAAGCAAAAATTCTAGGAGAAACTGTCTTTATTAATAAAAACATGGAAATACAAGCAGTACCTGGAATTAATACACCTTCCAGGATACAATTACTCCGAAGAGTATCAGAAACAACGATAAATAAGTGACGTTAAGTCCAACAGCCACTGTATCAATCCAAATATTGCTGTAGCCATATTAAAGATCAAATTTAAACAACATATATACAGATCAGAAGCAAACACAAAAACTTCAATATAAGTACAAAATATAGAAATAATAACAATATACAATGATAAAATCTCAAATTGGAATCAAATAAAATACCAAAAATGTCAACAGAAAAAGTCCGTCATGTCATAACAAAAATATGTAAACATGGAGGGATTTTCCAAAAAACAAAACATTCAGAAAGGATTCTACATAGATTATCGTCATGCTATCATGGCCGTGGGGCAGAAACACCTACATCCCTCCTTTTATGATACTCGCTCCCTAACGCCTGTGGTATGCCTCATGTGTGCTTTAGTTTATGCTCCATTTTGTCGGCCTTGTCGTAAAGTAATGTTTCTGCTTTTTCACACTCATATGAGACCAAGACGGCTTGATCTTCTGTATAATTATTTATATATCCATCCAGCATATCATAGCGATAAAGGCTAAATAATTGTAAGATGCAGGTCAGTAAATAGGCAGTTTGAAGATGGGAAGGGTTGTTAGCTAATCAAAGAATATGAAGTGTTGAAATTTTGTGAGTAAGGCGAAAAGTAAGCAAGAAATCAAGATGTTTGAATGCTAATAAATAGGAAGTATTAAAATTTCTAAAACTGGTAATATGTGAACTAAATTGAACTCACAATTATTCAGGATCGTTTGAGTTTCTCTCGATCGACAGTAATTAAGCAGCATCTACAGGTTTCGTAGTTGAACTGTCTATTGGGATAAAGACAAGAAGTGATGTAAAAACTTGTAGAAGATAATGGTTCGCCTTTAAATATAAAGAAAACTCCGAAGGTGGAAAGTAAGGAAGAAATGTATTCATGATTTGTTGACGTTTTTAAGATCGGTCTAAACATCCGGTGAACCATGAAAGTGCTTCGGGATGGGGTGTGAGTTCGAGAAGTATTTTATAAATCTCTGTAGATTTTAACAACAGCGTCAGTAGTTTCTAGGACCTGGGGATTGTGGCACAGATACAAATAAAATCGGCAGTCTGTTAGATAATAAATTATACCGTCTTGCAAAAATACTACGACTCACTGACTTTTTATGTCCTGCGGTAAGTAGTGTATATGCGTTGTTTCTGAGTAGGTGAGCGGGTACACGGTTGATTTGTGCACCTTTTCTAGAATATCCATGTTTGAAAAACAATTCAAAACCTCAGGAATCCCTACTCGATGGTTTCAGGATGTTTGATAGTTGCTTCGAAAAACTCCGAAGATTTCCAACAGCCATTATTGCCTAGAGTGTGACGAAATCCCAGCACGAATACAGAATGCTTGACTGGCTTTTTCCAACTTGCATCACTTACGACTCAGGCGGGATATCCGTCTCCTAAACATAGGACGAGTTCACTGCTCAATGGTTCGCCTCGTTCTACTATACGGGTGTGAAACATTACCATTAAGAATAGATGATATTGTTATGTATTCGACTATATGTCTTCGAAGCATTGCTCGTTTTTTCTGGGCCCACTTATCAGGAAGTTCAGGGCTAGGAATTGGGTACTAGGTAAGGATGGCAGATCAATTGTTGAGCCATTGAACTCTCACTAGTTGAGGTGGTTGGAACATATGTTACATACGCATAACCACTGACTAACTGGATGAGAACTTTTAGATCTTGTATCTTGTAGGCGTGGTGGAGGTGGTCAAGCCAATATATGGCACAATTCAAAGAGGCCAGTGGCAACTGGACTGAACCATGTTCGCATCTGAAGAACGCCCGATAGAAGTGCAGGAGACGATCGTAACCAGTGGTTAGAGATTTTGAATGACGCTGTCGTTTGATGAAAGATTCATTTCATTAGCATAATCACTCGCATGCCCAAATTAGAGTCAGATCAGTGATCATAAAATTAAACAACCTAACATAACCTGCAGAGTAACAGATAAAAGAAGCTTTCGAACTGTTTGCATTCGACGAATATACTTGCCGTAGCAGATTCCATGAACATTGCAGACAATGCAATCTCCATTCCGACGCATGTAGAGTGGTCACTTCAACAAGAACTTGCGAAAAACAAAAAATAGGTCGTCATATCCTTATTTTGTTCCTGTATCAACTAGTCTCATCAGTCTTTTTCAAAAATTACCTCATGATAGTTTTCAGTATTATTGCCATCAACATTTTTACCATCCCCATCTTACTATTATTGATATAATCGTACGGGGACTAAAATCCTTATTTATTTTGACATTAAATTTTGGCAGTTATGCAATTATATTATCCATTCAACAAATCTAAACACTACGAGGATTACATTCTTTTACGACAATCGCAGCTCACTAGATCCTTTCGTATGATCCAATAGTACTTCGTTGCAGCTAATAGTGGTTTCATTCCATTTTGTTCCATGTCATTTTACCTCACTATTATATTCCAGAACTATTTCACACTCATTTTTCTTCTTGCTTTTCTCTCCTATGTTCGAGGATTCTTCGAAGTTTTATCAAAACCTTTTTAAGATGATCATCATCATTGTATTCTGAAACGTTAATCACCGAAATAGTTCTGTGAGACTAATTATCCAGCGGAGAAAGAAATATGGGCCAGACTAAGGAAGCTCTCTAGAGACATAACATCAAACATAATTCAACCTGGCTTCAAAAAGAATCATAGAAGTCAGTTTGAAGCTCAATTTTGGAACATCTAGTCGATTCTGTTCACTTTGTTCGACCGGAAGGTTCCTTATTAGTAACAATCTTACATACAGTAAGAAGATATGGTCCGAAAATAACACAGTCGAAGAAGCTATGTAAACCAGTGGCCATTGCCATCCTGTAGTTTAAACCATACAGTATGTTCAGCCGCTTATTCACACACGGAATGATCGCAGAGCTTAAGGAAACGGAATCGTCGAAAATGTTTGTCTCTCTATGGCTTTTATTTTACTCATTGGTGACTTGGGTCTCCATATCGTTTGCACATTCCAAGTAACAAAGTGAATCTCTTGGCAGATCTCCTGAAAAGTCGGACAATGAAAGTGTTGTCTCTAACTGCATGTCAATGGAATAGAGAAAGTTGACAGCCCTAACCTACACTACTTTAAGTAATCAGTTCCGACGACAGTTCCCCATAAGACGTGGCTAGTCCAGCAGTGTTTGAGTAGTTAGTTAGTGAAGAGCATTTGCTGGTAACCGAGTCGAGACTGACTAGGATCTCCACTAAATACTAATCGTTAATTACTAGCCCGTGAAGTTGATAAGAGGTAAATCCAGGGTAGAGAATATATGTGAAGGAGAAAGTGGGCGACATAAGGAACAGCGGGTTACGAATGATGACAGCAACGCAAAACAGAGAGTTGCGCGTAAGTAGGTGTTTTTAGTACAGTTAAACAAAAGAAGTACAATAATAAATGTTTCCTTTTCATCAGCTGCGTTTTCTTAGTAGAAGTGTTCCACTACAAAAATGAATTAGTTATTTCGATGTGGGGAAGGACTTGTTTAAGATCAAGTTGGTAGAATGCGTTGTTAGGCGTCTGAAGGCTATAGTCACTTCCCAGCTGCCTACAAAATGGAAAAAATCTTTTGTACTCTCGACTGATATCAGTATTAACACGCTATTTAGTATCTGAGGCGTCTTGAAGGCGTTGTCGACACAACCATATGGAAAAAATAACCCCCATAACAACCCAGCAAACCTAGATTCTTAATGTCTAGTCGAATCATTCGCTCAATAATCTAGGCTAGCTATACCTGAGTTAAATGTAGTATGCTTGGCTGTAGACTGTTTACAGGGAGAGATGATTTGGATTAATATGTATGAACCACAGAACTAACTGGAAAATAGAAACCTTTCAAACTTCTTAGACAGCACAAGAAACATGCGACTTACATATAACCCACTGTGGTGAGCTTACTCAGTCTACCATTAACTAACCCAACATAACACTTGTTAGCTTCAAGTATGTGATGTAGCGAAGCAGAACGGACAACAAAAACCCAACACACACTTCAACCGCAGCGGCTAAATTTCAAACACTTTCAAAAAATAATACTCTGAATTGTTTTCTTTGATCCCTGAATGAACGGAAAAATATACTATGACAAGCCATGTTCACATGACAACGTGTGACAGACGCCCACTCATGTACCGTTGTGTATTTTTCGCCAAAACTTTATCTTTTCTTTCAATGAAGGGTTGACAGGTCGCTTTTTAGACGTTTTGGTGGAGTTATCAAAAATCATCGGTTTTGTTTATTCTTATTCACTAAGAATTAGGATCTATATTGAAACAGTAACAACATTCCAAACGTTGTCATATGTTGATGTGCTTCTGTGTTGGACAGTATTTTATGCGACTTTATACCAATGAATGATATTCATCTAGTTTTATTATTTATTTTTCTGCCTTACATTTATGCGGTATTTTATAACAGTTCGGACGTTCATTTGGACTGTTCACGTTTTCCAAAATTCACTAGTTACAAAAGTTATTTGCTTTCAGAAGGCGATGGACTTTTGTTAGATTGTAACATCTGTTCCAAATGCTCCAAATATCATGAATTATGCAATAACGATTCGTTCATTCGAAAATTCGAGCCTGCTAGTACTGATGATCTTGGTGCCAGTGGTTTTAATTTTCATACAATATTAGCTGTTTTCCCAATAGAACATATTCGTCTTAGGTATGTGCTTCTAATTTTCTATATTTTATATCGTCCGCAAATTTCGCTGTTTTTTGGCTGTAAGACAATATGTAAATAATTATTCAATATATAAAACCGACGAATCAACCAAACTTTAAGTTATTATCACGGAAAATGTATGATGTGACGCTTGGCTTATAATAAGTTTTCATTCAATCCAAAGACAGACTGTTTTCTGACGGATAAGGATAGATCGATTTGTGTACAAGAATCTTTCATAACGAAAAATGTGAACAGACATGATCTGAAGACTCATTAAGCATCATGGTTAAATAAAACTAAGAGTTGATAGAGTAAAGTTTCAAATAGGTTAAGAAACGTTTCTTTGTAAGAAAAGTATTGTCATTGCTTGTAGTAATTACTTAAATGCAGCAAAGGTTAGAGATATTGTTTGTAACACTGTTGAGCTATGTATATCGGTAAGGATACTATGTGATCTTTACCAGTCTGACCATAAGCTAACCATAATGAAATTGCAAAGTATGTCAAAAATTATTATACAATAAAACAAATAATTCCGGAAAAAAAATCAGCTTTTATAGCAATAATTTTGCTATTTGAGTCATCTTCAGAAACTATTTATTATTCACTTAATTGAATGCTGGAAAACAGATGACAGATTGTGAATGCTCTAAGAAACATGAATAAATGGCAGTAGTGTAAGTGTATAGAGTAACTCCACCTATCGTTTAGCTGTGAGAATCAGTTTGTTCATACATTATGAGTACATCTTTTAAAACATGCAACAGGTAATAGCTAGGTAAACGTGAGTCAAATAAACTTTTTGAATTAACTATTATTATTATTATTATTATTATTATTATTATTATTATTTTCAGTAACCGATTATTTACGTTGACTCAAGACGATGAGTAAAATTAAAGCAAAGTGGAAAATAGGTTAAAAATTTTACTTACTTACTTACTTACTTACTTACTTACTTACTTACGCCTGTTACCCCCAATCGAGTATAGGCCGCCCACCAGTTTCCTCCAACCAGCTCTGTCCTGGGCTTCCCTTTCCAGTTCTGTCCAATGTTCGTTCATTCCTCTCATATCTTTCTCTATTTCTTGGCGTAATGTGTTCCTTGGCCTTCCTCTTTTCCTTTAGCCTTAAGGGTTCCATGTAAGGGCTTGTCTTGTGATGCAGTTAGGTGCTTTTCATAGTTTGTGTGTCCTATCCACTTCCACAGCTTCTTCATGATTTCCTCCTCCACTGGAATCTGGTTTGTTTTCTCCCACAATAGGTTGTTGCTGATGGTGTCTGGCCAACGAATCCGAAGTATTTTGCGTAGATAACTGTTCATAAATACTCGTATCTTCTGGATGATGGCTTTGGTAGTTTCCCAAATTTCCGCTTCATAAAGTAGAACTGTCTTGACATTTGTATTGAGAATCCTGAGTTTGGTTTTGGTTGAAAGTTGTTTGGAGTTCCAGATATTTTTCAACTGTAGAACTGAAGCCCTTGCTTCGCCAATCCGCGTCCTCACATCTGCATCAGATCCACCTTGGTTATGGATGATGCTACGAAGATATGTAAAGGTGTTAACGTCCTCCAAGGCATCTCCATCAAGAGTGATTTGGTTGGTACATGTTGTATTGCATCGGAGAATTTCGGTTTTTCCTTTATGTATGTTGAAACATATACTGCTGCTGAGGCTGCTGCTACACTGGTCGTCTTCTCTTGCATTTGTTGTTGTGTGTGCAATAGAAGAGCCAGGTCATCTACGAAGTCTAGATCGTTCATCAGTGTCCTAACTGTCCAGTGGATACCGTGCTTTACATTACACGATTAAGCATTGATACATGTAATGTAAATTTACATTTCTGAAACCGCTTTGTGATAAATTAATAGATTACCATCTTGATGGACTTATCATTTTGCTCTAAAATTGAAAAATGTTCTGTATGTGATCTTTCTTCTGTTTGAGTTTTATTTATCCATCTTTTATCCTTTTCACCTAATTCTTACCTTTCTTTATTGCTTAGAAATGTTATAAACCGTACGTAAGAAGATGTGATAAACGCATAAGCATATCTTTTTGAATGTGAAGTTGCACTAATCACACAAATCTAACAACGCCCCATGATTAATTTTGGAAATAATCGGAAAAAAAATAAAAGGCTGCTTACTAATCTATAACGTAATGACATAAGTAGACAGAGTACACAGTTTTTTTTTGGTTCATTCAAAATAAAATTGATTGGTTCATAATTTGTGCATTCTGTCATAGTATTTCATCAGTAATACTGAAATATTGTGTAGTTTGACACAGTTTGACAAATTATATGGTTTAAACTTAACGGTGGTCAATTTTTTTTGCGTAATCAGAGTTTATTGATAGTGGGGAAACCAATGATTTTTAGACATGTATGTGTATTAACGTACCACATTATTTCAGTAATAAATCCAAATTCAGAGTGTGGAAGTAGACAGAGTTTGTATCATTAACACCCAAGGCATAGTTTTATATTTTGAGAATCTTTGCAACTATGCTTTCGGCTCTTAAACAAGATTAAATTTGTGTGTTTCTCTCTGCATGTCAGTAAAAAACTGTCACGGCCTAACAGTAAGAATGTAACATGTACAGTTACATAGTACTTATGATCTTTTTTCATATTGATAATTTATCCTAAAATTTTTTTAGATAGACTATTTCATGGAGCATAGTGACATTAATTGATGTCAATAATGTGCCAGTTTTGACAAATCTTTAAACCTCTCCCTTATTGTTATAAATCTCCCTTAGTGAACCCAGCTATTCTTATTGCTTAGTAATCTTTGACAACAATACACTCGATAAGTCCCCAAAATTAGAACACAGTTGAATAGGAAATAGAGATTATATTCCAAATAGCAGGGTTAAATGGTAGTAAGAAACTGAAGCGAAGGTGAAATAGGAACAGCGCTGGTAGTTCTTTATAGTTTTTACATGAGAAGCTTCTGCAATATACCCCACGTATTGACTAGTGCTGATCGGATTACATTTAGCCAATCAGCCAGCTCACAGCTAACACAATCATACTTTAATTCATCTATATCCCACTAACACTCACATTATCATAACCAAGAAAGAAAAAAAAATACTAACAACTCCATGTTAAAACTTCTTGTTTATCTTGAATTGTGTAAGGATATTCATCCAGTATCCTAAGAGAATTGTTGGTCTATTCCTATTGGTTAATTTCTACTGGTCAATTTTATGGTTGTCCTGACTGACTATCATTGTCACTTCAAATGCTACTTCCTATTGGTGGTCGTCTTAACTGTAAATGTCACAGAATTCAATGTTGTTTTCTATTCGACCAAAATGTATAAATACGCGTTATCTGTAATGTTTTATGACCACGACCAGGGCTCGGTCCCGGATACCTACTCCGGAATCCTGATTCTCTTCTGCACTGGGACCTCGTTCTTTCTGGATGCTTGAAGAATACACGTTCTAATTCATATCACGTCTTCTTGTTTTTACTAACTAAATATGGGGGTTGGGATCGCTTCACTTATCTTGGGAGTCTCATCAGTGCCGATGGCATGGTGACTGACGAAATCTCAGCTCGGATACAGAAAGCTCGATTGGCTTTTGCCAACCTGCGTCACTTATGGCGTAGGCGAGATATCTGTTTGCTGACTAAGGACGAGTTTAATGTGCAGTAGTTCGCTCCGTCTTACTTCATGGCTGTGAAACATGGTCAATGCGAGTAGAAGATATTCTTAGGTTACTGGTTTTCGATCATAGGTGTCTTCGAAGCATTGCTCGTATATCGTGGGACACCCGAGTGAGCAACGCTGTTATTAGGAAACGGGTGCTAGGTAAGAATGGCAGATCAATAGATGAAGTAATGAAACTTCATCAGTTGATGTGGTTGGAACATGTGTTGCGTATGCCTAACCACCGACTGCCTCGTCGAGCTTTGTTTTGTAGTGTAGGAATAGGTGGGAAGAAAGTTAGGGGCGACCAAGCCAATACATGACAGAAATCCATGTAGTCATTGACGAGTGGACTTGGCCATGTCGGTAGTTGTCGACTACCACCTGGTTAGGGTCAGTGAGATGATAATAATCGACGGTTAGAGACCTTGAATGACATGGCTCGAAATCGTTTGCAATGGCGCTGGTGCATTTATTCTTTGTGTTCTCTCAAATCCTAATCTTCTGGATTCTTCAACACCTCTAGTTTTGTCTTTCTAAACTTTTCTCACTGAATCATACTTCTTGAATAATATCTTTTCATCCTAACCTCTTCGATTACTTTTGATACCTTTACCACCCCTTCTATTATTGGATTTGAATTGATAATTACATCTGTGTGTGCTAATGTGGTATGGCGACATGAACTGATGTACTTACGTACGAAATTCTAAGTTGCATCTGACTGACTGACTGACTGGGATAATCGGATTTGAATAGCATGGCGTGTCGTGTCACCGGATCCACAATCCTCGCTCTCTCGTTTTCCCCACTAAGGGTAACTAACTCGTAATATAGTAAGTAATTCATCAAGTATATCAATCAAGTTGACGTGTTTTTACGTGCAGCTGTAACAAATTGCACTGCATAGACCAAAATATATAAATACGCATTATCTGTAACACTTTATGACCACAACCACGACCAGGACCAGGGCTCGGTCCCGGATCCCTAGTCCGGGATCCTGATTCTCTTCTGCACTGGGACCTCGTCCTTTCTGGATGCTTGTAGAATACACGTTCTACTTCACATTCAAGTCTTCTTCGTTTTAACTAACTAAATATATGGGGGTTGGGGATAATCGGATTTGAATAGCATGTCGTGTCGTGTCACCAGATTCAACGATCCTCGCTCTCTCGTTTTCCCCACTAAGGGTAACTAACTCATAATATATAGTAAGTAATTCATCAAGTATATCAATCAAGTTGACGTGTTTTTACGTGTAGACGTAATATGATGTTTTTCAATTTGCATGTTTTTTTTTCATCTATTTATTGTTTGTTTTTGTGTGTGTTTTCTATCCAGATTACGTAAACGAATTTGGCGTAATATCACTACACTGTCAGATGATCTACCATTAATTTATAAAAAAGAACATTTACAACGTGATTATGAAACAAATTTAAAATTATTTAATTCATTATCATTATATTTTACTGTAAAAAAACCTGGTCGTGATATACAAGTGATTTCAACGAATACAACTAGTACATATTATAATAAAGATAAATTTCGTATAAAATATGCTAAAATTCAACATACAGGCATTTATAAATGTCTATATAAAGGTGATGTATTAGCTGTCTGGTCTGTAACTGTATTAAAACCTGGCGCTGAACCATTTCGTCATGTGATTTTACCAATGGAATCATCAGATAATGTGGACGATCATGATGATCATGATAGTAGTGATGGTAGTGATGATCAAGATGGCAGTGATGATCATGATCATGATGGTACTGATGATCAAGGAGGGAGTGATAGTGGCGGTGGCAGTGGCGGCAACGATCATGTTAAAGTAAAACGTTCAGTAGATACAGCATCCCATGATGATAATGATGATGATGATCACTTACAACATACTGATGAAGATGGCTTAAAACCATTAGCTCCACAATATTTAATTGAACATAATTTAAAATTATTTACTTATTGGTATGAATGGTCTGATTGTATACCATGCACTTTAAAAGATAAATTTCCAGATAGATTGAATGTAATAAGAAATATTGGTATGCAAACTAAAATTGGTATTTGTCATGTACAGTTGATTGATTCATTTTATCTAGTGAAACCGTATAAATTAGCAGTTGAAATAGAAGAATTATTTAAAACATTCGCTGGTTCACAAGGTATACCATGTCGATCACATTTAATTAGAAATGCAATATTAAAATATGGACCAAAAGAAATTGAATTAAGACCAAGTGAATTAGTCATGAGATCATGTATAAGATATTGTCCAATTATTGAGTAAGTTGAGATGAGATTGTAATAGTATAAAAAATTAAAATTTAATTAATTTGAATGATATTTTGGTATCATTGATTTTATTTTTTAAAAGAAAAATGTTTCAAGTATTAGTTCAAAAGTTTACTACTGCACCACTATTCTTTTAAGTCAGTCAGTCAGTCAGAGGCAAATGTAGAACTTTGTACGTACTTATGTACATCAGTTCATGTTGTCATACTACATCAGCACACAGAGAAGCAATTGTCAATTCAACTCTCATAATAATAGTAGAGGTAGTAAAAGGGATTAGAAGTAATATGAGAGGTAAGGATTAGAAGATATTATTCAAGAAGTATGATTCAGTGAGAAAAGTTTAGAAAGACAAAACTAGAGGTGTTGAAGAATCCAGAAGATTGAAATTTGAGACAACACAAAGAATGAACGCACCGGCGACATTGCAAATGGTTTTGAGCCATGTCATTCAGCGTCTCTAACCCTAGGTGACTATCGTCTCGCGGACCCCAACCAGGTGGTAGTCGACAACTACCTACGAACATTTCCTACACTTAACGGCCATGTTTCGCATCCATATAGGAGAATGGAGCGAACTGCTGCGCAGTACACCCGTCCTTTGCTTAGCAAACAGATATCTCGCCTACGCCATAAGTGACGCAGGTTGGCAAAAGCCAATCGAGCTTTCTCTATCCGAGCTGAGATTTCTTCAGTCACCATGCTATCAGCACTGATGAGACTCCCCAGATAAGTGAGGCGGTCTACACGCTCGACTACTTCACTTCCTATCACTAGTTCAAGTGCCGATGCAACCCAATTTCGAAGTAACATTTTGCATTTCGACGGGGAAAACCGCTAAAGTATTTTTCTAAAAAATCACTATTCATGCGTTTGTTTCATACAAATCCCATTGTGTTCCCGCTTTTCGTCTCTTGATCTTCTTCCCCCATCTTCTGCCAGACATTACGTTTTTACTCGCGTCATATACTACTTATAAGTAGCGCGCACCACACACATACAAGAAATATGTTTTTGCTCAAGAGAATGTCTATTTACATTGAAAGATAGAAAAGTGAAGAAGTGTATCAGGTTAGTATGACGAAAGATATTCAGTTAGTCAGTTACAAAGTAGAATTATGTACGTACGTAAATAAGTTCAGGTTGTCTTACCACATTAGCGCACATAGAGAGATGCAATTGTCAGTTCAAATCCTACAGTGGTAGAGATAGTAGAAACATTAACGATAATGGAGAAGATTATGATTTGAAGATATTATATTCAAGAAGTATAATTCATTTAGATAAATTGAGAAAGAGAAGGGCAGAAGTGATGATGAATCCAAAATAATAGGATTTGAGAGAACAAAAAGAACAAATCCACCGGCTACGATTTCGAACCATGTCATTCAAGGTCTCTCACCATCGGTTACTATCGTCTCTCTTGGACACCAACCAGGTAGTTGACACCAACTACCATGCCTCCGTTCTATTGTCAGTGACTTTATAGAATTGTGTCATGTTTTGGTTTGGCCTCCCCACACTCTTTTCCAACCTACTTCTACACCACAAAACATAGCTCGTCGATGCAGTCGGTGGTTAAGCATTCGTAGCACATGTCCCAACCACCTCAAATGATGAAGTTTTACTACTTTATCAACTGATCTGCCATCCCTACCTAGTACTCGTTTCCTAACAACAGTATTGCTTACTCCATTGTCCGAAGATACACGAGCAATGCTTTAAAGATATCTATAATTGAATACTAATAACCTACAAATATTCTCAACTCTTACCGACCATGTTTCGCAGCTATAAATTAGGACGGAGCAAACTGCTGCTCAACAGACTTGTCCTTTGGTTGATAGACGGATATCTCACCGGGTTTATTAATTATATATTGCCTGTAATAATAACAATAATGATTTACAATTATGTAAGAGATTGAGTTAAAAATGAAATCTTGTAGAATATAATTTCCGATTTTAAAAATTACTTACTTACTTACTTACTTACGCCTGTTACCCCAAATGGAGCATAGGCCGCCCACCAGTTTTCTCCAACCAACTCTGTCCTGGGCTTCTCTCTCCAGTTCTGTTCAATGTTTGTTCATTCCTCTCATATCTTTCTCTATTTCTCGGCGTAGTGTGTTCCTTGGCCTTCCTCTTTTCCTTTTGCCTTGAGGGTTCCATGTGAGGGCTTGTCTTGTGATGCAGTTAGGTGCTTTCCGCAATGTGTGTCCTATCCACTTCCACCGCTTCTTCCTGATTTCCTCCTCCACTGGAATCTGGTTTGTTCTCTCCCACAGTTCGTTGTTGCTGATGGTGTCTGGCCAACGAATACGAAGTATTTTACGTAGACAGCTGTTAATAAACACTTGTATCCTCTGGATGATGGCTTTGGTAGTTCTCCATGTTTCCGCTCCATACAGTAGAACTGTCTTCACATTTGTATTGAAAATCCTGATTTTGGTGTTGATTGATATCTGTTTTGAGTTCCAGATATTTTTCAACTGTAGAAATGCAGCCCTTGCTTTGCCAATCCGTGCCCTCACATCTGCATCCGATCCACCTTTATCGTCGATGATGCTGCCCAGATATGTAAATGTGTTAACGTCCTCGAAAGCATCTCCATCAAGAGTGATTTGATTGGTGCATGTTGTGTTGCATCGGAGAAGTTAGCTCTTTCCTTTATGTATGTTGAGACCTACTGCTGCAGAAGCTGCTGCTACACTGGTCGTCTTCTCTTGCATTTGTTGTTGAGTGTGCGATAGAAGAGCCAAGTCATCTGCGAAGTCCAGATCGTTCATCAGTGTCCTAACTGTCCAGTTGATACCGTGGTTCCCTCCAGATGTTGACGTTTTCATAATCCAGTCGATCACCAGGAGAAAGAGAAAGGGTGAGTGTAAGCAACCTTGCCTGACACCGGTCTTCACCTCGAAAGAGTCAGTTAGCTGTCCTCCGTGCACGATTTTGCAGTTGAATCCATCATAAGAATTCCGTATGATGTTAACTATTTTCTCAGGCACCCCGTAGTGTCGAAGAAGAGTCCACAGTGTTTTCCTGTCCACGCTATCAAATGCTTTCTCGAAGTCGATGAAGTTGATGTAGAGTGGTGAGTTCCATTCAATTGATTGTTCCACAATGATCCGTAATGTAGCAATTTGGTCAGTACACGATCGATCCTTCCGAAATCCGGCCTGTTGATCTCGAAGTTGGGCGTCTACGAAGTCCTTCATTCTGTTTAACAATACCCTGTTGAAGACTTTGCCTGGTATTGAAAGAAGAGTGATGCCTCTGTAGTTCTCACACTTGTTCAGATCGCCTTTCTTTGGTATTTTGATCAGGTATCCTTCTTTCCAATCTGATGGTACTTGTTCCTCATCCCAAATCTTCTTGAACAGGATGTGAAATATTTTCGCGGTTGCTTCTACATCTGCTTTCATTGCCTCTGCTGGAATGTTGTCTGGTCCTGCTGCTTTGACGTTCTTGATTTGTCTGATGGCCATACTGATCTCCTCAATCGTGGGTGCTCCAATATTAATTGGGAGATCCGTGGATGCTGCTTCGATGTTGGGTGTGTTCAGTGGAGCTGGTCGATTTAGGAGTTCCTTAAAGTGCTCTACCCACCTATTTCGCTGTTGTTCAGTGTTGCTGATTACTTTGCCTTCCTTGCTTTTCACTGGTCGTTCTGGTTTACGATAGTTCCCGGCGAGCTTCTTTGTAGTTTCATACAATTGTCTCAAGTTTCCGTCTCTTGCAGCCTTTTCCGCCGTCGTTGCTAGATCTTCCACGTATTTTCGTTTGTCAGCTCTGATGCTCTTCTTCACTTCCCTGTTTGCTTCTGTGTATGCAGCTTGTGCGGTAACTTTCTCCGCTCTTGTTCGGCTGACATTGATTGCTGCTTTCTTGTTCCTCCTTTCTTCAATTTTTGCAAGAGTATCAACAGAGATCCATTCCTTGTGATGCTGCTTCTTGCGACCAAGGACCTCCTGACATGTTGAAGTGATTGCCTCCTTAATCCCTTTCCAATTGTTCTCCAATGTTGTGTCCTCTCCATTGTGTAGATCCTGAAAG
>OX103971.1:217211-251282 GCA_944470395.2 Schistosoma turkestanicum | reverse complement strand
AATTTTAAAGATACCAAAAAATGCCTTCTTACAAAAGGTGTGGTAGAAAGGATTCGATTATGTCCAATTTGGTCTTGTGTGCTTTTATGGGTATGAGGGCGGATGTTACATCCCGGCTACCCACACCGTGGAAGGGTGTTTGTTGAGGAACCTGACAAAGAAGGTAGATTAGCGTTGGTCTTAACGATCTGGGAGTGTGACCGCAGAGCCCAAGGGACAACTGCTTGAAACCGGTCATGCATGGCCTTTTTATAAAAGGTTTCTTGAATATTAGCTCCGCTCTTAAAAGCCTTTAGTAGGCACCCTTACCTCTGGAGACGGAAATCCGTGAGGTTAAGGTGAGGTGTGACATTTTTAGAGTCGACCTTTTCTAACACTTCCTTCCTTGTTAGAAGGCAGCATCTCTGCAGATGCTGGTTATCCGAGGGAAACACCTTACTGCTGTCACACCCCTCCATCACAGTCAGCAGTACGACTTCACCCTCAGACTTGGAGTAGCTGCTTTTAGTCTCATCATTCTGCTATCGACCTGCCTGGCATGGTAGAACAAACCTTCAGGAACATATGTTCCAGCCAATATAGCTCGGTTGGGTCATCACGATAGGCAAGCCCGACGACCACCACGTCAAGGTAGCAGCTACGGTCGGGAATAAAAGGTATTACATTTGTGGAAGCGTTATATGATAATACAAAAGTAACAACCACCTCATTCTGAAATCATTAGCATATCGGATAGTGTGGTGCGAGCTACTTATAAGTAGTATATGATGTGAGTGTAAACGTAATGTCTGGCAACAGAGGATGGGGGAAGATCAAGAAAGGAAGAGTTAGAAGAACACAATGGAATTTGTATGAAACGCATGAACAGTGACAATGGATTGATGTTTGCAACAAGAACAGTCCAGTTCGATATGATGAACTGATATTTTGCAAATTACCGATTTACAATATGGTTTTCCCTATTTTACTGAGTAACTCTGTAATTTTCGTCGTTAAATACAATTCGGTCGCCCTCACCTGTGTTCTCATTCACTACAATAGAATGATGATTTCATATCTGCCTCACTAAACCAACTCTCATCTATCTATCTATCTATCTATCCTTAAATACCTGAGTTTATTCAATAAACTATTTTTAAACACTAAATTCTAATGAATAACATATGTGAAAAACAATTCTTTTAGTCAAATGGGACAAATTCAAACAAACGACGTCGTAGTAGACATGGACGTAAACAAAAGAAAGAAAATACAATTGATGAAAATGCGGACAATTCTCAAAATGATGATCCATTCGCATCGCATCCTTTAGTGAAATTACAAATGAAACGACGTCAATGTTTAAGTGATATACATCGTATACACAGTCGTCCAACTTTACTTCAAATGGTAATGTTGTATATATTTCGTTTTTAATTTTTCATAGCATTAGGAATAAATAGTATTTTGATAGTATGGATAAATAACTTTAATTTGTTACGAATGTACGTCAACATGTCAATTTGATATGCTTGTTATGATTACGAGTTTACCTTAGTTGGAAAACGAGATCGAGGATCCGGCGGCACAATAGGCTACTCTAATCTAATTGTCCCAACCCCCATATTGAGTAAAAGAAGAAGACTTGATATGAAGTGGATCGTGTATTCTACAAGCATCCAGAAAGTACGGGGTCCGAGTCTAGAAGAGAATCAGTATCCCGGAGTAGGGATCCGGGTCATAAAACGTTACAGATAATGCGTATTTATACAGTTAGGTCGAGTAAGAAACAGCATCGAAGTTTGTGACGTTGATAGTTGGGACGACCAATAGAACTAGAGTTACAAATAATTCTCTTAGGATATTGGATGAATATCTTAACATAATTAAAGAGTGTCAGTTAGTAGAATTGCCTTCAAAGAGAGTAAGTATATTTACTGTGACAGGAAACGATGTATGTGTGCTGTTAATCAGTCAGTCAGTAAGCAACATCGTAGAACTTTGTACGCTCGTACATCAGTTCAAGTTGCCATAACACATTCGTACACATAGATGCGACTGTCAATGGCTTAGATATAGTAGAAGTATTAGCAATAATCGGAAAGATTATTGGTAGAAGATATTCAAGAAGTTTAATCCAGTGAAATAAACTTTAAAAGAAGATAAAGGTGATGAGGAATTCGAGAGAATATAAAGACTGGGCACATCTGCTCCATTGAAAACGATTTCAAGCCATGTCAAACAAAGTCTGTCTCTATAACCACCGGTTACTATCATCTCTCCGGCCCCAACCAGTTAGCCTACGCCTAAAAACATGGCTCAGTCAGCTTGTCAATTCATGGAGTAATGTGCTAATTAATAATACGTTTAGGAGAAACGCACTTAAACTCGCTGGTTCCCAATGTCAGTATCAAAATACATTCCAATCACTACACACTATACACAAAACTATTTTTGTACTGTTGTTGTTGTATGTATCAGTCAACTTTAAATTGTGAATCAGTCAATCAGTCTGCTACTAACTAGAAATGAGTATTTACGTACATCAGTTCAAGTTACCTTACCACATTCATACACATAAGGTAATAAAAGTATAAACAGTAATCGGAAAGATTAGGGTTTGAAGATGCTATTCAAGAAGTATAATCCAGTAAAGTAAACATTTCAAAAGAGAAAGATTGTGATAAGGATTAGAATTTGAGAGAACACAAAGATTGGATGCATCTGCGCCAGTGAAAACGATTTTAAACCATGTTGTTCAAGGTCTCCAACCGTCGGTACTACACTATCTCATGTCTCCGACCCCAACCAGGTTGTCTACACCTACTAACATAGGTAAGTCTAGTTGACAATGATCAGTCAGTCAGTTGCAACGTAGAACTTCATAGGTATGTACATTAGTTCATGTTGCCATACCACACTAGCACAGAGACGCAAATGTCAAATCAAATCCCATAGTGATAGAGATAGTAGAGGTATTAATGGTAACAAAGAAGACTAGAGTTTGAAGATATTATTCAAGAAGTATAATTCAGTGAGATAAGGTTAGAAAGACAACAAGGTAGAGGTGCTGACGAATCCAGAAGATTAAGATTTGAGAGAGCTCAAAGCATGGATGCACTTGCGCCATTGCAAACGATTTTGAGCCATGTCGTTCAAGGTCTCTAACCATTGGTGACTATCGTCTCGCAGACCCCAACCATGTACTCTACATCTACCAACATGACTCAGTTCACTAGTCAGTGACTTCATGGATTTCTGCCATGTTTTGGTTTGGCGACCCCTAGCTTTCTTCCAATCTACTCCTACACCACAAGACATAACTCGTCGAGGCAGTCGGTGGTTAATCATACCCAACACATGTCCCAACCACCTCAACTGATGAAGTTTTTCACTACTTCATTTTATTGATCTGCCATCCCTACCTAGAACTCGTTTCCTAATATATTCACATAAATTTTTTTCTATTTTAGTTATTAGCTGAAGATATTCGTAAAGAACGTAATCAACTTATGCAATGTATTCGTTATATTGTGAATGAGAATTTCTTTCAAGAATAATAATAATAATAACAACCGATTGTACTGTACTGTATTTTTTTATTTGTCATGTGTGCGATTTTTAACAACCATAAAACAGAGAAAAAAAACCAAAGAAAAAATACGACTGCAATAGAAAAAAATTTTTTGCCATAAAACATTATCTCTCAATGTAATATAATCAATCACATTTTGTATAGAATAATAATAACAGTGATAATAATTATAGTGTATAGTGATCAATATTTTCTGTATGGTGTCCATTCAGGGTCTTTAAAATTAATATAGACTTGTGTTTTTCGCGGGCGACCAGGCTTACGTTGTATAGTGTTGATGGGATCAATAGTATTATTACCATTATTATTGTTACTCATTGATTGTTTCATCCAAACTGATGTTCTTTGATGTGGATGTCGTTTGATACGTGTGAATTTGTAATTTTTTCGTTTCTTTTTACGTCCATTTGATTTGATCAATTCACTTGTAGCAGAAAGTAATGGCAATGATCTAGTATGTGCTCGATATTCTTTAATTCTTTGTGATTGTGGAAATTCGGAAGGACTTAAACTTCTTGAAAATTTCTCTATCATACTATTATTATAAGTTACATCTGGTTGTTGTATAGACTTTGGTGTATTATTGCCAACTGGTGCCGATAAGTGTACACTATGCCACCAACGAAAGCATTGCGCTGAACAGATGCGAGGAAAACCAGGACATGCAGCGCAGACCATATTAATGATCATTCCATTTTGTACTTGATTTCTTAATTGACAAGCGTTACAATATGCATTCTCATTAGTCGGACTATTGGCACAATTGTCAGGCAACAACAACATATCATGATATAATGATTCGATAGAGACTAGTCTATGCTTATTATCATTGGATGTTCCGTTTGTATCTCCAGTGGAGTTTGTTGTTGTGATGGCATTGTCAGCAATGTTTACTGGACTGTCAACAGACATTTTATCTGTAGCTTCTTTGTCTATACTTTCTGTGTTGTTACACGTTACTTGATCATCTTGACTGTGATTGTTTGACAATTCATCATTGTTGACTGGTACAGTGTTTTCTGTTAGAAACAATATGATCATAGTACAAAAGAAATATGAATTGAATTATTGTCCGAGACTAAAGTGCTATTAACATCAAAAAACTATTAGGCATGCCATGCAAGAGCGAAGTTTTCAATGAATACATTTATCAACACTATCTGCGTTATTGGGATTGAAAGCATAGTTCCCATCTAAACAAGTCACACTATGGTTGGGTAACGTATACTTGTTATGCACTTAGATAATCTATAATTCTAGTTCCATTTATTGTATCACATACCTCTCCATACATTACGTCATTCAATGATGTACAATCAAGTGCGATCATCGCTGCTATTTGTTTCTGGAAGCCCAAATTAATGCTAAGGAGCAAGATGATTGAATGTATTAATTGTCTTACTTATCTTGAAAGTCTTGTCCGTTGTGACGGGCAGTTATCTTACGAAATTTTGGGGATGGATTCAGAAATCATGATTGGCTTTCGTCAACTTGTGACGTAGGGAAGCTAGACGACAAGTTTACTGTGGAACATGACCATCGTGGATAGAAGGTACTAGTATTCGACCATAGGTGTATAAGGAGCACCACTCGTATATTATGGTAGGCAATCCCGGTGTTAGGCATGAGGAACTAGGTTAAGGATGGGATGTCGATTGATGAGGTGGTAAGTCTCCGTCAACTGAAGTGCATAGGGCGTATTACGCATACTCAAGCATCATTTAGTTTGAAAGGTGTTGTATGGTGTAGTTAAATGGTTAGAAGGAAGCCAAACCAAAACAGCTCTAATCCTTTAAGTAATTGATAATTGGACTGCGTCATGTTAATAGCTGCAGGTTGTGGTTATTGTGACCAATGCTTACACTTTAGGTGACATAGTTTGGATCCTTCGTAGTAGCGCAGGTGCATTCACTACTTGTCTTCCTGTAGAACCTAGTCATAAAGTTTCCCCGTAAAGCTCATTATTTATACTTAAACTGGTATTGCTACTGATTCGGTTACTTACGGTACACTTCTTCAGTTTGTCTTAGATTAATACCATCTCACAGAGTTATTTGATGTAGAACCTTGACTTAATGGGTACATATTAAGCTCTCTTTTATGACTGACTGAGAGGATTGAATGCGATCTTCAATACTTGCCGATGACTAGATCACCTCTACAAGTTGCCTTTAAGCTTAGCCAGGTTTTTCATAATAATAAAAACATATGCTCAACGCGCTTCATTTACCAGGAAAATGTATCGAAAAAAAATCCACGATAATAAAAAACACGAACCACATGAAATTATACTGTCAAAACATTAAGTGGCCTAATCAAGTGGGTTTTAACCTAATGATATTTATCTTGTCAGATTAGTTTATTCTGTATGAACACATGCCGATTTAAATGTAAATTCGGAATAAACTAGCCCCTTGAAAGCCTGTTAATGGTGAACAGGATAAGATTATTTTTGTAATCACACTAAAAATAAACAAGACTTGCTGTCTGAAACTAGTAACTGCGTCTTGTGCTACATTTAGCAGTAATGATTGGGATGTTTGTCTTTTAGAAAATGAATGTTTCTCGAAAGATAGTGTTAACGATGATGTAAACTCTTGACGATTGCATACATGACTCAGTACTGTTCAGAAATATGAACACAATGCTGAATTAGTTTTACCAATTCAAGCGGTGTTCTCGAGGAACCTACAGCTTGATTCAGTTACTGATTAACGATACTGGCACTACGCGTTTTGATGCAGTTACGTTGGTCATCTACTACTAAGGGAATACAAGCCTAATGAGTGTTCGAAAAACGATAATCCTACTATGATTTTAAAGTATCAATCAACTAAGAAAACTACTTACAAGCACATAAAGAAACATACCGTGATCTGGTTGTTCATCACCATCACTCTCATTATCAGTTTGTTGTTGACATTGCAATTCTTCATTTAGATTCTATGATTATTTCATGAAAATTTTTGCACAACTTACAGTGATTGTGTCTAGAAATAATGAACTAAACAGTTCATGAATAAAATGTTACCTTCTTGTTTGATTCGTACAAAGGCCTCTAAAGCTGTCAAATGCTTTTTATGGCAGAAAATAAGATTAACAACATGCTGCTGAAGTTCACATGTCATTTTGAAAGCAGAGTTGAGATCAATAAATCGCATCTCACTAGCTAAGGTGGTAGCATTTTGTATCTGAAACTAGAATACATGAAGGAAAGTGGGTTTACTGTGGCAGCGAATAGTCTAAGTAACTCCCGTGAACCGCTAGCCATAAGAAAATGCTAAGCCCGCGCCATGAATTCGACTTAAATATCCCGCTCAATCGACCTTCAAGACAATACTCACGTAACTTGTGAGTTTGAATCAATAAATTCCTTAATGGTTAATTTTTGATGTTAAGTAGCGATTATCTCGATTTTACCTAATGAGACTCATATATCAGCTTCACTACACCGAACTTCGGCTTTTGCCTCATTATGAGTTGAGAGTAATGTAAGTGGAAGAGCTTCAGTCGCAATCGTCCTACCGGACCGGTGGCTTGTCCATGGTAGGCTGTCCTTTACCCACGTTATTCCTAGGAGTGTGATGAGACTGAGAAAGTAGGCGGATGAGAAGTGGCGTTCAAGGGCTATAGTAATAGTAGAGGGGTAACGTACATTTGCTACTCATCGTTCGACGAACGCGAAGTCCACCGCTTGTAGGCAACTTCTACCTGGCCATCTTGTGAAACGATTGGCACACGTCATTAGAATATATTTAAGACATTATAATATTTCGGCATGATTGGACAATCCCTACCCGTATACTCTTCACAAACCAAAATTTTGTTACTTGTTCCTATATATCCGAGTCAAATTTTAGTGCTATCGGTGGTGGTCGGGCATTATTTACTCATTGTTTTTACGACTCCAGTTACTGAGCCAGGTGCGCCGACCATGATCCCAATGCGTGGCTTGGTGTCGAGGTGTGCCAGCGTAGTCGCTTTGACGAAACATTGCTATTCTGGTAAACGCTTTCGTTCTAGTGTTTTCTTAAGTTAGGATTTTTTTATATCTTCTAGTATTTGTTATGTTACGAGTCTCATGACATACACAAAGTTGTGTGTAAACCACCAATTCAAACCAGAAAGTCCTCTGAATGTGCGTAGTTGCTTGATAGTCGTCGCTTCTGTGTGATTTGGACTGGTAGCCACTTTCTAGAGGGCGAATACATCCACCGTCAGTAGTGCGTTCGGGAAAATCGAAAGAATCATTTATGACTTTACACTTCTGTATGTTAATGGTAGTGCCATATTTTACACCCTAAAGTATTCCAGACCAGATAGATGGACGATATGTTGGTATTATCCAAAATTCGAATCTCTGAGATTGTTTCAAATATGACTATCCAGCTGACCTATGGTGATTCCTAAACCACAACTGTTAACCAGTACTAAACATTTTAATATCTGTATTACTGCAGACTGAAGCTCGCAGACAACTGTAACTTATTCGCTGATCACTGATTTAGTTATCGTAGGGGCCACGGGGGACACTTTGTTCATGGATCTCATGATAGTAGACTGGGTTGAAAAGCAATGTCATCAAGTCACGTACGCAGTGAGACATCAACCAAGCCAACGTATTAAGGTTACTAATCCTTATCGACAGATCTGTTTTACTTACACCTAAAAATGTAACGAGATTACAATTCACGTCGCTCGTCGGCTCGTTGCGATGTTGAAAATGCTATATTTATAACAAGAACAGCTGCTAGAGCAGTTCCCGAACAAACTGTCTGACCGTTTGCTGTCGTTTTATATACTAAACCTCTGATTATTACCTCACGAGGGATGATATGTTTGTTTACTAACACTGTGTAGGTTAGTGAGTGACTATTTTAAACAAGCAATATTAACTCTTTATTCCAGTCAAGACAGGAAATTAAAATAGGCATATCACACTAGTTCAAGAAACGAACGATGAACAAATTAAACATCGCAGCATGTTTCCCAACAGATTAGTTAACACTTGAAACCTGCTATGGTGAAAAATAGTGCTAATACTTTTATTTGTCTTATCAGAAATGATATGACGATTGTCAGGAATTTTCATCTATTTGGTCAATTGGCGATGGTGATTTTGAAAACACGTATCCTCCCGAACTTGAATTATTACTTGAACAGCAGCTGAAACTGATTTACTCTTCCACACAGCCCAGCTCATCCAATGCAACCACAGCTCCATCAGCCAATGGCGTCGCAAATAACATAGCTGAACTTCATTATGATCCCAATGACAAGGTTACTTTTGACATGTGGTTCTGGCGGTATGAAGATTTATTTAAATTTGATTTCTCCAGTCAAGATGATACTTGGAAGGTTCGGCTGCTACTTCGAAAGTTGGATGCAGGTGAGCTGGACAAGTACTGCAATTTGATCCTGCCTTTGAACCCACGAGATCGTTCATTTTCTGAGACAGTTCAAACACTGAGCTGTTTAATACGCGCTATCGACGTTTGAAGCTAATTATGAACGTAGACGATTTTATTACGCACGTGGGCATCGCCAACCGTGAATGCAAACGCTTTCCTTTGAAGTCTTCGTCTGAAGACCAATTTAAAGCCCTTAGTCTCAAAAGCTCAGTTGTCGATTAGAGATCTGAAGCTCACACTTAATGACAATGCTAATGAGTTGCAACGTTCCATTAATCTACAATGAGACACAACTATAGTACAGAGTGATGGGTTAGGACGGTCTGAAGTGCATTTAGTACAGCAGCTACTTGACCACAATAAATGTGTCCATGTCACAATCAGTTCATACCACTCCACCTCAGTCCCAAAGTCGAAAACGAATCCCCCTTCCCTTTACTGGAACTGCGGATCATGACACTTTGTACGAAACTGCCCATTTAGGCAACATCGATGCAAGAAGTTTAAGGTCATTGATCATAAAGATGGCTTTTTTGCCTAAAGAGAAAGCCGAACTGATCCAGAAAGGCCAAGACGTCTGTTCCTAGATCCTGTACCAATTCATTGAGCCTAATATCTTCCTGTCAAAGCTCATCACCAGGTGATAGGAAATTCATTAATCTTAATGTCAACGGGCATTTTTGTAGATTGCAAATAGATACCACATCTGATGTCACCATCCTCTCACGCAAAAATTGAACCAAATTGGGTAGCCTAAGCCTGGAGCACACAACACAGAAGCCTCGTAAATCATGTGGTAATTACCTTCGTCTGTTAGGACAATTGGAATGTAAGTTTGCTTTCGAAAACTCGTCATTGACTGATGGAGGTTATATAACGCCAGCTAATCTAAATTTACTTGGCTTAGATTGGTTCGACCTGCTAAAATTGGCTGATGTGCCGTTAAATGCCATATGCCACGAGGTATCGCAACCACATAACCCCGAAGTATATACGAGGAATCTAATGACGCAGTTTTCAATCATCTTCCAACCTGGATTAGGTCGGTTTACTGTCATGAAAGCAACACCTCAGTTGAAATCTGAGGCTAAGCCTGCTTTCAGTTTAAAGAAACCCTTGGCTTATGCAACATTTGCAACAGTACATGAAGAATCGAATCGCCTTCAGCAACAAGGATTTATTCCGCCGGTTTCTTCTCCTACTTGGGCATCACCTATTATTGTTGTGAAGGAGGTCAACGGTGTAGATGAATTTTCTACCGTAGCAGTTCAATTTGTTTCCAGTAGGTGTAAGTCGAACGCACCCCTCTCCTAGTCCAATATCAGAACACAATAATTCTAGGAGAAAGTGGTCTATATTATGGTAAAATAGAAATACAAACAAATACCTGACTTTTAATACACCTTCCAAGTCCCAATTACCCTGATAGGTATCCAGTTCCAAAAGAATGAGTGATATTAGTATTAACTGCAACGATATCAAATCCAAATATGGCTGTAGCCATATTGAATATCAAATTTAAACAACATATATACAGTTCAGAAGCAAACACAAAAACTTCAATATAAGTACAAAATATAGAAATAATAACAATATACAATGATAAAATCTCAAAATGGAATTAAATAGAGTACCGAAATGTCAACAGATAGAGTCAGTCATATCATAACACAAATATATAAACATGGAGGGATTTTCCAAAACACAAAACATTCAAAAAAGATTCTACACCGGCGCGCAAAATCCCTCCATGCAAAAGACAAGCGCTTATTGACACTTCAAGTTTGGGTTCACTCTCATCCCCTAATCCACACCGGAAGAACGAGCAGGACTTACAGCAGTACGTCTACCCGCCCTCCAACATGGATATGACCTATCAAGCTAACTAGGTACCTATACCTTCCCATCAGGCCCTTGATTCCCCTATCTATCGTGGAATGACCTAACGGTAGTATAAACCTTACCCAATTAACCCACACGAACATGTACAACACGTCGTAAAACTGGTCATATCCTATCCCGGAACTACATTCCCTATCATGGGGATGAGTCGTCAATCCACCACCACTTGCTCCGAACGGCAGATACAATGAAGTCCGTGATGCTGACTTATCAACAGAAGTTCTTGACCCATAGATAATATGCAAGGGTGGGATCTCCAATTTTGACATTTCATCGTCTCCAGAAGACTTTAAGTAGCATAACATGGGATCAATATTTATCTCTCCATCTCCTGATACAGAGGAGGTTTGATCAGCATTCGTCGTCGTCGGTAACTCATTTGTCACATCAGTGACATCCAGATTATTATCAACGTCATCATGTTTCGTTCTGTCAGACAAGTCGCGTCGATTCGGTCTGCACTAGCATCCGTAGAGTGGAACTCTTCCATTTTTGTATAACTCATATCACTACATGAAAGAACAGCATTAGTATCGCAATTCGAAACTGATATACTCACTTGTTGTTCTTCATGTTCCGTTTCAGAGACACAAGACATATGCTCATCAATAGCATCATTATCATGCAACACTGTAGATTGGTTGTTACCATCAGACGCTTCCTTCTTATCATCACTTGACTGACAGTCAACCGAAGTAGGAACACTTACAGCTACACAACCTTGTGTATCCTCAATCATCTTAGCATTCGCGGCAGAGTCCGATGACGTCAAATCACTAGACGGTTCGTTCGATGAAGTTGATCGACTAGTCACTCCAGGTGGACTGCTCACACTTTCTGTCTCCTTACTATCGCTGTCACTACTAAGATTCTGATGACTACTATTTCCATTACTAGTCATAGCATCCGAAAGAGAATGATGTTTAGGCTTCTTAATAATAGTAGCATCATGTTGTTTCCTATGCTTCTTAGCTTGGGTAGCAGTATGTGAGAGTAACGTACGATCATTTCGACGACGATGAGTGTCTTTCAACTTCCATCGATCACTATTACTCGCAGGAGTATCATCGATGCTATTATTATTAGTAGCCGCATCTGTACAAGCAATAGTACACTTCTCATGACATCCAGTCGACTCATGCACAGTGGCTAACTCTACTCGATCAACATTGCTTTCCTTACTAGGAATGTTTTTAGCCTCTTCTATCTTATCGCTGTTGGTAGTGCTCATCCCGATACTTGTAGTACAAGTCAATGATGGTGGAGTGCGACAGGTGGATTATTCCGAGCTCGATTACTCATGCTGCACATTCAACACAACAGCATGTCCATGAAAGCTAGATAACTCCTCATTGCACCTAGGGTACCGAATGTTAGCCCTCACAGTACTGCCATCACAGTGGCTGACGCTATTGCCACCGACGCCTACATTTCGATGACATTTTGATAACGACAGCTACGGTAACGCACGACATGGGCATTACAACGCATCAGTGACAACGGGTTCCGGTTACGCCCAGAGAAATGCCAGTTTCTATTGCAGGCAATAAAGTATTTGGGATGCATTTTTGATGCCAATGGCCGCAGACCGGATTCTGAGAACATCCGAGCTATCACACTGATGCCCACTCCCACTAATGTCTCGGAATTACGATCTTTTCTCTGATTAATCAGTTAGCTTTCCTTCGATGCATGATATTCGCGCTCCATTGAATTGTCTACTGCATAAGCATAGCACATGGAAGTGGACTAGAGAGAGCGACGCGGCTTTTGGTAAACTGAAGTTCATAGTTAGCTCGGAATTGTTATCAACAAACTATGACCCATCCATGCCAATCATTGAAGCAGCAGAGGCTTCAGCATATGGCCTAGGTGCTGTTATTTCACATCAGTTTCCAGACGCGTCAGAAAAAGCCGTTATGCATGCATCCCGTACACTAACCCCAGCAGAAAAGAAGTGCAGCCATACAGAGATATCAGGATGTAACAAATCAGTGATATTGATGTTACTTTTCCTTGTTAACCTCGTCTACAACCCACGTCTGTAACCATGCACTGGTTTTTACTTCCTACCAAGAAATCCTATTACAAGCTGGTCTGGATAACTATACTAAAAAAGAGCTCATTCATAACTTCTTGAGCTGCAGAGTTAAAAATAAAAAGAATAAATAAAATTTAAAAAAAATTATATCACTTAGCCTCTTTATTATATTTTGTAAATCTACATTATTACTAAAAACTTGGTTCTTCTGAATTTCCTCTATTCTTTCAACTAACTTCCCATTAGTTATCTCACTACTGAATTGTCTTCATTAACCTACATAAGTGCAGGTGTACAGTTAGTGTTCTGATATTAAAAATAAGTCTGAGTAAACATACCTTTGTTTTATCCATAAATGTATGTGCGAAGCCGTTGTTCGGCTTTAAACGAGAATATTTTCTGTTCCGCTCCCCGTCCCATTTTCTTTATTCCTCTTTTTTCAGCACCTTATTTCAATCCTCATATGTTAGTCTCGATATTTGTAGTAGACTTGGTCACCCTACCAAAGATTATGTGAAATCATTAGCTGATGAATATCAACCAGACCTTGTTATATGACAGCCTATCTCCACCATGAATCGTTTCTCAGTCCTTAAGATGATTGTCGTGACGCAACCTTCGTAACTTGCGCCAATTATTCTCATTGTACATTCCATCTTTAGGAATCCAATGAATCTCGTGAAATGTTTCAGTAACTGTATACCATTTTAAAAGAAATATGTTGCTAATCTTAACATTTTGATCTTGCCTGTAAATTGGCATGTCTCCTGTGACATGTTTGTTATTTGAGAATAAATTATTATTATTATTATTATTATTATTAGATATAGGCTCTTGCCCATGTGTTTGCTGATCTTCGTTTCCACAAGTTTCTGTACGGTTGGAGATTCACGCTCCTAACAAATCACACACCTCCGTTAGCAATATTTGGTTGAAAGTCTGGCATTCCAGCCCATTCTGCAAATCGTCTTCAGCGATGGGCCTTGGTGCTTTCGGGGTATGATTTCGAAATCCAATACCAACACACTCTACAATTCCCTCAAGCAGACGCTTTGTCACGACTCATTAATGATTAAGTGGAGTCTGAGGAAAATACGGTAATCGAAACTCTGTCAGTAGAAGACCACGCAGAATGCCATCTGACAACCGCAATTCGCTCATTACTGGTGTCTGCAACAGACACACAAAATGCTTATAGAAACGACCCCGTCACGAAGATGACGATGGAATTTGTCACTAACGATTGACCGTTGAAGAAGTTTGATGGTGACATGAAGCAACTGTATCAGCGGCGGGATTCACTATGCATCGTGGATGATTGTCTGATTTTTGGTGAAAGAGTAGTGGTGCCAGAATTCCTTTGTGCAAAGTTCTGAGACCGTTCCATTTTGGTCATTCAAGGGTTAAACTAATGAAGTCCATAGTTAGTAGTTATGCATACTGGCCTCCCATGGATAAACATATCACAGCGGTGGTGGAAGTGCCGAGCACGTGTTGCAGACATTAGATCCTCAGATTTCATTTCCCACCGAGAAAATCCTAGGCTGTGATTGGCTGCTGTGTATTTTAGTATGCTATTTTTGTAACTGTGTCAAGGACGCTTCTATGATGTATAAATAAACGAGAGTTGTATGCTTGACTGTACTGTGATTGCTGGGTGTTTGTAGAATATACTTTCTACACTATATCAAGACTTTTGTTTAGTCATCGGACCAGTGTAGCCTACCTGGAGTCTAGTTCATTGCCTTGTTCTCATTTATCAACTAAGAAGAGGCCATTATAGTTTCAGGCATACCTAGTGACGAGCCTAACAGTTCTCACTCTAAAATCTTGGAGTCTGGAATCAAATACACCTGCTAGTGCCTTCAATTATTGGTGGGGAGAATATGTAGCTTAGGTGGATGATTATGATGGAGTTACGTTTTCTCAGCCCATAAAACATAAATTTATCACAATCCCTCGAGTAAAACAAGTTCATCCAGCACAGAACCGACCCAACGGGTGACAAATTCACCGAAGAAACTGCCGGTTGTTGCAAAATCCCCACTATCTGTTAACATTAAGATCCAATAGGTGAGTAAGAGAAAAGGAAACAGCACTAACACAGCTCAAAAGACGCTACAAACTAGAGACAGGTACAGTAGCCAAAATTCATGAATTTCTTCTAACGTTCCAGCGTTGGAGGGTAGATAACTTGAAATTAGAGCTGACTTTGATAGAAAAAAGTGCGATCATTACTGCAGACTTCTTGAAATGAGCCTATTTTTAAGGGATAGAATGTCACTTAAGAGAAGCCCTTCCTCCTAACATCCCGGAGATATCTGTTAAGATGACAAATGAGCTGCTGCTGGAACAAAAAGAGGCACATAGGTTGAATTCACCATGTTGGCTCATAAAGTGCCTGAGCTGGTGATTGGTAGCTTGGGTGAAGCTCACTCACTCGATGTGCTATCGTCCATCATGGATCTTCACACCCCCATGGCAATAAGTGTCTTCCGGTCATCTCGTTAGTTACACCTCACGACTATTATGTCCCAACATTTGGTGTTAGTGAACTTCAGAAGTCGGGCAGACTTGGTGGAGGCACCATAGGTTTGGCACATCGATGGAGAACGGTCTCTCTAGTCACATGAGGTGTTGTAAGAGCCAACCTGATTCAGTTAGTCTATAAGAGAGAGGTCTAAATAAGCACACTCTGACGTCAGTCATTACCGATTGGCAAACTACAGCACAAGAAAATAAAGATCATGGTCATAAGTGGAAAACAAATGATCAGCACCTGGTTGAGAATGTTCGTGTCCACACACTGTTAGGAAGTCATGTTTAAAATGGTTATAAACGAAATACTCAGGCGGGACGAAAACCTTTTCAACACTATGGCAAATAACACATACGTGATAGTGCGAAACGAGAGTCTGGCACAGGTGTTAGGTCTCTCTGAAGGATTTCATCCGTGGTTCACCAGATTCACACCAGCTCCCAGCTGGTTAGAATCAAGTTACTTACTCTTCAATCTTTAAAGGAGGAGATAAGATGGATCCAGCCAGGCTCCTGATAGAGGACAACTTTACTTGGATCCAGCCTGTTAAAAATCAGTAGCATAACTACCAGTACTATCGAAGTTAATGGAACGGCTAGTAAACGGACAAATGAGTGAGTACATGGATAAGAATAAAATAATCCACGAAGCTCAATACGGGTTTCGAAAATGCAGGTCAATTGCATCCAATCCTTCAGAGCACCGGATAACTGGACAACCTGCTGGGACGTAAAACTACCTGTTCACTGAATATCTTATGTCCACTCCTCTTCCTGATGTTTATTAAAGACATGTCAGATTAAAATAGCTGTGTGGCATCGATCTACGCTGACGACACAAATATCTGTAGATCCGTAATAAGTGAACAGGATTCAAATGAACTGCAAAAGGAGATTACATCAACTGAGAAATGGGCAGTGGATAAAGGGTTAAAACTAATCAGTTGAGATGTCACTTCGTAAACATTCTGCTCAAAGTTGCGCGAACGACTAGCATCCTCAATGGAAATTCTTTCCCTAATGTCTCCTCAGATCGCGATCTTGCTTTAATGACCACAGAGAGCCTAGACATCAGTACTTACTACAAAGGGGATGCATCCAAGGCAAACAAAACTATTCATTTTATGCGGAGACAGCTTGGCGCAGTCATTCCGAAATTGTTCTTAACTCTCTTCAAAACGTACACGCTCCCACTGTAAATGGATTTTCTACCGTAGCAGTTCAAATCGTTTCCAGTAAGTGCAAATCGAACGCGCTATCTCCCAACCCAATGTCAAAAACACAATAATTCTAGGAGAAAGCGGTCTATATTATATTAAAAATGGAAATACAAATCAATACCTGAATTTTGATGCACTTTCCAAGTCACAATTACTCCGAGAAGTATCCGAGTTTAAAGGGACTAAGTGGTGTTAAATCCAACCGCCACAGTATCAATCCAAATATGGTTGTAGCCATATTATATATCAAATTTAAACAACATATATACAGTTCAGAAGCAAACACAAAAACTTCAATATAAGTACAAAATATAGAAATAATAACAATATACAATGATAAAATCTCAAATTGGAATCAAATAAATTACCAAAATGCCAACAGAAAAAGTCCGTCATGTCATAACACAAATATATAAACATGGAGGGATTTTCCAAAAAACAAAACATTCAAAAAAGATTCTACACCCGCACCTTGAGGTTCACAATGTCGTCTCACCAATTTTCTTTGAAAGAGACATAAATCACCTGAACCGAGTGCAGATATGAGCTTCTAAACGGGCGATAGTGTAAAAGAACTAACCTCACCAAGATAGACTCCAGCACCTAGGATTATTCCTCCTGAGTTACAGGAGGATCTGAGGTGATCCGGTAATGGAGGGCAACATGTAAAGTAAGTCAAATCATCCAAGCATGAACGTTTCGCTGAAGCTTCCCCATTACGCCCCTCGAGGAAATCCTTAAAAAGAGCGCATCAAAGAGCGATCACTCATCACCAAGAGTTGTCGCAACTTGTAATTCTCTCCAAGCCAGGGTGACCGCAGTCCCCTCAGTGGATAGATTCAAGAGGAGATTTGACGAACGCGTACCCCCATGCGGATGATACTCTCACTTTCAAACCTCAAAACTCACTGGTGGTGATCACTGTAATTTCTTCAGGTTATGAACCTGTTTTATCTCGCTTATCTTCTCTGTTTCGTTTCTTTTGCTTAAGTTTGGGTCCTGATTAGTTAGCTTTATTTATCTGTTTAAATACTTCAATATGTCTAATATCTAATCCAATATCTTTTTCATGATCAAGTATTACCAGCTGGTTTCTTTGCGTTCGATTCTTTTTTTTAGTACAGCTTCCAGAATTTTTCTCTTATTACTTGCGTTGAAATTTTATCCTTGTCATCACTCATATTGTGACTAACTGATCTTTGGCGTGGCAATGTGATAGATGCTAGTATTCATAAATCCTACTTTCATGAAACCACGTGACATGTAGACTTGCAAACAGCTGCAAACCGACTAGTGTTAGTGAAATCGAGTGGCTATACTACCATCAACTGAACTTTACCAAATACCTGGAACCATTCCGAAAGTACAAGAATCGACCTCAAAAAGCCAACTGATTGATACCACATCGTGAAAAGATATTGAATATTGCATCCTCGAAAGATTGCATATCAAAGAGCGAATACTCAGATTCGTGCGCACTTTTTCTCATTGCGAGTCTTCGCAACTTGGAATGCTCTCTCAGCCGAGGTGACCACAGCCCCCTCAGTGGACTGCTTTAAGAAGAGACTTGATAATCACGTACTCACACACGGACTATCATCTCCCTCTTGGACAAGCTGTTCATGATGCATATCTTGAGACCTGCTTGTTGTTATCATTGCCATCTCTTCAGATCACTTACTTAACATATCTCGCCTATTATCTCTGTTCCCTCCTCCTTGCTTACACTACGGTCTTCTCTCACAATCTTCACTACCAATTAACAAACTAAATTCATCTATATTTTACTCAGTTCTAAAACTTTATTCATATTAGCATTATAATTTTATCCTTATTATCATTATTACTCCCCACATTTGAACTAACTGATCTCCGGTCTGCTAATGTGATAACTGCTGGTATCCAGAAACCCTACTGCCTTGAAACAAAGGTTTTCATTCAAATCCCGAGACATACAAACTCACAGCCAACTGCCAACTGACTAGAATCAGACAGTTAGATGGATAGACCTCCATCCATTGAACATTACCGAACTTCTGGAATAAAGAACAAGAATCGAGCGCGAAGCAATCAAATTGGTTTACACTGGCTCGTGAAAAAAATATTGGATATTGGATGGTCTGACCTTCGCCGAGTTTCAAAATTCGGTCTGATATGCTCATTGAGTGTTGATTACTCATAAACATCAGTCGGTTCAAGGTAATCTTATCCATCTCTCCTTTATTCATATCACTCATCTTTAGTGCAGACTATCAAGTTTACTACATAAAATCTGTTTATAGCTGTCAAAATAAACAGACCAATGAAGCGTGCTTTCCTCCACCTTATGTTGGGTTCGATTAGGGTATCAGTACCTCCATAAATTTATGCGATTTCCGATATAAATAGCTTTCAAAATACCAGACCTACCTGTCTATTCATTTTTGGTGCGGTAACACGAATTCGATGTTTTAAAATGCTCTTGGCTAATTGCTTGTTAACTACCCGGGGTTTATAATCATTAATTAGCGTAGTACATTGATTGGCATTGGAGTAATATCGTTTCAACCTGAATAAATATGTGATACACTACATTCCTAACCGGTTTTGAACATTATATATCTATAGTTTTTTTAATCACATCCAAAACTCCACTGAATAGCGGATTTGCTTTCTAACGTAAAAATCAGTTCCGAGAGGGGACGATTTGTCAATCATTTTCCATTCAGAATTGCATGTTAAATATTGTATTCCTACCTAAGGAGTCTGAAAATTTCTATCAAGTCAAAACGTACAACTGACTAGATTATTTTGTCTATCTTTTCTTTAATGTTTATCACGTAATAATTTGTACTACGAAATGGTTTATAATCATATCTGTCACATTGCATTTGTAGTAAGCAAACTGGGCTGTCTTGAGGTTATCAGTCGTTCAGGTTCCGATCTATATGGTGCTGATGATTTTTATTTCTTGGTTTTTTGGATAGAATCACTAAAGATTGCTCCCGGTCATTATGGTATTACATATGATTGTTAGACCCTAAATAAAATTTCTACCTGTTTATTTAATAAATATTCTTCCTCTTCAAAGGTTTGTGCGTTTGGTTTTTATCAACCCATTATTAAATAACACTTCCGTAAATTCCCGAGTAGTTGAAAGCCATTTATCCATCTTCATTTGAGAGCGAGTAGTTATTTTATTCTAAAGACGTTTATTTCTTAGTACCGTTCACTAAATATGGAACATTGATAAACTTTTCTCAACAGTTTTAACTGTATTTTGTTATAATTACTACGCTACAGATTCAAGAGTGATATTCATGTAAAAATCATACTTTATATTCAGGCAGGAGTTCAAACTAATTTGACATAATCCTAAAAATCACATATATTCATATAGCAGGTTTGTCTATATTTAAATGTTACCTCTATTAAAACTTAATGTTGCTAATATTTGCTCATATTTGTTATCAATACCATACATTCATTATCAATATTCTCTTAATTAGTTTATTAATATATTTTCTCTTTAAAAATATTTTTAATTTTTATCAAGTCAATTAATTGTACATTTTTTACTATTTCCTTTACAGCTAATCAATTTACATATATTATCATGCAACCAGCATATTTAGAACCTTTGGGTTCGATTAATTTTTCAAAATTCAAAATCGATACATTATCATCTACAACAACAACAAAGAATACAACACAAATTGTCTTTAGTTCATCTTCTGCAACTGTATGCTTATATGATATACATAAACTTGAATGTTTTCGTGAAAGTCCCAATTGGTCACATCAATTTACATGGACACCGATTTTAGATTTAAAATATATATTGGATACTTTAATAGACACTACAAATGATTTATATAATTGGCATATACAGAAAGTTCTATTTGTAAATACTTCAACTACAGCAAGACAATCTTTAATAGCAATTCTTGTAAATATCAGCCAGAATCGTTCACTTGTTTGTTTTTTTCGTTCATTAACTACAGCAAAATGTAATATAATTATTTTAGTACATGGAATAATCACATCACTGGAATGGTTACCTGTTATTGATATAGGTTGTAAACCAATGGAATCATATTCAGTTGAATGTACTATGGATATGATGGAACAGGATATTTCTAAAGTTATAAATAACAAAACTTTAAGTTCTGTTTTATCAATTTTTGATGGTTGTTTTGCTTTGGGCTTTCAACAAGGACCTGTAGGTTTATTAGGTAAGTATATATTTATCGTTGATTTAGATATATCTGTTATTTTGAATGTAAAATCTGGCATACGTGTATACTGGTTTTGAATTGTCATACCTTACCAGTGCAGGTAGATGGTATTGTCAAAACGAATCCCAAAGTATTAAGATAAAAGAAGGCCGGGAGCGGCCTAATCAAGTTGTGGCCTTAGACTATGAAAACGTCCATTATTGGTTTGAGCTTTGTTTATAGATACGGGCTATCTGGTTGGGTTTTACTTGATTATTGTAACCAACAATTGGATAGATTGAGTGATATAGATTAGAATCCATCAACTTGTTGCAGGTGCATTCATCATCCCTTTATCTTACATTAAACAAGTTTTAAAATTATTTTATATTTTTACTTTTGCGAATCGATTCTTTTTTATAGTTATCTGGTTGTAGAGTTTGTTGAAATTCATTGAAACTAACGAAACTAACAAAGACAACTATTAAAAATCTGGAATCACTGGGTAGTCGTTCCGTTTAGTATGAGATTCTTCAGCAGTGCAAATTCTTGTCAAAGCTTCCCACTTGAGCTCCAGAAATTTCCTTCCAAACCATGCACTTACAGATGTGGTGTGCTTACCAGTAACTTGTTTTGCTACCACTTAAACTATGTCGGGTGTGAGACAGTTACCCACCGAAGACAATGGAAGATAGTCGCATAGTGTGGCAGACTGATTGATGGTAGACTTGTACATCATGGGACTCTGACTCAGTGGCTTACAGATCAAGCGTTCGCGTGCGCGACCGTAGGTCTTCGTTTTGATTCCTGGCTGCGGCGTTACTAATTTGCATTGCTGAGTGGTTCCATACTAGGACGGGATGACCTTCTAAAGCTTCCAAGTCATTCCTCCTAGGTTGTACGTCATGTATGACTCATTGTGATTAACAAAAATGTACTTTAACTCAATACGTCCAAACCCAAAGTTAATGACTTCATGGACTTTTAACTATATCTAGTTTCTTTAATCTTATTTTTGATTCGTAAGATTGTCTATTGCCATTGATACGATTACTAATCCTACTACTTTATGATTTGGTCTGACGATTTCATTTCTCTGTACCGATAAAGTATGACAGTCAGTCAGTCTGTCAGTCAAATACAACACAGAACTTTGTACGTACGTACATCAGTTCAAGTTACCATGCCATATTAGCATACAGAGATAGAATTGTCAATTCCAATCCCATTGTAATAGAGATATTAGGAGTATTAACGGTAATGGAAGAGATTAGGATTCGAATAAATCATTCAAGAGGTATAAGCCAGCGAAATAAATGCAAAAACCGAAAATAAACGCGATGAGGAATTCAGAAGATTAGAATTTGTGAGAACACAAAAAATGGATACATCTGCGCCATTGCAAACGGTTTTGAGTCATGTCTATCAAAGTCTCTAACCATCGGTTACTATTGTCTCGCGGACCCCAACCAGGTAGTGTATATCTGTCAACATATCTCAGTTTACTTGTTAGCGATTTCATGGATTTGTGCCATGTTTTGGTTTGGCCACTCCTAGCTTTCTTCCAACCTATACCTACATCTCAAAACATAGCTCGATGAGGGAGTCGATGGTTGGGCATACGTAACGTATGTCATAACCACCTCAACTGATGAAGTTTCAATACTTCATCAATTAATTTGTGATCATTATCTGTCCAATATTTATAATTGATTCATCGTTTTTTTTCTCTTTTAAATTTTTCTCTCTCTTGTTTTTTTTTCCTTACAGATATGTGTCTAACACATACTCGTAATGATTTATTAAATTGTCAACTTGAAACATCAATTGCAGTGGAAAGATCTTATTGTTTAACTTGTTATTCACGTCATCAACCAATATCTCAACTATCTAACAATAATAATAATAATAATAATAATAATAATCTAAAACATTCTCTAGTCTATCTTGATGGTAAATTGAAATAATCCTGTTTGTTTTTAAAACAATGTTTCATGTTAATTATACATGCATATATATCCATTTTACTAATCAGTTACTTGTAGATAGCTGTTTTTGCTTATTCATATTAAGTACATCGAGCATGTAGACCGCTTCACTTATCTGGGGAGTCTCATCAGCGCTGATAGCCTGGTGACTGACGAAATCTCGGCGTGGATACAGAAGGCTCGATTGGCTTTTGCCAACCTGTGTCACTTATGGCGTAGGCGTGATATCCGTTCGTTAACCAAACGACGAGTGTACTGCGCAGAAGTTCGCTCCGTTCTCCTATATGGCTGTGAAACATGGCCGTTAAGAGTAGAAGATGTTCGTAGGTTACTAGTATTCGATCATAGATGTTTAAGAAGCATTCATTGTATATCGTGGGACAATCGAGTAAGCAATGCTGTCGTTAGCAAACGAGTACTAGGTGAGGATGTCAGATCAATAGATGTAGTAATGAAACTTCATCAGTTGAGGTGGTTGGGACATGTGTTACGTATGGCTAACCACCAACTCTCGCGGCGAGCTATGTTTCGTGGTGTAGGAGTAGGTTGGAAGAAAGCTAGGGGTGGCCAAACCAAAACATGGTACAAATCCATGAAGTCACTGACAAGTGGACTGAGTCATGTTGGTAGATGTAGGCTACGTGGTTGGGGTCCGCGAGACGAAAGTCACCAATGGTTAGAGACTTTGAAAGACATGGCTCAAAATCGTTTGGAATGGCGCAGGTGCATCCATTCTTTGAGCTCTCTCAAATCCTAATATTATGGAATCGTCAGCACCTCTACCTTTGTCTTTCTAACCTCACTGAATTATACTTCTTGAATAATAATATCTTCGAACCCTAGTCTTCTTCATTACCATTAATACCTCTCCTATCTCTATCACTATGGGATTTGATTTGACATTTGCGTCTCTGTGTTAATGTGGTATGGCAACATGAATTTATGTACAAACATACGAAGTTCCACGTTGCAGCTGACTGACTGACTGAAGTACATAGACGTTAGTTCACTAGTACCTGCGCCAATGCAAAACGATTTTAAGCCATATCATTCAAAGTCTTTAACCATCGGCTCCTATCGTCTCACGGACCACAACCTCAAGTAGTGTATACACATACAAACATGTCTCAGTCCAATTGTGGATGGCATAAATCCATGAAGTCACTGACAAGGATGGTAAGAATGGCAGGTCAATAGATGAAGTATTGAAACTTCATCAGTTGAGGTGGATGGGACATGTATTACGAATGCCCGACCACCGATTGTCTCGTCGAGCTGTTTTGTAGTGTAGGAGTAGATTGGAAGAAAGCTGGGGGCGGCCAAACGAAAACATGGTACAAATCTATGAAGTCACTGACAAGTGGACTGAGTCATATTGGTAGGTGTAGACTATCGGGATGGGGTTTGAAAGACGATAGCTACCGATGGTTAGAGGCCTTGAAAGACATGGCTCAAAATTGTTCTCTAAAATTATAATCTTCTTAGTTACTCACGGCTGTTTTTTCTCTGTTTAAGATTGTTTTATTGCGACATATTTCTCGAATGATATCTTCGATTCCTAATCTTTTTTGATTACCGCTAATACTTCTGCTACATTTACCACTATAGGATTTGAATTAACGTTTACGTCTCTGTGCTGATGTGGTATGGTAAATTGAACTGATGTACGTACGTACGAAGTTTTACGCTGTAGCTGACTGACTGATTAGTACAAATGGGTGCCTAAATATTTTCGCGCCATACAAATTATTAAATTTGTCACTGGGCTTGTCTACTAGCTGGCTGCCAAAATCGAAGCAGTTAGTTTTCTTAGGAAGCTGCTCCTCGAATGTTTCAACTACAGGTTTAATTCACAAGGCATTAGAATAACGTTAGGAAATAAAGTCCCATGGTAGCTAGTGACCAATAATTGGTTCATACACTATTTGTTCTCAAGAGATCATAGAGCCTATGTTCAGCATTGGTTTGAATTGAAAGTTTTTCCAACTCCCCAAGTTTGATCCTCCGTACCCACTAATCCGGTCAATGCACTGAATCTTCGCTTTCGGTTCTCTCGATTTTGTAAACAACATACATACTGTCATCAGAAGTCAGTGAGTAGGACTTCTCTGGTAGAGGATATACACATAGTTGGTCATATGAAAGATTTTGAAGAAGGAGACTGGGTTCCGCACTCTTATGATTGTTCATAAGTGTGAGAACCTCAATTCATTTGTGTGTTACTACTTTGGGTACTTATCTACTTACACTTGTCAGTCAGTTAGTTAAAATGTAGAACTTTGTACGTACGCCTGTCACTCCAAGTGTAGCTTAGGCCTACGACCAGAATTCCCCAACCAACTCTGTCTTGGTCCTTCCTTTCTAGTTTATTCCAAATTGCTTTTCATTCTCCTCATGTCTATCGCCATTTTTCAGAGTAATGTGTTCTTTGGTCTTCCTCTTTTCCTTTGTCATTAAAGATTTCCAAGTGAGTGCTTATCTTATGATGCAGTTGGGTGCTTTTCGTGGTGTGTGTGTGTCCTATCCACTTCCAGCGGTTCTTATTGATTTCTTCCTCCATCGGAATCTGGTTTGTTCTCTCCCACACAGTAGGTTGTTATTGATTATGTCTGGCCAGTCTATTTGGAGTATCTTGCGCAGGCAACTGTAAATAAACACCTTTATCTTACGGGTAGATAGATTTCGTGGTTCTCCAAGTTTCCGCATTTTCTCTTGTGTAATATTTGTTGGATAACTTCGGAGTAAATTCAAATGTCGTAGCTTAGTTGCACTCAAATTTTTTTTATAGCAAAAATGAATCTCGTTTCAAAACTTGATTTAGATATCGTTTTTTTGTTGTAAACAATCTATTCCTAAAACTTATTTCTATTTTTAAGTATTATTATCTCAATATTCATTCATAATTAACACATTAAGTTTACTTTGGTCTTCATTTTATGAATATCCTTTGCGATTATGTGAATATATTACTTACTTACTTACTTACTTATTACCCGTAATGAGAGGTGTAGGCTGCCGATTAGCTAGTTATTTTTTCTGGTCAGTGTTTTTTTTACTGGGTTGGGTTTCTACGGGATGTGGTCACTAACCCTCATACCCAACTCTCGTTTTTTTGTCCGGACTTCGGACTAGCACTAACCCCAGTGTGCGCTTCAGGCGGGCTTATATTAATGTGTAATGTAACCTTTCTTGTTGACAATTTCTATTCCACATTGTAAATCATCAATCAATCATTGTTAGACCACCATTAGAAACCTGGAAACACTGAAACACGGCCGTTTCGTCCCGGTATGGGACTGCTCATCAGCAGTGCGCATCGACGACTCCTGCACCTCGCAAGATTCGAACCCAGGACTTTCGGTATTGTGCGCGAACGCCTTACCATCAGACCACTGAGCTGGCATCCAACGGTGTTAATGTCTATTCTATTCCAATTACATTTATTTTAATGAAAACTAACATTTCCTCGAAATTGTTTTCTGGCTTTTTTAAACGTAAGGTGGTCGCTTAAGCTACCTAGTTGATGATGATCATGATGATGACCTTGTTTGTTTACGCATTGTCTTTTAGCATAGCATTAATCACGTGACTGTTTAAATGGATATTCAGTAATCTGTTCAATTTCCCTTTTTTTGTGTAATATTTTACTTAGAATCCGTTATACGATGGAATGATTTCACGTATAAATCTGTCAGTGGTAAAACATTATGTTCAATTCCATCGGGTACGTTTATTTATTTGTATGTGTGTCTGTGTATATGTGCGTTTCTTATGACATACTTTACTTGCTTAATTTTACTTAGGCCCATTACCTATAATGGAGCATAGGTGGGCCGCTGACCAGCGAATTAATTTTTTATGGTTAGCGTTTTTTATTCGGCGAGCTGGATTTCTACCGGATGAGGTCGCTAACTTCATCATGCCCAAACCTCCTCCTTTATTCGGACTTAGGACCGGCAGTAATCCTAGAAGGGCTCCAGGTGGGGTCTCTCATGATGAACTCTTCAGTTTATTAGGTTTACACAAAAGTGACGCTGTAAATTAAATGATTTTAACACTTAGTTTTTAAACATACAGTTGCAGATATTCGAATTCTCTTCTACTTACTTCAACTTGACCAGCAGCTGTGGAGATAAGAGAGTTATTAAGAGGTATAAAAAGGATTTGATTGTGACCGATCCGGTCTTGTATGCTTTTACGGGTATGAAGGCGGATGCTACTTCCCGGTTGTCCACACCGTGGAAGGGTGTTTCTTGAGGAACCTGAAAAGAAAATCGGATTGGTGTTGATCTGAACGATCTGAGAGCGTGACCACTGAACCCAAGGGACAACAGATTGATGCCGGTCCCGCACGACCTTATGAGAAGTTTTTAAAGTGTTAGCTCCGCTCCTCAATGGAGACGGAAATCCGTAAGGAAAGATGAGGTGTGAAAATATTAGGGTCAACCTTTTACAACCTCTTCATTCCTTGTAAGAAGGCAGCATCGCTACAGATGCTTGTTGTCTGAGGGAAATAGCTTACTGCTGTCACACCTCTCTACAGTCAGTTGTACGGCTTCGTTCTCAGACCTTGAGTAGCTGTTTTTAGTCTCATGACATGGTAGGACCTACAGGAATATATGTTCCAGCCAATATAATTCGATCTGGCCAAGCCGACCACCACATCAACGTAGCAGCTACGGTCGAGTGGAATAGACAACCATCTTACAGAAAACATCTTAAAGAAAATAAATATGTAAATTTGTATTTAGTAGAGGCACTGCTCATTTCAGTCTAGTCAATGTTGTTAGTATCGGTCGTTTTAAAAAAGTAATGTATATAACTTAAATGTACTGCGTATCCAAACGTCTGTAATCAGATAATAAGTTTCATCTTTTCACATTTATATTAGTTTGCGAATTTTTTACTTAGGCAAACAATCTAAGTTATAATCTTTTTTCACTGTTTTTTGTTATTAATATTCTTATAGCTAGTGTTCATGTGTCAGCTTTAAGTTATATTCCACAGCTACAAGGTCTTGCTGTTGGTTTCAGTTTTGGTGGTTGGCAATTATGGTCATTAGATCGATTAAATATGGAGTAAGTATTGTTGTGTGGAACTTTTTTTTTCTTAAGTACAGCTTGTATTGTATGAATAACCAATGATTATAAATTGTTTTATAATGGGTTCGTTAAATATATCTTTCTCTTCATAGAGAATGATTTCTGTGGTGTAAAAAATTTGCAGCACTGATGAGTGATTGTGGTAGAGTTTCGTTCTTTTAGTCGGATAGTTTAATTGTGGAGCTTTCATTGGTCTTCTTCTGAAGACAACACAAACTTCAGGTAGAGAGAAATGAAGTGTTTGAATTTCTACACATATTATACAATCAAACTTAAGGCGACAGATGACGACAGATTAAAAATCAGTAACCAACCAATCAACATCGAGGTCAACAAGACAAGCGACGAGTCATATGTTGAGAAATTAGAACACTTCACTTCTCTCTGTACCTGAAGTTTATGCTGCTGCTGATGATGTTGTTGTTTAGAAGGACAAAGAAAGGAAGACGTTCGCGCACAATACCAAAGGTCCTGGGTTCGAATCCTGTGGGGTGCAGGAGTCGTGGATTCGCACTGCTGAGGAGTCCCATGCTAGGACAAAACGGCCGTCTTTCAGTGCTTCCAGGTTTCTAATGATGGTCTAACATTGATCGATTCATGGTTTCAAAAATGTATAAGTGAATTGTCAATTCTAGGTTCTCCTCCTACATTGTGCAAGTATCTTTTTTCCTATGGGACTTGAAAAGTGAACTATGTTTTATGTGTGGCTTATTCACAACCTAGGATGATGAACTGAGAGTCTAAGGCGAAACCGCTTGAAATCATTAACAACCACTGTACGACTAATTTTCGTTGTACGTTAGCTGTGGGCTTTCCAAACCTTACCCTAATGACGATAAAAATCCGTTGAGCAATGATAGGGAATGCTGCGTTGAGAGTCGACCGATGGCAACTCTAGTTATGTGACACAAACATGTTACTGCTATCGCAACTCGCTGTTGGATCCTAAGTCTACTGCCTTCAGTTTTGCCATTCTGTAGTTCGTTTATCTACCATGATAAGACCTGACAATCATCAGGTGTTCAACAACCCAGCGGGGGTAATGTCATTCACATTATAGATTATCAGCATTAAAATGTCATAATCTTATACCATTTCCCTCCCTCTCTGTCTGTTTTTTTTCTTCATTCAAAATAATAGATTTTGTTTACGACAAGCGACACCAGCTACACCTGTGGTTAGTTTCAATTTTCTTGAACCATCGGATGATCCACGTTTTTGTTGTTTCATTTGGGTTGGTTGGCAATCGAAACAACCGACTCAAAATGTTGATGGTGGTGGTGGTGGTGTGTTTAAATTTACTGGAAAACAGAATTCCACCGGGAATTTTCAATGGTAACTTTGTGTGTTTGTGTTTTTCTAATTAAAACTAATATGATTAGGGTGTATATATAGACAAACAGACAGACAGGTTGTTTCTTGAGGGACCTGAAAAAGGAAGGTAGATTAGTGTTGGTCTTAGAGACCTGGATGCGTGACCGCAGAGCCCAAGGGACAACTGCTTGAGGCCGGTCACGCACGGCCTTTTGATGAAAGGTTTTTTTAGTATTAGCTCCGCTCTTAAGAGCCCTTAGTGGGCAGACACCCTTACCGCCGGAGACCGAAATCCGTGAGGTAAGGTGAGGTGTGACATTTTTAGGGTCGACCTTTTCTAACCCTTCATTCTTTGTGAGAAGGCAGCATCTCTGCAGATGCTGGTTGTCCGTGGGAAACACCTTACTGTTGTCACACCCCTCCATCACAGTCAGAAGTACGACTTCGCCCTCAGATCTTGTTTAACTGCTTTTAGTCTCATTGTTCTTCAGTCGACCTGCGTGGCATGGTAGAACCTTCAGGAACATATGTTCCAGCCAATATAGCTCGGTTGGGTCATCACGATAGGCAAGCCTGACCACCACGTCAAGGTAGCAGCTACGGTCGGGATATTGTTTATATAAATATATATGTATATTCATATACTAGTGTGTTTCTCATTCTGTATGTGCTTTTCATGCTTATGTGAACAACATCAGTGCGCGACGGCCTGTGTTGTAGGTCATCATTGTTCATAACCCGGATACAATAACATCTCTGTTCAAGTTAATCCAATTGGTTCCAAATATTCCAAGCATAGTTAGGTTGTATACTTCCTCATTCCTGTAAATATTTGTATGATTTTCCAGTTTAGGTATTTCATCTCTCACATATTTATTGTTTGTCCTAGTTTTCGAAAAGGGATATCGGCATAGTGGCCTGTACTGTAGTACCTCACATACATTTGAGTTTGTTCATGTTTAATATGGTTAAGCCTTTTTTAGTAACTTATTTCACAGACTGTCGTTCGTATTGCAGTAACGCGCCTGTAACATTGTGATCTTATGATTTTCGCGTTTGTATAATCAGGTATGATTGAGCATAGGCTTACCGCCTACGTTCATATTCATTCTCTACTCGCTTAAATCATCCGATTACTGATTGATTTTCCTATGTATATATATATATATATATATATATATATATATATATATATATATATATATATGTACATGTGGATCCTTTTCACTGACTCGTTCGCTTTTTCTTCGGCACTTGCATATCATTTTCACTTCGTGTGCCTTTGTTTTTGGTGATCTGTATGTGGTGTGATAGTTGTTGTAATCAACGCTTCGTATTCATCTTCAAATTTATACAACATTTGGCGTCGTTAACTAGCAACGCTTATCAAGACGAGCAGTATACGAATTCTAAGGTACTATATTGGATACCGGCCGCTACAAAATAATTGGTGAGACCCACATCCATCGCAGGCTTCCGAAAATTCTCGACCTTCACCTTTAAAGATCTAAACTCTTCCATATAAATATCCTTCGACTTACAGGCTAGATATTAACTGATTTTCTCTGGTTAACGAATTTTTAGGGAGGTTCTTTTTACGTGATGTGATTGTTGACCGCACATTCAAGTTTCTTTCATTATGCAGGTTTGGGACCGTTAGTAATAGGCAAAACGGGATTCGAACTTATAAACTAATGTTCGGTTTTTTCTTTTCACTGTAAAATCACATTCATAACATAAATGGTCAGTTTTACGATAGATTATTAAATAAAAATGTTTGTCACGTCAGTATGACTCAGTGGTGTACGATGTCCATGATCTAAACGTGACACGCACTAACTGGCCTCCCCCCAAACTGAATACTTGATACTTGTGAATCTGTGTGTCATTAAATATACTGAAGTACTCGTGCTATGTACAGTTAGTGACCGCTAGGGTAGTGTTGTGTGCTTGGACCCGTGAGAATACTAGTTCTCTTCACAGGTGCTCTGGCGATATACGCATAACGATACAATCCGTGAAAAGGTGATAGGAGTGGAGGGGGATGAAAAGGTAGTAACGAGATTCCACCGTGCTCACTGTGCTAATTTCCAGTCCTGTCTTCTCGATCAAAGTAATTGCAGTTTTTGTGGGGGAGGCCGAGTTAGTGCGTGTCACATTTAGATCATGGACATCGTGTAACACCCACTGTGATTCATACTGACGTTACAAACATTTTTATTTAATAATCTATCGTCAACTGACCCATTATGTTATGATGTGATTTTACCGTGAAAAGAAAAAAACCGAAACTTAGTTTATAAGTTCGAATCCCGTTTTGGGCCTAATTACTAACGGGGCCCAAACTTCATATGAAACAGAGAACTTGAATGTGCGGTCAACAATCACATCACGTAAAAAGAACCTCCCTGAAAATTCGTTAACCAGAGAAAATCAGTTAATATCTAGCCTGTAAGTCGAAGGATATTTAATATGGAAGAGTTTTAGATCTTTAAAGGTGACGGTCGAGAATTCGAAGCCTGCGTGATGGATTTGGGTCTCACCAATTATTTGTAGCGGCCGGTATCCAAGATAGTATCCCCTTAGAATTCGTAATCCTGCTCGTTCTATGATAGGCGTTGTCTAGTTAACAGACTGGCCAAATGTTGTATTCAATTTGAAGATGACTCCGACAGCGTTGATTACAAGGCAACTATCACATGCCACAATACAGATCTTGACCAAAAAACAATCAGGGCACAGACGAACTGAAAATGATATGCCAAGTGCCCCTCTCGAAGAAAAACGCGAACGAGGTCAGATGAAAGGATCCACGATGTTTACATATAATTATATATATATATATACTATATATAGTATATTTATATATATATATACTATATACATAGGGAAAATCCAATCAGTAATCGGATGATTTATTTAGGCGAGTAGAGAATGAATAGGAAACGTCGGCGGTAAGCCTATATGCCTCAAATCATAGCCCTGATTATCAACAAACGCGAAAATCATAAGATCACACAATGTCACAGGCGCGTTTTACTGCAATACGAACGAACAGTCTTGTGAAATAAGTTACTTTAAAAAATGGCTTAACCATATTTAACATCATGAACAAAACCTCAAATGTATGTGTGAGGGTACTACAGTACAGGCCACTATGCCGTATATCCCTTGTCTCGAAAACTAGGACAGAACAACAAATATGTGGAGAAGATGAAAATACCTAACTTGGAAAATCATACAAATATTTCACAGGACTGAGGAAAGTATTGACAACCTAGCTATTGCTTGGACAATATTTGGAACCAATTTTAGGAATTAACTTTGAACAGAGATGGTTTTTGTATCGAATCCCGGGGTGTTATGAACAAATGATGACACATACAACACAGGCCCGTCGCGCACTGAAGCAATGTTGTTCACATAAGCAATGAAAAGCAACATACCAGATTGCAGAAACACACTTAGTAGCTCTGCATATACATATATAATTTTATATACGAACTTGCTCCCGACCGTAGCTGCTACCTTGACGTGGTGGTCAGGCTTGCCTATCGTGATGACCCAACCGAGCTATATTGGCTGGAACATATGTTCCTGAAGGTTCTACCATGCCAGGCAGGTCGATTGGAGAACGATGAGACTAAAAGCAGCTACTCAAGGTCTGAGGGCGAAGTCGTACTGCTGACTGCAGAGAGGTGTGACAGCAGTAAGGTGTTTCCCTCGGACAACCAGCATCTGCAGCGATGCTGCCTTCTCACAAGGAAGGAAGGGTTAGAAAAGGTCGACCCTAAAAATGTCACACCTCACCCTACCTCACAGATTTCCGTCTCCGGCGGTAAGGGTGCCCACTAAGGGCTTTCAAGAGCGGAGCTAATACTCAAAAACCTTTCATAAAAAGGCCGTACGTGGCCGGCCGTTAGGCTCTGCGGTCACGCACCCAGGTCTCTAAGACCAACACTAATCTACCTTCCTTTTTCAGGTTCCTCAAGAAACAATCTGTTTGTCTGTCTGTCTATATATACACCCTAATCACATTAGATTTAATAAGAAAGACACACACAGAGAGACACACAAACTTACCATTGAAAATTCGCTGCGGTATTCTGTTTTCCAGTAAATTTAAACACACCACCATCAACATTTTGAGTCGGTTGTTTCGATTGCCAACCAACCCAAATAAAACAACAAAAACGTGGATCATCCGATGGTTCAAGAAAATTGAAACTAACCACAGGTGTAGCTGGTGTCGCTTGTCGTAAACAAAATCTATTATTTTGAATGAAGAAAAAAAACAGACAGACAGGGAGGGGGGAAATGATATAAGATTATAACATTTTAATGCTGATAATCTACGATGTAAATGAAATTCCCTCCGTTCGATCGATAAACACCCGATGATAGTCAGATCTTATCACGGTAGATAAACAAACTAGATAGTGGTAAAACCGAAAGCAGTAAACTTAAGGTCCAACAGCGAAGCTTTACAACTATATGGTGGAGTTGCGATAGCAGTAACATGTTTGTGTCACATAACTAGAGTTACCATCGGTCGACTCTCAACACAGCATACCCTAGTTCTTATCGCTATTAAGGTAAGGTTTGAAAAGCCTACAGCTAACGCACAACAAAGGCTAGTCGTATAGAGAGGTTGTGAATGGTTTCAAGCGGTTTCGTTTTGCCTTAGGTTTTCAGTGCATCATCCTAGGTTGTGAATAAGCCACAGCTAAAAATTAGTTCACTTTTCAAGTCCCATAAGAAAAAAGATACATGCACAATGTAGGA
>OX103971.1:172273-216711 GCA_944470395.2 Schistosoma turkestanicum | reverse complement strand
CTATGAAGTTTCGATAAAATGAGCCAATCAGAAGTGACTAAATGTGAAGGTCATTTGATGACCTACAGAATATGTCATAAAGGACGAATATCATTGGTTAAGAAATAGCTCCTCAAAGTCGAGTATTTGTACATATGATTCGGTAGCTAAATGAAATCGCTATTCCAGTCTAGTCTTCTCGATCAAGTATTCAGTTTGGGGGGAGGCCAGTTAGTGCGTGTCACGTTTAGATCATGGACATCGTACACCACTGAGTCATACTGACGTGACAAACATTTTTATTTAATAATCTATCGTAAAACTGACCATTTATGTTATGAATGTGATTTTACAGTGAAAAGAAAAAACCGAACATTAGTTTATAAGTTCGAATCCCGTTTTGCCTATTACTAACGGTCCCAAACCTGCATAATGAAAGAAACTTGAATGTGCGGTCAACAATCACATCACGTAAAAAGAACCTCCCTAAAAATTCGTTAACCAGAGAAAATCAGTTAATATCTAGCCTGTAAGTCGAAGGATATTTATATGGAAGAGTTTAGATCTTTAAAGGTGAAGGTCGAGAATTTTCGGAAGCCTGCGATGGATGTGGGTCTCACCAATTATTTTGTAGCGGCCGGTATCCAATATAGTACCTTAGAATTCGTATACTGCTCGTCTTGATAAGCGTTGCTAGTTAACGACGCCAAATGTTGTATAAATTTGAAGATGAATACGAAGCGTTGATTACAACAACTATCACACCACATACAGATCACCAATAAACAAAGCACACGAAGTGAAAATGATATGCAAGTGCCGAAGAAAAAGCGAACGAGTCAGTGAAAAGGATCCACATGTATATATATATATATACATGTGGATCCTTTTAACTGACTCGTTCGCTTTTTCTTCGGCACTTGCATATCATTTTCACTTCGTGTGCCTTTGTTTTTGGTGATCTGTATGTGGTGTGATAGTTGTTGTAATCAACGCTTCGTATTCATCTTCAAATTTATACAACATTTGGCGTCGTTAACTAGCAACGCTTATCAAGACGAGCAGTATACGAATTCTAAGGTACTATATTGGATACCGGCCGCTACAAAATAATTGGTGAGACCCACATCCATCGCAGGCTTCCGAAAATTCTCGACCTTCACCTTTAAAGATCTAAACTCTTCCATATAAATATCCTTCGACTTACAGGCTAGATATTAACTGATTTTCTCTGGTTAACGAATTTTTAGGGAGGTTCTTTTTACGTGATGTGATTGTTGACCGCACATTCAAGTTTCTTTCATTATGCAGGTTTGGGACCGTTAGTAATAGGCAAAACGGGATTCGAACTTATAAACTAATGTTCGGTTTTTTCTTTTCACTGTAAAATCACATTCATAACATAAATGGTCAGTTTTACGATAGATTATTAAATAAAAATGTTTGTCACGTCAGTATGACTCAGTGGTGTACGATGTCCATGATCTAAACGTGACACGCACTAACTGGCCTCCCCCCAAACTGAATACTTGATCGAGAAGACTAGACTGGAATAGCGATTTCATTTAGCTACCGAATCATATGTACAAATACTCGACTTTGAGGAGCTATTTCTTAACCAATGATATTCGTCCTTTATGACATATTCTGTAGGTCATCAAATGACCTTCACATTTAGTCACTTCTGATTGGCTCATTTTATCGAAACTTCATAGGCGGCTGTCTGTAAAAGTGATTTTTTAATGTGCTTAATTATTTCTTTGTAAATTAAATTTTTAAAAAAATTATTTTTCTGTTTTTTTCTTACATTTTCAATTTTTTTCCAATCAATCGGAAAAAAAATTTTTTATTTTGAATTATAGTCCAACAATTAAATTATTTCAATTATCCTACAGACATCGTTATGAATTAGTTTCAAATAAACATAAAGAATTCAATTTTTATTATCAGGTAAAATTCATGTATTTTATGGTATCTGTAATATTTGTCTTTTTCGTTGTATTAATAATCTATTATGATTGTCTACTCTGTGGTCAGTTGAATAGTTATATGAAGTTTTGATTTATTTAACTGAAAAATTATATATATTCGTCACACAAACTATTGAATTTTTGTCAGTGATGTTTATGTTACTACTGACTGGACGTTCAAACCCAAAGTAGGTGGTTATTTTTTGGGGATCACTTCACGAGCCCTTTGACGTACATGTCTAATCCACAAGTTAGTGAAGCGACTTTTGGCGATGCAATTCTGTGGTGATCAGTGACTATTTGTTTTTTAAGGATGGTAAATGCGATATACATTGACTTTTGGTTTAGAATGAGGGTTTTATAACTTCTCTAGATGGGATTCTATGTACCCAACAACTCAGTTCAAGTCCTGTATGTACATTTACTTTTCATCCTTTATAATTTCTTAAAAAAACACCTTTGGCATGAATCGACAGTGACTTTAACTTCTCTGGTGGTGGCTATGTGAGCCTGGTCGTATGAAAGAATTTACAGATGAAGAGCGGACTCTCTTCACAGTCGATCATACCAGACCATTTAAAGGCACGTATATAAATAACACTCGAATAATTCACAATTAGTACAGTGATAATTTTAACAATGTTCAAACTGAATTGTTTTTTAAAGTATACTACTAAAGCTTGGCAATCCAAACAATTGTATCTAAACTACAGTTCAAATTCTTAATGTTGGGGATGTTAGATCCTCGGAACTTGCTTAGTAAATGTCTTTAATTTGGATTTAGTTCATGGGCTGATCATTTGACCTTGAGATCACATTTCCCACCAGGAGAATCCTTGACTGTGATTGGTTACTACTGTGTTATTTTAGTGTGCTATTTTTGTGACTGTCCCAAGGACATTTCTATAGAGTATAAATAAACGCAATTTGAGTGCTTGGATTCATTGTGTGCTGGATGGGTGTTTGTAGAATACACTTTCTGCGCTATAGTACATTTGGGTCAAGGGATCATCAAAGCCTACCTGGACGCTGGTTGATTGTTTTGTTCTCGTTATTCGACTAAGGTGAACCCCCTAATAGTTTTAAGCATACCTAGAGACGAGTGTAACACTGAATAGTCTCTATGAGCCGATATTTATTTGTGAAGTTAAATGACTTGATATTTCATATTTTTTATACTTCATCACGTATAACCTCGGGTCAGACTGTGTAAGTAACTGATATGTCTGTGTGTACTAAACCATAGTGGAGTTTCGTTCCTTCAGCTAGATAGATGGTTTAGTCTTGAAGTTTTGATCATTCTTTTGAACAATAACATCTGTACAAAATTCAGATAGCAATGAAGTGTTCAAATGTCTTCACAAATCACTTGTACCTAGTCTTGTTGATCTGAATCTTCAATTTTTGTTAGCTACTACTTACAAGTAATTTGTTCACATAAGTTATAATTATTCAATATTCATCATCACAGGGTTGTTAAGTTGAGATTTAAGTAGGCATTTGCATGTCAGACCAAAGATACTTGGTTGAATTCTCCTGTACATGGTGTCGTGCATGTACACCGCCAATCATAAGTCTTATACCAAAGTGAAAAGGCCATCGAGTGCTTCTTTGTCTAACATTGATCAATTCATGATTTCAAACATGATTTCCAAACTTATATTTCTTTTATTTTTCTTAACATTTCAAAGGATTTAATTGGTATCGCTGAACGTTTATCTACAACATTGTCTGGTGATAAAATTGACGAGCACACGTCGTCGTCATATACATCAAGTTTATTGTCGGTACAATCACTTCATGCACCGAGTGATTTTATCATGGATTATCAACAACAGCATCATTCTAATAATACTAGTCCTACTACTCCCACTACTCCTACTCATTCTACTACTACTACTAATACTACTGATACTACCACTAATACTACTGCTGTGACTACTTCGACTACTACTACTATCACGAATAACAGCAATGATAATGCCAAGAGTAGTAATAATAATAATAATCATTCTGTTGGAATGATGATACGTTTAATTGCTTTTATATGGAAATTTACTGATTCTGTGATACGTATTGGTTTATTCGATTTGGATCGATGGTATCATGCACAAATGCCAACTTATATCAGGTATGATGGAAAATCGATTTTAACCAGATTTCTGTTAAGATGTTATATACTACTATATTGTGAATTGCGCAACACTATGAGATAAGAAATTATATTTATGTCTGTAAACTTACTTATTTACTTACTTACGCCTGTTACCCCAAATGGAGCATAGGCCGCCCACCAATTTTCTCCAACCAACTCTGTTATGTCTGTAAAACAAAATACTTAATGAAGTGAGTGACTTACTCAGTAGTATTAGTAGTAGGTGAAGCATTCGAATTGTAGCTACCGCATTTCATCTGTGAACACTGCTCCACTTATTTCATTTTGCATAGCTGGATAGTATGTTTTTCAATTAGAGTTTTGAAGATCATGAATAAATCATTGTTAGATCACCACATCAGAAATGTGGAAGCACTGGACGGCCGTATGAAACTTTTTTAGCAGTGCGCATTCACGACTCCTGCTATTTGTAAGGTTCGAGCTCAGGTTCTTCGGTCTTGTACTCGAATGCCTAAACTCTGGACCACGAAACGGCTATCCAGTGCTTCCAGGTTTCTAATGATGGGCGCTGCCTGAATCAACGATCAAGGTCTATGTGTAACTTGTGTTCGTGAACAAACAATGTCATTTGTTAGTTTCTTAACTATAGCATTGCTTACTTGGTTATCTCAGGATGCATGAGCAATGTTTCGGAGACAACTATGACCGAATACCATTAACCTACATAAACCCTCAACTGACTGGTTATGGTTTTATGCAGAAATAAAATAGCCATCTAAAGTACTTCCAAGTTTCTATGGATGGTTTATAATAGTTTATGATTTTAATTATGAGAGATAAAACAATCTTCACAGATTCTGTTTCATTAAAACTTTTGTTTTGATTGTTGGGAATATAGTTATTTCTCCCTCTCTAAACATATATTGACACCTGAACTAGTGATAGGGAGCGATGTAATCGAGTGTATTAGACCGCTTCACTTATCTGGTGAGCTTCATCAGTGCTGACAGCTTAGTGAATGACTAAATCTCTGCACGGATACATAAAGCTCGATTAGCTTTTGTTAAATTGCGTCAGCTGTAGTGCAGGCGAGATATCTGTTTATTAACTAAAGGACAAGTGTACAGCACTTCAGTCCTCTTTGTCCTACTATATGGATGTGAAACATGGCCGGTATGAGTAGAGGACATTCGTAGGTTGCTTGTCTTCGATCATCGAAGTCTCCGAAGCATTGCTCGTATCTCCTGGTGCAATCGAGTAAGCAATGCTGTCGTTAGGAAACGAGTACTACGTAGGGATAGCAAATCAATAGATGAAGTATTGAAACTTCATCAGTTGAATTGGGGGGGCGTGTGTTACCCATGCCCAACCACCGACTGCCTCGATGAGCTATGTTTTGTGGTGTAGGAGTAGGTTGGAATAAAGCAAAGGGCGGCCAAAGAAAACAGCAGAAGTCACTAACACGTGGACTGAATCATGTCGGTAGATGTCGACCACCTGTTTGGGGTCCGCGAGATGAAAGTCACCAATGGTTGGAGACCTTGAACGACATGGCTCAGAATCATTTGCAATGGCGCAGGTGCATGCATTCTCTGTGTTCTCTTAAATTCCAACCTTCTGGATTCCTCATCCTCTCTATCTTTCTCCTTCTAAACTATACTTCTTGAATATTACATCCTCGATCCCTAATCTTCTTCATTACTGCTAATTCTTCTTCTACCTCTACCACAATGTGATTTGAACTGACTGTTGCGTGTCTGTGCTGATGTTGTATTGGCAACCTGATCTTATCTACTCGTGTACTAACTTCTACGTTGTAACTGACTGTCAATGCATTGACATCTATTTCTTAAGCTAAAAAAAGAATTTCTTTCTGTTTTTCTCTTAATTCACAATTGCATATAGATCAGATGATACATTTGTTGCTATTTTCGATGCATTAATACCAAATCAAAAAGTACAATTATTAGTAAGTTTTTCAAAAATTTTGTTTTTATTCGTGCCTTTCTTTTTATTGACTACATATATACATAAATCAATTATTGTTAGACCGACGTAAGAACTTAACTGGAAGCACTAGATAGCCGTTTCGTCCTTGTATGAGACTCCTCATCAATGGCAGTGCGCATCCATGACTCGATTTGTATGGTTGTCAACCTCATATTTTCTGGATGCTTGTAGAATACACTTTCTACGTCTTATCAAGTCTTCTTCCTCTACTTAGTGGGTCCTTGGGACGCTCGGATTAGAGTAGTAGCCTATCGTGTCACTGGATCATTTGTCGTCGCTCTCATTTACCGACTAAGGTGTGAACTCGTAATAGTTTCTAGCATATCAGTCGACCTGCATGACAACTGGATACCCGTTTCTTACTGATATGCGACTCCTCATCATTAGCAGTGAGCATTCATGACCCTCACTACTCACAGGAATCGAACTTCTAGTAGTCCCCATTGAGTTGACCGGCATTCAACGGTGTTCATACCTATGTTTTGATAAAACCTTTTTGTTACCATTTATATATACGTATATATTCCTTCTTTCTCCTTATCTAATAGCACACATATATCATTGAATCAAGTTTAATGTCTTTTTGGAGTCGTATAGTACGTCGTGAATCCAATTACATTAAATCTTGTCAATCTTATCGTGTATTATCAAATGCGAATTTCAAATTAACCAAAAATTCTCAACATCCTTCTCACCGTGCTCGACCTCGTCGTCGTCGTCATCGTCATCCTCCTCATCCTAATCGATTGGGTGGAAATCATCAGCCGAGACAACCGCGTCCAATACCGGAAGTATTTCTTTATCCATCCTCTTTATCATTCCACTGTCTACTATTTTGGACTAATGATACCTCTAATAATTCTACATTCAATTTTTCTCTAACACAACAATCGTACAATTCAACACCCAAATATTATAATTGTTTATATAATTTAAGTCGTGCCATATTTGTATCACGTCAAGAACAATGTTTAATGTCAGTAGTGCTGCAGCAGAACAGCTGTAGCTCTCCAACCAATTTAATCAATATTAATAAAAAATTCAATCTTATCCAATGGTTAACCAACGCATGGAAATTTGGTTTATTAGAATCACCAGAATTAGATGTATTCAATGATGAAGAGGAATTTTTCAATATTTTACATTGTACACAAAATAGTCATCATAGTCACGTTCATAACAGTAATGAATATGGTATTCATTTGGCATATGGTGAATATTGTGACAAATCGATTATTGATAGTTTAAACAAGTTATTGACTAGTTTAATGACAAAACAATCCGATTATCATGATAATAATTTGCTCTATGTTGACCGTCAACCAGCGGACACTGAAACTGTCGATGATGACGACACTGAGTTTGTGACATCAAAACGTCATTCTAAATATCGTCGAATTGATCAATCAGTGCATTTAAATAATACAACAAAAATGATGAAAACATCAAAGAGCACACATCAATATTGTTTAGATCCTTGTTGGGTATTGTTTGCGAATTGTCTTCTGGAACATGGTTGTATGAATGTGTTGAAGGTGAGATTGTCCAATTTCTTTTTCAAAATATTATTTATACTACTGAATTTTTATAATAGTAGTTTAAAAAAAAATAACTTAATTTCATGTTTTTGAATTGTTTGATAGTATATTCTACAATTTGACTTTGTTAAGATGATATTAAAATTTAAAACTGGTTAGTATTAGAGTAGCTCTCAAATGTTTTGATATAGTCGAGAATGGGAAGAGTCTTCTCTCTCTCATTCCTGGTACAGGTGTTGTTTATTTAATCGACAGGACGAAAATCGAATAACTGGCGATTGAACCGAGTTTGTGACTGTGTAGAATCAACCTGCATGAATTGAAAAACTTTCATTTCAAACCGATGGCGATGTACATAGACTTTGAAATAATGAGGGAACGAGCGACGTATGAACCTATTGTTGTCCCACTACCTTGTGGATTAGATGTGTGGGTGGAAGGCTTCTGGAGTGGTCTTCCAAAAATACCACTTCAGTTTTGGCACGCAGTCAGTATTCCAGCCCGCATACGTTTTGATCGGTTTGTGCTGTATATAAATTTTCAGGTGACCTTCACACTAATAATAATATATTCAGATAAGTATATGATATTGGTGTCCAAAACACTTATTTTTTCATATTTGGGATTAATTAAACCTTCGTGTTTCGATCCTGCTATTGATGTTTACTTTAAGACTCAAATCAGATATCTTCTGCTGCAAACATCAACAAAAGATGGCCGACTGAGGATGCTTGTCTCGGTGTTTTGTTGCTCGTAATTCTGCTACTTGGACGTCGTATTCGGGCTGCCTATCGTGATGACCTAACCAAGCTACATTAAGTGAAACATGTTCCTGTAAGTTCTACCATGCCAGGCAGGTTGATTGCAGAACGGTTAGACTAAAAGCAAGAACTCAAGGTCTGAGGGCGAAGTCGTACTGCTGATTATTGAGAGGTGTGACATTAGTAAGGTGTTTCCCTCGGACAACCAGCATCTGCAGTGATCCTGCCTTCTCACACAAAATGAAGAGATTGTAAATGGGCGACCCTAAAATTGTCACACCTCACCTTACCTCACGGATTTCCTTCTCTGGCGGTAAGGCATTATAAACAAGAGCGATAGAGCGGTCTCTGTCCTCATGCTGTCAGTTCCTTAAGATCAACACTAATCCAGCTTATTTTCAGTTTCCTAAAGAAACTGACTGATCGTTAAACATAGTATCGTGGCTTTTTACAATTTTCTTCCATCTTGTTCTCCACTTTTTTTTTCTTTCACTCAAGAATATCGATCGTTTATTATTACCAATTGGACAAGAATCTTTGATCGTTTTCAAATTTAAACATAGTTGGTTATGGTTACGTTTTTGTCGATTGAAATCACGTTTTGATAAACTGACTAATGGATTATTTGCACTGAAATTATCATCCACTCATGAAATGCAGGCGAATTTATCGAATTCCATCGTCTATGATGATGATCATCATACAAACAGAGAAAGTAGAAGAAGAATTTTACCGGATTTATTAGAATTAGGGTGTACAGTGAATCAAGTAAGTGATGATTTATAGTATTGTTGTTATTTTAACTGAAAACGACCTACAGGTTGATGCATACGAGTAATAATGCATTAACACCAGTTGAGACAGAGTCTGAAAAGCAATCCATGTACGAAGTGGACTGTCCTGTGTGTTTGCCTGTGATTACAACAGACCAAACCATGGTCCATGGATAGAAGTGCGAGTGGTCAGAAAATTTGGGTGTGTAGAGGTGGGAGGCGATAGATAGTCACGTCATCGAAATTCGACACACGAATGGCTAACCATAGATTGCCCATTTGACATACTGCTACATACCTTTAACTTACTGGCAGCCCAACCACGAGAAATGCCTGAACAATAATCTGATTTCCATCCCTAAAAATATCCTCACAGACTGCGGCTAACAATAGTCAAGATGCACATCGACCTCAGGAACGTACGCTGTTAAAAAATGCAGCAGTGTTGAGGGCGTTAGATCCCCAGAACTCACTTGGAAAGTGTCCTAATTTTGGATTGTTTGTGTTTTCGCTCATAAGTCACTTAATTAACCTTGAGCTTACATTTCTCAGTTGGAAATCCTTGACTGTCATTGGTTGACGGATTATTGTAGAATGCTGTTTTGTGGCTCTCGTAAGGAGATTGAAGGACGAATTGAAGATGGGCATTCAGTAAACTTACTTACGCCTGTTACTTCCTCCAATGAAGCACAGGCCACTGACTAACATTCTCCAACCTATCCTGTAGTAGACCTTCGTTTCTAGTCCTGTCTAAGTGTTGTTCATCTCATGTCTGTCTCCATTTCTCGGCTTAATGTGTTTCCTGGCCTTCCTCTTTTTCCTTGGCCTTGAGGATTCCACGTTAGTGCTTGCCTTGTTGTGACATAGTGTGTCCTATCCATTTCCAGTGTTTTTTCCTGATTTCTTCCCCCCAACTGGAATCTAGTTTGTTATCTCCCACAGTATGTTGTTGAATTTAGCAAACAGCATGAATTAATTATCATCGTTAATGCCGTAACGTTTAAAAAAAATAATTTGCCATAAATTTGACCAACAATTAGATGTGGGTGTCTATAATTGCTACCGCGTCGTAACATACGAAGTTAGGCGACAGTTCGCTTACAAAATAAGTACACATGTAATTTTCAAAGATCCATCTGGAATACAAACATGCTTTCCGACTGTTTTCTCTCACACATCTTTTCCAGTCTTCAAAATACACTGATCGTGCCTTGCACTATGATCTCCAAACGCCGTTCCTCTTTCTGGTAGCCATTTCTAGGCAAACTATCCACTACTGTTGGGGACGTTAGATCCCTAGAACTCACTTGGAAAGGTCCTAATTTTGTAATTTTACTCAGAAATTTTGAATTCCCATGTTTTCACACCAGTTGACCTTCAGCTTACATTTCCCCCTCGAAAAATCCTTGACTGTCATTGGTGAACGAATTTTTGTAGCTCTCTCAAGGGCGTTTCTATCATTGTATAAATAAGCTTGATTTATGTGCTTACCCACCTCTTATTTTCTGGGTGCATGTAGAATACACTTTCTACGCCTGATCAAGACTTCTTGATATAGTTAGCCGGGGCGGGGACAAACGAATTAGAATAGCCTATCGTGTCATTGAATCATTGTTCTTCGTTCCGTTTACCGACTAAGGTGAACTTGTAATAGCATTCAAGCATATCAATTGATGAGCATGTCAACTGCATACTACTTATTAGCCTGTTTTTTTGAGTAGTACGGTATAACTGTTGAGGAGTGTTAAACATTTACTTATGATATGTCTATCCAATGTTTGTCTATCTATCTATCTTTCTGTCTGTCTATTTATTTAGATTCAACTACTGGCAAATTTAGCTAAACATTGGTTCAATGAGAAAAATGCTCATTTCACCAATTATAATAATAACACCAATAACAGCAATAATAATAATTCTAAATCGTCATCTAAACATCATCCTATAGAATTCAGTATAAGAAAATATTTATCCTATACAAAGCTGGTAATTTTCTTAATGCGTTTAGGTTTATTGCCACAATCCAATATGGACAAGTAAGTTGATTTGATTCATTCTAATGTGTCTTTTATGATTGAATGCAAATCTGAGTCCATGGCTCGTATATCCTGCGACAACCGAGTGAGCAACGCTGTTATCAGGAAACGGGTGCTAGGTAAGAATGGCAGATCAATAGATGAAGTAATGAAACTTCATCGTTTGAGGTGGGTGGGACATGTGGTGCGTATGCCTAACCACCGAATACCTTGACGAGCTTTGTTTTGCAGTGTAGGAATAGGTTGGAAGAAAGTTAGGGGCGGCTAGAACAAAACATGGCAGAAATTCATGAAGTCGTTGACAAGTGGACTTAGCCGTGTCGGTAGTTGTCGACTACTGTCTGGTTGGGGTCCACGAGATGATAATAATCGATGGTTAGAGACCTTGAATGACATGGCTGAAAATCGTTCGCAATGAGGCCGGTGTATTTATTCTTTGTGTTCTCTCAAATCGTAATCTTCTGGATTCTTCAACACCTCTAGTTTTGACTTTCTAAACTTTTCTCACTGAATCATACTTCTTGAATAGTATGTTCTAATCCTAACCTCTTCGATTACTTCTAATACCTTTACTACCTCTTCTACTATTGGATTTGAATTGACAATTACATCTGTGTGCTGATGTGGTATGGCAACATGAACTCAGTCAGTCAGTCAGTCAGATGCAACGTAGAACTTCGTACGTAAGTACATCAATTCATGTCGTCATACCACATCAGCATACACACATGTAATTGTCAATTCAAATCCAATAATAGTAGAGGTAGTAAAGGTATTAGAAGTAATCGGAGAGGTTAGGATTAGAAGATGTTATTCAAGAAGTATGATTCAGTGAGAAAAGTTTAGGAAATCAAAACTAGAGTTGTTGAAGATCCCATGAACTCATGTACTTATGTTCGATGTTCTACGTTGCAACTGATTGACTTACTGATATGAGTTAATGTGTAACATTTCATTTCATATTGAACATATAATGATTGGATATTAAGCGGTAATTGAATATTATTTGTGTAAAGGTTAGGGGAATCCTCGATGTTTTTGACCTATAGGTTTAATCTATAGGGCAGTGAGGCCAAATCACGAGGTAAAGTTTTGTTAGTAGCCTGATGACCAATGATAGGTTCTTTGAGTTTCGTAAATACGATGTGAACTGTAATTGGTGTAGAGGAGTAAGCTGGAAGAAAGCTAGGGATGGGCAAGCTGAAAAATGGCACTGACAAGTGTACTGAGTCTTGTTGGTAGGTGTTAACTACCTGGTTGGGGTCGGCGAGATGATAATAACCGATGGTTAGCGATCCTGAATGACATGGCTCAAAATTGTTTGAAATGGTGCAGGTGCATTCAAATTGTAATCTGAATTCCTCATGACCGTTTTTTTTTCTGTTTCTGAATTCATATCACTGGTTTATAACTTCTTGAGTCATGTTTTCAAACCCAAATCTTCTCCATTATCGTTAATGCTTCTCCTAACTATACTACTATTGGATTTAAATTGACAATTTCATCACTGTTTGTTAATGTGGTATGGTTGCTTGAACTGATGTATGTATGTAAAAGGTTCTATATTGTTGCTGACTGACTCACTGCCATTAGTTATGAATGAGGCTAATGCATGGATCTTCCGTGCTCTCGAACGCGAGTTAACCGCATCGACATTCACTTTTCTTCCTCTCAATTTCGTTCACAATACTTGAGTAAACATTGAGTAGAACATTTCTGACACTGGCTGCATAGACGTCGTCATGTGAGATCATTAGGACAGAGATTTCGGACGCTCTTCACTTTCTGCCCGTTCTTCCAGGGTATTTGGAGGCGTACTTGTTTTAAGACCAGTTGGAATCTCGACATTAGTTCATACTATACGTGTGTGTTTCTACGGTTGAATACTCCGACTATTTTAAAAATCAGATGCAGAGAACTTATTATTGTTTGTACTTAGTTTCTACTCATCATGAAAAAGAAATGAAATTTCTCTGAAAAATCGACGAAGTGAAACACTACTTCTTCACATGTCTTGGGCGCTATAAAATTTCAGTATTCATCAATCATCAAACGTTTTGATAATTCAGTCAGTTAGTCAGTCAGTTACAACGTCGAAATTCCTACGTACGTACATCAGTTCAGGTTTTCATAACGGATTAGCTCACAGAGATGCAATTGTCAGTTCAAACCCCATAGAGCTAGAGATAGTAGAGGTATTAGTGGTTATGTAGAAGATTAGGATCCGAAAATATTAGTCAGGAAGTATATTTCATTGAGATAGATGTGATAAGGAATTCAGAAGTTTAGAATTTCAGTGAACACAAAGAGTAGATGTACCTGCGCCATCGCATGCTTTTAGAGTAACGTTTTTTTTCGTTTTGATGATTCGTTTGTTAATGTATGGACATATTCGATTAGATTTGAACTAATAGTTTCCCGCTAAAAGTCGTTAAGAGGTTGTTACCAGTCGAGTTTAATAGTATTGTGTTTGAGACAGTTATCCACCGATGGTATTGAAAAATGGTCATACATTGTGGCAAATCAGTTAACATTTCATATTCAAACGATTGAGTCTTGACTAGATAGTTTAAAATTTTAGGACTCGCCCACCCCAGACTTGAACATCCTGCATTCGATCCACAACGGGATCATTCGTAAAAACTCAAATTTGAACGGACCATCTGTCTAATCAAGAATAAAATCTATAAAAACTATCATATACAATGTTTTTTAAAAAATGAAGGTTTTGGTAACTTCAGTTCATTCTTCACAACACATCAATTCGTATTACTATCTATTTTCAAAGGTATCTAATGTGTATTACTTTGAAATACTCAGCTTATAGGATTGGGGAATACTATAGTTTTTTCGAAACCACGAATCGATCAATGTTAGACCACCATTAGAAACCTAGGCGCACTGGATGGCCGTTTCGTCCCAGTGTGTGACTCATCAACAGCGCTCATACGCGACTCCCGCAACTCGAAAGGGTTGTACCTCTGGACCACCTTATCATGAACATACCGTACCCTCGATATGCTAGGCTCCTTAGCATAACTTTGAAACTGCGATGCGCTGATTCAGTTGTTCGTAAATTGACCTTCAAAAAGTATGACCATCTTGTTCATTGGATCATTACTCGGACACCACTACGCGGACACTGATTAGTTGGCTAAACGAAATGAAAAGAACTTTCGTTGAAACCTAACTCAAAAATCTGGAGAGCCAGTCAGAAGTGACCGAATGTGGTCTTTTGATAACAATCAGAAATGATTTCAAATGTGTAAAAACGCAAACCTCCAAAACTGTGCCCCAATATAATGTAACAGTGCTCACTAGTGACTAGCTTCGTGAGGAAATTCTCGGAGTTCTAGTTGAGAAGACGTGACCAGTGGAGTTCAACCCTGTCGGGTGTAGGCAGTAACTACCATAGACAAATGGGTGAGGTCGCGCAAAATCCCTAGATCAATCAGAGTTAGACATTAACACCGTTGGATGCCGGCCCAGTGGTCCGATGGTAAGGCGTTCGCCTACAATGCCAAAGGTCCCGGGTTCGAGTCCTGCGAGGAGCAGGAGTCGTGGATGCGCACTACTGAGGAGTCCCATACTAGGACGAAACGGCCGTCCAGTGCTTCCAGGTTTCTAATGGTGGTCTAACAATGATGATTGATTAATGATTTCAAATGTGTAAAAATCAGAAATGTCTTAGAGATTAGTATGTATTGCCTTTTAAATCTGGAACTGCGCTCATTGAATTATGTAGGTGAATAATTGTACTTGCATTCATCAAAGAAAATTGACAAAATTGTTATATTCGTTTCTCCCTTATATTGCATTGTTTTTATGCTGAGGATAACATGTTGTCTAACTTATACGATGCTCTTCACTTTATATTACTTACAATTTATATCAGTAGTCTATAAATATTGTGCTTCAAATCGATGTTATTATTTCCTTTGAATTATTTTTAAATTTCAGTAAATTCTCTACAGATTTCTCTAATCAGATAAATAGTACAGTTCTCTTACCATATAATTCATCAATGCTAACTGAAACTATTTCTGAATTACAATATACACTGTGTCATTCACACGATTCAGATCTGAATTTGGGTAGTAATCAAGCGTATCGATTGTCAGTAATTAGTAAACACATTCTTTATAGTGCACTTCAATCACCAGTAAACAACAATCTCGATAATCATAATCATAATAATAATGAGATTTTCGATATTTGGAAAGAACAAGAACATTTGACGCCATCACTGTCGACATCCACAGTGAAACCGTCGAACTCCTCAACATCTGACCATCATCGACATCCGACTACAACAGATAATAGTCATCATGATGTTGATGATGATGATGACGAAATGATACCGAATTGGTTGAATTATCCACCGAAATATTTACAATCAGTGTGTGCTCTATGGCAATTACCATGTAATGAACAGATTAAAAAGTGCCGGCTAATTTTATTGGGATTTATATTATGTGATGTAGCTATGTCGAAATTGTTGATTCATTCAAGAAGTGTTCATGATCATCAGTTGAATGATGCTGTCGATTGTGATGTAAATATTGATGAAGAGGACAATACGACGACCGCTACTACTACTCCTACTACTGATGATCAGAATGTTAGTAGTAGTAATGACAAGGTGCATACTGGTCAATTGATTGACAATGTAAAGAGTTGTACAGATTTCAATAATTTACAAGGATTACAATTGGTATGTGTAATTGCGTACTCACTTGCTTACTTGTACTTGTACATTTTTTAAAACTCATATGGGAACATTCAACTCGCTTCACTTAGTTTCATCAGTGCTGAAGGCCTGGTGACTGACGAAATCTCAACTCGGATACAGAAAGCTCGTTTGACTTTTAACAACCTGCGTCATTTATGACGTGGACGAGATATCCGTTTGCTGACTGCAGGACGAGTCTATTGCACAGCAGTTCGATCTGTCCAACTATACGGATGAGAAACATTCATAGGTTGCTTGTCTTCGATCATAGGTGTATTCGAAGCATTGCTTGTGTATCGTGGGACAACCGAGTAAGCAATGTCGTCGTTAGAAAATGAGTTTTAGGTAAGGATGGTAGATCAATAGATGAAGTTGTGAAACTTCATCAGTTGAGGTGGTTCAGACATGTGCTACGTATGCCCCACCACTGAGTTCCTCGTCGAGCTATGTTTTATGGTGCAGGAGTAGGTTGGGAGAAATCCAGGGGCGGCCAAACCAAAACATGCTACAAATTCATGAAGTCAGTGACAAGTGATCTGAGTCACGTTGGTAGATGTAGGCTACCTGGTTTGGACCCGCGAGACTAAAGTCACCGATTGTTAGAGACGTTGAACGACATGGCTCAGAATCATTTGCAATGGCGCAGGTGCATCCACTTCTTGTGTTCTATGAAATTCTAATCCTCAGAATTCTTCATCATCTCTATCTTTCTTTTTCTAAAGTCGTCTCACTGATTTATACTTCTTGAATCATATGTTCGAACACTAATCTCTCCGATCACTGCTAATACTTTCACTACCTTTACTACTATTGGATTTGAATTGACAATTACATCTCTGTGCTAATGTGGTATGGAAACCTGAACTTACGTAATCATGTACGAAGTTATACATTGTAATTGAGTGACTGACTATACATGTTACCGTTTGTGCGTTGCAAGTCATTGACCAGGAATTTCTTCTAATCAACTATGTCCTGGGCCTCTCCCTTACTACAATTGTTCCGCATCTGTGATTTGTTTTGTCCTTGAGGATTCCGTGTTAGAGCTTACCTAATGATTCGATTGGTTGATTTCTGCAATGTTTTTCTCATCCACCTTCAGTGTTCCTCTGTAATTTTTCCTGTGCTAGAAGTTGGTTTGTTTTCTGGAGCAGTATGGGCGACTTACGGATTCACAGTGTCTCGCATATCTGGAATATCTGTATACTTTGAATAATGATTTTGGTGGTTCCCCTCTATTTTCCATTCCATACAATGCAACTGTCTTGACATGTGTATTGGAAATGTTGACTTTGATGTTGGTTTCCAGTTGTTTTCAGTTATCGAGATATTGCTCGTGCTTTTCCAATCTCTTTCTCCACATTTTTATTTCTCATGTGTGTAAATGTTCCCACATGTTACAATGCTTTTCTCCATCAAGTGTAATTCAGTTTGTGTGTATTGTGTTGTGTATTGAAGGATCTTGCTTTTTCCTTTGTGTATATTGCTACCTACTTCTGCTACACTCACTGGCTTTAGAGGCATGACCATTTGATGAGAGAGAATGAACTCTCTTTACTCTCGATTATATTGGTCGCCTCTGGGGTCGGGGGGGGGATAACACAAATTAACATAATTCAAAATTACTTTCAATGCCTCAAAAATCTTTTTTGTATTTCTTTTGTAGTGTCGTTATGTAATGTCGTTATTTATTAAACAATTTCCTTCGGTCTATTCTCTTATGCCTACAATTATATCACTTTGGCTTATGGATCGTGGTTATTTTAAAGTAAGTTGTACTATTATTATTATTATTATTATTGTTATTACTATTATAGTGTAGTGTATATTCAACTTAATTACTTACTTACGCCCGTTATCCTTGGCAGAGCATAGGCCACCAACGAGCGAATGAATTATTCTGGTTAGCTTTTATTTGAGCGAGCTAGATTTCTGCGGGATGGGGTCGCTAACCCACATGTCGAACCCTCCTCCTTTATCCGCGGTCTTGGGAACCGCAGTAACCGTAGAAGCGTTCCAGGCGGAGTTCTAGGAAAATACTCTTGTGAATTTTTTTTAATTAACTAGTTTCAGTTTGCGGCTCTGATGCATATTGAAGCATATTTTTGTACTCTGTACTATTTTGTGCATGGTTTCAACAATTCCCAGACAACACATACACATATAAACTGTATGCGTAGCAATTGGCTCCGGCCTTCTTTATGACTGTAAACCATGGCCGGTAAGAGTAGAGCATATTCATAGTGTTACGCCTGTACGTAAACACGTCAACTTGATATGCTTGAACTATTACGAGTTTACCTAGTCGGAAAACGAGAGCGAGGATTGAGGATCCGGTGACACGACATGCTACTCAAATCCGATTATCCCAACCACCATATTGAGTAAAAATAAGAAGACGTAATATGAAGTAGAACCTGCATTCTACAAGCATCCAGAAAGTATGAGGTCCGAATCCAGAAGAGAATCAGGATCCTGGACAAGGGATACGGGACCGGGAATGGGTCCTGGTCATAAAATGTTACAAATTATGCGTATTTATACATTTTGGTCGAATAGGAGACAGCATCGTAGTCTGTGACATTGACAATTAAGACGACCAATAGGAAGTAACATCTGAAGTGACATTGATAGTCAGGACAACCAATAAGAAACAACATTGGAGTATGTGACATTGATATCTACTAGGACGACCATAAAATTGACCAGTAGGAATTAACCAATGGGAATTGACCAATAATTCTCTTTGGATATTGGATGAATATCGTAACACATAGACTATTAGTATTCAATCATAGATGTCTTCGAAGCCATTGCTCGTATATTCTGAAACAATGTAGTGAACAAAGCAGTTGTTGCGAAACGCGGTTGCTAGGTAAGGATGACAGATCAATAGATGAAGTAGTGAAACTTCATCAGTTGATATGGTTTGGATAGGTATTATGTATGTCCTAGTAACGACTGTCTCAAAAAGCGATGTTTTGTGGTGTAGAAGTAGTAGATTGAAGGAAGGCTAGGGGCGGCCAAACCAAAATATGAAGTCACTGACCAGTGGACTGAACCATAGTAGTAGGTATAGACTACCTAGTTAGGGTCCGCGAGATGGTAATAATCGATGGTTAGAGACCGTGAATGATATGGCCCAAAAATTGTTTGTGATTGGGTCGCTAACCCCTCATTCCTGACCCTCTTGTTTCCACGAGCTTGGGACCGGGAGTAACTCTAGAAGGGCTATAGACGGAGTTACTCAGTGGAGTCATAAAACCTTAATTCCAAACCAATGGTTCACATGGGATCCAAGGTCCTGACGAAACAGATGCTGTATAAACAAACCTATTGCCAGTCACTGATTACCACGAAACTGTATCTTGTGACCCACTGCTTCATTGTCTTATCAATTAGACTTCTATCTGTCAAAGATCCGGGTTGTGGGACTCCTCTGACAGAAAACCACCTACTTTCGTTAGGCCCTTGGTCACTATTCCTAACTTCACCCGTAAATTCAATGATTTCTCTGTTTTAAGTCACTCAATAGATTCGTACATTTTATACTCTAAAAACAATCTGTATTTCTTTTTTTCTTTCAATTTTCAATGCTAGGCATCTATTTCATCACATATTATCGCGTACATTATGAATTCGCCTGAAACACAATTCACATCTTCTTATCATGTGTACTGTGATTTATTTCCAAATCAAATTAATTTACTAATCCGCTTATTCAATGCTCACGGTCGGTCAGATTTAATACCGGATCTATTGAAACATTTAACCAATGGTCGGAATAATGGCCGCCATTCGAAATTGCCACCATCTTTTTTTCAACAATTATTCACCAGAAATGCCAACATCAACACTGCCACTTTGAATCATGAGTACACATTGAAACCAATGAAACCAATTGGTGCCCCATATTTAGCTTTATCAAAATTACGTCATTTAATACGTAAAATGAATCGATTACATAATCAAACACCATTACCAACGAACATGTTAAATTCAGTGGATAAATTAGCTCATGACTCGTTTATACAATTTGTTGAAATGTGTCGACGCGGTAAGATGACTGATTGATTGATTGATTGATCGATTACGTAATCATTTATGAAATGAACTAATCCAGAGATAAGGATTGAATGTTAGCATGGAATTCTATTGGGTTCGTCATTAAGTATGCTTGAGGCTATTACGAGTTGTTTACCTTAGTCGATAAACGTGAACGAGACAATGAACCAGCGTTCAGGTAGGCTATCTTGAATCCCCAAAGTAAAGTAAGAAGGCTTTGTAAGCGTAGAAAGTATATTCTACAAACACCCAGCAATCACACAATACAATCAAGCGCACAACTCTCGTTTATTTATTATACATTATAGAAACGTCCTTGGGACAGTTACGAAAATAGCACACTAAAATACACAGCAGCCAATCACACCCATGGATTTTCCTGGTGGGAAATGAAATCTCAATCAAGGTCAACTGATCAGCTCATGTTGGCAGACTTGAAAACCAAAATAAGACATTTATCAAGCGAATTTTTTGGGGATCTAACATTCCCAACAAATTCATACATGTTAACGGCTAAATAAACTGTCATCCGAATAGCTCACACTGACTTATTAGCTCACTTTAGATCATACTTGGTAGGCAAGTTGTCTCAAGGTGGTCACTTTGGCGTCGCTCAAAAGTTATCTATAAGTTACTTGTTACTTGCGTGTTATCTGTCCTTCGTGGGACATAGGCTACCAACGAGGATTCTCTTTCAGTTGTCGCCAAGTGTTCTATATTTATTTAGTGTGTCCGTCTTTGGTTCCTTGTGTGCTAGTGGTTCTATGATCTGTGTCTTTTCCTTTAGCCTTGAGATTTCCAAGTTGGGACTTGCCTCATGATGCCATTGAGTGATTTATGAAATATATATGACTAGTGACAAGAAACTGTCACCCACTACCTCACAATGTGGGTCAGTCAGTCCATCAGCTACAACTTGGAACTTCGTAAGTACGTACATCAGTTCTAGTTGCCTTACTACATCAGCACAGAGCGAGAGAGAGTCGTCGATTCAAACCCTATAGTAGAGTAGTAGAGGTAGTAGAAGTATTAGCGGTAATCGAAAAGATTAGGATTCCAAGATATTATTCAGGAAGTATAATGTTATGAAATAAATGTGGGTGTTTATTATGAAATCGACAGTACGAAATGAGAATGTCCTGTTCTATATGCAGGTTAGTAGGTACAGCGAATCCTCTTTTGGCTAGTTGGAAAACTCAAATTCCAAAGCCATGTCGGCGTCAGTCAGTTGCACCGTAGAACTTCATACGTAAGTACATAAGTTCATGTTGCCATACAGAAAGGCAAATGTCAAATCAAATCCCATAGTGATAACGATAGTAGATGTATTAATGGTAATGAAGAACACTAGGGTTTGAAGATATATTATTCAAGAAGTATAATTCAGTGAAATAAGGTTTGAAAGACAAAAGTAGAGGTCCTGAAGAATTAAAAAGTTTAGGATTTGAGAGAGTACAACGAATGGATGAACTTGCGCCATTGCACATTCAAGGTCTCTAACCATTGGTGACTTTCGTCTCGTGGACCCCAACCACGTAGTCTACATCTACCAACATGACTCAGTCCACTAGTCAGTGATTTCATGATTTCTGCCATGTTTTGGTTTGGTCGCCCCTAGCTATCTTTCAACCTACTCCTACACTACAAAACAAAGCTCGTCGATGCAGTCGGTGGTTAGGCATTCGTAACACATGTCGGCGTACATGGACTTCATGATCCTGTGGGGAACAAATGACTATGTATGAACCTATTGTTGGTTACTGGTTACCCTGTATTAGTGAGACATAGATGGATTAAAGCATGACTGCATTAGCTGCGTGCTGATTGGCTAATTTCCTATCTAATCAGCTCCAAATCGAGACTTGGAGAACAGGCTGGAAAATTCTCGTGTTGTTAGTTGGACGCTGATTTGTTAAATCTAATCTGGTCAGCGCTAGTCGATCCACGTAGATTAGATTCCAGAAGTTTCTCATGTTAAAACTATAAAGATACTAACGTTGTTTCTATTTCGCCTTCGCTTTTGGCTTCTAACTTCCAATTTAACCTTGCTATTTGGAATAAAATCTCTTTCCTGTCCCACCGTGTCCTCTGATTTGAGGATTTGTCGAGTGTATTATCGCCAGAGAATACCAAGCAATAGGAATAGCTAGTTTTTTATTAAGAAGAGTTTATAACACCCTGGAATCATATCTCTTTTTGTTGTACTCTACAACCTTGTAGATTAGACTGGCAGGCAGATGGAGACTTGAGGAGTGAGTAGTGGCCGATATGGTAGAAAACTGGTAGAAAACAATATGCTTCAGTTTGTGCTTCGAGGTAGGACGAGTGTACTGTGCAGCAGTTCGGTCCGTCCTACTGTACGGATGCGAAACATGGTCGTTAAGAGTAGAGGACTTCCGAAGGTTACTAGTCTTCGATCATCGATGTTTCCGAAGGATTGCTCGTGTATCATGGGACAACCGTATAAGCAATGTTGTCGTTAGGAAACGAATTCTAGGTAAAGATGGCAAATCAATAGATGAAGTAGTAAAAATTCATAAGTTGAGGTGGTTGGGACATGTTTAACGTATGGCTAACCACCGACTGTCTCGACAAGCTATGTTTTGTAGTGTAGGAATAGGTTGGAAGAAAGTTAGGGGTGGCCAAACCAAAACATGGCAGAAATCCATGAAGTCACTGACAAGTGGACTGAGTCATGTATGTAGATGTAGGCTACCTGGTTGGTGTCCGCGAGACGATAGTCACCGGTGGTTAGAGACCTTGAACGATATGGCTCAGAATCGTTTGCGATGGCGCAGGTGCATCCACTCTTTGTGTTCTCTCTAATCCTAACCTTCCTGATCATCTCTATCTTTCTCCTCCTAAATTTATCTCACTGAATTATACTTCTCGAATCATATCTTCGCTCCTTAATCTTCTCCATTACTGCTAACACTTCTATTATTGCTATCACTCTTGGATTTGAACTGACAATTACATCTCTGTGCTGATAAGGCCTGGCAACTTGAACTGATGTACGAAGTTGTGCGTTGTATTTGTCTGTCTGTCTGTCTGTGCTTCGAGGTAACACCACATAGTCTACACACAGATATTCATTGATTTGTGTGTTGTATCATAAATTGTTTTGTGATAAAATTATCCAGTAGAGTTAACAAAATGTACATGTATTATTGATTAGTTGTGTACTATGATCAAATATGCATGACATTGAACTATAATTTCTCGCTTGCTCTCTTTAATTCTGTCATTCATTTTTTTTCATTTAATTTCAATTTCTTTTAGCTGGTCGTTTAAATGATTTAATTAGTTTAGGTTTAAATAATTGGGAAGCTAAAATTCTATATGATTATTATGAAAAAATTGAACAACCTAGTGTATTGATACATTGTTTAATTGCACGTTCACAATATCAGGTTAGTAGACGATGTGTTTTTGGTATTTGTTTTTTCTCTTTTCTTTGAAGAAAATAATTGTTTACTCCAGCTTATACGATTTTGAGATGATGATGATTGAGAAGAATTTTTGTAGCTCAGGTGGATGGATGATTGTGGGGAGGACACAGAACTCTAGAGAATTTTTAGAAGCTTGGTACTCCTTAGGTCAATCAGCAATCAACAAACACATCGACATTGACCTGATTTATCAATCAATCATAAAATTCATACGGGACATTGAGTCAAGAAACAGATCAAAGGGGGGATACAATCAAAACAAAGGTGCAAACAACGACAGGTTTGAGGTCAACAGCAACCAATCAAGATGGAGGTTAGTAGAACAAGCTACAGGTCAAACGTGGAGAAATTCGAATACTTTACTTCTTACATCTGAAGTTTGTGCTGATGTTGTTCAGAAGGCGAACAATGAAAGCTCCACAACCAAACTACATCCAGCTCAGAGAACCAAACACCACCACCACAATTGTTTACTCCTTTAACCCTGTAATTGAGCATAGGCCACCGACCAGCTTTCTCTAATCAACACTGTCTTCAATCTTCCTTTCCAGTAACCTTAGGGTTATTGTCGGTTACATACCCGGTAAAAAATGAGGGCTAGCATCGCTATCTCGCAGAAAATTAACTCGCTAACAAACACCGCTAACCAGAAAAACTTATTCAAACTATTTAAATTGTGTTCTAGCAGTTAGAAAGTCTTCATTTAAAAGAGTTATAATAGGTCATGATGAAAGCTGGATTTCTTTGAAATTGACAGGACCGATTCCTTCCTTTCTGTCAGTCAGTCAGTTGCAACGTAGAACTTCGTACGTAAGTACATAAGTTCATGTTGCCATACCGCCTCAGCACAAAGACTCAAATTTCAAATCAAATCCCATAGTGATAGAGATATTAGAGGTATTAATGGTAATGAAGAACACTAGGGTTTGAAGATATATTATTCAAGAAGTATAATTCAGTGAGATAAGGTTAGAAAGACAACGGTAGAGGTGATGACCAATCCAGAAGAGTAGGATTTGAGAGAGCTCAAAGAATGGATGCACTTGTGCCATTGCAAACGATTTTGAGCCATGTCGTTCAAGGTCTCTAACCATTGGTGACTTTCGTCTCGTGGACCTCAACCAGGTAGTCTACATCTTCCAACATGACTCAGTTCACTAGTCAGTGACTTCATAGATTTCTGCCATATTTTGGTCTGGCCGCCCCTAGATTTCTTCCAATCTACTCCTACACCACAAAACATAGCTCCCCCTTTTCTGACAATCAGAGTGACAATTAATATCGGTAAATGAAATGTTCTTAGGATGTGAGAGATCGAAAGAGAGCTATTCAAATTGTTGCAGAAATAAAATGTTTATACTTAGCCAAAAGTGAAATCCATTAGTACACATGTGTATGAAGTATCTAAATATTCATGTACCACTATGCAGAACATTCGATTTTCCTGTGTGAGGACTAGGGAACCCACACAAACGCTTCTGTTTGAGTCTTTGAGTTACATATCTAAACACTGAATGAGACTTCCTTTTTAACAGGCTGTACATTTGTAAGCATTTGAGATTATCTGGAGGGGTAGAGCGAGAGAGTACTCACTCTCCTTTACTCTCAGCTATAATAAGGCATTTGGAAACCACCACATCAGTGGTGGTATACATGAACATCACTATTCTGAGGTAAGAAATATAATATGAACCTTTATAATTGATGTCTGGCTACCATAGGGACTGTATCTCCTGACGTTGCTCAACGTGTACAGAGAGATCTTAAAGTTCGAGGAGAGAGTGGCCTACTAAGAAATCCATCGACTATACTTTGATTTAATTGCCTCTTCATATCAATATTTATCTATGTTTTAAATAAATTTATTTTTGTTACTTCTCAAAAAAAATTCGTTTAGACTGCAATGGAACTATTCAATAATTATTCACGTCGAATTACATCATATCATAAAACAGGACAATATCATGATACGACTATGACTACTAATCCTGCTACTACTCATGAATCAAATCAACACTCTCAGCTGGAATTAATGACTCAGCTAATAAATTCATGTTTACCATTGCTGAAAACAACACATGATTCGCATCATAAAAAATCAATACTTCCATTGACCAATAATCGTCATAATGCAGATTATTATTTTAAAACATTAACCAATGACAATATTGTATATTTAGATGATGATTATGAAACAATGTCTGATTCATCTTCATTTATTCGTGACGACGACAATGATGTGGATGAGGTGGAGATGCAGGAGGCGGACATGTTCGAGTCCATACATCGTCATCAACGTGATCATCGTGTTCGACGTGGTCATCGTCAACCGCCATCATCATCATCATCCTCATTCATACAAGCAGGTGGTGATCACGTGAACCCTGATGATGGTCACAATGTCAATGATGATGTAGATGGTGATAGTGACGATGTTGATGAGGATGGACATTTCATTGCTTATAAACAGACGACACCATTGATTATTGATTTAAAAAAGCCAAATTCAAAAAAACACGCTACATCATCTTCACAAGCATCATCATCGTCACTGTTATTATCCAATAAATATCCATTGAATCGCTTCCTTGATAATCCATATTCTTCACATGATCACAGCAGGATGGGAGAGAATGATGATGATGATGAAGTAACAACTTTACGCAAGAATCATCGTATTCATAAATCGAATTCATGGTTATTAGCTACAAATAAAAAGCATAGACAAGAATTTTGGAATACATTTAAAGAGTAAAAATTTGAATTTTCTTTTTAAAGTGTTTCTATTGTTATGTTTCATTTCATTTTAACCGATTTGATGTTGACAGTCTTTCAGATCGATGAATGTTTATCAGTTGATGTGGTTGAGTTGTGTGTTGTTACTGTCACGCCTGCACGTAAACACGTCATTTTGATATGCTTGAATTATTATTACGAGTGTACCTAGTAGTCGGAAAACGAGAGCGAGGATCCGACGACATGACATGTTACTCAAATCCGATTATTCCAACCCTCATATTGAGTAAAAGAAGACAAGACTTGATTTGAAGTAAAACCTGTATTCTAAAAGCATCCAGAAAGTACGAGGTCTGAATCCAGAAGAGAATCAGGATCCCGGACTAGGGATGCGGGTCCGGGTCCTGGTCCTGGCCGTGGTCATATAACGTTACACATAATGCGTATTTATACATTTAGGTCGAATAGGAAACAGCATCGAAGTCTGTGACATTTACAGTGAAGACGACCAATAGGAAGTAACATATGAAGTGACATTGATAGTCAGCACAACCAATAAGAAACAACATTGGAGCACGTGACATTGATATCTACTAGGACGACCATAAAATTGACCAATAATTCTCTTATGATATTGGATGAATATCCTAACAGTTACGTATGTCCAACCACTGTCTGTCTCGGTGAACGATGTTTTGTGGTGTAGATGTAGTAGGTTGGAAGGAAGCTATGGGGGAGGCTAAACCAAAACATGGCACAAATCCATGGTGTCATTGACAAGTGGGCCGAGTCATGTTGGTAGGTGTAGACTACTATCTGGTTTGGGTCCACGAGACGATAGTAATCGATGGTTAGAGGCTTTGAATGACATGGATCAAAATGGTTTGCAATGGCTCAGGTGCATCCATTGTTTGCCTTCTCTTAAATTCTAATCTTCTGAATTCCTCATGACCGTTTTTTCCCTTTTTTTAATTGATTCCTCTGAGGTATGCATCGTGAATGATATCTTCGGTTAGTAATCTTTCTGATTAACGCTAACACTTCCACTACTTCTACTTCTACGGGATTTGAATTGACATTTGGATCTCTGTGTGCTAATGTGATATGGTAAACTTGAAGTGATATGCATACGTACGTAGGAAGTTCTACGTTGACTAACTACGCTGATTAATTGACTGATGTGACAGTCTATAAGTAACAAGGTGTAGCTTCGATTTATATAGAGTAGTTAATAAGTAGTATGTTACTAGAGTAGTGAAATTCAAGACAGGTGTTTCGTCCGACTTGAGATTTGTCAGCTAAATGTAATTTCATCTGAGATATGAACCTACAACTGTTCACTTCAAACTCTAGCGCGTTATCCGTTAATCTAGTAAGTGGCTATCTGAATTCATTAGCCAATTAGATAAAACGATAAGATCTTAAGCAAATAAATGATTCTGTGTTCAAGTCCCAAAGTGATCATCAACTCTGAGATGCAAGTAGCAGATGATTCTGGGTTCGAGGGCTTGAGTGAATATCAACTTAGAGATGTAAGTACATCTAACAGCCGAGTTGCAAATAGGACGAAATGCTCTTGCTGGATTCTACGGCTAGGCTCCATCCATCTGTTGTATGTAAACTTGTGTCACAATAGCTTTATTGAGGCAGTACACAAAGGATGCTTATATGCCAACGAAGACTAATTAAATATCCATCAGAATATATCAACAATGGGCTAACTTAAAACATTTATTTTTGAATTAATACATAGATTTGTTACTAGTGAAACCTATTACATAATCCTGTAAAATAAATACATTCGCAACACAATTTTTTGGGATTAGTTTAATTTATAGATTGTATAAAAATATATAAAACACAAAAATGTCTTTGAAAAGACTCAAAATATAGTGTTACAACGTAGGAATTAATTCGAGATGTAGAAAAAATTTGATTGTGACCAATTCGATATCGTGTGCTGTTACAAATAGTACGGTGGATGTCACTATCCGGCTTTCCATACCATGGAATGGTGTTTCTTGAGGAACCTGAAAAGAAATTAGGATTAGCGTTAGTCTTAGAGACCTATGAGTATGACCACTGAGCCGAAGCAACAACTGCTTATGTGGCTGACCACGCACGGCCTTTTTATGTAATATTTTTGAAGTGTTAGCTCCTCTCTTAAAAACCCTTAGTGGGCAGCCTTTACCGACACAGATGGAAATCCGTGAGGTAGGGTGAAGTGTGACATTTTTTCAGGTCGTGCTTTTCTAATCCTTCCTTCCGTTGTGAGATTTAGCCAGCAACAGTATGACTTCGCCCTCAGATCTTGAGTTGCTGCTTTTAGTCTTACCGTTCTCCAGTCGACCTCCCTGGCATGATAGAACCTATGTTTCAGCCAGTATTATTCGGTCTGATCATCACGATAGTCAAGCCCTACCACCACTTTATCAATAGGTGAAGTAATGAAACTTTATCAGTTGAGGTGGTTGGGACATGTGTTACGTATGGCTAACCACTGACTTCCTCGACGAGCTTTGTGTTGTAGTGTAGGAGTAGGTTGGAAGAAAGTTAGGGGCGGCCAGACCAAAACATGGCAGCAATCCATGAAGTCATTGACAAGTGGACTGAGTCATGTCGGTAGTAGTTGACTACCTGGTTGGGGTCTGCGAGATGACAGTAATCGATGGTTAGAGACATTGAATGACATGGCTCAAAATCTTTTGCAATGGCGGTTCTACGTTGCATTTGACTGACTGACCACTTTGTCAAGGTATCATCTACGGTTCTCCAATCGACCTGCCTGGCATGATAGAACCTATGTTTCAGCCAGTATATAATTCGGTCTGATCATCACGATAGTTAAGCCCTACCATCACTTTGTCAAGTTAGCAGCAGCTACGGTTGAGTATGAAATGAGAAACGAACTGATAACATTTCAAATTCTTCCAGTTGAGTTACACAAACTGAACACGCGAATGCACAAAATGTGAGAAATTCAAATTTCGCAGAAATCAATGTTTCGTTTTAACGAATAAAAATACTGAAAGCAAACATTTTAACTATTCTCTATTATTACTAGTTTTATTGTTTCTAATGAATGAATTCCACAATTTTTATTCGTTTGAATTTAGATTACAAGATTTGAATGAAAGTTGTGGTCTACACTCGAATAGTTGGTTAAATGATAATCGATGTCGTTTGACCGATTTCACTCATACTTCTACTAATGCTACAATAAAAACACCGCCAACACTGACACGATTCACCAGGAAACGTACAATCTCTACAAAACATAATGATGCTGATGATGTTGATGATGGTGATTTGAATAAATATTTATTAAAGTAAGTCTGTTTACTTTGTAAATTGGTTTTCAGTTACCCCTAATATATATTCGGGATGCGGTTCTCCCCCTCGAAATGCAAAATGTTGCTTTAGGATTAGTTTGCATCGGCACTTGAACTAGTGATAGGTAGTGAAGTAGTCGAACGTGTAGACCGCTTCACTAATCTGGGGGAGTCGCATCTGTGCTGATGGCCTGGTGACTGATGAAATCTCAGCACAGATACAGAAGGCTCGATTGGCTTTTGCCGACATGCGTCACTTATGGCGTAGGCGAGATATCCGTTTGCTGACTAAAGGATGGTTGTACTGTTCAGCAGTTCGCTCCGTCCTACTGTACGGATGCGAAACATGGTCGTTAAGAGTAGAGGACTTTCTTAGGTTACTAGTCTTCAATCATCGATGTCTCCGAAGCATTGCTCGTCTATCCTGGGACGACCGAGTAAGCAATGTTGTCGTTAGGAAACGAGTTCTAGGTAGGGATGGCAGATTCATAGATGAAGTAGTGAAACTTCATCAGTTGAAGTGGTTGGGACATGTGTTACGTATGCCTAACCACCGACTACCGCGACGTTCTGTGTTTTGTGGTGTAGGAGTAGATTGGAAGAAAGTTAGGGCTGGCTAAATCAAAACATGGCAGAAATCCATGAAGTCAGTGACAAGTGGACTGCGTCATGTTGATAGATGTCGACTACCTGGTTGGGGTCCGCGAGATGATAATAATCGATGGTTAGAGACCTTGAATGACATGGCTTAAAATCATTTGCAATGGCGCAGGTGCATCCACTGTTTGTGTTCTCTCATTTCTAAATTTATCTCACTGAATTATACTTCTCGAATCTTATCTTCGCTCCCTAATCTTCTCCATTACTGCTAATTCTTCTACTATCACTATCGCTTTTGGATTTGAAGTGACAGTTGCGTCTCTGTGCTGATTTGGTACGGTAACCTGAACTGATGTACTTACGTGCGAAGTTGTGCGTTGTATCTGTCTGTTTCCCCTAATGCAGCATAGGATGCTCACCACCATTATTCTCTAACCCGACTCTATTGTGGGCATTTGATTTCCCAGTTCTAACCAATTGCGCTGTTCATTCTATTCATGTGTGCTTCCAATTCTCGGCATTATATGTTCTTTGGTCTACCTATTTTCTTTTAGCCTTGAGGATTTGCTTTGTGGTACAGTTTGATGTTTTAATTAATGTTTGTCCTATCAGTCAGTCAGTTACAACGTCGTAGAACTTCGTAGGTTGCCGATAGTGTCTGACTGACATTATCGAAGTAGACAATTGATTTTAGTTACGATTGTTCTGTAGAATGTTTTGCAATTATTTCATACCGAAATAATGGTCTATATGAACAAAGATAGATGGTGACTAGCAATGCGATACCTTTTTCGGACCATTTAGGGACTTATCAGTTGGATGTACCTACCATACATCAGAGTTGATGTTCACTTCGAGACTCAAACCTCATTATCCATCTTGTTACTGAATTCAGATGATCACTGATTTTTTCAATGGGGAGTGAAGTTGAAGTGATTTGTATTGGTTACTTGTAGATATCGATTGATATTTAGTACTGAAATTATTCAGTTATACTGGGTTTCGAGTCCTAGAGAGAATATCAACTCTACGATGTGTTAGGTACACATCCAGCTGATTTAACTTATATCCTACACTACACTACTGACAAGCATTCATCTCTGTTGTTGTGAATGCATGAAACCTATTGGCAATATCGAGTCAATTCGCACATGATATCAGTCGGTCATCATTTAAAATGTAGAACTTTGTACATGAATACATAAGTTCAGGTTGCCATACCACATCAGCACAGAGAGAGATGGAGTTGTCAATTCAAATCCCTTAGTAGTAGAGCTAGTAAAAGCATTAGAAGCAATCGGAGAGATTAGGATTCGTAGATGTTATTGAAGAAGTAGAATCTTGCGAAATAAACTTATAAAGAAAACGATAAAGGTGATGAGAAACTCCAAAGGTTGGGATTTGAGAGAACACAAAGTGTAATCTTAATAAACAACTTTGCCTGTAGACTCTTCAAGGTTACTGCCGATCTCAAGCCTGGATAAAGGAGGAGGGTTGAAGATTGGGGTTGGTGACCCCCTCCGTTAAATACCAATTCTCAAAAAAACGCTAACAAGAAAAGATAATTCAAACCATACAAACTCTGTTCTGGGAGTTAGAAGGTCTTCATTTAAAGGAGTTATGACGTCTCACGATGAAAGCTGAATTCCTTAGGAAGTCATGAGCCTGATGCCCCGTTCTGACAACCAGAACCCTTCCACGGTGTCGGTAACCGGGAAATAACATCATACCCGTAAAAACACACGTGACCAAATTGGTCACAATCAAATCCCTTCTACACCTCTTAATAACTCTCTTATCTCCTCGACCAACCCTTCTATCGATCGTTTATCACCTCGCACCGCTGAAATCAAACGGTTTCAGCTCACGAAACATTATCAAGCTACTTGAATTTTCCTTTTTATCAGTACTACTGTGCTGCGAGCTACTTATAAGTAGTATATGACGTGAGCGTCAACGTAATGTTGACAGCAGAATATGGGGGAAGATCAAGAAAGGAAGAGTTAGAAAACAATGGAATTTGTATGAAATGCATAAATAATGACAATGGATTGATGTTTTGCAACAGGAACAGTCCAGTTCGATATGATGAACTGTTATTTTGCAAATGAACGATTTACGATATGGTGTTCCGATTTTACTGAGTAACTCTGTAATTTTCGTTAAATACAATCCGGTTGCCCCACCTGTGTTCTCGTTCTCTACACTACTACCACTGCTACTCCCCCTCTCTTCATACTGCCAATTCGTTTTTCGATTTGTCTAACCTAACTTATACATCATGTATCCTTGATCACCCGCCACTTCTTATCTTGACACATCATGCCGGATATTTTTTTATGTCTACGTGAAATTGTCATCCAATATAGACACTTCATTTTAATGAAATCATTGAATGTGTATTAGATCTGCACCGTCTCACCAAGTGAAGACGTCATGTTTTGTTGAAATATATGTATGTGCATTACGGGGTTGTGAAGATTGTTGAGTTACACATTTTTGAAACCATGAATCGATCAATGTTAGATCACCATTAGAAACCTGGAAGCACTGGACGGCCGTCTCGTCCTGGTATGGGACTCATCAGCAGTGCGCATCCACGACTCCTGCACCCGCAGGATTCGAACCCAGGACCTTCGGCATTGTGCGCGAACGCCTGGGTGCAGGAGTCGTTGATGCGCACTGCTGATGAGTAGTCCCATACCAGGACGAAATGGCCGTCCAGTGCTTCCAGGTTTCTAATGGTGATCTAACATTGATCGATTCATGGTTTCAAAAATATATGTATGTGTACATCATTATTGTTATTTGAAAATTATCATTTTTTTCACCTTCTGCTTATTTTTAATTCATTTCAGATGTATTTATACTCCACCATCTTGTGGACGTAAACAAATTCATGTAAATACTGTGACAAATCGTCTGATTCCATCCACATCATCATCATCATGTTCATTGTTCAATAATTCACTATCAAGTCCATCAAATCAAAAACCAATTTCTATATTAAAAGTTAGTTTAATTAATTGATCAGCCTTTAAAATAATTGGTCAATACTTTTGAATATAAAATTGAAACTGTTCAAGTTCTTTTTAGACTGTCCAAGCCCGACCGTAGCTGCTACCTTAACGTGGTGGTCGGGATTGCCTATCGTCATGACCCAACCGAGTTATATTGGCTGGGGCATATGTTCCGGTGTGTCCTACCATGCCATGCAGGTCGACTGGAGGACGATGCGACTAAAAACAGCTACTCAAGGTCTGAGGGCGATGTCGTACCGCTGACTGTAGAGGGGTGTGACAGTAGTAAAGTGTTTCCCTGGGACTACCAGCATCTGCAGCGACGCTGTCTTCTCATAAGGAAGGAAGCGGTTAGAAACGGTCGATTGAAAAAATGTCACCCCACTTTATCTCACGTATTTCCGTCTCCAGAAATTAAGGACATATGAAGAGCGCAGCTAACACTTCCAAAACATCCCGTAAAAAGGCCATTTGTGACGGACTTATAACAGTTGTCGCTCTCTGATATCGTTAAGATCAACATTAATCTAACTTCCTTTTCAAGTTCCTAAAGAAGCACTTATCCAGGATGTGGGTGACCAGGTAGTGACATCCACCCTTATACTTGTCACAACACACTTTGCAAGTTTTAAACGTTATCCTTAGTTGATTTACCCCGACTAATTCACATCAATACATGATAATCTTTAAATTTCATTGAAATCATGATTCGATCACTGTATGACTAGCATTGTATGAGACTCCTTAGAGTTAGTGCATACTCTCACGACCTCGCAATCGGAAATTCAATCGATGTTATTCAGTCTTGTGCACAAACGCCTTACCTCTTGTAATCTTCCATAGTAAAAAAAGCTATCAAATTCTTCGAAGTTTCGGGTTTATTCAACTGATTATTTTTATGCGACAGTGTATTTCTTTAAACACACAAAAGGTTTTACGAATGGGCACCTTAATATTGAGGTACAACACAAATCATTGAATTTTCGAATTCCAAACTGAAGTAGCTGCTTGTCTTAGGATGCTACTCCATGAGCCTTTGATCCAGAAGTTGAGTTCACAAAACGGTGAAGCAGTATCATGACATCCGACGTTCAGACAGACAGGCACAGACAGATGCAACGTAGAACTTCGTACATAAGTACATCATTTCATGTTGCCATACCACATCAGCACAGAGATGTAATTGTCAATTCAAATCCAATATTAGTAGAGGTAGTAAAGATATTAGCAGTAGTCGGAGAGGTTAGGATTAGAAGATATTATTCAAGAAGTATGATTCAGTGAGAAAAGTTTAGAAAGTCAAAACTAGAGGTGTTGAATAATCCAGAAGATTAGGATTTGATAGAACACAAAGAATAAATACACCGGCGCCATTGCGAACGATTTCGAACCATGTCACTCAGGGTATCTAACCATCGATTATTATCATCTCGCGGACACCAAACAGGTTAGACGACAATTACCGACATGGCTCAGTCCACTCGTCAATGACTTCATAGATTTCTGCCATGTTTTGGTTTGGCCGCCCCTAACTTTCTTCCAACCTACTCTTACACTACAAAACATAGTTCGTCGAGGCAGTCGGTGGTTAGGCATAGGCAACACATGTCTCAACCACCTCAACTAATGAAGTTTCATTACTTCATCTACTGAATTGCCATTCTTACCTAGCACCCGTTTCCTAATAACAGCATTGCTTATATGGTTGTCCCAGGATATACGAGCAATGCTTCGGATACATCCTCATTCGACGTTCAATATTTTGTTAACATGCCATTCGTTCCATCAAGATCTTGGGGCCCATGTTCATCGTTGTTTTTGAATCCTTCGTACGCTCTAATCTGATTTAAGCTCCAGCCGGAAACTCACTTTTCATCCTGCCTGTTGCCTAAAGTCAAGTGAGTAAGACATCTCTGTCAGTGGCTATATAAGTACGGCCTAAGGAGAGCAATCTGAAAACGGAGATGGGTCTCTCTTCCCTCTCAATCCTATTCTGATTGTCTAAAGTGAATTTTTCCAGTGTATAAAATATTTAGTTGTGTCACTTATTGTTAACTCATTGATCAGATTGATTTTTTGTATGCCTATGTTTCTATGTATTTAGACTAGACTGTGTGTACCAAATAAAGAGCTGCCTGTTGTTTCAACAACAACCACAATAAAGAGTGATAATTCTATCAAACCACCACCATCGCATGTTGTCGTCTCATCAACATCGTCATCATCATCAACTACAACATTATTGTCAACTTCATTAAATCCTATCATATCGACAACAGTAGGCTGTTGTTCAACACTTCTTCTACCAATTATCAGTAGTTCTAATAGTAGTATCGATAGTAATACATCGAAACTATTCACGAAACAAGATCATTTAAACATTGAACCAGTGGACAGTAAAGCAGACATGGACAATATTGATAGTGATGATCATGATGGTGACAAGGAGGTTGATAGTGAAAACAATGATCACAACATGAGTGATGATTGTGATGTCACTTTGAATTTGTCAACAATTCGACCAAGTAAGTATTTAGAGATTATTTCTTCTTTTTTCTTACCATATAAAAATTAGAAGTAAATACTTGTTCGATTGAATAACAGTGAAATCATGAATGTATTAATGTTAGATCACCGTGAGGAACGTGGAAGTACTGAACGGTCACTCCGTTCTGGTAGTGGACTCATTCATGACTCCTATTACTTACAATAGTTGAACCGAGGACTTTCTGTCTTACGTGTGAACACTTAATCTCTGGACCACTGAGTTGGCATTCAGCGATTTTATTGTCTAAATTCAACCAATCAACTGTTTGGAACAACCTCATCTAATGTCTTTGGTGAGCACTGCTTCACACTTGAACAGGGTTGAACTTCACTGGTCACGACTATGCAATTGAAATCGGAGAATTGTTGATTCATCGAAGTTCGGCATGAATACCATTGTATACCGGCTCAGTGGTCCAGAGGTTAAGTGTTCACCTGCAAGATCGAGGGTTCTGAGTTTCGAGTCCTGTGAGTTTTAGAAGTCGTCGATGCGCCCTCCTGGAGAGTTTCATATTTAGGTCAAAACAGCTTCCAGGTTTCTAATGGTGGTCTAACAATAATCGATTCATGATTTCGAAATAACTCATCAATCTCAATAAGCCTATAGTAAGAAGTCATTTAAATTAATCATATCTTGAATTAAAAGTAGGATATGCTGGTGTCCTTGAGCTTAACCAATCAGATCTGAGGAAACGCTTCATATTTATTTCGCGCGAAAATTAAAGTGCAGCAATGATTACTAGCCTGTATACTAGTGTAATAACCAGATCTACGATCTAACAGTAGTGCAGTTAAACACAATAGAAATTTCCGTGATGAAACCGGAAAGTGAATTTAAAATGATGTTTTCTTGCGAATAACAAAATACATTTGCTTCTCTGTCACATTATCATTTATCATCATTACCTGTTTAAGAAAGTTTTGGTTGTTCGGTTTTTTGCTTCACATTGATTTCACCGCCAATAAACATTTGAATTCAGTCAGTTACGACGTAGAACTTCATACGTACGTACATCAGTTCAGGTTGTCATACCACATTAAATCTCATAGTAGTAGAGATAGTTGAGATATTACTGGTAATGGAGAATATTAAGGATCGAAGATATTATTCAAGAAGTATAATTCAGTGACAGACAGACAGACATATACAACGCGGAACTTCATACATAAGTACATCAGTTCAGGTTGCCATACCACATCAGCACAGAGACGTAACTGTCAGTTCAAATCCAAGAGTGATGGTCATAGTAGAAGTATTAGCAGTAATGGAGAAGATTAGGGAGCGAAGATATGATTCGAGAAGTATAATTCAGTTAGATAAATTTAGAAGGAAAAAGGTAGAGATTACGACGGGTGCAGAAGATTAGAATTTCATAGAACACAATGAGTGGATGCACCTGCGCCATTGCAAACGATTCTGATCCATGTCATTCAAGGTCTTTAACCATTGGTGACTTTCGTCTTGCGGACCCCAACCAGATAGCCTACATCGACTAACATGACTCAATCCAATTGTCAGTGATTTCATGGATTTCTGCCATGTTCTGGTCTGGCCGGCCCTAAGTTTCTTCCAGCCTAAACCTACACCACCTAACACAGCTCGTCGAGGCAATCGGTGGTTGGAAATTCGTAACACATGTCCTAACCACCTCAACTGATGAAGTTTCACCACTTCATCTATTGATCTGTCATCCTTACCTAGTACTCGTTTCCTAATGGTAGCATTGCCTACTTGGCTGTCCCACGAAAACATTTGAATTAAATTTTTCAAATTGTTATTTTGAAAAAAATAATAATAATTCTCTTTTTTCTCTTCTTAAAAATGTCATTTTAGGTGAGATATTTCAACATAAACTACATGAACATGTTAATCCGCCGAATGAATTCACCTTTTCCGCTCCACGTCGTATTTCGCTGACATCATCAAATACAGTAAGATTTGTCTTTTTCTTCTCTATTAAAATTAAACAAACAACTTTTTTTTTAAATTGAATCAGTTTTTCAAGATTCAATTTTTTAGTGATACATTTTCTATGTATTTACTATAGTCCATTGTTATACTCGTCAACTACGAGTTCATCTTAGTCGGGAAACGAGAGCTAAGTCAACTGATCCAGTGACATGACAGGCTACTACTCTAATCCGAGCGTCCCAAGTCTCCACACTAACAGTTTCAAGAAGTCTCTTGATATGACGTAGAAAGTGTATTCTACTACAAGCACCTGGAAAATATGAGGTTTTTGTACAGAAGCAGAGGCGGAGCATCAAACTTTACAGCTAATGCATATTTATACAGTTCATTCGACCGTGAATACTAACTCCAAAAGGGAACAACATTTAAAAGTATGTGGACTTGATAGTTGGGAACGACCTTAAATTAGTCACATGTGAATAGCATTACATAGTTACTTGAAAATTATTATGACTCGTCAATTGTCAAATGCTTGAAACTACTAATACAAGTTCATCTTAGTCGGTAGACGAGAACTGAGACAAGTGATTTAGTGACACGATAGACTACTTCTCTAATCCGAGCGTCCCAAGCCCCCACTAACGGGTATCAAAAAGTCTCCTAATATGACGCAGAAAGTGTATTCTACTACAAGCACCTAGAAAATATGAGGTTTTTTACAGAAGAAGAATAATGGGAGCATCAAACTTTAGGTCGACCGTGAATACTAACCGCACTATAGGAAACAATATTTAAAAGTATGTGAACTTGATATAGTTGAGGATGACCTTCAATATTGACCAATAGAATTAGAGTTACAAGATAATTTTGTTTAGGATATTTGATGAATATCTTAAAGTTCCTAGTTTAAAATTGCGAGTACGGATATTTTGTTGAGAAACTCTCTTACAATAGATCGAATCGATAAAATCCACAGAATTCCGTAACTCTTTAAATGACAATTATAATATACTTCTTGAGGCGAGGGAATTCTCAGATTTCTAGCGATTAGCTTTGACCAGTGGAGTTTTACCGTGTTGGATGTGAGACAGTTAGTTACACATTATAGATAACACATTATTGTGGTTTGAATTAAGGTATACATTAACGCCGTTCGATAAGCATTTACGTTGTAGGCTGAACGTCCGGGGTTCAATCCATTCGTGTAGGATCTTAGATACGCGGTTCTACCGCCTGTTAGTCGCCTACTCGAACGAAACTGTCATCCAGTACTTCCAGATTTATAGTAGCAGTCTGGCGTTGACTGGTTTCAAGTGAAACGGAACCAATATTCAATACTCTATAATTTTTATTATGAATCTTGTAGTGTGTCGATTTATTGCGTGTTCTGAAGCTCGGTAATTAGCTCGTCTAGACAATTGTTACTAAGTAGCGTCTGACGGTTCATAAATCAGAAGATGAACTCGTAGTGATATGAATACGTTTATTTGAGACACACCACACAAAGCGAAGCGAAGAAACAGGGAATGAAAGGGATGAAGCGACGTGAATTGGAGAAGGCTAATGAGCCAACTCCCAGGATTACAATGCGAACGAAGCGATGTGGAGAAGGCTAGTGAGCCAACTCAAAGAAATGGAGCATGACTAAGAATATATAGTCAGATAGAAATAAGACAGACATGCGACGAGCGAAATAGGCACACACGACTAAAAGCTATGAATAGTTGACAAGGTCAAACGACAAGTGGAACACATCATGTGAGCTCATATACAAACCAGATAATAATAATAAGAACGAATGGTACATATAAATTGTTGCAATACAAATGGCTTGGTTAAATAATTTAATCGAAAGGGCTTAACCAAATTCAATGTAAGCGAACTGGAATATAAGTGGAGGCGCTACAATCTTACTAATAATAATTCTTTCTTCATTTGACAACATCAAGGTTATTTCTGTCATCTCTATTTGTTTATTGATTGTACTACTGTCAAAGTTGGTCATTATGGTTAAGTGTAAATTCAAGATTTCACACAATGCAAATGACTTATATCTCCTCTGGGTATCTCAGTCATATTCTCCTTACTAACATAATCAATTAGTTTATCCAATTCGACACATAACTACTTAAATCAGAGATTAGTAGTATCGCTTTTGTGATACAATTTTTTTTCCATTCGCAATGTATCCATATATTCTCAGGCAGTTGTTTAACTGGTCACATTCATTCTTGCTGATTGTTGTCGCTTATTTTTCGTTTATTTCTTCTACTAGCCAATCAATAATAAATCTATTGAAAAGAATGAATTCTTATTCTCTGCGCCGTTAGTAAATAAAACACTTAGACCAGCAATTCAATCCACGACTGATGATGTGAATGTTGACAAGAATACAGTTGTGTCATTAATCTCAGTGGATGAATCAAGTCGATGCTCTAATCTTAAGGACAATATTAATCAACATTTTGACGATGCTCCTGTTAGTAATGATCAAATGGAAACGATGGAAACGTAAGATTTTTTCTAAAAAAATTTTTTGATTTCATATTCAAAAAAGTTTTTGTTTTTTTATGGCGAAAATGAGCAATCACACCAATGTTTTTCGTCTCATAATAGTAGTATTTCTCGACGTTAAGGTCTGTGTTTGATTCTGTTGATCGTAAGGTTCTATGGTAGTGTTTGTCACTGAATGTGGAGTATCAGAGAAGTACAACAGTAACCCACATACAAGCTCTATAATCGAAACCCCAACGATCGAGTGAGAGCTTATGGTGAAGTGTCATTGAAATCCATTACTTCGAGGGGTATGTGTCATGGTTGTTCACTTCCTCCACTCTTAGTCAATTTTGTCATTGACATGTTTTTAGAGATAACACTAACTTTGTCAGAATTTTCAGGAGTTGGACTTTTCCCAGTGAGATTCACTTGTAAACTTAGAATATGTCGATGACCTAGTTCTATTTTGGTTAAGGTGCTGACAAAATTAATTTCTCTGGGAAATACTTCTCGAATGATATTTTTGATTATTAATCTTTTTGATTACCTCTAATATATCTACTACTACTTACTACTTACAAAACACCTCCACGCGGTGGGTTTTTTGTGTCTCAAAATAATACTCTTTTCAACAGACGCAACTTAGTGTCCGCAAATTAGGTTTCACTAACTTGCGCTATCATATCGTCTAAACTGATTAGAAAATGAGTCAAATATTTGAAGATGTTGACTTGATCTCTTCAATCATCTTGGAAGTCCCATAGTTAGGAACCGAGTACTAGATAAAGATGGCAGATCAATAGATGAAGTACTGACACTTGATCAGTTGAGGAGGTTGGGACATGTGTTACGTATGTCTAATCACCGACTGCCTCGACGAGCTATGTTTTGTGATGTAGTAGTAGGTTGGAAGAAACTTAGGGGAGGCCAAACCAAGACATGGCACAAATCCATGAAGTCACTGACAAGTGGACTGAGTCCTGTTGGTAGATGTAGACTACCTGGTTGGGGTTCGCGAGACGACAGTCACCGATGGTTAGAGACCTTGAATGACATGTCTCAAAATCGTTTGCAATGGCGCAGGTGCACCCACTCTTTATGTTCTCTGAAATTTAAATATTCAGAATTCCTCATCATCTTTCTCTTTCTAACCTTATCTCACTGAATTATACTTCTTGAATCATATCTTTAATCTTCTCCATTACCGCTAATACTTCTACCACGTCTACTACTATGGGATTTGGATTGACAATCGCATCTCTGTGTTAATACTGTAAGGCAGCTTGAACTGATGTACTTACGTACAAAGTTCTACATTGTAACTCATTGACTGACTGACTGAATCTTTTTTTAATTATGACGAAATATTTGCGAATATTCAAGATGTTTCACTTAATTTTCACAAACTAACATAATCTGTTCGATAGATGAAATCTGTGTTTAATGTTAAGTCAGACAAGAGTATACTCTGTGTCGGGGAACAACCGATCGAATGCGAGATTTCACGGTTAACTATTTTTTGAGTATATACATATTGAACTACTACAAACAACTCTCATTTCAACAATTTGTAAGTTGTTGCTGAAATTTTCAATTTGTGGACTCCTGATCCTCAATCTCTTCATGAATGACTATTAAAAATAGAGTATTTTTATTGTTACCCTTTATTTTTCATATTTTTAAATTTCAGTGTCGATCAATATTCCATTGATGACCGCGACAATTCGACTTCACTTACTAAAGCGCCAATTTTTACACCACCAAAATTACAAGATCCCTCAGTGACTATTTCAAATCATCCTATTGATACTAAAGAAACTATTCATGATCATGATGAAGAAATTACTCCAAAAATCACGTCGACAAAGTCACGTAGTAGTAGAACAACACGTGATCGATCGAGTCGTGTAAAAACCACTTCTACGCATTCATCACAATTAACTACAGAAGCTATTTTAGAACATTTAGATCGTCTGCATCAAGAACGAAATCATCATCATCATCATCATCGTCATCCGATTGATATGGATGATCTTGATGAGACATCATCTGTGACTAGTTCAATGACTGATTCATCTGAGACTGTACGTCGTTCAACTAGACGTGTTCGACCACCGAAACGTTATGATTCTTCGGCTGTTTAATAATTAACCTGTTTAATCAGTAGTATGTGAATTTTTGTAAAAAATAAAACAAACAACAAAGCAATCAATCAATCAATCAAATATACATGATGTTTTTGTGAAGTTTTGTTTGAATAGTTCAATTTTTATGCCATTTTCGTTTGTATATTTTATTGAAAAAATAAAATCATGATGATCTTTTTTTTAAAAAAATATTTTTTGTATGTACGTGAACTTTTTTTTAAATGAAAAACTGTCTTATCGTTGAAATGACAAGAAGTGTAGCTCCCGATCGTAGCTGCTACCTTGATGAGGTGGTCGGGTTTGCGTATCATGATGACCCAGCTGAGCTATATTTGCTGGAACATATGTTTCTGTAGGTTCTACCATTCCAGGTATGTCGATTGGAGAACAGTGAGACCAAAAGCAGCAAATTAAATTCTGAGGTCAAGATTGTGCTACTGACTGTCACAGCAGTAAGGTGTTTCCATCGAATAACAAGCATTTGCAACAATGCTACCTTCTCAAAACGGAAGGAAGGGGTTAGAAAAGGTTGACCCTGAAAATGTCACACTTTATCTTACCTAACGTATTTCTATCTGCGTTAGTAAGGTTACCTGAAGAACAGACTTTTTATCATAAGATCATGCATGGGCGGCAGTTTTCCATTGAGCTCTGTAGTCACACTCTCAGGTTGTTAAGGCTAACACTCATTCAAGTTCCTCAAAAGACAGGAATTGACATCCGCTCTCATACTCGTGACAGCACATTAGATCGAGTTGGTCACAATCGAATCCTTCCTAACTGGATAGTAGCTGACAATGGATTCCCGGGCGCGTATTTCATCCTTTTTTGATTGGGACTTGTCAGTCGAATTCGCACCTACATTTCAGACTCGGTTTGGATATTGCTAATAATGCTTGCAGTCCTAAAGGGGATCTTCAGACAAGATGCACGTGAGTTCGGTTACGACAGAACGGATTTGGGCACAGAGAATAAAACTATTCTATCATTGGATAGACTGTTAAGCGAAGGAAAGTAAGTGAATTGACTGAAACATGATTAAACTTAGTCGTTCAAGGTAGAGAAATAAAGTCGAGGGATTAAGTTTAAATTAAAATAATGTTTGAATAGAGCAAAATATAGAAATGAATCCTACATTAGTCGAAAATTTAAAATTTGTAGAATAAGATAGGAATAAAAAAATCAGTATTAGTATTTCGCAGACTTCAAATTGTTATGTTCGTCACTAGGTGTACGCTTGAATCTATTACGAGTTCACCTTAGTCGATAAACGTGAACGAGACAATGAACTGGCGTCCAGATAGGCTACTTTGAATCTCAAGCTGAAGATAAAAGGCTTTGTAAGCGTAGCAAGTATAATCTACAAACACCCAACAATCACACAATACAATCAACCATACAACTCTCGTTTATTTATACATCATAGAAACGTCCTTGGGAGAGTTACGAAAATAGCACACTAAAATACACAGTTGCCAATAACAGCCATGGATTTCCCTGGAGGGAATCGAAATCTCAAAGTCAACTGATCGGTCCATGCTGGCAAACGTGAAATCCAAAATAAGGCAGTTAGTTATCAAGCGATCCAACATCCCCAACACAAATTAAATGCACCAATGTCTCCAAAATTAAGCATACGTTGTTTTTCACTGCCTCTTTATTCCCCTCTTCACATTGTTATTATTATTATGTGAGAAATCAGTCTAGAAGAACTAGTTCTATCAACTACATCGTAACCTTTATAGACTGAGTTCTAGTTTTCATCATATCCTTGCTTTAACCTTGAGAGTGCTATATTGACCAATCAGTTGCAAACGACCTTTGAGTAACCAATATACAACAAGGACAATGAAGATGCCATTCTCTGTTTAATGTGATTAGTCAATTACTAAATTGCCCTAACCAAAGAAAAGGAAGGGATAAACAAAAGATCAATGAACACGTACAATGTTCTTTTTATATTTCAGGCATTCCTTTATATGCACTAGATCACAACGATCGATAGAAACTAAATGTTATACATGAATGAACCCAAATTTGCTGTGAGTATAAGGTGATGTGTACATACAACAATAGCCACAGAAAATGGAGTAGTAAATTGTATGATAATAGTTTATGGGCTACATAATAATTGTTATACATTGATAATAATGATAATCGATAACTTGGTTATCTGACTTACTATTATTATTTTAATCGTTATTCAGATCTTGTTA
>OX103971.1:144140-172033 GCA_944470395.2 Schistosoma turkestanicum | reverse complement strand
TAGATGTGTTCATTCATTCATTGTCTAAACAAAGTAGCTGTTCATTTGAGTCGCCTGTTGAATCATATGTAATGATAAATACTTTAGTTGAGAGATGCAATCGTAGAATAACTATACAACTGTATACAACAAATGTCCGTTTATATGAATGATGTTTACTCACAATTCACTGATATTTTCTAGCTTGATATAATACCCTCTTGTTGACAATTTGTAAACTTCTTCTCATTGTGCAATTAAATGTCATATCGAGTTGGTATAAATCGTAAATGTTTCTTAGTGCGCTAATCGTTAAATTGACACATTTCAGTGTGTTCATTGAGTCAAGAAAAAGATGCTCAATTACTCTAATTTACAAGTCACTCATTTACAACCTTGAACTTCTTACGTATGTACATCAGTTCAAGATGCCATACCACATTTGAACACAAACACTCCTATAATTACCACAGTGTAGATTGACTTTTCAGTAGTATTGTGGTGCGAGCTACTTATAAGTAGTATATGACGTGAGTGTCAACGTAATGTCTGGCAGCAGAAGATGGGGGAAGATCAAGAAAGGAAGAGTTAGAAAACAATGGAATTTGTATGAAACGCATGAATAGTGACAATGGATTGATGTTTTGCAACAGGAACAGTCCAGTTCGATATGATGAACTGATATTTTGCGAATTAACGATTTACGATATGGTTTTCCGATTTTACTGAGTAACTCTGTAATTTTCGTTAAATACAATTCGATTGCCCCACCTGTGTTTTCCTTTACTACAACTCTACTATTACCACAGTGTAGATTGACTTTTCATCAAGCTCAAAGTGAAGATTTTTCTATCAGTAGAGGATTTATTATCAAACTATATCGATTTTTATTAGCTTTAAAGTAAGAAATAAGAATAAAATGTGTATATGGAAATTATTTCGTTGTTTATATATCGGATAATTTATTTCTTCGGATTCATTATTCCATCTAATTGAGCCTAAAACAAAAAATAAAAGAATCAGAAAAAAATAATCAATACAGATTATGATTACTTGAGCTACTGCATTAAAAAATGAAATACAGATCAATGAACATCATTGTTTTTTTTTGTAAAAAGTGTTAGTGGGGCATCATAGATTGGATGGATGGATTAAAGCATGATTGTGTTGTTGCACGCTGATTGGCTGTTTCGTATCCAATAAGCGCTGGCCGATACTGAGGGAACATTCTAGGATCTTGTCGTGTGACAAAAACTATCAAAAAATGAATGTCTTTTTCCTTTGGACTATTTAACTTTCATTCTAACCTCGTTATTGGAGCATAATCTATTTCCTGTTCAAGTGTGTTCTGATTTTTGGGAGAACGTTTCGAGTGAATTAGTGTCCGAAAAATACTAAGCATTAAGAAAAGCTGAGTTGTAAATAAGCGAGAGTTATGACAATGAGACTTTTCGGAAATCACATTAGGCTTTCAGTAATTAAATTTACAACATAGGTGGCATATTTTTTTACAAACCATCCATTGAGTATTATGGTGACATCGTGAGACTATCGGGTGTAAGCAATTCAGTTGTTAGGAAACGGGTATTAGGTAAGGATGGCAGATGAATAGATAAAGCGTCGAAACTTTATGAGATGAGGCGGTTGGGACAAGTGTAACGAATACCCAACCACCGACTGTATCGTTGAGCTATGTTTTTCTAGTGTAAGAGTAGGTTTGAAGATAGCCCGTGGCGACCAGAATAAAACACGGCACAAATCCATGAAGTCATTGACAAGTGAAGTGAGTGATGTTGGTAGATGTAGGCTACGTGGTTGGGGTCCGCGAGACGATAGTCACTGATGGTTAGAGACCTTGAACGACATGGCTCAGGTGCATCCACTGTTTGCGTTCTCTCTAATTCTAACCTTCTGCATTCCTCATAATCTCTATCTTTCTCCTCCTAAATTTATCACACTGAATGATACTTCTCGAATCATATCTTTAGTCCTTACTGCTAATACTTCTATTATTGCTATCACTCTTGGATTTGAACTGACAGTTACGTCTCTGTGCTAAAGTGGTATGTCAACCTGAACTGATTTACTTACGTATGAAGTTCTGCGTTGTATCTGTCTGTCTGTCTAACATAACTACTACACACACACTGTCAAATTCAATCGACTAACCTTAAGTTGTTGATTATTTCTTTTCAAAAATTGTATTTCATCTTGATGCTTCTTTTCTTCCAATTGTCTTTGTTCAGCTGCTCGTTTTTCAATCTGTTCACATTTAGTTTTGGATTCATACACTTGTCTTTCTAAATCTTTTTTCTCTTGTTCTAATTCAGCAATCTAATAATAAATAATAAAGGAGGTTTGTCAAAAATTTGATTAATAGCGAATTTCAAGTTATTGATAGCTTTTTATTTTCATACCTATTTTTAGGCTGAGAAAGTCATACAAGCATGGTATTATTGGTCTACCCAACTCAAACAGTAATTACCGTTCAACTCAATCGATCATTATACTCATGAAAGACTCAATATGAAGTAAAGAATCCGATGTGGGTGTAAAGGAAACTTTCACTGGGTCTAGTGACACACTTTCATCCTCCATGTTTATGCACAGTATAATCTCATCCTAAAATTTGTCATAGGAATAGTAATACTGTTGACACTTTATCTCAAATTTTTGGACTAATGGCTTATTAGTTCAGAATTCATAGTACTTCAGTGTGGTAAAGTTAGTGACAAAAGAGTCTAATAGTTTAGCTGTTGTAAAACAATATAATATCTTTTACGAATCTTTTTCGTGTTCAACCAAAGTGAGTGCCCTGAACTTGATATTCATAGGTTGGATGATTCTAGATACACGGCTAGCTTGTGGAATGCTTATTATAATTACAAGACCATTTTTTGTTTGATAGTTTTAAATAGCTAAAATAGTTACTCATTCAAATTTATTGATGTCTAGCAATTTTAATTGAGGAATAAGCGTTTACTTGTCAAAGATACCATTTAACATACTGTTCATTAAGACTAAATTTGAATGATGTGGTATTTAATCGAATCGGGTACAGTATTCTCTGAGCTACACTAAAATGAAAATTTCATTTATGAGTATTCATTTTGCCGCAGAACATTAAACTCCCCTGAGTTTGAATTTCTAGTTGAGAGCAGGGTGCTCGGGTTATTCTCTTGTCCCAGTTCCGGAACCGAAAACTATTTACTTACTTTCGCTTGTTCCCACCCAATGGAGCAAAGACAGCCGGCCAGCATTCTCCAGCCTACTCTGTCCTCGGCCTTCCTTTCCAGTTCTTCCTAATTGCTACAAATTATTCTCATGTTTGTTTTCATTTCTTGTCACGGAGGACACCTATGTCTACCTTTTTTGAATCTTCTAAAGCTTAACCGTCAAGTTTGATATGATTGTTGCATTTTGTATTGTATCTGAGAACCTTGCTTTTTCCTTTGTGTAAGTTGAGACCTATTGATGTTGGGGTTGCTGCTAAACTCTTGAATTTGTTGTTATGTAATGGATAGAAGAGCTATATCATCGAAGAAGTTCAGATCATCCAGCTGCGTCTTAGTTGTCCTCTGTTTCCTTTGCTTCTCTCCAGACGCTGATTTTTTCACTAGGAGAAAGATGAAGGTTGAGGGTAAGCAACCTTGCCTGACACCAGTCTTCACCTCCAGTGAATCTGTCACTTGTACCCCGTGCACGATTTTGCAGTTGAATCCGTCATAAGAATTTTAAGGCAAACTGTAGTGTCGAAAAAGCCTCCATAGTATTTTCCTGTTCACTCTATCGACTGCTTTCTCGTAGTCAGTGAAGTTGATGTAGAGTGGTGGATCCCATTCACTTTATTGTTCCCCAATGATCTGTAATCTTGCACTTTGGTCAGTACACGATTGATCCTTACAAAATCCAGCCTGTCGATTTCGAAGTTGGGCGTCTACAAAGTCCTTTATTCTGTTTAAAAACACCCTGTTGAAGACTTTTCCTGATATTGAGAGAAAAGTGGTGCCTATGTAATTCTCATACTTGCTGAGATCACCTTTCTTTAGTATTATGATCAGGTATCCTTCTTTCCAGTCTGCTGATACTTGCTCTTCATTAAAAATCATGCTGAAGAGAATATAGAGTATCTTTTCAGTTGCTGCTACGCCTGCTTTCAGCGCCTCTAATGGAATGCTGTCTGGCTGGCTGCTTAGGGGCTCTTAATTTATCTGATTGCCATGCTGATCTGTGTAACTGTTGGTGGGCCAGGAACCAAAGTTTTACGGAATGTTTATGGCGCTACTGTACTGTAACCAAGATCGAAAATAGGTGACTAAAGTATTAGCTTGTTAGTTCCCAACCAGTAAGTAAACAGATAAAATTAAAAAACCAGTTGTAATATAAAGAAGTTCATCAACAGATTTTGGTGTGAGCATGTTTTAATGAGAATATATTGATTGAAAAACAAAATTTAATAAAAGCTCATTATACCGTTCGTTCCATATCAGTTTTCCCTTGTTCAGACTGTAAAGCTTTACGCATACCGAATGCTATGCTTGATTCATACAGGGTTTGATATGCTGCGATTGTCATCCTTATCTCGTCGCGAACGCGAAGGAGAAGCAAACCACGTTCAGCGCAGTTAATAGTCACTTGTCTTATTAACTCATCAAATACCTGAGAAGTATTTAATTGTAAAAGCACTTTTTGTTACTTGATTATAAAGTTCTCTGCGTATGGGGCATATTCCTGTTTCTCTTGCTTGACGTTGTTGTAATCGTTTGTCGAGCTCTTCTTGCAGACCAACAACATCAAGACGTGTTGCTGGCGTACTAGAAACACGCTGAATCCAAAGCTGATTATTTTCACTCCACTCTCTTCGTAATGTGATGATGAATAATTCGGAAATCTACCTAGGTGGAAGGATCGAGTTTAATATTTCTTCTGTTTGTTGGCTGCTCTTAGCTTCAGTCACGCTCGTCTTTCCTCTAGGTGAAACACCAGGAATGTCAGCAGTGTCCACAGGTTTTTGAGTTCCCTTTAAAGTAGCGGCCTGAAAACTGTTATAATTTTTATTTATTTAGATTACCCCTGGAAATTTTTTGACTGTATTTCTAGTTATAAGTAAAGGATTGTCATATTTTATCAAAGAAAAATTCGTGGGCATCATCTTTTTAGTGGCTTGAGTAGAGTTGAAGATTGATTTTGGTACTCAGAAAACGTGTGGGATGTTGTAAGAAAATCTGGAAAAGAATAAAACACGTTGGTAAGCCGATGACTCACAAAAATTCACTCACATTTATCGATGAAAGCAATAAATAGTTATCATCTATACGACGTAAAATAGGTTAAAGAATAGATAATTACTCGTTGAATACACCTAAAATTATGTAGTTTAAATTCAAGTTATTCGTGGAGTTATGGAAACATTACATTTGAAAGGTTAAAACAAATCCAATATCTTTTCATAAATTAGCTTGTATTAATCAGTTGGTTTCTTTGCCCCTGATTCTTTAAATTTATTTGCTAATGTCATGCGGATTCTTGTCTAACCACTCAACTGCATTGTTTCTGGTGAGTAAGCAGTTTGTGGGATTTTATATCCCATGATTTGAATGAGTACATTTGTCCGAAATCAGTAGGTTTATGGATACCAGAAGCTATCAGGTCGCTAGGTCAGTGATCAGTTAGTTAAATGTGAGCAATATTGAGCAGAAAATTCTAATGCTAATGAGATTTTAGTGTATATAATTAGGTTTATTTATTGGTATTTAATGTTGTGACAGAGAAGAAGTGTAAGGAAGTAAGAATAGAAATGATAAGCGAGGTAGAACAGCTAAATGACTTTGGAAAATGATATGATAACAACTAGCAAGTTTCTAGACAAGTATTTAGGCACAGGTTATCCAAGAAGGAGATGACAATCCTTATGCGAGTACGTATTTAACAGGTCTCTTTTTGAAGCTATCCACTGAGGAACTGAGTCATATCAGCTTGGAGGGCATTCGAAGCTGAGACATCTCTGAGTATTTACTCTCTGATGTGCAGTTGTTCAAAGGTGACCTCAAGGGTCTAGGTGGTGATGTTATGGCAGGTTTCTTGTGTTGTGATGATTCGGCGTACTTAATGTGTTCTACGCAATTATTAGATAATCTCTGACTCACCTGTGAACAAAAAGGAATAATCTCAAGCGTTAGAATCTATCTTCGAAGGGTATATTCTATAATCCTATCACCCGTTTAGTTGCTTGTCTCTGCACTCTATCCAGGTGATTTGCGACCATCATAAGTGGAGGGACTGGGATGAGATTGTTAACTCCGAGGTTTGGCCTTGCTTATATTAGGAACAGCTGCGTGGTTACAGCACCAAGTTGTCTTCGCACAAACTAAAGAGTTGTGTTAGCCTTGGCGGCATCCCCTATGTGATTTGGATTGGTGTTTTGGCTTCTTGATGTTATGAGGAGATATTACGGAGCGAACTTCCATTGAGAATGTAAGTTGTTCGTGTCACTTCAGGTAGAGTTTGCATGACGCCAAATTCCTACTTTTAATCTGTTATCCATTACCGATTACTCAGTTGATGTAAGTCTAGTTTGAAGTTCATTTGAACCCTGTACGCATGTCATGGATCTGCATATCTATGAATCGTCTGAGTAGATCGGTGCCAACCAGCTAATTTTATCTAACAGGTCGTTTATAAACATCGGGAAGAGGAGTGAATCTAAGATGGAGATCTGAAAAACTCCTAATTTGAGACTCACCAGCTCGCATGCTCTCTATTAACCTTAGCACGAAAATTTCCGATCTCACGGTAGTTTCTGAGCCAAATTACAAGTGAATCAATGAAGCCCATTTTCTCAACCTTCGCGATCGGGAGTACGTGTGCTTTTGAAGGGAACGCTTTAGCGAAGTCAAGGAATTTTTTATGAACCAACATTTCTGTTCCTAGAAGCTAAATCACGAAATTATTCCTGGGCAGAATTGGTTGCATGTCCCTTCTTCGGGCCGCAGCACCGTGGTAGGAAAATAATATGCCCAGAATATAAATCTCAGTGTGGACTGGGATTTGAAGAGCGAGTGGATTGTTTCCATAGGTGTAATTCCAGTGAATGGTCACATACCGGTGAACTGAGGGCTTTTGCACACTATTCCGTGACTATAATGAGAATATCTTAACAAACTTGTGATCTTCTAGGGCTCACAGAGTTTAGTTTTCTTAGAACTGCGTCAGGAGTAAGTCGGATATTCCCTAAACCGTTAGCTGGCACTAGGTTTAATCAGCACTCCGAAAGTGTTTGTACTTTGTGTAACTGATCGGTAAAGTTGGTGTTAAAGATCTCAGTCATCTCGTGCATGGTATGATGTATAGCATTATGACCTTTGGCTGTACAAACACCCTAGCTCTTGGACTTACTTTTAGTCTTGACCCTAAAATGACATTTCGGGTTGGCCAGTATTTTGGATTCTGGTCTTACCTGGAACTGTGTCCCATCGCTTCGAACTTTGTCCTTGCATCTGTTTCTCAGTGCCGAGGAAAAGCTACGGCCCGAATTTTTCAAAGAGACTTTTCGCTTGTAGCAAGCGCGTAGTGCATCGCCGAATCAACGTTCTTCTTTTTCCAAGATTTTGACTTACCTGAGATGTGTTGTGTAAGACTGTGTTCTGAATGATCTTGCTTCTTTGCCAGTTGTCATCTACTGTAAGCCTTCAATATTGTCGTTGCCATAGGGGGGAAGTAGGAGATGCTCTCTCATGCACGTGTAGTTTGCCCTATTGTAGTCAAGGCAAGGCTTGTTTTCGTCCCTCCTAACTACTTCGTTTATGTCCGTGTTAAAAATGACTGCGTCATGGTCTCTACTTCCTAATGATGTGTGGATATGAACGTAACCAAGTAGGAGCTGCCTTGAAAGCTTACTAACTCATCTCCAACGAGGAGGGATAGCCATGTTTCGGTAGGATTTTGAAGCAAGTTGTCCAGTTATGTGGACATTGACCGCTGTATGTTTTTTGCCTATGTAGCGTTTTCAAGCGGCGGGACCAAGATCGTTCTAGTGTTGTGCCGTGAGTTGTCGATCGGCGTCTACTGATATTAGCGTGTGTTTATTTTGACCCTTTATCTAACTGATTTAGCATGGTTCACATGGTTCACATGTGACTAGGGAGAATCTTTAGCACTGCTCAACCAAGCCTCTGTTGTTGTCCCGACTTCTGAAGTTCACTGACATCAGACGCAGAAACTTAATAGTCATGAGTTGTGGCGAACAAGGCGATCGGAGCGTGTTTACTACCACGCTGGTTTGAAGGCCTTTGCAACATGATAGCCACCGCTGTTGTTGCACATCATGTGCGTGAGCTACATCCGAGCTACCACTAACCAACCAAAACAGTCCAGTAACTACCATAGTTACTGTTTTTGTGTGTCTTCTAATGTTCTGACAGCCGCTCATACTGACCACGGTTTGTTGTGGCTGACTTGAATCGAGGAGGTCACTGTAACAGATGGTCTCCGAGAAGATGTTAGGAGGATTTATTTGTCAATTTGTGCTGAGTCTAAAAATACTCTAAATAGACAGGGTTTTCCTATACCCGAATTCTGACCTTTGGGCAACGGCCGGGGTACTGCTTATCCCAAGGACTGTGTAGTTATTATTTCGCTGTTTTGACCAAGACAGACATGCTTTTTAGTAAGGTAGCCTAAAACAGTGGAACACTGAATAAAATTAGTAAATTTTGTTTTCAGTCCCTGTGCCTGATTTGTAGCGTTTTTAGAGATTCTGTATGGCGGTTTCCCTTTCTTACACTGACTCACTGCTCCGTAATGTGAACAGATACTTGGGTATTCACAACAACTGGTGATTTCGTTGGCATGGCAACTCGAATTGAGGCTGCCCTTGTTGCCAGTCTTGTAGAATCTTTTTTGAATGTTTTGTTTTTTGGAAAATCCCCCCATGTTTATATATTTTTGTTACGACATGACGGACTCTTTCTGTTGACATTTTGGTATTTTATCTGATTCCAATTTGAGATTTTATCATTGTATATTGTTATTATTTCTATATTTTGTACTTATATTGAAGTTTTTATGTTTGCTTCTGAACTGTACATATGTTGTTTAAATTTGATATAATATGGCTACAGCCATATTTGGATTTGATACTGTTGCGGTTGGATCTAGCATCACTTATTCTTTTTAAACTCGGATACTCATCGGAGTAATTGGGACTTGGAAAGTGTATCAAAAGTCAGGTATTGGTTTGTATTTCCATTTTAACATAATATAGACCACTTTCTCCTAGAATTATTGTGTTCTGATATTGGACTAGGAGGGGGGTGCGTTCGACTTACACTTACTGGAAACAAATTGAACTGCTACGGTAGAAAATCCATCTACAAGTCTCATTGGTATTTTGTTGGGCGAAATAGCTTTTGTAGTGAGTACTGGTAGGTGTATTAAGGGTGATGCCTTTCTCTGAGCTATTTTTCAGATTTTTGGCTAGGTGATTATGCGCCTTGGACAAACGTATTAGAAAAACGGATAGGGTTGGATAAGTATGACTCTATAGTGCTGCCTAGATACTACAGTATCTCAGTAATGGTAAACCCATGCACTATAGAGGTTACAGTCAAACGCGCAGTGGCTGGTTTTAAGTGGCGACAGGCAGGCTATATAGTCATCTTTCCGTGCTTCCTGAGCAGTAGGCTATCACTTGAGTCACAGGATGCCTTGTTCCTATTTACTTATTCTGCCCACCAGTTTTACTGCGAGTAACAATCTGAGTGTAATTCTGATTTCTTTGTTGAAGAACCAGTGGTGGTGTTACAGTCAAGTGAGTTATGTGTGTTACTCTACTATTGAGTGACGTTTTGAATTTTTCCCATAATTATGTTTTTGAAGACTAGGATTTTCGACTGGCTATTAACTCCGTATTCCATACCTGTAACAGTTTTCCTTGTTGTTATAGTGTAAGAACTGTTAGCGGGGTTAATAATCAACATGTTACTTAATAGAATTAACGACGCGAAACAAGATAATTTGGAGAGGAAAAATCTTTCAGCTGTGATGTCGATTAATGGTACAGATGTAACAGTCTAGGTAAGAAAGATACCAGCTATCGGCGAATATCAGTGAGGACTAGAAAATTTTATCGAAATTAGTTACTGATTTCCTCTTTTTCTGTAGGCGTACTAATTTAAATAATCTTATTTTGAATGTCGAAAAGTCTTGTTCCATTAATTATAACCTCCTTGCTCCAACATGCTAGTGAACAAGATCTGAATAAGAACTTGCTAAAAACGTTTGCTGGCTTTTGATATATATATGTGCTGGGGACAAACAAAACTTTTCCACTGCCACTGGGATCTACGTGAATTCTTCTATGCCTCTGGCTTATATGAAGTGTCCACCATTGAGGTTAGTGGTTAATAGGTGTTTGAATACAGTGACAAATAAGCTTGGGTTAGTTTATACATTTTATACTAATTTTGTAGCCTCACTGGTTTCAGGACTGGACTTAAAATATTTTGGTTTTTCTCTTGGATAGTTTGTCAGTGTTTGATTTAGTTATTCACAGCTGTGTCTGGAAAACTTTATGAGTTTCAATCCTTGAAGCCGAACATGAGGTTAGTGAAAAGACTAACATTATACATTATGTACTGAAAAGCAAATTGGTGTCTCGTTCATAAGGACGATTCAGTACGGACAGCAATTTGACCACTTCCTTGGATATGATAGATTAGTTATTCGGATTATGGAGAATCTACAATTGTGTAATCTGTCTGTTATTCTATTAGCATAGAAAATTGTACGAATAATGGCTTAAACGTAAGTTGTACAAAACCTGTAAGTCATGTTAAGGAACTCTGCATGAAATGTTGCTTTTTGGTCTCCATCTCTTCTCTAAATAATGTTATTATTCTTAAGCTTATTATGTATCCAAGAGATTTTAAAGTTCCAACTTCAAAAATAGACTAACTTCATTCCATCTCCATCAAGCCGCTCTGATGTGGCTCTCATGTGTTGTTCATGTGACTTTAAATTAGAATAGGATATTTACAAATGATTGATATATAATATTAACTGTAGCGATTTACTCTCATTAGCAATATGATTAACGAGAGGCAAGCCATATTCAAAACAAGGTCGAATTTTCACATGTGTTTTGGTGTATTCCCTGAGAAGTTTAACTACTCAGTTCGATTAACACATTAGGAAGAAAGATTCGCTAAAGAAGCAGGATAATAGAATTATTGATGATCAGCATAAGATTTAGAAAGATTGTTAGTCTTGTGTTTATCGTGATACGTTATTGGGATGTTGTTTGTGAATACTTCAAACTTCGTACAGCTCCCGTAGAGTTGAAAAGTGATGAATATTTGTATCTCTTCTGTAGATTTTCTATCATTTATCTCCATGTGGCAGCCATAAACCGACATTTTTCGGAATCACGAGGTATGACATATGACGCTTGGGTATGTAGTGTGTTATGTTATGACAATTTTTCCAAGGTAGATAAAAAATTTTGATGATATTTATTTTCAGTGATGAGGCCAGCAGTTTACTTCGATCTGATTTTTTTCGTTTATTACACGTATCCATCTATAGCAGAAAAATATAGGAAATCAAGAGGGAAACCTTAGGTATACGGTTATATTGTATGTTGTAGTTGGTCAGATGGCACACTGCATATCAGGCATCGGATGCAACAACGCCCATTTGAAAAATAATGATGAATTTCAAAAAATGGAGTTTAGATCATTCTTACATAAAAAATATATGATACAAATTTTTGAATTTCGCATTCTAGTTCACATAAGTTGCTGGCGTAATCGTTTGAATAAAATTTAAGGCGTTCAGAGAAAATCCGCTAGATTTGTTTTGGTATATCCTTGTAATAAGTATCGGATCTAAGATGTGAATGACTATTTTTGGAACATTTTTTTATCGATTACCTTAAATCTTAAGTTACTGTCTTATCAATGGTATTTCTTGCTTTTTAGAACCTGCTACTCTTTATTTTTTTATATCCTCCCGTGACTTAAGCAATAAGGAGAACATTCTATCGATTTCTAGAAGTTATACGAACTCGAACTAGAATTTTTCATTCTTAACTATTCATATTTTGAAATGGACCTACAGAAAATTTCCGTCACCCTGAAAATGTAACCGAGTTCAGAAGTCTCTTTGATACTTTTCTCTGTAGATTTTGCTAGTGTATTCTCCTAAACTTAAACAAAGTCAAGTTTCTGAATGACTAATTGTCGAAGGAATGGAAATCTTAGATTTATAGTCGTTATCACTGTTTCATCTATTTTTATTTTGTTTCCCTACTTAGTTAATTTTTTTCGTGTAAACATTTAAAGCTAAATTAAGGTGACATTTATTACCAACATGATGACTGACAGCCTGACACGCCTAGGATATTTTAGGGTTACTGCTCCACAATTCCTAATTAAAAACAAAATCTTGTGTTGCTTTTAATGTAATTGTTTGATTTTTCATACTCATTTTATGTTAATCATGTATATAGAACGCCCACAAATTGGTAATTGATGATCGCTATCTGTTTTGAATCCTGACATTCATGACATCAGTCTAGACTAGAATAATCCAGACTGTTATTCCACCATGAAATCTTACTGCATTGATGAGTTCTTCAAAATTTTATGCGTATCACACACATCACAGTTCATTTTTATTCTCTTCCACGAACATACACATTAGAAAATTTTTATACATATGTCGAGTTTTTCTTTTTGGTCTCATTCACCTCTGTGCCCTAAAGTCGACCTTACATCGATCTACGTAGAACATGTATAATTATGTTTATCAAGCCCAAAGTTGTTTCTTCAAAACACTAACATATGAATAAGTTGTTTGTGAATAATAATCATAACAATAATAATAATTCAGTGCTATATTGTGACTAGTCTCGTGCAATTTCCCCTATTTAAAATTGTGTTAGGGTCATAGGGTATTGTAATCTGTGTACGGGCCTAAAGCAAAATCTAAGATTAAGCTTGACTCTCTTTTTCCAGTGGAATCGCTACTCTTATTTACCCCCTGTGTCGTTTTAGACACACAGGAATGCATAGATGAGCTGGAAATCCAATTGTTTGTTCCTACCTTTCAACTATATGAATAAGAATTAATAAGTTTACAGTACGATCAAATAATTTATATTATAGTCAAATCCGTGGTGATTATGCAACCCGATTGTGGGTACTATGAATCCATGCCCCGGTATTCATACTGTCACAGATCTAGAATATCGACTATTCCCGGAACTCACACAAAGTCCCCAGGCACTCTTTTATGGTCCACCAAATATTTAGATGAACCTCGGAAACGAATTATAGACTATGAACACATTGTGTTCTCATTACCACCCATAGATGTATCATGAAATGATAGACCGATTCCCATTGCTCCTACTAACAGTAATAGGTTACGCCTTTGAAGTGTTACCCGTGACTTTTCTCTGAATTTAAATTCCGATTATTATTTTCATATCTTCAAAGCAGTTTTAGTTTTTATTTCTAGTAGACAGACAAATTGAAAAGCCTGTAGATGCTGTTCAACTACTGTCAATTACAAGGAACTCAAACACCGTGTATCATTGTGAGTATCTTCTTATTTGAGTACTAACAGTTTAACTAATTTTAATTTCCCCAATTCATTAACATGCAGACACCTTGCCTGCTTACCAACTTATCTCTTTACTCATTAATTTTTAACATTATTTCAACTCTTTTTTTTCACTTTCTCCTCGTTCCAGCTCCCTGTACTTCCTATTTCCAAACTACCCATTAACTGACTCATCTTACAAATTATACCATTCGTTTACTTAAAATCAGTGTGATATGCTATGTGGATATATTATCTGGCAAAGTTGTCTGGATCGCTTGTAATGTTGGAGCTAGTAGAGAATGTTAATTCCGATAAGGTGTACAAAAAAAAATTGAGAGTAGACTAGAGACCATTATTTACAATTAACCATTAAACGTAAGAGAGCCTAACATCACAAAAGGAGGGAGGGTGGTGTATCTGACCAGCATTCATGACGGTGGGGCGATAACCTCAATCTACCCATGTCTGTGTGGCAGAACATTTTGTTTGCTTACGGCTCCTTACGATATAGCAGGATGTAACAAATCAGTGATATTGATGTTACTTTTCCTAGTTAACCTCGTCTACAACCCATGTCTGTAACCTTGCGCTGGTTTTTACTTCCTACCGAGAAATCCTATTACAAGCTGGTCTGGACAACTATACTAAAAAAGAGCTCATTCATAACTTCTTGAGCCTCAGAGTTAAAAATAAAAAGAATAAATAAAACCAAAAAATTATATCACTGATCCTCTTTATTATATTTTGTAAATCAACTTTATTACTAACAACTTGGTTCTTCTGAATTTCCTCGATTCTTTCGACTAACTTCTCATTAGTTATCTCACTACCGAATTATCTTCATTAACCTACATAAGCGCAGGTGTAAAGTGTTCTGATATTAAAAATGTTTGGGTAAACATACCTTTGTTTTATCCATAAACGTATGTGCGAAGCCGTTGTTCGGCTTTGAACATGAATATTTTCTGTTCTGCTCCTCGTCCCGTTTTCTTTATTCCTCTTTTTTCAGAACCTTATTCCAATCCACATATATTAGTCTGGATATTTGCAGTAGACTTGGTTACCCTAGCCAAGAACATGTGAAATCATTAGCTGACGAATATCAACCATACCTTTGTACATTTACCGCATCAATTCTTGTTATATGAAAACCTGTCTGTACCATGAATCATTTCTCAGCCCATAAGATGATTGTCGTAACGCAACCTTCGTAACTTGCGCCAATTGATCGCTTTGTACATTCCATCTTTAAGAAAACAATGAATCTTGTGAAATGTTTCAGTAACTTTATACCGTTTTCAGAAAAAAATATGTTGCTAATCTTAACATTTTGATCTTGCCTGTAAATTGGCATGTCTCTTGTAACATGTTTGTTATTTGAGAATAAATTATTATTATTATTATTATTATTATTAACTGGGTCTTACAGCAATTCAAAAAAGTGTTTGAAACTGATACCTACCCTACCTTGGATACTTAACTCTAGTGTGAGCCGGGTGATCTTCGTTTTCACCTCATGAAGACGATTCGTGATTAGATAAGTTTGTAATTTCTCCCTGCATTCTCTGTCTCCATAAGTTCGACCATACAAACTGCATAAACTATTGAGTTACTTGCTTATAAAACTTCCAGAAGCGATACCAAGTTGCCTTGGTTTTCGACTGATTTTTCAGTCTTCAGGACTGTTTAAAGGGATTCATATGTACCACACTTCAGGATGGGTCCGTATTAATTATTATTATCTGCTTCATATACGACGTTCATATATAAGGTTTTTCGACGTCATTCGTGTTTCCGTAATCAGAATGATATCAGGGTTCCCTGTATTCACAATAGTTGCAAGCTGTCTAAAAAGTTACCAATCTTGTTACATATCTTTTGTACTGCAAGAGACTTACCTAAAACAATAACTATCTCCAAATTCAGCTAAGGAGAAAATTTTTAGAAATCGGACTTCTCCATTGTACTGTTTGGCACTTTCTCTGATATCTCTGTAGATCATACACGAAATAATTCACTCTCAGTCACAGGACTTGTGGGGAAAGTTACTGGATCCACGCTAAGCTGCTTACAAGGGCAGTCTTAGGTAACGGTCTCTCTTAGGAAAATATGTTCTCAGATGGATCAGATGATCAGAATCTGAACTTAAGCATGGCTGTCCGTTTTCCATGATACAGTCATTTTTAACATGGGACGGAACAAGCCCTACCTTCGCTACATTAGTGCATGCTACACGTGTATTATCGAGCATCTTCTACTTTCCCCCTATGGCCACGGCAATGTAAAGGCTAACAGTAGATGGAAAATGGCGAATAGTGAACAAGATCATTCAGAACGCTGTCCTACACAACATACCCAAGGTAAATCACAAACTTGAAGAATATATTGAAACTATGTTGGAAGACAGTCTATCAGCAAAGTGTAACAACAGCACGTACCTTAGGTTTGAATTTCTGGATGGTCACACCACAGGGTCATCAATAACCTATTAGAGGGTTGGGGATAATAGTGGTGATAACACTCCCAAAATAGATCGCCCAGTAAGTCTTTGACATTAATACTGACCTCGTAGGTTTTTATGGAAATACCCTAACTGAAGTCGCTCAGTCGAGCAGTCGAACAAGATCACGACTACACAACCATCGCAAAGGTTAGCCAGATCAAGCTGCAAGCTTTCACATATTTCAGATGTCTTGAAAGTATCTTTAAGCTTCATTATTCCTGATATCAGGTTTGACTGGGTTGTTGACCTTCGGTCGTGGCGTTACGCAATATAGAGTTGTCATACAGCTTTGATGTTTTATGTTCAAAATCGCTGATGCAGATCATTATTCCATTCCACAGTATGCATTAATTAATAAACCAGTCGATGTTTTGGATAGTAGCTTGCTTGCACTCTTTCTGCTCTGTTTGTGGGTCACAGTTCGATAATGACGCGGTCAATTTATTTAATGTCCTTGAGGAGGTCAGCTTTTATAATATTTATTTGTGATTTCGCCCCTTATTTTTGTAAACATTTTGCCTTTTAAAGAATAAATATCTTATTTTGCACCGATTGGCGTATAACCATGTTTGTTAGGTATTCTCTTTAGGTGATGATACTAGAATATGTATAAAAAATTCGTCTATCCGCTTATTTGATAGTTCATAGTCTTACTAGTCGTCACCTCTTGAATATCATGGTTTCTGAAACTTATTCAAATTATCAGGTTTATATTCGTAGCATGTCCTGTGAAGCCTCAAGCATGTTCTAATTCAGTAAGTTTGGGGAAACGGGTGACAATGGTGGAGAAAATCTGAGTGAATTCAGGTAACATTGATTAAATTTTACGGAGACAAAAGTCTAAGAATTCACACCTTCATAATCGCCTGATCTACTTTTCCCGTAAACTCACTGAATTGTCTTATTTGTGCCTAAGTTAACGCAAAACCATATAACTTTTGCTTCGGTTCACTAAACTGTCCATTTTTTACTAATCAGCACAAAATTGTCTACTTTTAGCCTTATTTCACTTGTTCCCCACATAGCCAGTAAGTTTTTCTATATTCTTAGTAAATAGAGACTTTTAAGAATGATAACTGTCACAGAATAAATAATTTGTTTTGTCTAATAGTAGTTAACAAAAGCAACATAAAAGATAATAATTGCAGTGACATCGATTTTTACTCGTCGCAACTGATAAACTCTGTTGTATACGTAAAGCAAATAAATGTATCAGTTCCTGATTTGTTTTAACGGTAGTATACGTTAGTAATAAATATTCACATTTAAAAAAGAATTTATCAACATTTTAAATAATAATTGATGCATTTAGCTCTTCATCAGATAGTAATCCGTCAGTTGCAGTCCTCCTCATCATTGAGTATACTCTGATATGTTGTAAACAAATACAATTATGACGAGGTAAAACACAAAATGCGAAATGATAAAAAGTTATGGGGTGAGTTGGAATTCACGGTCATGTTGCACAAAGTATCCTGATTTGCTTTGGATATAGAAATAAAAATGTTAATACTTAAAATCATAACTTGGTCGATCATTTTTTGGACAACGTTTGTTTGATCTATTTCTTAAATCATGTATAAAACCCTGTGTCTTAATGATGTCAGGAATTTTACTAACGTCATTTTCAGTTATTAGTAGGGATATAAATTTCAGTGTTAAAAAGCCGAAAAGGCCATAATTAAAATAGTACATCATTACTTTTTATACTTCTATAAAACTAACGTTTACTGAGACCTCTTTTATTCACTTTAACTCAGTAAGATACAGCTAATGAACAATTACGGGTGTATATCAGATTATATCCTTGAGATAATTTTGAGTTGCCATCCATTCAACTGTTCACTTTGGTCGTCTGAAACATGATTGAATTATCCAATGAATCGATCTCTGATATCTTCTTGTAAAAGACATGTTTTTTTAGGTATATAACTGCTCCTCTGTGGACGAAAAAAATCGAAATTCCAATAGATTAGAAGTACTGTTTGGTGGTGGCTAAAATGTTATGTCATTAGTAACTTAAAGAAGTTGTATAATAACTGCGGACAAGTGTAAGAATGCCAGAACAATCTTTTTCTGGGTAGCAGATACTTTCGACACGCTATCGGAGTCATTTGACTCCTGGTTGATGTTAATGTAAAGAAGACCGGTGCAAGTCTATCCCGGTTGAACTTGTTTAAATGCACTCATAATAAAGGGAGGCTAACTTAGCCAACGGGGATAAAGGCGTTTTGGCTAACTGAAACTCAGTCAGTCAGTCAGTCAGATGCAACGTAGAACTTCGTACGTAAGTACATCAGTTCATGTTGCCATACCACATTAGCACAGAGATGTAGTTGTCAATTCAAATCCAATAGTGGTAGAGGTAGTAGAGGTATTAGCAGTAATCGGAGAGGTTAGGATTAGAAGATATTATTCAAAAAGTATGATTCCGTGAGGTAAGTTTATAAAGACAAAACTAGAGGTGTTGAAGAATCCAGAAGATTAGGATTTGAGAGAACGCAAAGAATGAATGCATCTGCGCCATTGCAAACGATTTTGAGCCATGTCATTCAGGGTATCTAACCATTGATTATTATCATCTTGCGGACCCCAATCAGCTAGTTGACAACTACCGACGTGACTCAGTCCACTAGTCAATGACTTCATGGATTTGTGCCATGTTTTGGTCTGGCCGCCCCTAACTTTCTTCCAACCTACTCCTACACTACAAAACAAAGCTCGTCGAGGCATTCGGCGGTTAGGCATGCGTAACACATGTCCCAACCACCTCAACAGATGAAGTTTCATTACTTCATCTATTGATCTGTCCTCCCTACCTAATACTCGTTTCCTAACACCAACATTGCTTACTCGGTTGTCACACAATACGCGAGCAGTGCTTCTAAGAGGTCTGTGAACCAAAACTGGTAACCTACGAATATCTTCTACTCTTACTGTCCATGTTTCACAACCTTAATGTAGAACGGAGCGAACTAGTGCGTAGTACACTGGTTCTTTAGTCAGCAAACGGATATCTCCCCCTCGTTATAAGTGACACAAGTTAGCAAAAGCCAATCGAGCTTTCTGTATCCATGCCGAGATTTCATCACAAACTAGGCCATCAACACTGATGAGACTCCCAAGATAAGTGAAGCAGTCTACACGTTCGACTATTTCACACTTCCTATCACACTAGTTCAGGTACCACCGATACAAACCCAATCTTGAAACAACATTTTACATTTCGACGAGGTAAAACCGCAACTACGATCTTACTACTCCAAATCAGTAACATCATTTATAATATAAACAATCATTTAATGCGGATATATTTTTAAAAATAAAAATGAAAATGAACTTTTGTATATAAAATTAAGCACACTGATTATTTGTTTATATTTAAAACACAAATTGATCAATAATTTTCTTCATTCTATTCTCTTCTTTTTTTCTGCTTCCTCTTTATTTTTTTAAGTTAATTCCAACGAAATGGATGTATATTATAATAAATATTACATAGTAATGGTGTTCATTTTTCAATTTCATTCATATTGAACATTGAATCCCCATTTGTTGTTTGTTTGTTACTTCTGTCAATCCATTCACACATGTAACACATTTTTGAAATATTTTAAACAAATGAATAATTTACGCATTTCTATGCATTTATTATTAATTTATATCGTATTACATTATTTTGTTTTACTGATCTCTTCAACTCATTTGAATTTGTCAATAAATTCTTCTACTACTACTGCTCAAAGCAACAATGTTTTACTTGTTCAACAAACTGTTATTATTAATCATTCATCACCAGAGAAACATTTTATTGAATTATTACTGAATGCCACGAATAATTATCAATGTAATTTTAATCAGTTACATTATTGTTCATTTGACTATTCATCAAATTGGAATTTTCAATTAAGTTTACAAGAATTTGCTATGAAAATGAAAAAAGCCGCTGAATTAGCTGATTTAATTGTACGTGATTTTCAAGAGAAATTATCACACAAAAATGTAGAGAATGGTAGCAATAATAATGGTAGTAATGTGATAAAAAATAATAATGAGGTAAGTAAGTATTGATGAAATATGAATGAGTTTTTTGTTTACTTCTGTTGTAACAGTTCGCTTATATAATTATTCCCAGCTAAATCCTATTGTTTAGTATTCTCTGACCACACAATACACTGGACAAGTGTTCCAAAGAATCGAAAAAACACGGTTGAACAGGCAAGAGATTATATTCGCAAATAGGAAGGTTAAATGAAAATAAGAAGCCAAAGGTGATGGCGAAGGCAACGTTAGTCTATTCATAGCATTTACATGAGAAGCTTCTGGATAGAAATTCACGTGATCTACTGGATTAGATTTAACCAATCAGCGTGCAGCTAACAACACGAGAATCGATCAGGCGCTGATTGGATAGGAAATTAGTCAATCAGCGCGTAGCAACGTAGTCATGCTTTAATTCCATCTATGTCCCACTAACACCTCTCCTTTGAGAAAAATTCGTAGGATCTGGTGCTAGAGTCCAACTGCTTCCTGGGTGCCTTCCCATCCGTACTCTTACGAGCCGCCTGCTTTTGTAGGAGCCATATCTGTGAACAACCGTCGATTGGGCTGCTTCCTCATCTATAAGTTTTGTTAAGGCTCATGAACAGCATTTGGTATAGGGCGTCTCGGATGTGAAATAGGTTTGACATCTACTTTCACTGGTAGGTGAGCTTTCGTATTCGTACAGCGGTCAAGGCTATTCTGAAAAACAGAGGTTGACTTCCTCTTCCGTTTATCTTGTAACCTTTCACCTGTCTTGTTTGTAAGTATCGGGGTGTCCAATGATGAACACGACATGCTGCAGACACTGTTAATGGGTAAACCCATTATTCCCAGTTTTTCTAGCATATCTAGACCAAGAAGACCAAGGTTTGGCCGTTTTGTCAGATAGCATATTCCTGTACATTTTGTTCCGTTGAAGGAAAATCTCACCAACCAGTTTTAACACACCACCTGAGGCGCTTTTAGCTGTTTTCTTAGATGGCTTCATTGGCGGTTTTCCCAGCAAGTTATACATTTCTCTAGACATTAAGACGATATCTGATGCCGTGTCGATTTGAAAGCGAGCCGATGCACCGTTTAGCTGGATAGTAACATACTTTCTCCGAACGTCATAGTCTGTTTTCAAAAGCAGCTACCAGAGAAAGTGATTTAGACTCGGCTAATTTCACCACATGTCGACTATGTTTATGCTTCTTCCTGGGCTGAGACGTACGATTTGATTGACAATGGCCTTCTTTATGTCCGCGTTTGTTGCATATCTGACATTTATGTTTTTTAAATGGACAGAATCGTACGTAATGCCAATCACCACATAACCAACAATTTCAATTCATCGTTTCCGAACTATGTTTAGAATAGTGAGGTTGATGATTAGTACAATCGGAAGTAAGGAGAGTTCTCTCTCTCTTCAAATAATCTTATACAACCAAGCTTACCAGAGAAATACTATTGGCTGCCTTCTCGTGGCACAGGTGCTGTTCATGAAATGGAGAAGAGGGAAAGCGAGTGCCTGACGCTTTAAATGTATTGGTTTGTATCGAGGATCCATCCAAGGGAGTTGGAAAACCTCTTCATTTTAAATCAGTAGCAGTGCGCATAGGCTCAAGCCAAATAGAAACACAGCATAGATTCATGAAGTCACTGACAAAGTTGTTAGATGTAGACTACCTAGAGTTGGGCTCCACGAGGCAAATTAACCGATGGTTAAAGACTTTGGATGAAATAACTCAAATTCGTTTGCACTGGTGCCGGTTGCATCCACTTTTTGTGCTCTCTCAAATTCTAACCTCGTGAATTCCTCATCACCTCTGTCTTTCTCTTTCTAAAGTTATCTCATTGAAAACCATACTTCTTGAATCATATCTTCGGTCCTTAATTTTTTCCATTACTTCTAATACTTCTACTACTTGTACTGTAATCAGATTTGAATTGACAATTCGATCTGTTCGTGCTAGTGTGGAATGGGAACTTGAACTGATTGACTTTGACAACTTGAACCAACGTATACATTTGCTGAGTCTACATTGTATGTATCACTGAAATTATTTGTGGGGTAGTTTTTGTACTTTTTAAACTGAACTACCTATTATTAGCTTAGATGGATGATGGTCATCAGTAAGCGCATCTTGTTCTATTTGAGACTTGATAGCTGAGTGTATCTGCATTCCGGAGTTGATGGTCACTTCGGGACTCGAACCCAGTGCATGTGCTTCAAATGTCATTGAGATGGTGGAGAAGATTTGTAGCTCAGGTGGATGATTGTGGTGGTGGTGTTTGGTTCTCTGAGCTGGGTGTTTTGGTTGTGGAGCTTTCATTGTTCTTCTGAACAACATCATCAGCACAAAATTCAGATAGAAGTGAAACATTCGAATTTCTCCACGTTTGACCTGTAGCTCGTTCTGCTAACCTCGACCTTGATTGGTTGCTGTTCACAAGAAACAGATCAAAAGGGGGATGCAATCAAAACAAAGGTGCAAACAACGACAGGTTTAATGTCAACAGCAACCAATCAAGATCGAGGTTAGCTGAACAAGCCACAGGTCAAACGTAGAGAAATTCGAATGTTTCACTTCTATCTAAAGTTTGTGCTGATGATGCTGTTCAGAAGAACAATGGAAGCTCCATAACCAAAACACCCAGCTCAGAGAACCACACACCACCACATTCAAACGTCATTGAATGCTCGCATACGTGTTGCACAAGTAATTGGCTATCTGAACTCAGTAGCTAGAGAGGATCACACGATGGTATTTCAGCCTCTTAGTGAATATCAGCTTTGAGATGTGGCAGGCAAATCCAGTTGAAAACTCTTCAGTAGAATGAAACGCACGCATCATGGATTCCACTGGCCAGCCACATTGTATCGATTCTCCATAAACTTGAGATGTTGTATACTACTGAAATCGTCAAAAAACTAGCTATATATGTATATATATATATGCACACACACACTTCGTCTAGACTATTTTCACATCTTTTCTAAAACATATTTTGTAGTGATTACTTTATGAAATAATTACATACAGTGTGATAAGTTATTTGTCAATAAATATTTTAAAAATACTATTCTGTATGGCATTGTTTGATTCAAACTATTACGACCCTAGTTATATACGTGTTAGCATTAAAAATGATAGACAATTAGTTTCCAGTCTCAAACTGTAAACATCTAGTACAAGTAGCAAGAGTACATCCAACTGATGAATGCCATATAGGAAGACGAGTGGACTTAGCCATGTCGGTAATTGTCGACTACCTGGTTGGGGTCTGCGAGATGATAATAATCGATGGTTAGAGACCTTGAATGACATGGCTCAAAATCGTTCGCAATGGCGCCGGTGCATTTATTCTTTGTGTTCTCTCAAATCCTAATCTTCTGGGTTCTTTATCACCTCTAGTTTTGACTTTCTAAACTTTTTCATTGAATCATACTTCGTGAATAATATCTTCTAATCCTAACCTCTCCGATTACTTCTAATACCCTTACTACCTCTACTACTATTGGATTTGAATTGACAATTACATCTCTGTGCTGATGTGGTATGGCGACATGAACTGATGTACTTACGTACGAAGTTCTACGTTGCATCTGACTGACTGACTGTTAAGCATATGTACAAAACCTTCCCGTGAAATCATCATTTGCAAACTAATCCTTATTTTTGTTTCAGTGTTCAGTGTTCATTTAGACTGTTAATACTTCAGTTCACTTGACCCTTACCTACAAATCGCCTTCTGTTCTCATTCTTTCCTTCTCGATCTTTTTTGCTGTCAGACGTCTGATTTCCATTTCATATCATATACTACTTATGTGAATATAAGTAGCGTACACCACACTACTACTACCTTTACTACACTGGGATTTGAATTGACAAATTTGGACCTCTGTGTGTGTTAATCTGATATGGTAATTTGAACTGATGTATCTAAGTATGAAGTTCTACGTTTTAGCTGACTGTTGGGGATGTTAGATCCCCAGAACTCGCTTGATAAATGCCTTAATTTTGGATTTCACATTTGCGAGCATGGGATGATCAGTTGACCTTGGGATTTCATTTCCCACCAGGAAAATCCATGGCTATGATTGGCTGCTGTGTTGTATTTTAGTATGCTATTTTCTTAACTGTCTCAAGGACGTTCCTATGTTGTATAAATAAACGAGAGTTGTATGCTTGATTGTATTGTGCTGACTGGGTGTTTGTAGAATATACTTTCTACGTTACATCAAGACTACTCTTTTGCCGTTTTCGGATCACATTAGCCTACCTGGACGCTAGTTCATTGTCTCGTTCGCGTTTATCGACCAAGGTAAACCCGTAATAGTAGCTTTAAGCGTACCTAATGACGAACTTAACACTGACTAACTGATTGATTGATTGATAACGAAGTTCTTTTTCTCTTCTCTTGTTCAATCTTCTTTTTTTTTCGGAAATAAAAAATTGATCTTGTTTTAGTATATTTTCGTTTATGTTTAAAAGCAGTAAGGAAAAAAAAATAAAATTCACTTTCACTATTGAATCATATAAATGAACATTAGACAAAATGAAAAAAAGAAAACCGCGCAATTTGAAATTCTTCTTTTTATGTTCAATTATAAAAAACACCGAAATTATTTTGTTGTTTTGATGTCAATACTTTTTCATTTTTTCTACCTGAATTTTGAACTGAGAAAATGGTGTGTTTTTGTTTTCGACTTGATAAACTTGTTTTTAGTATTAATAGTATTAATAGTAGTAATAGTAGTAATAGTAGTAGTAGTAGTAGTAGTAGTAGTAGTAATAGTAGTATTAGTAGTAGTAGTAGTAGTAGTAGTAGTAGTCCTAATGATAATAATACTATTCAGATATATAAACGCTTTCTTTTCTTGCCAAGATTTATTGCTTATGATTGTGTTAGGCAATAACTAAAACATTGCCGTTCAGTGTTTTTCAGTGACAGGTTTGAACTCTTATTACCACCAGTAAAAAAAATGTATGTTTTTTGAATAACTGTACTTCGAAAAAACCAAAAACATTTCGTTAACCTAATGTGTAGTATCATGGAATTTTTTACGTAATACTGTTTGTTAGAGAATATATATTGACGAGTTTTTTACGTTACAGTACAATTCAGTTGGTCGTAAGGGATATACACAGAGTGATCGAAATATGTTTCCGACCGTAGATGTGCTACCTTGATGTGTTGATTGGGCTTGCCTATCGTGATGACCCAACCGAGTTATATTGGCTGGGATATATGTTACTGTAGTTTCGATCATGCTAGGCAGATCGATTGGAGAACGATATCACTGAAAGCAGCTACTCCAGGTCTGAGGGAGAAGTCGTACTGTTGACTGTAGAGAGGTGTGACAGCAGTGAGATGTTTCCCTCGGACAACCAGCATATACAGCGATGCTGCCTTCTCACAAGGAAGGAAGCGGTTAGAAACGGTCGATTGTAAAAATGTCACACCTCACCCTATCTCACGGATTTCCGTCTCCGTCGGTAAGGGTGCCCACTAAGGGCCTTTAAGAGCAGAGCTAATACTCAACAACCCTTTCATCAAAAGGTCATGCATGACCGGCCTTAAGCAGTTGTCCTTTGGTCTCTGCGGCCACGCACCCAGGTCTCTAAGACCAACATTAATCTATCTTTCTTTTCAGGTCCCTCAAGAAACAACCTTACACGGTGTGAGCAGCTGGGAAGAGACGTTCTCCCTCATACCCTTAACAGCGGGAGAGACCTAATTGGTCACAAACAAATCCTTTCCACAGCCCCTAACATCTCTCTTATCTCCACGACTAACTCTACTCATATTCCTTTATCATGCTGCACCTCTAATGCAAACGATGCGAGTTCACGAAACGTTATACCCGGTCTCCTGAAACGCAGTTCTAGAGTACATGTTGGAGCATTTAATGTACGCACATTATATCGAATAGGGCATCAGGCTTCCTCATTTAGGACTTCAGAATCTTGCACAACCGATATATGCTGCGTCTCGGAAACGCGCATACAAGATCCTAGTAAAGTCATTAATCTGATTTCTCCTTGTCAAGATAAAGAAGCAACTCGATTTACCCTTCGTGTATCTGGAAGTCCTGATGCTTCTTCCCGGGGTCTCGCTGGTGTAGGGATAGCATTGAATCGTAGGGCAGAACTATCTATCCTAGACTGGATCCCTGTAGATACTCGCTTGTGCGCTATCCGACTGAACGGAACAGTAAGGATTCGGAAAGATAGGGACACTCGTCGTTGCCTCTTCGTCATATCTGTCTACGCCCCCACTGACTGCAGTTCAGATGAAGCGAAAGATGAGTTTTAATGCTCAAGCAGGTAGACTAAATGAAAATGAAAGATACCTGGGTGGATGTTATGGTGTCGCGGCTCAGAGAACATATAATGGCGACCGTCTACTGCAACTTTATTCAGATAACCACCTATTCCTAGCAAACACTAACTTTAAACATAAGGAAAAAATATCTCTTGACCTGGCGACCCCCAAACCCAACCCAACGATGGACCCAACTATACCACATTACTATCAGCCATCAGTGGAGAGGCTCCATTGTAGACTGCCGCTTATTCACATTGATCGATTCATGATTTCCATGCATATTCCAATAGTTTTTATTAGGTGTAACAAAACATTTATGATTAAACAAAGTGGAATATTTATGTACATAGAGATTTATGGTAAGAAAAACATTATCAGTTTTATTTTTGGTTATTTCTGTCTGCATATGCATATATATTTGTTGGGATACTAAACATAAGTAACTTTTCGTTTGTTTATATTAAGTCATCTTATCCATCATGTAGGAATTTTGTGTGCACCAGTGAAAATGTTTTCGCAACGTTCTACCCCCTAAGTGTAGGTATAAATCTATAATCTAACCTTAGTGAATTGTATTTGTTTTTGTACAGTAAATTATTGAAAATTTAGTATTTAGTATCTTAATTCTGTGTATGTTATACTCGTCTCTAGGTATGCTTGAATACTATTACGGGTTCACCTCAGTCGAATAAGGAGAATGAAACGATGAATCAGCGTCCAGGTAGGCTACTGTGATTCAGTTGTCCCAATTGTACCAGCAAGAAGTCTTGATATAGCGTAGAAAGTGTGTTCTACAAACACTTAGCCAGCACACACAATAAATCCAAGCACTCAAATTGCGTTTATTTATACTCTATAGAAATGTCCTTGGGACAGTCACAAAAACAGCACACCATAATAACCAATCACGGCCAGGGAAATGTGATCTCAAGGTCAACTGATCGGTCCATGAAATAAATCCAAAATTAAGGCATTTATCAAGCGAGTTCTGGGGGTCTAACATCCTCCAACACTCCTCCCCTTTTTATTAGCGTGCGCTCCTGGGGTCGACTAGCATCTTGACTGTTGTTCGCAGCTGTCTGAGATAGGAAATAAATTGCTGCAAGAAACAATTCTAGTAGTGTAACAGTGTTTTTAATTCCCGGACACTTTTTCATTCTGTCATTATGAAGATACAGTTTTTCAAAAGATTTCACTTAAACACAAATTATTGTTACAAGTGGGCACTGAAATATAGATGCCGTACACAAATGATTGAATGTGTGTGTGTGTGTGTGTCTATGACCTGAGATACTTTGAGATGGTTAAGAAAATTCGTCGCTCAGATAGAAGTTTATAATGTTGTTTAGAAAAACTATGAAAGTTCCATAAGTAAATCATCTAGCTCACAGAATGAAACTTTAACATGACCTGGGATACTGTCCGGCAGCCCGAACCTCAGGAT
>OX103971.1:112642-143640 GCA_944470395.2 Schistosoma turkestanicum | reverse complement strand
GCCCCTAACTTTCTTACAGCCTACTCCTACACTATAAAACAAAGCTCTTCGAGGCAGTCGGTGGTTAGGCATACGCAGCACATGTCCTAATCACTTCAACTGATGAAGTTTCCTTACTTCATCTATTGATCTGCCTTTGTTACCTTGCTCCCGTTTTCTAATAACAGCGTTGCTCACTTGGGTGTCCCAGGATAAACGGGCAATGTTTCAAAGACACCTATGATCGAAAACCAGTAACGTACGAATATCTTCTACTCTCACTGGTCATACTTCACAGCCATAAAGTAAGACGGAGCGAACTACTGCACAGTACACTCGTCCTTTAGTCAGCAAACGGATATCATGCCTACGCCATATATATTAAACTAAACTCATCATCAACAGTTATTGTCTTATCCTTGAAATTAAGCATACAATAATGCCCTGGACAAGATACTTTTGATAATTACTTAATAATTAATTAATTGACTGACTAACTGAATGACTAGCTTTTTTATCCTATTCATTTTGAAATCAGTCGCATTGTTCATGTCATTTTACCGCCACTTAATTTTCAGTTTTCACTTTTTCCAAATTCCATTAAAACAAAACCTCAGTCAATAAATAATCATAATAATAATAGTAATTATTTTTATTAGTTGATAAAATAATAATTTTAGCTGATTATTTCTTAACTTACCTACCTATCTGGTCCACTAGAGCTTTGTTTTTCTTTTCTTTTGTTGTTTTTGCCTAAAATTCCGATATCATATAAACAAGAAAAAGGCGGAATGTTTGAAATTAAGGAGAGAAAATGAAACTGCACTTTTTTCTTTCACTGAAAATGGAAATTGGATGTGTTTCTACAGGCTAATCAATACACACATTACCTGTGTGTATGTTGTGTGTGTGTGTGTGTGGGTATGATAACCATATATATTTGTCCTTGGGTGAGTGTATATGTGGAATCATATTAGAGGGAACAAATTACTGCAAAAGTTTATTGATAGAAATTCATGGTAAGGTAAAATGTTATCTATTTACCAGAAAGAAAAGTAATTAGTATTCATCATATGAAAGGAAGTGTTTTTGTTTAGCGAGTTCATTTTCTACGGGATTGGGGTCCTAAACCCCACACCTATTGTTATGTTCGTCACTCACTAGGTACGCTTGAAACTATTACGAGTTCACTTTAGTCGATAAACGCGAATGAGATAATGAACCAGCTTCCAGATAGGCTACCTTGATCCGAAAACGGCAAAACAGAAGTCTTGATGTGGCGTAGAAAGTATATTCTACAAACATCCAGCAAGCACAGTGCATTCAAGCACGCAAATCTCGTTTATTTATACATCATGGAAACGTCCTTGGGACAGTTACGAAAATAGCACACTAAAATATGCAGCAGCCAATTAAAGCCATGGGTTTTCCTGGTGGGAAATGGAATTTCAAGGTCAACTGATCATCCCATGCTCGCAAACATGAAATCCAAAATAAGTCAGTTATCAAGCGAGTTCTGGTTATCTAACATCCCCAACATCTATGCTTAACCGTCCTCCTTTATCCGGGCTTGAGACACCAGCTAGTAGCCTTAGAGCGGCTACTGGCGGAGTTAAATGAAAGTAAGCATAGATAGATTAGAGGACTAAACGAGAACAAGCTTAGTATGGAATCGAAATTACAGTCCTATTTTGTAAGGTATTTTCCTTGAAACTATCTTAGACCACTGAGTTACAGTATTTGTAATAATCCTAACTAAACAGTTCATGATGGTCCAACAGCTATCCGGCTTTCTTTTATACCAGTGTTATATTGTAAACTGATCAATTAATCCGGTTTGTCAAGCCAGTTTTCATGGTTAGCAAATAATAATGATAAATACTAGTTCTGACATTTTTAACAGCTTATACACACCCATAGTGTATTGCACAATGGCGAACAGATTTTGTCGCTGTTGAAATCACAAACTGAACTTAGCTAAATCAACATTGAATGTCAGTAAGCAATGGGAGATTGTTTTGTCCTCAGTGTACGACTGACTCCTCAGCACATGCAATGGTAACTAGACACTGTTGAAGTGTCATATTAAGAGAAAACGGCCATCTAATACTTTCAGGTCTACGATGTTAGTCTAGTTAAATCAACTGGTCAGTTAATCAGTTATGACTTAGAACTTCATATGTACGTAGTACATCAGTTCAAGTTGCCATACTACATTAAGTAAAGAGAGACGTAATTGTCGATTTAAATTCCATGGTGGTAGAGTTTGTAGACATATTAGCGATAATGGCGAAGATTAGGGTTCGAAGATATTATTAAAGGGGTATAATCCAGTGAAATAGATTAGAGAAGGGATAGATAAAGGTGACGAGGAATTCAGAAGATTAGAATTTGAGAGAAGTCAAAGAATGAATGCATCTGCACCACTGCAATCGATCCTGAGCCATGTACGTCATATTCCCTAACTATCGACTACTGTTGTTTCACGGGCACCAACCAGGTAGTCGGCACCTACTAACATGGCTCATTCCAGTTGTCAGTGACTTCATGGATGTTCGCCATGTTTTGGTCCGGCCGCTCTTAGCTTTTTTCCGGCCTATCCTTACATCTCAAAACATCGTTCGATAAGGCAGTCGGTGGTTGGGCATACGTAATACATACCCGAAACACTTCAACTGATGATATTTCACTACTTCATCAATTGACCTACCATTCTTACGTTATACTCGTTCCCTAACAATATTGCCTACTTGATTGTCCCAGGATATACGAGCAATGTTTCGGAGACACATATGATCGAAAACCAGTAACCTACGAATATCCTCTATTCTCACTGGCCATGTTTGACAGCCATAAAGTACGATGGAGCGAACTGATGTACAATAGACTTGTTCTTCGGTTACTAGATGGATATTTCGCCTACTCCATAAGCGACGCAAGTTGACCAAAGCCAATTAAGCCCCTACTATATCTGTGCTGAGATTTCATCACACACCATGCCTTCAGGACTCCTAAGATAAGTGAAACGGTCAACACATGGTGAAATCAGTCAACTGATTTAAACTGAAATTATATTATCATCATAATAATTTTCTGACTCGATACAGATTACTTCTTCCGAATTACATGAACCCACGTTTCAAATTGTACAAAGGTATGAAAAATATTCATTCCAAAAAAAACAGGTTTGATCATGTAAATCAGGTCAAGGTGATCGTGTGTGTTTTTTCTTTCTAAAATCAAATTAACTGGTTTGTGTGTGTGTATGTGAATTGGTAATGTGTGAAACAATGTGATATTTGTTGTGTTGAATTTGTATGTGACAAGTTTTCGCAACAGTGTGAAATGTAAATAAAGCTATATACAATAATTAAGATAGATAGATAGATAGATAGATTAGTCAGTCAGTCAGTTAGTTACAACGTAGAACTTCGTACGTACATAGTACATCAGTTCAAGTTGTCATACCGCTTTAGCACAGAGACGCTACTGTCAGTTCAAATGCCATAGTGATGGAGATAGTGGGAGCATTACTGATAATGGAGAATATTAGGGATTGAAGATACTATATTCAAGAAGTATAGTTCAGTGAGATAAAGTTAGAAAGAGAAAGATAAAGATGATGAGAAATTCAGAAGGTTAGAATTTCAGAGAACATAAAGATTGGATGCACCTGCGCATTGCAAACCATTTTGAGCCATGTCGTTCAAGGTCTCTAACCATCGGTTACTTTCGTCTCACGGACCTCAACCAGGTAGTCTGCATATACCAACTGGAATCAGTCTGTAGTGAAGGAGAAAACAGATGGAGGCAACCGAATCGTATTTATCGAAAATTACAGAGTTAATTGGTCAAATAGGAAAACCATATCGTAAACCGTTAATTTGAGAAACATCAATCCATTGTCTGACATTTCACTCACTATTCATGCGTTTCATACAAATTCCATTGTGTTCCCACTCTTCCTTTTTTGATCTTCCCCCATCTTCTGCTGCCAGACATTACGTTTTCACTCGCGTCATATACTACTTATAAGTAGCGCGCACCACAAGTCCACTTGTCAGTGACTTCATGAATTTGTACGCAGTATCTACGAATATCCTCAACTCTTACCAGACATGTTTCGCATTCATATAGTAGGACAGTGAACTGCTACGTGGTCCATTCATCCTTTAGTCAGCAAACGGATATCTCGTCTACTTCATAAGTGACACAGGTTGGCAAAAGCAAATGGAGCCTTCTGTATCTGTGCTGAGATTTCGTCAGTCACCAGGCTATTGGCACTGATAAGACTCATTAGAAGTGTGCATCCACCTTCGTTCTTGTACGTGAACGCTTATCTTTGGTATCCAACGGTGTTAATGGTTAACTTCGATTAATCCACGATCCTGTGCAACCTCCCCCACTGTCTTCAGTGAGCACTGCTTCACACTTAAACAGGGTTGAACTTTACTGGTCACGATTTCATTTCCAGTTTGAATTCATTCACATTGACCGTTTGTAATTGTGTTGTGGAATAACACTTTGTCTATCGCTTTCACACCCCCTATTTTCGATCGTGAATCCTGTAGTGTAGTTTAATATAATCTAGTCTCTGTATCTGTAGTGTATCTTTTGAGTATGTAATTCAATGTTGACATAAACGCAGTCTCACTCATCTAGTCTCTGTGAACTATAGCGGATCAATAAAATTTTGCATGGAAAACAACCCGTTATATCACAAATTAAAATTTTTAAGTTTAATGGCTTTGGTGGCGTTTTGTTCTCTGAGCTGAATATGTTGGTTTTGGAACTTTCATTGTTCTTCTTCTGAACACAACATCATCAACACAAACATATTGTTCAGTAGAACAATCAAAGCTCCACAACCGAAAAAAATCCAACTTAGTGAACGAAACTCCACCGCAATCATCCCCAGAACTCGCTTGCTAAATGTCTTAATTTTGGAATTTTATTCATAGACTGATCAGTTGACCTTGAGATCACATTTCCCACCGGGAAAATCCTTGACTGTGATTGGTTGTTGTGTTATTTTAGTGTGGTATTTTTGTGACTCTCCCAAGGACATTTCTTTGATGTATAAATGAACGCGATTTGTGTGCTTGAGATCATTGTGCTTGCTGAGTGTTTGTAGAGTACACTTTCTACACCATATCAAGACTTCTTGATATAGTTAGCCGGGCCGGGGACAACGGATCAGAATAGCCTACTGTGTCATTGGTTCATTGTCTTGTTCTCGTTTATCGACTAAAGTGAACTCGTAATAGTTTCAAGCATATCAGGTGACGAGCATAATAATTATCTTGATTGTAATGGCTTTTAAATTGGTAGATGGAAAAGATATCTTAAGAAGAGGAAGCTATCTTGTAATGACTAATACTTATATTACCTCTACTACTATGGGATTCTATTTGACACTAGCATCTCTGTGTACTAATGTGGCAGGGCAAACTGAACTGATGTACGAACATACAAGATTCTACGTTGCAACTGACATTAACAACATTGTATTTCATCTCAGTGGTCTAGAAGAGTGAAGCTACAAGACTGAAGGTCCCGTGTTCGACTTCCGCAGTCGGGACTTGTGAATAGCCTGATACAAAGTTCTTGACTAAGGACGAAACGGCCATCCAATGCCGCCTAGGCTTCTTTCTAATCAAGGTGGTCTAACAATGATCGTTTCATAGCTCCAGATATATTCAGTATGCATTGATTTTCACCTTTTTTTACTATTTCGCCTCAATCACATACCATTTAAAAATTACAATCTACTAAATATATATGTATGATAAATTTTTCTTGAGTATAAAAAATAAAACACCATGTGATATAAACGTAAAATTATGAAACAATTCAGAAAAAAACAACAATAGTTATTCTCTTTCTTTTCATTTTTTACTGTTAAATTCTATTATTATAAGTCTAAAGTACACATGGCAATGAGAAATAAGCATGTAAGATGATTGTGAAATTAAATGGAATGTTGAACAAACTACATACTTTGCTGAAAAAAAAGTTAAATGAATACATGTAGAAAATAGATGAAATTTATTATGTAAGTTGTTTTACTGTACATGACTTTTGTTGAATGCTTTAGTACATTCGATAGGGGGAAGAGTGTGCTTTACGTCATACGGTCATGATTGTGTATAGCCATGGTTAAAGAAGTCCTGCTCACTTGTCTTCTTGTGTGGCACAATCGACTTGTACTGTGCAGTAGTAGTTCGCTCCGGGGTAGAGGACTTTCGTAGGTTACTATTCTTCAATCATCGGTGTCTCCGAAGCAATACTCGTGTATCCTGGGACAACCGTATAAGCAATGCTGTTGTTAGGACACGAGTTCTATGTAGGGATGGCAAATCAATAGATGAAGTAATGAAACTTCATCAGTTGAGGTGGTTGGGACATGTGCTGCGTATGCCTAACCACCGACTGCGGCGACGAGCTATGTTTTGTGGTGTAGGAATAGGTTGGAAGAAAGCTAGGAGCTACCAGACCAAAACATGACAGAAATCCATGTAGTCATTGACAAGTGGACTGAGTCATGTTGATAGAGACGTGGACTACCTGGTTGGGGTCCGCGAGACGATAGTCACCGATGGTTAGAGACCTTCAAGGGCATGGCTCAGAATCGTTTGCGATGGCGCAAGTGTATCTACTCTTTGTGTTCTCTCAAACTCTAACCTTCTGAATTCCTCATAATCTCTATCTTTCTCCTTCTAAATTTATCTCACTGAATTATACTTCTCGAATCACATCTTCGCTCCCTAACCTTTTCCATTACTGCTAATACTTCTATTATCGCTATCACTCCTGGATTCGAACTGACAGTTGCATCTCTGTGCTGGTGTGGTATGACAACCTGAACCGATGTACTATGTACGTACGAAGTTCTGCGTTTTATCTGTCTGTCAATTGACTGGACGAAGTTTGAATATCTGTCTTGTGCTTAAATCCAGTTTGATAGATATGAAAGATATCCTCCATCTAGAATATTTGGAAAACTTTGAATTCAAACCAATGGTATGAAATGAGTTTGATGATCCTAATGAGAAATGAATGATGGCGTATAAAATAACTATATTGTTCGTGACTGTGTATCATGTGAGTACATCTCGTGACGTTGCTCCATTGCCTTATGCATTGGCGAGTGTCGCACTCTTAATAAAATCAAATGTTTTGATTTTAACACCCTGGATGTATCACAACTAGCTGACACACAAATTTAGTGATTTGTATGACGCATAAATGTTTGTATGCTTCTTTGTGCTAATGTGTTTTGATCAAATAACAGATGAATGAACAATATCCAACTGTTTACTAATATGACACAAACTACTTATTTATCATAAGTAGTATAAAAAGTAATGCACAAAAAGAGCGTAGAAATTGTAGCTTAAAAATAATGATAAGCACTTGAACGAAACCGTTTCTCAGTTGATTATGTTGTCCTTTATAAGCTTCCTCCTTAATATGTCGTATAAAAATCGCGACAAGTCTAATAATTGTTAGCGATTGGTTTGTATATTTTGGGTGTTGATTGTAATCAACAGTCAGTGAGGTGGTATACATGCATGTTGTTATGAGATTAGTTCGATTCGTGATTTCAAATGTGTAACTTAAAAATCTTCACAACCCCGTAATGCTGTTACCTGTGCTCACTGGTGACTGGCTCCGTTAGGAATCTTCTCCGAGTTCTAGTGAGAAGTAACCAGTGAAGTTCAACCTGTTCGGGTGTAGACAGTAACTACTAAAGACACTGTATGATGAGGTTGCGCAAGGCAGTGAATTGATGTAAGTTAGATATTAACACCGTTAGAAAACGGCTCAGTGGTTCAGAGGTTAGGCGTTCGCGCGCAAGACCGAAGGTCGTGCAGGTGTCGTGGATGCGCACTGTCACTGGTGAGAAGTCTCATACCAAGATGAAACGGCTGTCCAGTGCTTCCAGATTTCTAATAGTGGTCTAACAATGATTGATTCATGATTTCAAACTTAACAATCTTCACAACCTCGTAATGAAATTAGTTTTGTCTATGATTTCACCTAATTTCTTCTTATGAATGATTGTAACAAGAAATAAATGAATTGTCTGCCAAGTTACGTAAATAATTATGGTATTTTTGTTGGTGTATGTGTGTCTAAAAACTAGTAATGATTTATTGATAACATATTATGATTAATTTCAAGCTGTGAAACTATTTTCTTTCACTGTTTTTCATTTTCATTTAAACTAACGAATTAGTCATAACAAAAATGAGTGTTGGTCAGATTAATCTTTAGTAGTAGTGGTAGTAAGCCTCCAAATGCCCTAGTACGATTGAAAATTAGAGAGAAGTCACTTTCCTTTTCGAAAACAATCACTCCTATATAGCCGCTGTCAGGGAGATCCTACTCACTGTCTGCCTTCTTGTAGCACAAGTGTTGTTCACGAAATTTGATAAGTTCGTCACTAGGTACACTTGAAGCTATTACGAATACACCTTAGTCGATAAACGCGAACGAGACAATGAACCAGCGTCCAGGTAGGCTACCTTGAATCCCAAACTGCAAAACTGAAGTCTTGATGTAGCGTAGAAAGTATATTCTACAACACCCAGCAAGCACAATACAATCAAGCACACAACTCTCGTTTGTTTATAGAAACGTCCTTGAGACAGTTAAGAAAATAGCACACTAAAATACACAGCAGCCAATCACAGCCATGGATTTCCCTGGTGGGAAATGAAATCTCAAGGTCACCCGATCGGCCCATGCTCGCAAATGTGAAATCCAAAATAAAGCATTTATCAAGCGAGTATTGGGGATCTAACATCCCCAACAAAATTAGACTAGACTTTTGAGTTGTATGCTTGGGGTTTTAGCCTTTTAAGAAAACTTGTCTCCCTTCTTTTGGTACAAGTGTTGTTCACGAAAGTAGACTAGACTTTGGAGTTGAAAGCTTGGGGTTATAGCCGCTTAAGAAAACCTCCTTATGGGCAACCGTAAAGTTTTCCAGCCTACATACGAATTCAACAACTTGTGCGGTGCAAAGATAGTTTACTACACTTTTTTTTACCGATGTTTGTGCTTAAACGAATAAAAATACTGACGTAGTATTATGCAATATGTCAGTATGTTTCACTTTTGTTTTCTGACTGAATTTTTATTATATATCCAAATAGCCAAAGTTAAGCGTTTTTAATGTATAACACATCAACGAGAATGTACCGACATTCTAATATTGATAATGATACAATGAAGCTCGAACCAGTTGACTACTGCTTCGAATGCCAATACATAATTCATCACTGATTAAGGTCAGAAAAGTGCTTGTATGTTCCGCTTGTGGAACGTTTATCGTGAAATTAAATTTATGTATGTTTTGAATGAGCCATTCTTTCTAATTGAAATTAACCACATACATCTAGTGTGAGATAGTACTTACTAGTGATTAGTCAGTCAGTAACAATGTGGAACTTCATGCATACGTACATCAGTTCAGGTTGTCATACCACATCTGCACACAGAGACGCAACTGGCACTTCAAATGCCATAGTAGCAGAGGTAGTAAGAGGATTAGAGGTAATCGGAAATTTTAGGGCTCAAGGATTGATACGCCTCCACGTAAACATGTCAACTTGATACCCTTAAACTGTTTCGAGTTTACCTAGTCGGAAAACGATAGCGAAGATCCGGCGACACGACATACTACTCAAATCCGATTATCCCAACCCCCATATTGAATAAAAGAAGACAAGACTTGATATGAAGTAGAACCTGTATTCTACAAGCATCCAGAAAGTACGAGGTCCGAATCCAGAAGGGAATCAGGATCCGGGACCGAGTCCTGGTCATAAGAAGTTACATATAATTTGTATTTATACAGTTAGGTTGAATAGGAAACAACATTGAAGTCTGTGACATTGACAGTTACGTCGATCAATAGGAAACAAAATTTGAGCGGCATTTACAGTCAGGACGACCAATAAGAAACAACATTGGAGCACGTGACATTGATCTAGGACGACCATGAAATTGACCGATAATTCTCTTAGGATATTGGATGAATATCCTAACAAGGATATTATTCAAGAAGTATAATTTAGTGAAATAAACTTAGAAAGAAAAAGATAGAGATGATAAAGAATTCAGAAGCTCGGGATTGGAGATAACACAAAAAATGAATGCACTTGCACTGTTGTAAACGGCTTTGAACCATGTCATTCGGGGTCTCGTGGGCCCCAACCAGGTAGTCGACACCTACCAATATGACTCACTCCACTTGTTAGTGATCAGTAGGAAACAAACTAACCTAGATAAGTCAGATGTTATATATATTTGTAACCTTCTATTTCACTCAGTTATTGTCAATAGGTAAATTATCATCGTCTAAATAAATCAGGTTGAATACAAGTACATTACAGTAAGAATAATGCTAATTTACTAGAAGATTCTGTAGTTTCCTTCAACTATCCGCTAGCAGTGATTAGCAAAGAATCGACCAACACAATCCTACATGGAACATACTTTATTCTAATCCATGTTTTGTCAAGAAAATGTACTATTACTAGTGAAATGATGATGACCTTTGCGTAATACCAAAATGACCTTGAGAATAGTCAACTAACTACTTTCTAGGCTTAAAGTAGAGTTAGAAATTATTTAATATGAGCAATTGGAATTGCGAGCATTTTCATCACGAACTAACTTCAGCTCTCATGCTAAATTGAATAGATGGATAGATTTCAGATAAAAATCTTCATGGCTTGCTATCTCAAATCTGATTTGTTCGTTTAAAGCTTATACTCTCACTATTCACTGTTAAGTTCATCCATTGTCACTCATTCTGTTTAGGTTATTCAACAATAAATCAATAAATATAAATCACCATTAGAAACCGGAAAGCTCTGGACAGCCGTTTGTTTCTAGCATGAGTAGGGATCCGTGGATGTGCACTAATGATGAGTAGTAGCCTCATACTACTGTGGTGTGTCGATTTACTGCGTGTTCTTAAGCTCAGTTTATAAATCAGAACATGAACTCGTATTTATGAATACGTTTATTCAGAACACACCACAAAGCGAAGCGGAGAAGCAGTGAATAAAACGAAGGAAGCGAATGGATAGGCGAAGCGCGTTGGAGAAGGCAAAGAGCCAACTCAAAGAGATTGAGTATGACTAAGAATATATAGTCAGACAAAAATAAGACAGACATATGACAAGCGAAATAGGCGTGCACACACATGAATAAAAGCGACGAATGATTGACAAGGTCAAATAGCAAGCGATACAAATCATGTTAGTTCATGGGGCTATTAAGAGATAAACATTAAAGCGAAAAGGATGAGTAAGCGCGTAGGCGTAAACAATGCTCAGTCGTAACAGCTCATGCAAACCAGATAATAAAAAAATACCATTAGTACATATGAGTTGTTGCTACTACACGCAAATGGCTTGGTTAAATAAATTAATCGTAAGGGCTTAACCAAGTTAAATGTAAGCGAACTGGAATTTATGTGGAAGCATTACACTACAACGAAACCGCTGGCCAGTGCTTTCAAGTTTTTAGTCTAACAATGATCAATTCATGATTTCAATGAAATTTTGTGAAATATTTTTAAATAATCTTCTGTATGAATGACATTTTATTCAGTAAAATTGGTTTTAGGTAATGACGTATGAAATCAATTCAAAGTTGAAGAATCTTTTGTTTTAATTGTGTTTTTTTTTCAAATTTTAGAGCAATATGTTATCATCATCGCCGACAACATCATCAACAAATTCATATTTTCCAATACCATTTGTTCATATTCCAACTGTGAATTATTTTCCATGTTCTTCTACTAATAATGATCAACAACAGTATTCTTATCTAAAATTATCAATTGAATGGCCTAAATATTTTCAAACACATCACTTTGTTGTACCAGAAGATGTGACACCAGTTCATGTATCGAATCAATTGTCAACTGTAACTGAGAGCACTGTACAATCAACTTCAAGTATTATTAATACAGTGAAACAAAAACGTTCCAGTTCTTATCATTCATTGAAACCATTGAATGATAATCATAATAATAATAACAACACAATGACCTTGAAACATGAATATACTTTTTCGAATTTAAATACAATAGCTTGTTTACAATTGAAAATCAAGTTTCTACCTAATAATCATAGTTTATTGGGTAGTAAAGTTATTTTAAGCTTAGGGTAAGTCGTTTTACTTTTCATCGTGTAGTGTATTGCATATATAAATATATATTCGACGGGATAAACTCCACTGTTGTATGGCCATTAATGATCTCATATATGGCAATCAGTCAAAATGCGCTGAGAGTCAGTCCTTGTCTTTGCTATCGTAACGCATGATAGACATCATTTTTTGTTCTGTATAGTGTTTCTTATAATTCAAACCATTTTAATTCTATCCTGAGACTTGGAAAGTCTTCATTCAGAAGAGTTATGACGTCTCATGATGTAAGCTGAGTTCTTTTGGCAGTCACAAGGCTGATGTAACTTCTGATAACCAGAGCAACCATTGTTTTATGTACAAGAAATGTTCAAACAATGTGGAAGAGCGGAAAACTATTCCAAATTGCTGCAGAAATGAAAAGATACCACCTCGAGTTGCTCGAAATCAGTGAAACACATTGTACAACTAAAACTAGCATCAGGAGAGTTGCTGTTATACTCTGGCCAAGAAGAAGTGGTTTTTCGCTGACTTGTCGGTAGTGTTACAGTAATGTTTGTTTGTTCCACTGGTTTATGGATGAATATGAGAGAGTGAGAGAAATGGAATGCAATTCAAAGTGAGATATTTACTTCCGGGTTTCATGTGATTTTGTTTGTGTAGAAATTTCTGAAAACATGCTAAAGTTGGTAACAACATAGGTAATTACCCAACCAAAACATGACCTTAGACCTTGAGTACCTCTTGGGGCTAATTGGATAAAATATTTCTTAACTGTGCTTCTTCTTAGGATATTCATCCAACATCCTAAGAGAATTATTACTCAATTCCTATTGGTTAATTCCTACTGGTCAATTTTATGGTCGTCCTAGATATCAATGTCACGTGCTCCAATGTTATTTCTTATTGGTTGTCCTGACTATCAATGTCACTTCAAATGTTGCTTCCTATTGGTTGTCTTAACTGTCAGTGTCACAGACTTCGATGCTGTTTCCTATCCGACCAAAATGTATAAATACGTATTATCTGTAACGTTTTATGACCAGGACCCGGATCCCTAGTTGGGGATCCTGATTCTTTTCTGGACTCGGACCTCGTATTTTCTGAATGTTTGTAGAATACAAGTTCTACTTCATATCAAGTCTTCTTATTTTCATTGAATATAAGGGTTGGGATAATCGGATTTGAGTAGCATATCGTATCGCCGGGTCCTCGTTCTCGTTTTCCGACTAGGTAAACTCGTAATAATAGTTCAAGCATATCAAAATGACATGTTTACGTGCAGGCGTAACACTTCTCAAAATTTCAATGAGGGAGATACTTTTGAACTCCTACAACTGAGTTAATTTTTGGACTAAATATTTGATTAAATTTGCCTTAATAATACTATTCCTTTTCGGCAGCAGGCATCACATTTATTATATGTAAACTGTTTTGTCGGTAATCAATAGAAAACTTTGGAACCTAAGTACTATGTTAGTTAAGTGTATAAAAACAAAGCAAAGTGCACACATACACAATACTGAGTCATTTAGACTAGTTGTAGTTATGATGTGTAACTGTTTTCAGAATTCAATTAGCAATGATGTGCCAAACAAATGTGATATTGATCACTGCTCAGTAAAGAATCAATGAAAATATCTCGATGAGCTATGTTTTATGGTGTAGGAGAGTAGGTTGAAAGAAAGCTAGGGGCGGCCAATCTAAAACATTGCTCATAATTCTACGACATATACTATTATCGGATTTCAATGGACAATTGTATTTCTGTGCTATCGTGGTATGACAACATGAACTGATGTAAGTATGTACGTACAAAATTGTACGTTGTTGCTGACTGACTGACTGCCTAAAGTGTCAGTTGATTCGGTACTAATGAAAACAGATTGTGGATCCTCACTGGGAGCATTAGTTCCTCCAAGATTGTAGGTATAATTGTGAATCGTTTGTTTGAATATGAGAGTACTCACTAGTAGTTATACATGTGTCGGTTAGCCTAGGCATTTCTATTAATATTGAGTGATCTGGTTTAATTTGTTTATTCTAGTTACAGTGAAACAGCATATTATTCGTGAGAAAAACATGGTTAAGTGGTATAACGATAGTAAGGTGTTGAAGCGTCAGTGTCTAAAATTAAACATTGTGGAACTCAAGCCAAACAGTTGCTTATCCCAATACATCTCCGTTAATTTAGCGTGAAAAAGAACTGATAGCTTACAAACCGAATCATGATACCAGTTTACTAGGTTACTAACTATCATTTTGAATTAAGTGAAGAGATATGAGAGTGGCAAAAGTCGGCTCTCATTCGGTCACGCGTGTATAGCTCAACTGCTAGGAAAGTTCTACTTATAGCCGTTACTCGGCCAAAATAATGTTTGCGAAATTCATAAGATGAAAAGCGAATATCTGATTGATGCTTAAACCGGGATTTCGGGTACGTAGGATCCATCTAGAGGAATTGGAAAACTCCGCTGTCAAGCTAACGGCGGCGCACATGAGCTTCAGGATCCCCAGGAAACATAAAAGACCTATTTTCGGTCATTGGGACTGCATCTCCTTGGGTTGCTCCATTGCTTTATGGATAAGATCTTTAGGTCAAAGGCTTCAGTAATGAGCCTTTTAGAAAACTAACTGTCTCGGATAGCTCAACTTGACAATATCATAGTTAACCCTACATACAGATTCATTGATTTAGTGTGATGCATAAATATTCAAGTGTCTATTTGTACCAATGTTTCTGTGTTTAAATAAACACAATAAGCAACATATAACCTGACACACATGTACATTCAATTCATATTACCAGTAACTGATGGTTAAAGACTTTGAATGACATGACTATAAATCGTTTGCTATGGCACTGGTGCACCTATTCTTTGTTTCTTTTCTCAAATTCTAATCTTTTGAACTTCTCATGATCTTTTTCTGTCTGTCTCTTATTTTTAAAAAAATTTTTTTGAGATATACTTTTTGAATGATATCTTCGAACGCTGATCTCTCCGATTACTGTTAATACTGTGGTGTGAGCTACTTATAAGTAGTATATGACGTGAGTGTCAACGTGATGTCTGGCAGCAGAAGATGGGGGAAGATCAAGAAAGGAAGAAGAGTGGGAACACAATGGAATTTGTATGAAACGCATGAATAGTGACAATGGATTGATGTTTTGCAACAGGAACAGTCCAGTTCGATATGATGATGAACTGATATTTTGCAAATTAACGATTTACGATATGGTTTTCCAATTTTACTGAGTAACTCTGTAATTTTCGTTAAATACAATCCGGTTGCCCCACCTGTGTTCTCGTTCACTACAATACTACTACCTCTACTACTACGCGGTTTGAACTGACAGTTTGATCTATGTGTGCTAATGTGGTATGGCAAGTTGAACTAATGTACGTATGTAATGGGTTCTACGTTGTAGCTGACTGACTACCAGTACACTTAATCAGTATATCGTGATTTAGGTCACAAGACATAAAATGAAAAAATGTTCAACAGCTTATTCAACATTGATTTTTTTCCCCTTTTAGTTCAAATAAGCAAATCATTCAAAATATATTTCCTACTAACAAAAGTAATCATCATCAACAAGATTATGCTCATGATAACTTGTCAATATCATATAAATCATACGCTCCTAATATATCCATATTCAATTGGTCAACATTACATCGTCGAAAACTATCGGATTTAAACAACAATACTTTATTACCATATCATGTATGGATTAATGTTTCAATGCCTATATATCCTACTACTACTACTACTATCAGTAGTAGTAGTAGTAGTTTTACTAGCAGTAGCAGTAGTACAGATCCCATTACTCCGTATCATGAAAGTGTTTCCCATCCACATGAAATATTCACAGAACAATCAAATCATTGGATAGTTGTACATTCTAACCAGCTGTTGACAATCCTTACAACAAACAATGTATGCATTGATGATATTTCATTGTTTACACATAAAGATCGATCATCACTAACATCATTATGTCCACGTCAATTAATTTGGTTTCATAATGATACTACTACTATACAACAGCTTTATATTAACACTGAAGGTTATCCAATGATCAAATTGAATGAGACAAATTCATTGAGCCAATCAAATCGACGTAATCGAAAGAATCATCAGGATAATAGTACAAATCTATATGTGACATCATTTTTCTCATTTGAGAATGGTTTACAAATGATATGGATTGCTGGTTCATTATTATTAACTGTATTTATTATTTTTCTGGCTATTTTATTCATTATTACTTTTAGTTTATCAGTAATATGTACACGACGAAAACAAGTTCATTTTAATCATAAAAAAACTTTAACTACTGAAAATAATATAAGTAGTCGAAATGAAAAATGTAAAAATAATACTCATAAGAATAATGATATGGGATTATTTTGTGAACAAAAAAATCGTCGTAAATTCTATTTAAATCGTCATCATTATCATTGTGAATTATTAAATGTACTGCCAAATAGTTCATTATTAATTGATTTACATAATCATTTATCTTCATCATCATCATTGCATGGTTTATTGAATCAACAACAACAACAACAACCAAATCATCTACAACTTGACAGTCAACAGCATAATTCACAACAACAACCACACCCACACCTACAACTGCAACAAGTCAATACAGCATCGTTAACAACACATCAACAATGTTTAGATGATAATTCAACAGAACTTAGTTTATGTATTCAAGATGATAAAAATGACTTAATGAATGTAAGTTGTGTAGGTTTTTTTTTCGTGATATCTACTTGTTTTAATTGATATAGTTAGATTTGGTGTTAAATGTTACCTTGGAAAAAATAGTTTTCATATATTTGGAACTAGATGGTAAAGACAGAGGAATTTGTCTTCTCAATTAACAAATAGTTGTTTATTTCAGTTATGATATTAATCAAATGACATGTTTAAATGCACTGACTTCTCTTGGCACGCTTGTTGTTTACGAAGTTCAGAGAACGAAAAGCGTGTTGGGGATGTTACATCCCTAGAACTCGTTTGATAAATATCATTATTTTGGATTTATTTCATGGACCGATCCGTTGACCTTCAGATCACATTTCCTACCAGGAAAATCGTCGGCTGTGATTGGCTACTGTTTATTGTTGTGTGCTATTTTTGTGGCTGTCCCAAGGACGTTTCTATAGAGTATAAACAAACGCGATTTGAGTGCTTGGATTCATTGTATGCTGGCTGGGTGTTCGTAGAATACAATCTCTACACTATATCAAAACTTTTTGCTGATACCTTTTGGTCAAGGGATCACAGTAGCCTTCCTGGACACTGGTTCATTGTTTTGTTCTCGTGATTCGACTAAGGTGAACTCGTAATAGTTGAAGCATACCTAGAGACGAGCGCAACAAAGCGGATGTATGATGGTTGTAAAAACCGGTTTGGTGAGTTTGAAGGAACCACATATAGCATTCGGCGAATCCTATTTTCGATACAATGATGCATATAGGTTCCATGATTCAGAGGGTTCATGTCTATTAAGGTTGATCTACTGTTTTGTGAATTAGAGTTCTATGTGAAAGGCTTTTCAACTTGTCCTTTTAGATAAACCGCCTACTAGGGTTTGGTCACCCGAACAGTATCTCACCCCATCCATCAATTCACTGATTTTTGTGGCGTTTACATATTTAGGTATCCTCTTTGTACCAGTGTTTATGTGTTCCGAGTTCCAACACGAAAGGACATTTAAAAGTTATCTGAAGTAACTGATCTACAACACAAGTAGACTTGATTTATAAATGAAGACTAGCATCAGACTAAACTGTTTTGACCCTGGCTTTTTCGGTTTCTTGTAATGTTTATTTGGTATGTAAAAAGCTCAATGTTTCAGTGAAATCACAACTGATAGCTTAGATATAGTGAGACCATTTGTATTTCGCAAATTATCTAGCCATTATATCCTAAATAGAGATATTTTGCCAGTTCTTTCTCATAATCCGTGTCTTTACAGAAGATTGTTTTTACGCGTATCAAAGTAAAAACATTTGTGACTAATTATAAAAATCAAATCAAACTTGACAGACAATAACTGGGAACCCTCAGGGCTAAGGATGTGTTCACCAGTGACTAGCTTCGTGAGATGTGACCAGTGCATTTCAACCCTGTCGGGTGTAGGCAGTAGGTACCGAATCCAATGGGTGATGTCGCGCAAAATCCCTTAAATGATCAGAGCCAGACATTAACACCGTTTGATACCGTCAGCCTACTTATCCGGAGGTTAGACGTTCGTACGCAAGATTTAAGGTCCTATGTTCGAGTCCTGCTAGTAGCAGGAATCATAGATACGCGCTGCTGCCATGCAGTGCTTACAAGTTCATTTATTATTGATTAACTTATTCACAATATTCTTCTCCTCCTTTTACACCTACCCCACCCCTCACGCCCTTAGTCAATCAATCGACAAATCAGTGACAATTCCAATATATCCACAACAACTACAGCAGCTTTACAATTATTACGTAATTGGAATTTTTATAAACAACGCAGTACTACACCAATAACATCAATATCATCATCATGTTGTCGTTATTATGCTTATAGCCATTATCCACCAACTACTAGTTGTCCTATGATGCATCAACAGCATCGAATAAGTCCAATCAAATGTTCAGCATTAAAACGTGCTAACATTTCTTCCAATGTTAGTCTTCTATCCAATAACACAAATAATCATCCTAATCACCATAATCGAAATTCAATCAATATCAATGATAATCTATTAGATGAAGAGAATATTATCTATCGTTGTCATTCATCTCAATTAAACAATGATCATCACCGCGATCATCATAAACAATCCAAGCATCATGAATTACGTCAATCGTTAATTTTATCATTCAATGAAAATAATCAATTAATTTTATTACCATCATCTGAATCGAATGATCAACAACACATTGATCATCATGATCATCGTAGTACTAGTAATATGTTGAATAGTTTATCCGAAGAAGATGCTGAAGCAACACGATTAGAAATGGCTACATCAGTTAATGCATTAGATAAATATTTTGTACAGGATATCAATACTACTGATAATAATAATAATAATAGTAATAATACATTAGATAATATGCATGATTATACTCTATCCACTATACCACGTTCAATGACCATGACGATGTCGACAATGATGATGAACAATGACACAGAACAACCACCGCCAAGTTATCATGATTGATAATAAAAGGGGAGAGGGTAGTGCATTTCGTTTTTGTTGTTATTGTTTGAATGTTACTTATTTGTGTTCTTTCCTTGTTGAATGAGATGATAAGCTGTTTTTCCTCACTTGCTTTCTTTCTCTCAGATATATATATTATATATATATACCCGTTATATTACGTTATTGAAATGATTTCTATGCTTACTCTAATATATATTTCGTTGTTTGATTTGTGAAATGTAGTTGAGACAGAGAGAGAAGTGATGATACCTTCTCGGCTTCGATGATTACAAGTTTCGGTAGAGACAAATGGAACTGTGAACTCTTCAAACAGCAATCCATATTCTTCTCATCTCCGGTTAATCATTGTTTGTAAGGAGAGAGATGTTGTTATGCAATATATATATATAATATGTCTTTTGTTATATTGACGAATTTTAAAATGTTTATTCAATGAATAGTTAGTTGTATTTCTATTGGTTGGTTTGTTTGTTTTTCTGTTTCGGTCGCCATGTTTTTTTTTGTTTTCGTTCTAACAATAACAAAATTTGATTAGGATTTTATCATTATTTACTTTGGTGTATGCATATTGCTTGCCCTACACTATTGACTATTGAACAAAGAGTAAGTAGTCAAGTGTCATTTTTATGTTAAACAATGTGAATTCATGAATTGTGGACACCAGCACACACACACACTCGGTGCTATTCGGTTTCTTTCGTTGAGTAGTTTCTTGCATAAATAATATACAGCAAGTAGTAGTACATATTTCGTTACTTGATTTGTACTGCTACTTTTGTTTTGTTTCATGCACTCACACACACACACACCAATACATACATAGTGGTTGCTTTTTTTGAAACGCCCAAGTTTAACAACTAATTTCTAGGGAATAAATAATATTTCCACTTAATTTTTGCTTGTTTTTACTCGCTCGTCAGTGATTTTCTCTTTTTTTTTTAAATTTAGATATTTTATAATTATTATTGATGAGTTTGTTTTAATTTATTCATTCATGCAAATTAGAATCATTATTTAATTTTTATTGAAAGCCCTTCTTTTTTTAAATCAAATTATTGAACATTGAATTTTTTGTTGCGTTCAGGTTTGATTGTTTGAAGTTGTGTTGCCTGTTTTTTTTAGTTGATCAAAATAATTGAACATTGAATTAGTTGCGTTCAGTTTTTCTTGTTGTTGTTGTTGTTTGACCTGTATGCTCGAGAATGGTTCGTTCAATGGAATTGAATGTGTTCAACAGGAATTTGTGAAAAAGAATCTTCTTATATTCTACAATTCTTTTTATTATTGTAAAAAAATTGTAACTTATATTATATATAACCCAGAATAAATTAAACAACCTTTTGTCTTTTTTTCAAAAGCTGTTTATGTGTAATTCAAAAGATATATAATTCAACGTAATACACTGTCCACTGAATAAGTAAATAGAGAATTTTATAAGGTAGACACACTTTAGGATTAGTGTAGTATGGGGGTGAGATAAGGTTGAGACAAGGCAAGTCCTACTAGCTGCTTGTTTTTGTGGTACAGGTATATTTACAAAATTAAAAAGACAAAATACCCGGTGACAGCTTGAAACATGTTGATGGTGGGTGGAAAAGATCCAATTAGGGGAGCTGGAAAACCCTGACACTAAAGCCATGTAGCATATCGGTTCCATGATACTCAGGAAAGAAAGAGTGTATGAACGTTTTTTCGATGGTCAGATATCATGGATATATTGCACCTAATGATGCTCCTAAACTACACACCCCAAAAAGCCTAACAAAAACTCGCAAAAACATTTCGTCACAAATACAATTACCCAAAAAAGAAACATCAACACACTCTCTCTCTCACTAACACATCATATCACATAACACCACACAACACAACATCTACAGCTCACTCACTTCACTTCATCAATTACTCCGACTCCGACTCCGACTCACACTCAACTGCACTCCACATACACACAAAACATCATCAGACAGGTCAGTCAGTCTATTCACCACACATCTCACACATCATCCAAAACCACACACAAAACTGTCTGCTGATGCTCACAAACATTCACAGTAGTGAGTCACTGCATCACCAACTATTTCAATCTACCTCTGGCTCTTACGCCCAGCGACTGTAATTCATCCAGGCGCCTTTTAACAGAGGACAACACTGCATATCCATCAACAGTCAACAACCACCAACACTAAAACTACCAACCTATCAATCACTGTCACAACACTTATACAAATACACTGCCATTCTATCGATCAATCACCCACTCACTCACTCACCCTCTCGCTTACATTCACAAACGCACTACAGACACAAAAACACTACTTACTTTATACACATCATTCCGCAGCAAGAACAACACACCTACATCCTCACATCACTCACTGCATCAACTCTCCTCACACTTCTCCATTACAACAACAACAAAAACAAGGTGCACAATACACATACACTCTCACTGAATCACTCAGTCGCACCATACCAGGCAGGTCGATTGGAGAGCGACGATACTAAAAGCAGCTACTCAAGGTCTGGGGACGAAGTCGTACTGCTGACTGCAGAGAGGTGTGACAGCAGTAGGGTGTTTCCCTCAGACAACCAGCATCAGCAGCAATGCTGCCTTCTCACGAGAAAAGGAAGGGTTAGAAAAGGTCGACCCTAAAAATGTCACACCTCACGTCTCCTTGGGTAAGGGTGACCACTGAGGGCTTTCAAGAGCGGAGCTAGTCCTCAAAAAACATTTCATGAAAAGACCGTGAGTGACCGGCATCAAGCAGTCATTTGTCCCTTGAACTTTGCGGTCACGCTCCCAAGTCTCTAAGACCAACGCCAAACTATCTTCCTTTTCAGGTCCCTCAAGAAACAACCTTCCACGGTATGGGCAGACGAGAAGTGACAACCGCCCTTATACCTTTTTTAGCACACGAAGCCAAATTGGTCAAAATCAAATCCCCCCTTCACCCCCTAGTAACTCTCTTATCTTCACGACTAACTCTACTCACATTCTTTTATCTCACTGCACCGCTAATGCAAACGATGCGAGTTCACGATACATCATTCCTGGTCTCCTGAAACCTCGTTCTAGACTATATGTTGGAGCATTGAATGTACGGACATTGTGTCAAATAGGGCAACAGGTATCATTAGCTAGGACTTTAGAATCTCGCGCCATCGATGTATACTTTGTCTCGGAACCGCGCATACAGGATCCTAGTAGTCATTAATCTGATTTCACTTTGTCAAAACAAAGAAGCAGCCCGATTTACCCTTCGTGTATCAGGAAACCCTGAAGCTGCTTCCCGGGGTCTCGCTGGCGTAAGTATAGCATTGAGTCGTAGGACAGAACTAACTCTCCTAGACTGGATTCCTGGAGATAGTCGTTTCTGCGCTGTCCGACTAAACAGGACAGTAAGGGCTCGGGAAGACAGGGACACTTGTCGTTGCCCCTTCGTCGTATTTGCATATGCCCCCACTGACTGCAGTTCAGACGAGGTGAAAGATGAGTTTTACAGAAAGCTTTCGGACCTCCTCCAAAAAGATAGGCACTCTGATGTAGTAATAATGGCTGGTGACTCCAATGCTCAAGTAGGTAGACTAAGTGAGCAGGAAAGACACCTAGGTGGATGTTATTGTGTCGCGGCTCAGAGAACAGACAATGGCGACCGTCTGTTGCAAGTATGCCCAGATAACTGCCTATTTCTAGCAAACACTAACTTTAGGCATAAGGAAAAGCATCTGTTGACCTGGCAACCTGCGAAGTCGTCTCAACATTGGACGCAACCAGATCACATCGCTATCAGACAGCAATGGAGGGTCTCGATAAAAAACTGTCGCTCGTTCTGGGGCACATGTTTAGATTCAGATCATGCCCTGGTGCGAGCTCGTATTTGTTTGAGGCTTAGTGGACGTAGGAAAGACACCGTAAGGAAGCCTCTTAGGGCTTTACTTATTGATAATAAGGCGGAAAATATTTCAGGAGGAACTAGAAAGACTGTTAGGCGACCATGTAAGCGATTCCCATCCGGAGGCAGGTTGGAATGGTATCAAGAAGGATGTGGCGACAGCCGCGATAGATGCTAGTAAGGTTGATGATAAGGGTAGAATGAAGCCGTGAATTTAAGTCGCATCCAATGAACTGATGGACGCTAAGAGACTAATCCCACCTGACATTGAACATGATGGTGAAAGAAGTCAGCTTAGGCGCAGGCTGATAAAAAGCCTGCGCAACGACCGTGAACAGTGGTGGGTGGCGAAAGCTTTTTTGATGGAAAGGGCAGAGGCGATCGGCAACAGTAGACAACTTTTCCGAATTTTCAAGGAAACTGGTATAAGGAATCCTACTGTAAGTGAGACTATCTCGGAAAATGATGGGACCATTATTTATTCTCAATCCAGGAGACTGGATCGATGGGCAGAACACTTTAAGGATCAGTTCAACTGGCCTCGAGCCACTCTTCGGTTACCCACGATCTCCAGTCATCCTGAATGGCAAATCGACCTAAGTCCCCCTAGTCTTAATGAAGTTGAGAAAGCGTTAGGAAATCTGAAGCGAGGACGAGCTGCGGGTCCTGATAGGCTGAGCGCTGAGATATTTAAGGATGGGGGTTCAGTTTTAGCAGCTAGGTTGACCGAGATCTTAGGTAGAATCTGGGAACTGGACACAATCCCACTCGGTTGGACTCAATCACTGACTGTCCCAATCTATGAGAAAGGACAAAAGTCTTCTTGTGACAATCACAGGAATAAGTCTAACTAATATAGTATCTAAAATATTGGCCTCAGTAATACTTCGACGCTTAACGAAAGCTCGTGAAGAGCAGACTCGAGAAAACCAATCTGGTTTTCGACCTGGACGTGGCTGTATAGACCACGTCTTCACACTACGACAGATCCTGGAACACAGACACACATTTAGGCGTCCTACAATAGTTGTTTTCCTGGACCTTAAGGCGGCATTTGACTCTGTGGATCGTGAGATTCTGTGGAAGTATCTGTCATTAAAAGGTGTACCAAAGAACTACATTAACATTATACAAGCGCTCTACTCGAACACCACTAGTTGAGTGAGAGATTATGGCGAACTGTCACAGGAATTCTTTACAACAAGTGGTGTCCGTCAGGGACAAACAAATAAACAAAAACAATCACTATTCTCATCACCCATTTCCTATTCTCTCGATCACTATTTCTCTCTCTCTCTCTTACACACACACACACAACACCGTCATCATTACACATTCACATCAGTGATTCCTTCGAATGCAACGGCACTTTATGTGTATGCCGACATGTAGCTTGCATCACTCAATACGTCGGCTTGAAAGGTGTATTAATCGTGGGGGGGTCGAACTGGACTTGGAACAGACGACCACCATACAACAACTATCACGGACGTCAGACTGAATGTGTCTATTGCAGGAGGTTTGGAAGAAACGCTCGGAGATGCGGACACAATCGATCCCGTAATCCAGCTGAGCCATGCCGTTACTATTTATCTTCTTGTCATGTTAATCAAATCGGCCCTACCACCCTAAAAGGTATAGTGCAAGGAGTACTGACTGAAATACTTTTAGATACTGGAGCGTCCGTATCCCTCATCAAGGAGGAGTTCCTAAAGAGACTGAACCATAAGGCCCAGCAAAATCGATGCTCGTCAGCGTTAACGACAGCCGGTGGGAAATCCTTTAAAGTGTTTTATAAGACAGCACTAGACTTAACATTGGGGAAGTGTTCGTTTCGTCATGAGTTTTTAGTTTGCCCTACATTAACCTGGGAAATGATATTGGGCGTAGATTTTATTTTAAAACACCAAGTTTCTATATTTATGAATAGAGTGTAGTTTAGTTTGCGTGCAAGTGCGTGTGTAGGCATTGTGTTTGCACGTATATGTGATTGATTGTTGAATGTGATGTGGGTGTATTTGTTGCTGAAAACATTGTGTGTGTGTGTGAGTGAGGTGTATGGTAGACTAGACGGGAGTGAGTCTGTTTGTTTTTTGTAGTGTGATGATGGTGAGATTGAGTGATGCAATCCACATGTCGGCATACACATAAAGTGCCGTTGCATTCTAAGGAATCACTGATGTGAATGTGTAATGATGACGGTGTTGTGTGTGTGTGTGTAAGAGAGAGAGAGAGAGATAGTGATCGAGAGAATAGGAAATGGGTGATGAGAATAGTGATTGTTTTTGTTTATTTGTTTGTCCCTGACGGACACCACTTGTTGTAAAGAATTCCTGTGACAGTTCGCCATAATCTCTCACTCAACTAGTGGTGTTCGAGTAGAGCGCTTGTATAATGTTAATGTAGTTCTTTGGTACACCTTTTAATGACAGATACTTCCACAGAATCTCACGATCCACAGAATCGAATGCCGCCTTTAGGTCCAGGAAAACAACTATTGTAGGACGCCTAAATGTGTGTCTGTGTTCCAGGACCTGTCGTAGTGTGAAGACGTGGTCTATACAGCCACGTCCAGGTCGAAAACCAGATTGGTTTTCTCGAGTCTGCTCTTCACGAGCTTTCGTTAAGCGTCGAAGTATTACTGAGGCCAATATTTTAGATACTATATTAGTTAGACTTATTCCCCTGTGATTGTCACAAGAAGACTTCTGTCCTTTCTTATAGATTGGGACAATCAGTGATTGAGTCCAACCGAGTGGGATTGTGTCCAGTTCCCAGATTCTACCTAAGATCTCGGTCAACCTAGCTGCTAAAGCTGAACCACCATCCTTAAATATCTCAGGGGTCACTCTATCAGGACCCGCAGCTCGTCCTCGCTTCAGATTTCCTAACGCTTTCTCAACTTCATTAAGACTAGGGGGACAGGTCGATTTGCCATTCAGGATGACTGGAGATCGTGGGTAACCGAAGAGTGGCTCGAGGCCAGTTGAACTGATCCCTAAAGTGTTCTGCCCATCAATCCAGCCTCCTGGATTGAGAATAAATAATGGTCCGATCATTTTCTGAGATAGTCTCACTTACAATAGGATTCCTTATATCAGTTTCCTTCATAAGTCGGAAAAGTTGTCTACTGTTGCCGATCGCCTCTGCCCTTTCCATCGCTTTCGCCACGCCCAGCGACTGTAATTCATCCAGGCGCCTTTTAACAGAGGACAACAGTGCATATCCATCAACAGTCAACAACCACCCAAACTACCACAACCAACCTATCAATCACTGTCACAACACTTATACAAATACACTGCTATTCTATCAATCAATCACTCACTCTCTCATACAACAACAATGTGCACACTACAAATACCCTCTTATTCACTCACTCATACACCGACGCACATTACCATCACTATTCCATTTAAATATATATATATATATATATATATATACACAAAATTCAAACAACTCACCTCAAACTCACTAACAACGCTTCACTCACTTGCGCAATCCATCCACATACCTGAAACACACAAAACAAATTCATTCGCATCAATACTACCACTAACACTACCACTACAACAATCCACCAAATACCAATACATCCAACAAATACACATTACTCTCAGACCATAAAACCCAAGGATCATCAAGTGGTTTACAGATGTCCCTATGATAAAGTCATCATTCATCGTCACATACACCATATCAATTATCAGCACTATTATTATTCAATACAACACAACACTACACTACACTACACTTCACAGCACTACCAATTCCACCATCAGCAGCAATAAACATACTCACCTCCTGTCTGCACTTCACACATCCAACACTGCACTCTGCGTCTCTACCAACCACCAACCTGAAATAGACAAACAAATAAACAAAAATAATTACTATTCCCATCATCAATTATCTATTCTCTCTATCTATCACTCTCTCTATCTCTCTCTTACACACACACACAACACCGTCATCATTACACATTCGCATCAGTGGTTCCTTAGAATGCAACGGCACTTTATGTGTATGCCGACATGTAGCTTGCATCACTCAATCTCTATCATCACAACACTACACCAAAACAAACAACATCACGCCCGACACTTCCACTAAACACCTAGTTCACTCTCTCTCTCTCACACACACACACACACAATATCATCACCACCAAATACAACAACATCACATTCACCAATCAATCACATTTACGGCCAAACACACTCCCTACACACACACTTCCACGCAAACCAAACTACACACACCAAACAAGCCTAACAAACTCAAAACAAACTCATACATATCGAACCACTACAAACACATCATATCACATAACACCACACCACACAACATCTACAGCTTCACTTCACTTCACTTCACTTCATCAATTACTCCGACTCCGACTCACACTCAACTACACTCCAAAAACACACACCACACACTACACCAACACTCCTCCACCATTCACACTATCCACACAACAACACTATCAAATCGTCGTCGTCGCCATTATCGTCATCAGCAAAAGCGTCAATTCACCAAACACAATTATGTCTGGTGATGCACACAAACATTCACAGTAGTGAGTGACTGCATCACCAACTATTTCAATCTACCTCTGGCTCTTACGCCCAGCGACTGTAATTCATCCAGGCGCCTTTTAACAGAGGACAACAGTGCATATCCATCAACAGTCAACAACCACCCAAACTACCACAACCAACCTATCAATCACTGTCACAACACTTATACAAATACACTGCTATTCTATCAATCAATCACTCACTCTCTCATACAACAACAATGTGCACACTACAAATACCCTCTTATTCACTCACTCATACACCGACGCACATTACCATCACTATTCCATTTAAACTTATATATATATATATGTATATACACAAAATTCAAACAACTCACCTCAAACTCACTAACAACGCTTCACTCACTTGCGCAATCCATCCACATACCTGAAACACACAAAACAAATTCATTCGCATCAATACTACCACTAACACTACCACTACAACAATCCACCAAATACCAATACATCCAACAAATACACATTACTCTCAGACCATAAAACCCAAGGATCATCAAGTGGTTTACAGATGTCCCTATGATAAAGTCATCATTCATCGTCACATACACCATATCAATTATCAGCACTATTATTATTCAATACAACACAACACAACACAACACTACACTACACTACACTTCACAGCACTACCAATTCCACCATCAGCAGCAATAAACATACTCACCTCCTGTCTGCACTTCACACATCCAACACTGCACTCTGCGTCTCTACCAACCACCAACCTGAAATAGACAAACAAATAAACAAAAATAATTACTATTCCCATCATCAATTATCTATTCTCTCTATCACTCTCTCTCTCTCTCTTACACACACACACACACAACACCGTCATCATTACACATTCGCATCAGTGGTTCCTTAGAATGCAACGGCACTTTATGTGTATGCCGACATGTAGCTTGCATCACTCAATCTCTATCATCACAACACTACACCAAAACAAACAACATCACGCCCGACACTTCCACTAAACACCTAGTTCACTCTCTCTCTCTCACACACACACACACACACAATATCATCACCACCAAATACAACAACATCACATTCACCAATCAATCACATTTACGGCCAAACACACTCCCTACACACACACTTCCACGCAAACCAAACTACACACACCAAACAAGCCTAACAAACTCAAAACAAACTCATACATATCGAACCACTACAAACACATCATATCACATAACACCACACCACACAACATCTACAGCTTCACTTCACTTCACTTCACTTCACTTCATCAATTACTCCGACTCCGACTCACACTCAACTACACTCCAAAAACACACACCACACACTACACCAACACTCCTCCACCATTCACACTATCCACACAACAACACTATCAAATCGTCGTCGTCGCCATTATCGTCATCAGCAAAAGCGTCAATTCACCAAACACAATTATGTCTGGTGATGCACACAAACATTCACAGTAGTGAGTGACTGCATCACCAACTATTTCAATCTACCTCTGGCTCTTACGCCCAGCGACTGTAATTCATCCAGGCGCCTTTTAACAGAGGACAACAGTGCATATCCATCAACAGTCAACAACCACCCAAACTACCACAACCAACCTATCAATCACTGTCACAACACTTATACAAATACACTGCTATTCTATCAATCAATCACTCACTCTCTCATACAACAACAATGTGCACACTACAAATACCCTCTTATTCACTCACTCATACACCGACGCACATTACCATCACTATTCCATTTAAATATATATATATATATATATATATATATACACAAAATTCAAACAACTCACCTCAAACTCACTAACAACGCTTCACTCACTTGCGCAATCCATCCACATACCTGAAACACACAAAACAAATTCATTCGCATCAATACTACCACTAACACTACCACTACAACAATCCACCAAATACCAATACATCCAACAAATACACATTACTCTCAGACCATAAAACCCAAGGATCATCAAGTGGTTTACAGATGTCCCTATGATAAAGTCATCATTCATCGTCACATACACCATATCAATTATCAGCACTATTATTATTCAATACAACACAACACAACACAACACTACACTACACTACACTTCACAGCACTACCAATTCCACCATCAGCAGCAATAAACATACTCACCTCCTGTCTGCACTTCACACATCCAACACTGCACTCTGCGTCTCTACCAACCACCAACCTGAAATAGACAAACAAATAAACAAAAATAATTACTATTCCCATCATCAATTATCTATTCTCTCTATCACTCTCTCTCTCTCTCTCTCTCTCTCTTACACACACACACACACACACCGTCATCATTACACATTCGCATCAGTGGTTCCTTAGAATGCAACGGCACTTTATGTGTATGCCGACATGTAGCTTGCATCACTCAATCTCTATCATCACAACACTACACCAAAACAAACAACATCACGCCCGACACTTCCACTAAACACCTAGTTCACTCTCTCTCTCTCTCACACACACACACACAATATCATCACCACCAAATACAACAACATCACATTCACCAATCAATCACATTTACGGCCAAACACACTCCCTACACACACACTTCCACGCAAACCAAACTACACACACCAAACAAGCCTAACAAACTCAAAACAAACTCATACATATCGAACCACTACAAACACATCATATCACATAACACCACACCACACAACATCTACAGCTTCACTTCACTTCACTTCACTTCATCAATTACTCCGACTCCGACTCACACTCAACTACACTCCAAAAACACACACCACACACTACACCAACACTCCTCCACCATTCACACTATCCACACAACAACACTATCAAATCGTCGTCGTCGCCATTATCGTCATCAGCAAAAGCGTCAATTCACCAAACACAATTATGTCTGGTGATGCACACAAACATTCACAGTAGTGAGTGACTGCATCACCAACTATTTCAATCTACCTCTGGCTCTTACGCCCAGCGACTGTAATTCATCCAGGCGCCTTTTAACAGAGGACAACAGTGCATATCCATCAACAGTCAACAACCACCCAAACTACCACAACCAACCTATCAATCACTGTCACAACACTTATACAAATACACTGCTATTCTATCC
>OX103971.1:0-112147 GCA_944470395.2 Schistosoma turkestanicum | reverse complement strand
ACATCAGCCAGGCGATTGCTGTGGGTGCGGTACGTGTTCTTGTTTCTCGCACATTATTAAAGGCTACTCTATCTGACTCGGGAGGCGTAGTTCATGCCCGAATAGTAAACTAGGAGGTCAGAATCCAGTGGACCCTTATGCTGACGTTCGATAATCTTGCATGCATTAAGGAAGCATATTTAGTTCTTCGTTCTCCTGCGTGACCGAGTTCGCGATGAGCTTGATCCACAATACTCTGTGTCTTTACTTGCGGTACTATATGCAGGGGTTGTCTGTACTCATTAATTAGGAATAGCGTTTTAGCATATAGTTATAAACTGCTCCATTTGTTACAAATGCGACGCGTAGCGAGGGATTGTTCTCTTAACTCCTTCATGGACGGCTTATTTTTCCCATATAATTGTCTTTGAGGACCAGTTAGTCTGTGTTGCCGTACTCAGATTTGCAGCAACGGTATCTGTGGACAAAGCAGGCGAGAGAGTGCATCTGCATTGGCATGTCTGTTCCCTGGACGGTACTCGCATGTGAAGTCAAATTCTTGCAACCGTTCCTGCTTGCGTGCTACTTGTCCTTCTGGTTCGCGAAAAGAACGAAGCCACTGTAATTCACGGTGATCCGTGAGCACACAAAAGGCCTACCCGGTAGATAATGACGGAAGTGCTGTAAAAATATCACTAATGCTAGCATTTCTCGACGCGTTGTGGAATACAGTGTTTCACACTTGCCTAGTCATCGGCTGGCGTACGCTGTGACTCTCTCCTAGACATCTCGAGCTACCTGTTAAAGAACTGCTCCGATAGCTGAAGAACTAGGATCTGTATCGAGTATGAACTGACCTCCGTCTGCTGAGGTGTCGGGAAAGGCTGTTGTAGGTGGTGACGTTAGCCGTACCTTTAACGTATCAAATGACTGTTGACGCTAGCTGGTCCATAGGAATTTTCGTCCCTTATGTGTCAATCTGTGCAGAGGTGCTGTCAAACAAAACGTCTGTAATAGGACGCGAGACCCAGGAAACTGCTAACGTCTTCAGGTATTTTTGGTTGCGGCCAAGTAACAATGGCACGCGTATTTTTTCATTATCTGTACCTACGCCATCTGGGGTGATACGATATCCTAAGAATACTACTTTTTTCTGCAGCAGACGGCATTTGGACGGTTGTACTTTTAGGTTATGTTGTCTAAGACGTTGCAGAACAGCTTTCAGGTTAGCGTTATGTTGTTCGGGTGTGCTACCGTATACAATAATATCGCCAAGGTAAATCAAACATTTATGGGGCACTATATCTTGTCACACTGTTTGTATCAGTCGCTGGAAAGCAGCCGGGGCATTCCTTAACCTGAAAGGCATTACCTGGAATTCATATAAACCATTTAGTACCATAAATGCAGTTTTCTTCCTATCTTGCTGTCGAACTTCCACTTGCCAGTACCCCGATGCTAGATTCAAGGTGGAGAACCAACAAGCACCGTTCAAGACGTCCAGTGTGGTATCAGTGCGCAGAAGTGAAAAAAGAGTCCGGTTTAGTAATGGCATTAAGGCATCGGTAGTCTATACAGAGTCGGAGCGAGGAGTCTTCTTCACTAGAACAATAGGTGACGCCCAGGGAGATGATGAAGGGACTATGATCATTTTGTCTAACATATCCTTTATCATCGAATGTAGTTGTGGTCGATAGTGTACGGGTAATCTGCGAGGTGGCTGTCGGATGGGCATATGGTCCCCTGTACACAGTGTTGTACTGTATTCGTACGATTTCCAAAAATGCTTTCCTCGAAGACAGAACTAAACTGTCGGAGCATAGCCACCGTTGCCCGACGATCAACTTCCTGTATCATGTGGTTGCATTCTACCTGACGTACTAACTCTGAAATTCCAATGTGAGCTACAGGCTTAGTCGTCCCTGCATACTGATGTAGGTGTACCGTAGCCTCGCCGATTTTCGCTCCTCCCCTATCCATAAATATAGAAACTTGGTGTTTCAACTTAAAATCTACGCCCAATATCATGTCCTAGGTTAATGTAGGGCAAACTAAAAACTCATGACGAAACGAACACTTCTCCAATGTTAAGTCTAATGCTGTCTTATAACACACTTTAAGGAGTTCCACACCGGCTGTTTTTAACGCAGACGAGCATCGTTTTTACTGGACCGTATGGTTCAGTCTATTTAGGAACTCCTCCTTAATGAGCGATACGGACGCCCCAGTATCTAAAAATTTTTCAGTCACTACTCCTTGCACTGTACCATTCAGGGTGGTAGGGCCGATGTGATTAACATGATAGGAAGATAAATAGTAACGGCATGGCTCACCTCGATAACGAAATCGATTGTGTCCGCATCTCCGAGCGTTTCTTCCAAACCTCCTGCAATAGACACATTCAGTCTGACGTCCGTGGTAGTTGTTATATTCTATTCGTGTGTTCCATGTCCAGTTTGACCCCCGACGATTAATACGTCGGCTGGAAAGGTGTGCAACAGAAGCTGCCCTCGAGGAACAATCCAATTGACTGGTTTCCACCGTCATCACAGAATTTCGATGGGCTTCTGATGGGTTCGACATTTTGTCCGCCATGATAAATCGGAGTGCCGTTCTCTTCAATTCGACTTAACATTGGAGAAGTGTTCGTTTCGTCATGAGTTTTTAGTTTGCCCTACATTAACCTGGGACATGATATTGGGCGTAGATTTTAGGTTGAAACACCAAGTTTCTATATTTATGTATGGGGTGTAGTCTAGTTTGCGTACAATTGTGTGTGTCGGGAGTGTGCTCGCACTTGTGTGTGATTGATTGGTGAATGTGATTTGGGTGTATTCGGTGCTGATAATATTGTGTGTGTGGGAGTTAGGTGTTTAGTAGAAGTGGGGAGCGTGAGGTTGTTTGTTTGTTGTCGTGTGGTGATGATGCAAGCTGCATGTCGGCATACACATAATGGGTGATGAGAATAATAATTGTTTTTGTTTATTTGTTTGTCCCTGTCGGGCACCACTTGAAGTAAAGAATTCCTGTGACAGTTCGCCATAATCTCTCACTCAACTAGTGCTGTTCGATTAGAGAGCTTGTATAATGTTAATGTAGTTTTTTGGTACACCTTTTAATGGCAGATACTTTCACAGAACCTCACGATCCACTGAGTCAAATGACGCTTTTAGGTCCATGTAGACAACTGTTGTAGGATGCCCAAATTTTTGTCTGTGTTCGAACACCTGAAGTAGTGTTAAAATGTGGTCTATACAACTACGTTCAGGTCGAAAACGAGACTGGTTTCCTATAGTCGGCTCTTCACAAGCACTGGTAAGGCGTCTAAGTGTAATGGAGGCTAACAATCTATATATATATTAGTGAAACTTATTACGCTGTGATTGTCACAAGAAGACTTCTGTCCTTTCTTATAAATTGGGACAAGCAGTGATTGAGACCAGTCGAATGGGATTACGTCCAGTTCCCAGATTCTACTTAAGATCTCGGTCAACCTAGCTGCTAAAACTGGACCACCATCCTTAAATATCTCACGGGTCAGTCTATCAGGACCCACAGCTCGCCCTCGCTTCAGATTTCCTAACGCTTTTTCAACTTCATTAAGACTAGGGGGACTTACGTCGATTTGCCATTCAGAATGACTGGTGATCGTGGGCAACCGAAGAGTGGCTCGTGGCCAGTTGAACTGATCCCTAAAGTGTTCTGCCCATCGATCCAGTCGCCTGGATTGAGAATAAATAATGGTCCCATCATTTTCCGAGATAGTCTCACTTACACTAGGATTCCTAATACCAGTTTCCTTGATAAGTCGGAAAAGTTGTCTACTGTTGCCTATCGCCGCTGCCTTTTCCATCGCTTTTGCTTTCGCCACCCACCACTGTTCGCGATCGTTACGTAGGCTTTTTATAAGTCTGCGCCTAGGTTGACTTCGTTCTTCATCATTTTCAGAACCAGTTAGGATGAGTTTTCGGACATACATCAGATCGGTGGATGCTTCTGTGATTCACGGCTTCATTCTAGCCTTATGTTCAACCTTACTAGCAGATATCACTGCTGTTTCCACAGCCTTTTTGATATCATTCCAACCTGCCTCCGGATTGGAATCGCTTAAGTGGTCACCTAACTGTCTTTCTAGTTGTTCCTGAAATATATTCTTCGCCCTATTATCATTAAGTAAATCCCTGAGAGGCTTTCTTACTGTGTCTTTCTTATGCCCAGTGAGCTTCAAAAAAATACGAACTCGCACTAGGGCATGACTAGAATCTTAACATGTTCCCCAGAACGAGCGGTAGTCCTCTATCGAACCCCTCCATCGGTGGCTGATGGCAATATGATCTCGTTGCGTCCAACTTTGAGACGACTTCGGGGGTCGCCAGGTCAAAAGGTGCTTTTCCTTATGCCTAAAGTTAGTGTTTGCTAGAAATAGTTGCTTATCTGAGCACAGTTGCCACAGACGGTCGCCGTTGTCTGTTCTTTGAGCCGCGAGACTATAACATGCACCTAGGTGTCTTTCATTTTCACTTTGTCTACCTACCTGAGCATCAAGGTCACCAGCCATTATTACTACATCAGAGTGCCTAACTTTTTGGAGGAGGTCCGAAAGCTTTCTCTAGAACTCGTCTGAACTGCAGTAAATGGTAGCGTAGGCAGATACGACGAAGAGGTAACGGCGAGTGTCACTATCCTTCCGAGTCCTTACTGTCCCGTTCAGTCGGACGTTGCACAGACGACTATCTACAGGGATCCAGTCTAGGAGCGCTAGTTCTGCCCTATGACTCAATGCTATGCCTACGCCAGCGAGACCCCAAGAAGCAGCATCAGGGCTACCGGATGCACAAAGAGTTAATCGGGCTGCTTCTTTGTTTTGTCAAGTCGAAATCAGATTAATAATTTTACTAGGATCCTGTATGCGCGTTTCCGAGACGCAGCATACATCGATTGAGCGAGATTCTAAAGTTCTAGCTAACGAAGCCTGTTGCCCTATTTGACATAATGTACGTACATTAAATGCTCCAACATGTAATGTAGAAGGAGGTTTCAGGAGACCAGAAATGACGTTTCGTGAACTCGCATCGTTTGCATTAGCGATGCAGTGTGATAGAAGAATGTGAGAGGAGTTAGTCGTGGAGATAAGAGGTACTAGGGGCTGCAGGGTGTATGCAGGATTTGATTCTGACCAATTCGGGCTCGTGTGCTGGTTCGGGTATGAGAGCGGTTGTCACTTCTCGTCTGCCCACACCGTGGAAGGTTGTTTCTTGAGGAACCCGAAAAGGAAGATAGTTTAGTGTTGGTCTTAGAGACCTGGGAGCGTGACCGTAGAGTCCAAGGGACAAACAACTGCTTGATGCCGGTCACTCACAGCCTTTTTATGAAAGGTTTTTTGATGATTAGCTCCGCTCTTGAAAGCCCTTAGTGGGCACCCTAACCGCCGGAGACGGAAATCTGTGAGGTAGGGTGAGGTGTGACATGTTTAGGGTCGACCTTTCCTAACCCTTCCTTCCTTGTGAGAAGGCAGCATCGCTGCAAATGCTGGTTGTCCGATGGAAACACCTTACTGCAGTCACACCTCTCTCTCTACAGTCAGCAGTACGACTTCGCCCTCAGACCTTGAGTAGCTGCTTTTGATCTCATCGTTCTCCAACCGTTCTGTTTGGCATGGTAAAACCTTCAGGAACATATGTTCCAGCCAGTATAGCTCGGCTGGGTCATCACGATAGGCAAGCCCGACCACCACGTCAAGGTAGCAGCGACGGTCGGTATATATATATATATATATATATATATATATATATATATATATCTTGCATATTGATGTTAATGTGCGTAGGTGTATGACTGAGTGAGTGAGAGTGTATGTGTAGTGTGCACGTTGTTGTTGTAATGGAGAGGTATGAGTAGAGTTTATGCAGTGAGTGATTGAGTGTAATGTTGTGTTGTTGCTGCGTAATGATGTGTATGGAGTAAGTAGTGTTTTGTGTTTGTGCCATGTTGGTGGATGGAAGTGAGAGAGTGATGAATTGATTGAATGGCAGTATATGTGTAAAAATGTTGTGACAGTGATTGATAGGTTGGTTGTGGTTGATGTGCGGCGGTTGTTGTAGTGTGGGTGGTTATTGACTGTTGATGGATATGCACTGTTGTCCTCTGTTAAAAGGCGCTGGGGCGTAAGAGCCAGAGGTAGATTGAAATAGTTGGTGATGCAGTCACTCACTACTGTGAATGTTTGTGTGCATCACCAGACAGTTATGTGTGTAGTGTGGATGATGTGTGAGATGTTTGGTGAATTGTGCTTCCTGATGATGACAATAATTGCGACGACGACGATGTGCTAGTGTTATTGTGTGTATTGTGTGAATGTTGTGCGTGGTGTGTGTTTGTGTAGTGTAGTTGAGTGTTAGTCGAAGTAATTGATGAGGTGAAGTGAAGATGTAGATGTTGTGTGGTGTGGTGTGGTGTGGTGTTATGTGATATGATGTGTTAGTGAGAGTGTTGATGTTTTGTTTTTGAGGTGATTGTATTTGTGTGGTGAAATGTGTTTGCGAGTGTTTGTAATGGTTGGAAATGCATGTGTTTGTTAGGCTTTTTTGGGGTAGGTAGTTTAGGAGCATCATGAGGTTTATACACTATTTCTTTTCTGAGGATCATGGAACCGATACGCAACATTGCTTTAGAGTCAGGGTTCTCCAGCCCCCCCCCACCAAGTGGATATTTTCCACCCACCATCAACATGGTTCAAGCTGTCACCGGGTATTTTGTCTTTTTAATTTTGTAAATATATCTGTACCACAAAAACAAAACAGCAAGTAGGACTTACCTTGTCTCTACCTTATTTCACCCTCATACTACACTAATCCTCAAGTGTGTCGGTGAGCTCTAATTAATAGAATCCTCTATTTAATTATTCACTAAACCATATATTACGTTGAATTTCACATAAACAGCTTTTGAAAAAAAGACAAAAGGTTTTTTTATGTATTCTGGGTCATATATAATATAAATTACATTTTTTTACAATAATAAAAAGAAACGTAGAATATAAGAAGATTCTTTTTGATAAATTCCTATTGAACACATTCAATTCCATCGAACGGACTATCGTCGAGCATACACGTCAAACAACAACAACAGGCAAAACTGAACGCAACAAATTCAATGTTCAATTATTTCGATCAACTAAAAAAAAACAGGCAACACAACTTCAAACAATCAAACCTGAACGCAACAAGAAATTCAATGTTCAATAATTTGATTTAAAAAAAGAAGGGCTTTCAATAAAAATTAGATAATGATTCTAATTTGCATGAATGAATAAATTAAAACAAACTCATCAATAATAATTATAAAATATCTAAATTAAAAAAAAAGAGAAAATCACTGACGAGCGAGTAAAAACAAGCAAAAATTAAACGGAAATATTATTTATTCCCTAGAAATTAGTTGTCAAACTTAAGGTTTAAAAAAAAAGCAGCTACTGTGTATTGGTGTGTAGCAGTACAAATCAAGTAACGAACTATGTACTACTACTTGCTGTATATTTTTTATGCAAGAAACTACTCAACAAAAGATAACCGAATAGCACCGAGAGTGTGTGTTCTGGTGTCCACAATTCATGAATTCACATTGTTTAACATAAAAATGACACTTGACTACTTACTCTTTGTTCATTTTGTTCAATAGACAATTATGTAGAACAAGCAATATGCATACACTAAAGTAAATAATGATAAAATCCTAATCAAATTTTGTTTCTGTTAAGACGAAAACAAAAAAAAACATGGCGACCGAAACAGAAAAACAAACAAACCAACCAATAGAAATACAACTAACTATTCATTGAATAAACATTGAAAAATTCGTCATTATAACAAAAGACATATTATATATATATTGCATAACAACATCTCTCCCCTTACAAACAATGATTAACCGGAGATGAGAAGAATATGGATTGCTGTTTGAAGAGTTCAGTTATCACTTCTCTCTCTCGCAACTACATTTCACAAATCAAACAATGAAATATATTATAGTAAGCATAGAAATCATTTCAATAACGTAATATAACGGGTATGTATATAATATATATATCTGAGAGAAAGAAAGCGAGTGAGGAAAAACAGCTTATCATCTCATTTAACAAGGAAAGAACACAAATAAGTAACATTCAAACAATAACAACAAAAACGAAATGCACTACCCTCTCCTTTTATTAATCAATCATGATAACTTGGCGGTGGTTGTTCTGCGTCATTGTTCATCATCATTGTCGACATCGTCATGGTTATTGAACGTGGTATAGTGGATAGAGTATAATCATGCATATTATCTAATGTATTATTACTATTATTATTGTTATCAGTAGTATTCTGTACAAAATATTTATCTAATGCATTCACTGATGTAGCCATTTCTAATCGTGTTGCTTCAGCATCTTCTTCGGATAAACTATTCAACATATTACTAGTACTAGTACGATGATGATGATCAGTGTGTTGTTGATCATTCGATTCGGATGATGGTAACAGAATTAATTGATTATTTTCATTGAATGATAAAATTAACGATTGACGTAATTCATGATGCTTAGATTGTTTATGATGATCGCGGTGATGATTGTGATGATCATTGTTTAATTGAGATGAATGACAACGATAGATAATATTCTCTTCATCTAATAGATTATCATTGATATTGATTGAATTTCGATTATGATGATTATTTGTGTTATTGGATAGAAGACTAACATTGGAAGAAATGTTAGCACGTTTTAATGCTGAACATTTGATTGGACTGATTCGATGCTGTTGATGCATCATAGGATAACTAGTAGTAGTCGGTGGATAATGGGAATAATCATAATAACGACAACATGATAATGATGACGTTATTGGTGTATTACTGCGTTGTTTATAAAAATTCCAATTACGTAATAATTGTAAAGCTGCTGTAGTTGTTGTGGATATATTGGAGTTGTCAGTCATTTGTCGATTCATTGACTAAGGGCAGAGGGGTGGGGGAAGTATAGAAGGAGAAGAAGAATATTGTGAATAAGTTGATCGATAATAAATGAACTTGTAAGCACTGCATGGCAGCAGCGCGTATCTATGATTCCTGTTACTAGCAGGGCTCGAACCCAGGACCTTAAATCTTGCGTACGAACGTCTAACCTCTGGACAACTAGGCCGGCGATATCAAATGGTGTTAATGTTCAATTCTGATCAATCAAGGGATTTCGCGCGACATCGCCCATTGGATTCGGTACCTACTGCCTACACCCGACAGGGTTGAAATGCACTGGTCACATCTCACGAAGCTAGTCACTGGTGAAAGCATCCTTAGCCCTGAGGGTTCCCAGTTATTGTCTGTCAAGTTTGATTTGATTTTTATAATTAGTCACAAATGTTTTTACTTTGATACGCGTAAAAACAATCTTCTGTAAAGACACGGATTATGAGAAAGAACTGGCAAAATATCTCTATTTAGGATATAATGGCTAGATAATTTGCGAAATACAAATGGTCTCACTATATCTAAGCTATCAGTTGTGATTTCACTGAAACATTGAGCTTTTTACATACCAAATAAACATTACAAGAAACCGAAAAAGCCAGGGTCAAAACAGTTTAGTCTGATGCTAGTCTTCATTTATAAATCAAGTCTACTTGTGTTGTAGATCAGTTACTTCAGATAACTTTTAAATGTCCTTTCGTGTTGGAACTCGGAACACATAAACACTGGTACAAAGAGGATACCTAAATATGTAAACGCCACAAAAATCAGTGAATTGATGGATGGGGTGAGATACTGTTCGGGTGACCAAACCTTAGTAGGCGGTTTATCTAAAAGGATCAGTTGACAAAACAGTAGATCAACCTTAATAGACATGAACCCTCTGAATCATGGAACCTATATGCATCATTGTATCGAAAATAGGATTCGCCGAATGCTATATGTGGTTCCTTCAAACTCACCAAACCGGTTTTTACAACCATCATACATCCGCTTTGTTGCGCTCGTCTCTAGGTATGCTTCAACTATTACGAGTTCACCTTAGTCGAATCACGAGAACAAAACAATGAACCAGTGTCCAGGAAGGCTACTGTGATCCCTTGACCAAAAGGTATCAGCAAAAAGTTTTGATATAGTGTAGAGATTGTATTCTACGAACACCCAGCCAGCATACAATGAATCCAAGCACTCAAATCGCGTTTGTTTATACTCTATAGAAACGTCCTTGGGACAGCCACAAAAATAGCACACAACAATAAACAGTAGCCAATCACAGCCGACGATTTTCCTGGTAGGAAATGTGATCTGAAGGTCAACGGATCGGTCCATGAAATAAATCCAAAATAATGATATTTATCAAACGAGTTCTAGGGATGTAACATCCTCCAACACGCTTTTCGTTTCTCTGAACTCGTAAACAACACGCGTGCCAAGAGAAGTCAGTGCATCTAAACATGTCATTTGATTAATATCATAACTGAAATAAACAACTATTTGTTAATTGAGAAGACAAATTCCTCTGTCTTTACCATCTAGTTCCAAATATATCAAAACCATTTTTCCCAAGGTAACATTTAACACCAAATCTAACTATATCAATTAAACAAGTAGATATCACGAAAAAAAACCCCACACAACTTACATTCATTAAGTCATTTTTATCATCTTGAATACATAAACTAAGTTCTGTTTGAATTATCATCTAAACATTGTTGATGTGTTGTTAACGATGCTGTATTGACTTGTTGCAGTTGTAGGTGTGGGTGTGGTTGTTGTTGTGAATTATGCTGTTGACTGTCAAGTTGTAGATGATTTGGTTGTTGTTGTTGTTGATTCAATAAACCATGCAATGATGATGATGAAGATAAATGATTATGTAAATCAATTAATAATGAACTATTTGGCAGTACATTTAATAATTCACAATGATAATGATGACGATTTAAATAGAATTTACGACGATTTTTTTTGTTACACAAAATAATCCCATATCATTATTCTTATGAGTATTATTTTTACATTTTTCATTTCGACTACTTATATTATTTTCAGTAGTTAAAGTTTTTTTATGATTAAAATGAACTTGTTTTCGTCGTGTACATATTACTGATAAACTAAAAGTAATAATGAATAAAATAGCCAGAAAAAATAATAAATACAGTTAATAATAATGAACCAGCAATCCATATCATTTGTAAACCATTCTCAAATGAGAAAAATGATGTCACATATAGATTTGTACTATTATCCTGATGATTCTTTCGATTACGTCGATTTGATTGGCTCAATGAATTTGTCTCATTCAATTTGATCATTGGATAACCTTCAGTTTTAATATAAAGCTGTTGTATAGTAGTAGTATCATTATGAAACCAAATTAATTGACGTGGACATAATGATGTTAGTGATGATCGATCTTTATGTGTAAACAATGAAATATCATCAATGCATACATTGTTTGTTGTAAGGATTGTCAACAGCTGGTTAGAATGTACAACTATCCAATGATTTGATTGTTCTGTGAATATTTCATGTGGATGGGAAACACTTTCATGATACGGAGTAATGGGATCTGTACTACTGCTACTGCTAGTAAAACTACTACTACTACTACTATCAGTAGTAGTAGTAGTTGGAGGATATATAGGCATTGAAACATTAATCCATACATGATATGGTAATAAAGTATTGTTGTTTAAATCCGATAGTTTTCGACGATGTAATGTTGACCAATTGAATACGGATATATTAGGAGCGTATGATTTATATGATATTGACAAGTTATCATGAGCATAATCTTGTTGATGATGATTACTTTTGTTAGTAGGAAATATATTTTGAATGATTTGCTTATTTGAACTAAAAGGGGAAAAAAAATCAATGTTGAATAAGCTGTTGAACATTTTTTCATTTTATGTCTTGTGACCTAAAATCACTGATATACTGATTAAGTGTACTGGTAGTCAGTCAGCTACAACGTAGAACCCATTACATACGTACACTTAGTTCAACTTGCCATAACCACATTAGCACACATAGATCAAACTGTCAAGTTCAAACCGCGTAGTATGTAGAGGTAGTAGTATTGTGGTGAACGAGAACGCAGGTGGGGCAACCGGATTGTATTTAACGAAAATTACAGAGTTATCTCAGTAAAATTGGAAAAACCATATCGTAAATCGTTAATTTGCAAAATATCAGTTCATCATCATATCGAACTGGGACTGTTCCTGTTGCAAAACATCAATCCATTGTCACTATTCATGCGTTTCATACAAATTCCATTGTGTTCCCACTCTTCTTCCTTTCTTGATCTTCCCCCATCTTCTGCTGCCAGACATCACGTTGACACTCACGTCATATACTACTTATAAGTAGCTCACACCACAGTATTAACAGTAATCGGAGAGATCAGCGTTCGAAGATATCATTCAAAAAGTATATCTCAAAAAAATTTTTTTAAAAATAAGAGACAGACAGAAAAAGATCATGAGAAGTTCAAAAGATTTAGAATTTGAGAAAAGAAACAAAGAATAGGTGCACCAGTGCCGATAGCAAACGATTTATAGTCATGTCATTCAAAGTCTTTAACCATCAGTTACTGGTAATATGAATTGAATGTACATGTGTGTCAGGTTATATGTTGCTTATTGTGTTTATTTAAACACAGAAACATTGGTAACAAATAGACACTTGAATATTTATGCATCACACTAAATCAATGAATCTGTATGTAGGGTTAACTATGATATTGTCAAGTTGAGCTAATCCGAGACAGTTAGTTTTCTAAAAGGCTCATTACTGAAGCCTTTGACCTAAAGATCTTAATCCATAAAGCAATGGAGCAACCCAAGGAGATGCAGTCCCAATGACACGAAAATAGGTCTTTTATGTTTCCTGGGGATCCTGAAGCTCATGTGCGCCGCCGTGTAGTCTTGACAGCGGAGTTTTCCAATTCCTCTAGATGGATCCTACGTACCCGAAATCCCGGTTTAAGCATCAATCAGATATTCGCTTTTCATCTTATGAATTTCGCAAACATTATTTTGGCCGAGTAACGGCTATAAGTAGAACTTTCCAGCAGTTGAGCTATACACGCGTGACCGAATGAGAGCCGACTTTTGGCCACTCTCATAATCTCTTCACTTAATTCAAAATGATAGTTAGTAACCTAGTAAACTGGTATCATGATTCGGTTTGTAAGCTATCAGTTCTTTTTCACGCTAAATTAACGGAGATGTATTGGGATAAGCAACTGTTTGGCTTGAGTTCCACAATGTTTAATTTTAGACACTGACGCTTCAACACCTTACTATCGTTATACCACTTAACCATGTTTTTCTCACGAATAATATGCTGTTTCACTGTAACTAGAATAAACAAATTAAACCAGATCACTCAATATTAATAGAAATGCCTAGGCTAACCGGACCCATGTATACACTACTAGTGAGTACTCTCATATTCAAACAAACGATTCACAATTATACCTACAATCTTGGAGGACTAATGCTCCCAGTGAGGATCCACAATGTTTCATTAGTACCGAATCAACTGACACTTTAGGCAGTCAAGTCCATGTCAGCAACAACGTACAATTTTTGTACGTACATACTTACATCAGTTCATGTTGTCATACCACGATAGCACAGAAATACAATTGTCCATTGAAATCCGATAATAGTATATGTCGTAGAATTATGAGCAATGTTTTAGATTGGCCGCCCCTAGCTTTCTTTCAACCTACTCTCCTACACCATAAAACATAGCTCATCGAGATATTTTCATTGATTCTTTACTGAGCAGTGATCAATATCACATTTGTTTGGCACATCATTGCTAATTGAATTCTGAAAACAGTTACACATCATAACTACAACTAGTCTAAATGACTCAGTATTGTGTATGTGTGCACTTTGCTTTGTTTTTATACACTTAACTAACATAGTACTTAGGTTCCAAAGTTTTCTATTGATTACCGACAAAACAGTTTACATATAATAAATGTGATGCCTGCTGCCGAAAAGGAATAGTATTATTAAGGCAAATTTAATCAAATATTTAGTCCAAAAATTAACTCAGTTGTAGGAGTTCAAAAGTATCTCCCTCATTGAAATTTTGAGAAGTGTTACGCCTGCACGTAAACATGTCATTTTGATATGCTTGAACTATTATTACGAGTTTACCTAGTCGGAAAACGAGAACGAGGACCCGGCGATACGATATGCTACTCAAATCCGATTATCCCAACCCTTATATTCAATGAAAATAAGAAGACTTGATATGAAGTAGAACTTGTATTCTACAAACATTCAGAAAATACGAGGTCCGAGTCCAGAAAAGAATCAGGATCCCCAACTAGGGATCCGAGACAGGGTCCTGGTCATAAAACGTTACAGATAATGCGTATTTATACATTTTGGTCGAATAGGAAACAGCATCGAAGTCTGTGACACTGACAGTTAAGACAACCAATAGGAAGCAACATTTGAAGTGACATTGATAGTCAGGACAACCAATAAGAAATAACATTGGAGCACGTGACATTGATATCTAGGACGACCATAAAATTGACCAGTAGGAATTAACCAATAGGAATTGACGAATAATTCTCTTAGGATATTGGATGAATATCCTAAGAAGAAGCACAGTTAAGAAATATTTTATCCAATTAGCCCCAAGAGGTACTCAAGGTCTAAGGTCATGTTTTGGTTGGGTAATTACCTATGTTGTTACCAACTTTAGCATGTTTTCAGAAATTTCTACACAAACAAAATCACATGAAACCCGGAAGTAAATATCTCACTTTGAATTGCATTCCATTTCTCTCACTCTCTCATATTCATCCATAAACCAGTGGAACAAACAAACATTACTGTAACACTACCGACAAGTCAGCGAAAAACCACTTCTTCTTGGCCAGAGTATAACAGCAACTCTCCTGATGCTAGTTTTAGTTGTACAATGTGTTTCACTGATTTCGAGCAACTCGAGGTGGTATCTTTTCATTTCTGCAGCAATTTGGAATAGTTTTCCGCTCTTCCACATTGTTTGAACATTTCTTGTACATAAAACAATGGTTGCTCTGGTTATCAGAAGTTACATCAGCCTTGTGACTGCCAAAAGAACTCAGCTTACATCATGAGACGTCATAACTCTTCTGAATGAAGACTTTCCAAGTCTCAGGATAGAATTAAAATGGTTTGAATTATAAGAAACACTATACAGAACAAAAAATGATGTCTATCATGCGTTACGATAGCAAAGACAAGGACTGACTCTCAGCGCATTTTGACTGATTGCCATATATGAGATCATTAATGGCCATACAACAGTGGAGTTTATCCCGTCGAATATATATTTATATATGCAATACACTACACGATGAAAAGTAAAACGACTTACCCTAAGCTTAAAATAACTTTACTACCCAATAAACTATGATTATTAGGTAGAAACTTGATTTTCAATTGTAAACAAGCTATTGTATTTAAATTCGAAAAAGTATATTCATGTTTCAAGGTCATTGTGTTGTTATTATTATTATGATTATCATTCAATGGTTTCAATGAATGATAAGAACTGGAACGTTTTTGTTTCACTGTATTAATAATACTTGAAGTTGATTGTACAGTGCTCTCAGTTACAGTTGACAATTGATTCGATACATGAACTGGTGTCACATCTTCTGGTACAACAAAGTGATGTGTTTGAAAATATTTAGGCCATTCAATTGATAATTTTAGATAAGAATACTGTTGTTGATCATTATTAGTAGAAGAACATGGAAAATAATTCACAGTTGGAATATGAACAAATGGTATTGGAAAATATGAATTTGTTGATGATGTTGTCGGCGATGATGATAACATATTGCTCTAAAATTTGAAAAAAAAAACACAATTAGAACAACTGTTAATCAACATTCGTATCTTCTGAATGATGGCTTTCGTAGTTATCCGGATTTCCACACCATACAGTAGAAGTTCTTAACATTTGTAGTAAAAATGCTGTCTTTCATGTTGGTTTTAAGTTGTCTTGAGTTCTCAGTATTGTTAAATCTCAGGAATGCACCCTGCTTTACCGATCCGCGCTATCACATGTGCATCAGATCCACCTTGCGAATCAATGATGCTCCTCAGATATGTAAATATATTTGCATCTTCCAGAGTTTCATCGTCCAGTGTGATTTTATTGTGTTGTATAGAAGAATCTTGCTTGTCACTTTGTGTAGGTTTGGACTTTTGCAAATATATTTCTATTCATCCACCTTTGACCTACTACTATCTGTTCACCTATCTTCCTACTATCCACTTGTATCTTTGCCTTTTTCATTTCATTGTGATTATTGAATGATAAATTGCCTTGATTGGTTTAACATTTTAACATAAATATTCATGTATATTAGAGTATAGCAGCCTGATGACGATCTAATCAAAAACAGTAATGTTGTTCGCTTATATCTGTGTTGTTCTAATTTTCACAATGGGAATCTTTAATACTCTTAAATTTAAACTGTCAAAATATTCAAATTTTTCGTGCATGGAAGAACGAAGTGAATAGAGAATGACATCACAAATCCATGAAGTCACTGACAACTGGACTGTGTCATGATGGTACATGTAGACTACTTGATTGCGGTCCGCAAGATGATAGTACTCGATGGTTAACGATCTAAATGATATGGCTCAAAACCGTTTGTAATGACGCAGATGCATCCATTCTTTATGTTCACTCAAATCCTAATCTTCTGGATTCTTCAACACCACTACTTTTAGAACAACACATATAAGCGAACAATATTGTTTTCGATTAGATCGTCATCAGGCTTTACTCTAAAATACATGAATGTTTATATGAAAATGTTAAACCAATCAAGGCAATTGATCAGTCAATAATCACAACGGAATGAAATATATTATGTCACTACAAATAATAGGCAAAAATACAAGTTGATGGTAGTAGGAAGACAGAAGTGTACTGTTAGTAGTAAGAAAATTATAAAATATGATAACTAAAGTTTTATCAATAGTTGGTCAAAGGTGAATGAATAGACATCAAATAAACATTAAAAACATCAAAACCATTACGTAATAAGCAAATATGTAAAAATAAAAATAAAATACGATAAAAAATATATAATGTCAAACGTTAGTTACGTCATATCCGGCCACGGAAGAGATAGGAGTGTCACGAATTTATTCTGAACACATAAATTGGGGTTGAATATACGAATTCCTATGGCTTCTGCTATGTGTAGGAGACGGGATCGAACTCCGTTGGGAAATGATTGAGGTATACGATAGATCACCCGAAAAGATCTAGACTTATCTACAATATGACCACTATCAACCAGGTGTGCTAAGATCGAACTGCGTATTATTTTTGACTGACCCTTCTTAAACCATGCTGGGAGATGTTCACTCATTCGTTGGTTAAGTTGCCTGGTAGTAAGCCCGATATAGCTATCTCCACAGGAGCAGCTGAATTTGTGAATGCACATAGAGGAGGCCAACTCAGGTAATTTATCCTTCGTTTGAGTAGACATCACTGGTGTCGACTTGAGAAGGTAAACGCAAGTTTGGCTGCATTGAATGCTCTACTAATTGCTCTCATTAATTTGTCCCATTTGATGTCTATTCATCCACCTTTGACCTACTATTGAAAAAACTTTAGTTATCATACTTTATGATTTTCTTACTTCTATCAGTACACCTGTCTTCCTACTATCCACTTGTACTTTTGCCTATTATATGTAGTGACGTAATGTCTATTTCATTTCAATGTGATTATTGACTGATAAATTGCCTTGATTGGTTTAACATTTTCATATATAAATATTCATGTATATTAGAGTAAAGCAGCCTGATGACGATCTAATCGAAAACAATATTGTTCGCTTATATGTGTTGTTCTAATTTTCACAATGGGAATCTTTAATATTCTTAAATATACTTCTGTTAAGAGAAATGAATCTTCGTAACAGTAGAGTTATGAAAATTAGTGTTTTTCGCACATCAAAATCATCAATCAACCATTGTTAGACCACCGTTACAAACCTGGAAGCACTGAAAGGAGGCCGTTTCGTCCTGGTATGGGACTCATCAGCAGTGCACATCCAAGAGACTTGCGCCTCGCAAGATTCAAACCGAGGGCCTTCTGATATTCACGCGAACACATAACCTCTGGACCAGTGGTCCTGCAAGGTGCAGGTGTCCTGAATGCGCACTGCCACTGATGATTACCATACCAGAACAAAACAGCCGTCTTTCAGTGCTTCCAGGTTTCTAATTGTAGTCTAACATTGCTCGACTGACGATTTCAAATGTGTATAATATCTATACACATATGAAATCTTTGAAAAGCACTATTAGCTCAAACTAAAAACTTACACAAAATAACTGTTTCATTCTGACTAGATTTCATTAGTCTTTTGATGTTTCATTTTTTTCGGATCAAACAATTTATGACGAGTTTTTATCGTTTTTTTTCCAAATCGTACAAATCTCAAACACTTATATGATATTGCGGGGTTGTTGTGAAGACTACTGAGTTTTCGTTGAAACCATGAGTCGATCAATGTTAAACCACCACCGTCAGAAACCTGGAAGCACTGCACGACGGCCGTATCGTCCTGGTGTGGGATTCATCAGCAGTGCACATCCACGACTCCTGCACCCCGCAGGACTCGAACCCAGGACCTTCTGTATCGTGCGACAACGCCCTAACCGTTAGACCACTGAGCCGATATCCAACGGTGTTAATGTCTAACTTGATCAAATTCATGGAGTTGCTCAACCTCATACACTGTATACATCCGAACAGGTTTGAACTTCACTGGTTACGACTTCCCACTAGAACTCGGAGAAGATTCCTCACCAAGCTAGTCACTAGTGAGCACATGTGATTGCATCGCGGGGTTGTTGTGAAGATTGTTAAGTTACACATTTTTGAAACCATGAATCGATCAATGTTAGACTAGCACCATTAGAAACCTGGAAGAAGCACTGAAAGACGGCCGTTTCGTCCTGGTATGGGACTCCTCAGCAGTTAACCTTGTCTTAATTCATACCACCACATTCTCCATCAAGTATCTGTTTCTGTTGATTATATAATGTTCACTATTTAGTTAAATATATATATGTTATGAATTCTGAGTTTGTTTTCAATTCGATTTAGGGATTTCAGTGAGTCATGGATGCGCACTGCCACTAATGAGCTAGTCCCCCATACCAAGACGAAACGGCTGTCTTTCAGTGCTTCCAGGTTTCTAGTGTTGGTCTAACAATGTTTAATTGATGATTTCAAATGTGTAAATACACAAATCTCCAAAGCTCTAACTGAAAATATCGTAACAGTGCTCACTAGTTACTAGGTTCGTGAGGAAATTCTCGGAGTTCTAGTTGAGAAGACATGACCAATGGTGTTCAACCCTGTCGGGTGTGGGCAGTAACTACCGAAGACAAATGGAAGAGGTCGCGCAAAAATCCCTAGATCAATCAGAGTTAGACAGTAACACAGTTGGGTGCCGGCCCGGTGGTCCGATGATTAGGTGTTCGCGCACAATATCGAAGGTCCCTGGTTCGAACCCTGCTGATGAGTCCCATATAAGGACGAAACGGCCGTCAAATGCTTCCAGGTATCTAATGGTGCTGTAACGATGATTGATTGATGACTTTAAATGTGTGAAATCACGAAACTCCAAAGCTCTGCCTTAAAATAAATACCTTCCTTCCTCTTGTCAGATTACTGAAAAATATTTTTCATTGGGAACAATTTTGATTATTATAAAGTGGTGACCTTTTCATCAAGACGAAATTTTTTTTAAAGATTATGCAAATCTTAGCTATTGGTAGATTAGTGTCTAGTACTGGGAAAATACTTACTTACTTACTTACTTACTTACTTACCACGATGTTTATCTTGTTTATAAGAGATTTTATAACATTTTGACAAGTTTGTTTACATTTCGGCGTTTTATAAATTTTTGTACCACATGCTGGATATTTTCCTTTTGTATGATGTTCACACTTGGGGAATGGATATGGTTGACAACCAGTGTGATTCTCTTTAGAACTACCAGTCACAATACCTTCATTTATCCAAAAATCCCATGCATAACTAGGAAAACCACCATTACAACCATATCCACAATGTGGACAACAGCTTATTAGATCAATAGCACTCAATTCAACTGATTGTTTCCCGTGGGATTGTATACAGATACGATCACTTATTGCTTCTACTGCTGCAAATGCCTAGAATACAAAACAGCATTGAAAATATGAAGATAGTTTTAATTGTAGCATGATATTTACACAATATGACTTTATCAGTTAGTTAGAAAATGGCTTATATTTTAAGATTAGGTTAATCCTTGGATATCGTACTGAGTGCAGTCACTCAACATATTATGGAATAATTTTTGAGAATCAACATGACATTATTACTGTGGTGTACGCTACTTATATTCACATAAGTAGTATAATATGATATTAAATGGAAATCAAACGTCTGACAGCAAAAGATCGAGAAAGAAAGAATGTAAACAGAAGGCGATTTGTAGGTAAGGGTAAAGTGAACTGAATTATGAACAGTCTAAATGAACATTGAAAACTGAAATCTGAAACAGAAATAAGGATTAGTATGCAAATGATGATTCACGGGAAGGTTTTGTACATATGCTTAACACCTCTGTAATATTCGCATAAATATATTGTTGATGTCCTCACCTCGCCATCCAGGCTGTCGTACATAGCCTTAGCTCAGCCCAGTGCAGGAGTCGTCGATACGCACTGCCGCTGATGAGTCCCATACCAGAATAAAACAGCCGTCTTTCAGTGCATGCTTCCAGGTTTCTTCTAATGGTGCTAGTCTAACATTGATCGATTCATGGTTCAAAATAAAAAACTTTTATGATATATCATATATTTATTTTCATTAGGTAGACATTATTATCGAGTCGGTCATCAACCGATCAATATACAAAAAGAAATCTATCAATATGGTCCTGTGGAAGCAGCTATCAGTGTGTACACTGATTTCCTGTATTACAAATCTGGTATATATCAACATGCAAGAGGGACATTTTTAGGTTATCAAGCAATTCGAATTATTGGTTGGGGTATAGACAATAATCAATCATATTGGTTATGTACTAATTCATGGAATGAAAATTGGGGTGAATATGGCTTATTTCGAATAAGACGTGGACAGAATGAATCCAACATTGAAAGTTATGTTGTAGCTGGTCAACCAGAAGATTAATAATTTGTTACAGTTTTCTTTTTTTTTAAAAAAAAAACAATGTTTTTTCATGTTTTTATTCAATCGATTTTTGTAATAAAACAAATTTTTATATGTGTAAAGATTTTTCGATTGTAACAGTTATTTACTTTTCTGCATTACGGGGTTGTGAAGATTGTTAAGTTACACATTTTATTGAAACCATGAATCGATCAATGTTAGACCACCATTAGAAGAAACCTGGAAGCACTGGACGGTCGTTTCGTCCTGGTATGGGACTCCTCAGCAGTGCGTATCCACGTGAATTTGATCAAGTTAGACATTAACACCGTTAGATACCGGCTCAGTGGTCTAACGGTTAGGGCGTTCGCGCACAATACCGAAGGTCCTGGGTTGGAATCCTGTGGGGTGCAGGAGTCGTGGATGCGCACTGCTGAGGAGTCCCATACCAGGACGAAACGGCCGTCGTGCAGTGCTTCCAGTTTTCTAATGGTGGGCTAACATTAATCGATACATGGTTTCAATAAAATTTACTTTTTTGCCTACTTATACCTGTTACTGCCAATGGAGTATAGGTTATCGATTAGTGAATTATTTGTTTGCTAAGCGTTTTATTTTAGTTAGTTGGATTTTCACTGGACGAAGTCTCTAAACCCATGCCCAACCACCATCTTTTATCTAAGATTTGGACCGGAAGTATTTGTAGAAGTGCTTCAGGTGGAGTTAGTTTATAAGTGTAGAACTGAATAAAATGAACGAAAGCATAGAATTTTCGCTAGGGAGTATAATGTTGAAAGTAAATTCAGAACATCTGCTGAATTTTACGACACTAAACATAAGTTGTTCCCTGGTTATCTAGGATTGGAGCCAGGGGCATTGCCGGAGGGGCTACAGGCAGAATTTTGTTTGCTACGTGTTAGAAAGATTAGTTAGCTTCCCTGTAACTTTGTTATGCTTGTCAGTTGATATGCTTGAACTATGACAAGTTCACCTTAGTCGGTAAATGAGAGCTAAGGCAAATGATCCATTGATACGATAGGCTACTCTAATCCGACCGTCTCAATCCTCCCCCCACGCCCACTAACGGTATCAAAAAGTCTTGATACGGCGTAGAAAGTGTATTTATACATTTAGGTCGACCGTGAATACTAACTAACCAATAGGAAACAACATTTAAAAGTAAGTGAACTTGATAGTTTAGGACGACCTTGAGTGTTGACCAATAGAATTAGACTTACAAAATAATTTCTTTATGATTTTGATGAATATCCTAAAAAACTTACTTTCACTTTAGGCTCCAGGAGAAGTTACATATGGAAGGAAATGACCAATAATTTGCTTGTCCTTGGAAATGAAAGTTTATTCTTAACGCATGGTATTTATATCATTAAACGATAATGTGCCTGGAATGGGTGACAAAGTTAATACTACTGTTGCTTTGTATACTCAAACTGCACACTACATAGAGATCAGGTCGTGTTACACAGGAAACTTGTCTCATGAACATATATTGGCGCTATTCAATAGTTTAGTTCACATAATTACATGAACTCACACTTTATGAGTTCGGAGTAGAAATCAATAGCATAAAAAGGCACCAAATATTGAATATTTGAGATCATTAATCAATCATTGTTAGACAGAGCGCCATTAGAAACCTGGAAACACTGCACAACGGCCGTTTCGTCCTGGTATGGGACTCATCAGTAACAATGCGCATCCACGACTCCTGCAACACGCAGGATTCGAACCCAGGACCTTCGGTACTGTAGGCGAACGCCCTAACCGCTAAACCACTGAGCCGGTACCTATCGGTGTTAGTGTCTAACTTGATCAATTCACGGAGATGCTCAACCTCATTCACAGCCTACAATACCGAAGTTCCTGGGTTCGAATCCTGCGGGGTGCAGGAGTCGTGGATGTGCACTGTCACTGATAAATCCCATACCAGGACGAAATGGCCGTCCCGTGCGTGCTTCCAGGTTTCTAATGGCGCTCTGTCTAACAATGATTGATTGATGATTATAAATGTGTAAAGACGCAAACCTCCAAAACTCTGCCCCAAAATATTGAATAGCTAGTAGTCTGTGTCCGTTTCTCCAATTTCAATGGCCAGTAGCATTTTCCATTCACCAACAGACATTATTGATACAAAGATGATATACTGTATCAAAAAAGATTCCATATGGCTCTCTTCCATTTTTACCTTCTCACTCAAGCAACCAGTTTAGGAGATTCATTCTATATTGACTTGTGTAGCTGTAAGGAGCTGTACATCTCAATCGACATGTACAAATATTGCTGTTTTTCGGTTTGTTTTAATTTAAAAGATAAATCTGTTGAGTTGAAATATTGCTTTTAAGTAGATACTCTGGATTTGTTAGCTAGACTGCATCAATAGTAACCTACTGTGAAAGAGAAAATACCACATTCCATCTGAGCAAGAAGTTAGCAAAATGTACCCCAATTTGGAATGCTGAAGGCAAAAAGATAAGAGAAAGAAGGTGAAACGTTTGAAAAGATGGCATTTTAAACATTATTCGCGTGATAGGAAAGCACAAGACAGAGTTGGTTGGAAAATGTTTGTCAGCGAGCGGCCTAAACTTCTTCAGAGGTAGCAGGTGAAAGTATGTATATAAGTCTTCCACATGTCTTCTAGTCTTCAGAAGATTTCGATGACATGAAATATTCGAATTCGACACTGTTCTCTCCAGTGATAACTTCTGGGTGACTGTCCTTTTGCATACGAATTATACGTCACGTATTACACAACAAACAGTTGAGTCTCCATGCGCACTGATCTCCGTAGTTCCAACGACCAACTCCGCTTCCAACCTAGCAATTAGGACCTCCAATGTCCTTTCCCTTCTCATACAGAGTAACTTATGCATTTCCGACTGAGCAGCAGCTTCCGAGGAACTTTCTACTTGCTAGAATCCATTTGCATCGATACCAAATGTAATAAGCATATATTTAATAGGCATATATACATTAACTAAGATATATTCTGTAGAACAAATCGGAGTAGCTATTCGAAAATGTCTACCATCAAACGTAAAATGAATGTCTTTGTACATAATATTAATAATTCATTCAACAATACTGACCAGATATAAACGTGAAGAACTCGACTGTTACACAAGTATAAAGAAAATAACCCGACTTAATAAGATGAGCAGCAGTAGCCATTGCGTCCTAATATGGAGGGACTCATCAGTAGAATGGATTTCCCCTTAATATCAATAGTATCATGAAGGTCAGCCAGTTCAAATACATATCATGATTGATAAGTAGTCTCCGAATATAGGCTTTTACACTCAGTATTGTAGCACACTTATGGATATCCTAATGAACAGACTAGTACTCCCTTACTGACACCAGTTAGCAGTAAAACCTCCACTTCATTGTGTTACAAATCAGTGTTTTCTATCTCATTGAATAACATAATTCTTTGACATAGTCTAAATGTAACCACTGTGAGAAAACATGCTATGCAAACGAATTGATTGTTATTGAGAAAAAGCAACCTTATGATTCCATGCTGATTTAAAAATCCTACTAAATTTACCATTTCACAACTTTAGACGGACATACATATATTCAGGTAGGAATAATCGAACAAGGAATGTAAGCTTCGAATTGACTTCAGAGTCATTTAGGGTCAAATGCTTCAACAAACGTAAAAGCTAGAAAAAAAACTGTTTTTCTTAACAATAAAACTAGATATTGTCACTTTTCAAAATGATTACTTGATCAATGTTAAGTCACCAATGGAAACCTTGATTCACTAGACGGCCGTTTCATTCATTGGCACTGCTCATCCACGACTCTCGCACCTCACAAGATTGGATTCCAGGAATTTGTGCGCGAATGTCTAAGCTCTGGATCACTGAGTCGGTATCTAACGGTGTTATTGTTAAACAACGATCGATCCACGGTATTTCGCACCCTCATACAGAATCTATATTTGTTAGGATATTCATCTTTGGAATTCTAATTCTATTGGTCGATTCCTACTGGTCAATATTATGGTCGTCCAAACTATCACTGTCACATACTTCAATGTTGTTTCCCATTGGTCGTCCTGACTATCAATGTCACAGACTTCCATGCCATTACTTGTTCGACCTAAATGTATAAATACGCATTATCTGTAATGTTTTATGACCCGGATCCTAAGTTCGGGATCCTGATTGTCTTCTGGACTCAGACCATGTACTTGCTGGATGCTTGTAGAATACACGTCCTACTTCATATGAAGTCTTCGTGTTTTATTAAATGAGAATTGGGACAATCGTATTAGACTAGCATGTCATGTCACCGGATCCTCGATCCTCCCTCTCGTTTACCGACTAAGGTAAACTCGTAATAGTCCAAGCATATCAATTTGACATGTTAACATGTATACGTAACAATATTATTGAAATTATTTATAGAGTTGACCTTGCTACAGTTTCGAAAATGTTAAACGAAAACTGTCATGAATTCATTGTTTATTTTATAGAAGACATAGCGGCTAGTTGAAAAACTGAATCCCACCTATATTTACAAAAACAATCGCTCCTAACTTGAACTGTGGCCTCATAAATGTCTAGTCATTCCACTAATCAGCAGTCCATGAATCTCGCACAAGGGAAGGGAACCCAAGACATTTAGTATCGCTTATAAACGATTAATTTTTAGATCAGTGAGTCGAAATCCATCAATGTCAATATCTGACTTCAATCAATTCATGACGTTTATTGTTTGATACTGTTGAAAATCAATTCAATTTCATTTTTATTACAAGTGAATAAATGACTATTATCGACAGTCAACGTCCATTCAATGCAGATATGAGGGCGTGGATCTGCAAAGCAAGAGCTGCATTTCTACACTTGAAAAATATCTGAAACTCCAAACAATTATCGATCACCACCAAAATCAGGATTTTTAACATAAATATCAAAGCAGTTCTACTGTATGGAGTGAGAACTCTAGGAGCTACGAAATCCATCATCCAGAAGACATAAGTATTCATCAACAGTTTCCCACACATAATACTTCGGATTCGTTGGTCAGACATCATCAGCAACAACTTAGTGTGGGATAAAACAAACCAGATTCTGGCGGAGGAGGAAATCAGGAAGAAGCGGTGGAGATGGATAGAACATACTCTGCGAAAAGTATCCAACTGCGTCACAAGAGAAGCCCTCTCTTGAAACCCTTAAGGTAAAAGGAAAAGAGGAAGGTTAAGGAACACATTACGCCGAGAAATAGAGAAAGACATGAGAAGAATGAAAAAAAATTTGCCGGAACTGGAAACGAAAGCCCAGGACAGAGTTGGTTGGAGAAAACTGTTCGGCGGCCTATGCTCCAACGGGTGGGGGGTAACAGGCGTAAGTAAGTAAGTAAGTAAATAAGTAAAAATAAATGACTAACATGGTTACTCACTACTGAAGAGTTCCAAACTAGGATGAAACAGTTAGTTGATCAGCATTGAAAAGCTTGCCACAATGATCTATCCTAAAATCAATTGATCACCTGAACTATATTTCAAATCATTTCATATTGAAGAAAACTAGCATTCATTCTATTCATTTAAACAAATATTATGAATTATTTTCAAAAATTGTTTTTATTTCTAAAAATTTAATTAAAAAAAAGCAATTAACGTCATCATGAAAAAAACTAACAAATATTTTTTGTATCTGTTTATTCTCTGACATTCAAAACAGATCAATGTTTAACAAGCATAATGATATAAACAATGGTTGATTAAAACAAAACATTTCGTGTTGTTTTTTTATTGAATCTTAAAAAATTATTTCTGTCTAAGTGAATCAAGTTATAATTTTTTTTTAGAGAAAAAAAAGGATATAAAATGATGATGATGATGAGTTTACAAGTGGTATCTCTTGTGAGTATTCTACTAACATTGAACATTGAATGTTGGACACAACAAGGAAAAATACAATTTCAACCATTGTCCAATGAATTAATCACTTATATTAATCAATATGTAAGTTGAAATAAATATCTATATCATCTTTCTTTTCATTATTGGATTGTGAAGTTTCATTTGAAAGCGTGAATCGATATCAATGCTGAGTCATTATTAAAGACACGTGAAAGCACTAGACGATCGATCGAATTTAGGCATTAACACAGTCGAATATCAGTTCATTGGTTAATGGGTTAGGTGTTCTGGAGCAAGATCTACGGTCCTAAGCTTAGATTCCTGACATCTGCGGTTATGGATGAGCACGTCTGATGAGTAGTACACTCGGACGAAACCGTTGTACAGTTCTGTTTTTCGTTTTCCTGTCCTGAGTTAGATTCCTGACATCTGTGGTTATGGATGCGCACGACTGATGAGCACCATACACGGACGAAACCATTGTACAGTTCTTTTTTCCGTTTTCCTGTCCTGAGTTAGATTCCTGGTATCTGCAGTTATGGATGAGCACGACTGATGAGCAGTATACTCGGACGAAACCGTTGTACAGTTCTTTTCTCCGTTTTCTAAAATCAAGTTCTAACAATGATCAATTTTAAGATAAACGAGTTGATATGTTTCTTCGTTGACCCTATTATTTTTACGATTATTATTTTTCTAATGTATCAGTCCAATGCTGGATGGATAGCTATCAATTATTCTGAACAATTTAAATTGTCAAAAATGAGAAATTATGCTTTAGGAACTAAAAGAGAAAATAAAATTTTACGAAAATTACGACGTCCAACATTAACACACGATGATGTTAACATAAAAATACCATCAAATTTTGATGCTCGAATGAATTGGTCATATTGTCCATCGATTCAAACAATACAAGATCAATCGAATTGTGGTTCATGTTGGGTAAGTTTGACAAACATCTGTTGAACTATTGAACACTGTTTAATGATGAGATTCGATGAAATGTACTTGATTTTTTTTCTGTTGAAGCAATGAACTAATCAATCAACATTACACTATCCATTGGTTAAGAGATTAGGCATGTGCTCCGACATTGTTGTTCAGTAGTCGTGGAAGCTTAGCTCATACTGTTTCCGTTTTTCAATGACTTTCTAATGTTGATCGATTCAGTTTATCGATTTTAATGAAACTCAACAATCTCTACAACCTTAGAGTGACAATAAAACTTGTTTGGTGGCTTTACCAAGGAATTATTGAGTATTTTGATAATTTTGTGTGAGAGATTTTTAACTTACTCAGAACTAAACATCATTAATAAGTTTGTATTACGGGGTTGTGAAGAATGTTAGGTTACACATTTTTGAAACCATGAATCGATCAATGTTAAACCAGCACCATTAGAAACCTGAAAGCACTGCACGACGACCGTTTCGTCCTCGTATGGGACTTCTCAGCAGTTAACCTTGTCTTAATTCATTTCATATAATGTTCACTATTTAGTAAAATATATATATGTCATGAATTCTGAATTTTTTCAATTCGATTAAGGGATTTCAGTGAGTCATGGATGTGCACTGTCACTGATGAGCTGGTCCCATACCAGTACGAAACGGCCGTCCAGTGCTTCTAGGTTTCTTCTAATGGTGGTCTAACATTGATCGATTCATGGTTTCAAAAACGTGTAACTTAACAATCTTCACAACCCCGTAATGCAAATTACCTGTGCTCACTGGTGACTAGATTCGTGAGGAAACTTCCCTGAGTTCTAGTGGGAAGACGTGACCAGTTAAGTTCAACCTGTTCGGGTGTAGACAGTGTCTACGGAAGACTGTGTATGAGGGTGCGCAACTACGTGAATTGATCAAGTTACACATTACCACAGGAAGGTGCCGGCTCAGTGGTCCGATGGTTGGGGCGTTCGCGAACAATAGTGGAGGTCATGGGTTAGAATCCAGTACATTAGTCGTGGATGCGCACCTCTGAGGAGTCTCATACGGCCATCCAGTGCTTTCAGTTTTATAATGGTGGTCTAACATTGATCGATTCATGGTTTCAAAAATTAATAAGTTTAACAGACACTGAAATCAAGAAAAACATGTTGAATATTCATACTGTCCACTCTCTAACGCCTAGTAATGACCTACCTACTATTTGAAAATAGTATTCTTATTTAGCGATGGTGATATAAGTTTATGTAGCGTAGATAGAATAAGGTCATCAATGGAATCCAGGATGTATGCTTCATGCTATTTGGGACTTGTCAACTGGATAAAGCAACATCCTATGTGTGAGACCCCTCCATGTATATATTTGTAATTCGTTTTTATCGATTCCTTCAGTTGTACATTTTGTTAATCTGTTCAATTCCATCATTGAAATGATAATATTTGTATTTTATTATAGTTTCTATTTCTTCTGCCTTTACTGAGTTTCTATGTTTCTTTCTGAACTGCATGTATGTTGTTTAAACTGATACTTAGTTATGGCGACAGCCATATTGATTTGTGCCCCCCATTTGATTGAGTAGTTGCTTGCATGGACTGGAATGGTACATTTTGATTATGAATTAAGAAGCACTCTGACAGAATAAGAAGCACTCTGTGTTATAAAACAACCAAATATTATTTGTCGAACGAATATGATCTATCCAGGAGGGATAGAATATCATTTATTTGAATAATTGAACAATTGTTGATGGAATAACTGAGTGGTAATATTTGTTTAAGTAATGATGTAAATATTTATATTTATGATGAATATTAGAACCATCATTTACTCAAATTACTTGTTTTGGTTTTTAAACTGGGCAAGGCGCGTATCTAAACTACGGTAACTGACGAATCCTTATAAATGAGACAAAATTAAATTGATTTTTGACGATATGAACAAATTGCTTCGACTAGTAATGAAGTAACATTTTCCATTTTGCAAAATACACCTAACAAATTTAACTGTTTTTCTTTGCTTTCCATCTATCTATGCAGGCAGTAGCTGCAGTCGAAGCAATGAATGATCGGATATGTATTCATTCAAAAGGAAAAACCATCGTCACACTGAGCAGTCTTGAGTTGATTAGTTGTTGTTCCAAATGTGGTAATGGTTGTCTCGGTGGCTATGCATCAGTAGCGTGGGATTATTGGAAAGCTAAAGGTATTGTAACTGGTGGTTCATATGAAAATCAAACAGGTTGTCAACCTTATCCATTCCCAAAATGTGATCATTACATACCGATAAAATATCAACAATGCTCCGATCAATTAGTACCAACACCAATTTGTAAAAAGGAATGTCAGAATGGTTATGAAAAAACTTATCCTAGTGATAAACATTATGGTAGGATTTTGCGTATCGATTGAAAATGGTGTGTATAACATGAAATTAGGCTAAACATTGTTTTACTGATATCATCATGATCTTATTGATTGTGATCAGTGTTCAATATTCAGTGACTACTCATTCAAATGTTTTCCAAGAAATAAGTGTCCTGATTTATTGCTAAACTATGTGTCATACAATTGGAATCGATCGTTTTAATAACTTTAATCTGTCACCGATCTTTTCTCTTGACAATGGTCCAATGGTTAGGCCTTTCGAGCACAATACCGAATGTCCCGAGTTCGAATCCAGGAGTCATGGGTTCGCACTGCCACTGATGATTCCCATACCAAGACGAAACGGCTGTCTAGTGCTTACAGGTCTAACAATCATTGATTGATGATTTCAATTGTGTAAAAACACTAATCTCCAGAACTCCAAGTGAAAATTAGAGTTAAAATTAATCAGTCTCTTTGATTCTTTGTGCATTTTTTTTGCGTAACGCCTTGATGCTGTTACCAGATTACTAAAAGCACTCATTATTTGAATATATTTGCAATACAAAGGAACTAATCTTTACCGCCACCCCCCATTGCACAGGCAAGCGACCTCTTCAACCCTGTGACTAAATGTAAAACATGATGTCATTTAAAGTGAACGGTACTCTAGATTTGGAATCTTTGAGTTGCAGGAGCATCCAGCTGACTAGTCAGAAATAACCCACACAATTTAAGTTCTGATCTTGACTACTAGCTGCTTTACTTCAACTCTTCGATTTTATTAAAATTTTCAAGCATTTTATTCATTAAAATAAGGTTAATAAACTTATTGTTCACCTGTCTGAGATATATGTTTATTGGTAAATATTTGATAAGTAACTATACAATACAAAATGTAATCTGCATACCATTTGAATACGAAAAAATGTTAACTTTCAACAACTGACACTTCATACATCCTATACATTTGACAAATTAGGTAAACGAGTATACAACATTATCAATAAAACACTATCCATTCAAAAAGAAATTCTGCTCTATGGTCCAGTCGAAGCAATTTTAACAGTGTACACAGATTTTGTAGCCTATCAATCTGGTGTATATAAGCATGTAGGTGGACAACTTGTTGGAAATCATGCAATTCGTATCATTGGTTGGGGTGTTGAAGAGAACAACAATACTCCATATTGGTTATGTGCAAATTCATGGAATGAAGATTGGGGTGATGAAGGTTTTTTTAAAATACTCCGTGGAAATAATGAATGTGGGATTGAAGAAGAAGTAACTGCTGGTATTCCAAAATTATAGTACAATAATAAAAATATTCTTGTTTTGTTTTGATCAAAAGAACTTTCCCAAGAATAAAGTGTGCATTTGTTTGTATTTCATGGGATCGCAAATGTTTTGAAACATTAGTTTTTCGCTTTGTCATTAAAGGATTTCTTATTATACCAAAAAGTAAAATATGTCAGAAATAACTCATCATGTGTTTTTGATATCCGAATGTTATTGTAAGTGTATGTTGGCCGATTTTGTTGACGTCGGGCTCGCCGTTTGCAGTGTGTCGATTTACTGCGTATGTTCTTAAGTCCCAGACAATCGTTACTTAATAGCGTCTGTCGGTTTCATAAATCAGCAGGTGAACTCGTAGTGATAATGAATACGTTTATTTGGGACACACCACACAAAGCGAAGCGGAGAAACAGTGAATAAAACAAATGAAACGACGTGAACTGGAGAAGAGATAGAGCATGACTAAGAATATATTACTTACTTACTTACTTTCGCCTGTTACCCCAAATGGAGCATAGGCCGCCCACCAGTTTTCTCCAACCAACTCTGTCCTGGGCTTCTTTCTCCAGTTCTGTCCAATGTTTGTTCATTCGTCTCATATCTTTCTCTATTTCTCGGCGTAATGTATTCTTTGGCCTTCCTCTTTTCCTTTTGCCTTGAGGGTTCCATGTGAGGGCTTGTCTCGTGACGCAGTTAGGTGCTTTCCGCAATGTGTGTCCTATCCACTTCCACCGCTTCTTCCTGATTTCCTCCTCCACTGGAATCTGGTTTGTTCTCTCCCACAGTTCGTTGTTGCTGATCGTGTCTGGCCAACGAATACGAAGTATTTTACGTAGACAGCTGTTAATAAACACTTGTATCCTCTGGATGATGGCTTTCGTAGTTCTCCATGTTTCCGCTCCATACATCAGAACTGTCTTGACATTTGTATTGAAAATCGTGATTTTTGTGTTGATTGATATTTGTTTGGAGTTCCAGATATTTTTCAACTGTAGAAATGCAGCCCTTGCTTTGCCAATCCGTGCCCTCACATCTGCATCGGATCCACCTTGATTGTCGATGATGCTGCCCAGATATGTAAAGGTGTTAATGTCCTCCAAGGCATCTCCATCAAGAGTGATTTGATTGGTGCACGTTGTGTTGTATCGGAGAATTTTGCTTTTTCGTTTATGTATGTTGAGACCTACTGCTGCAGAGGCTGCTGCTACACTGGTCGTCTTCTCTTGCATTTGTTGTTGAGTGTGAGATAGAAGAGCCAGATCATCTGCGAAGTCCAGATCGTCCAGCTGCGTCCCAACTGTCCAGTTGATACCGTGCTTCCCTCCAGATGTTGACGTTTTCATAATCCAGTCGATCACCAGGAGAAAGAGAAAGGGTGAGAGTAAGCAACCTTGCCTCACACCGGTCTTCACCTCAAAAGAGTCAGTTAGCTGTCCTCCGTGCACGATTTTGCAGTTGAATCCATCATAAGAGTTCCGTATGATGTTAACTATTTTCTCAGGCACCCCGTAGTGTCGAAGAAGAGTCCACAGTGTTTTCCTGTCCACGTAGCCCCGAAGGTTCTACTGGCGGAGTTTAAGAATATATAGTCAGACAAAAAAACTAGACAGACATATGACAAACGAAATAGGCATGCACACACACATGAATAAAAGTGATGAATGATTGACAAGGTCAAAAGTAAGCCAGACAAGTCATGTGAGATCATAGGGATATTAAGAGATTAACATTAAAGCGAATAGGATGAGTAAGCGCGTGGGCGTAAGCAATGCTCAGTCGTACAAGCTCATACAAACCAGACAATAAAAAATACCAATGGTACACATATGGGTTGTTGCTTAAACAAATAGCTTGGTTAGATAAGTTAGATAATTGAAAGGCTTAATCAAATTAAATATGAGTGAACTGAAGTTTATGTGCAGGCACTACAAGTGAAATGAATATCAATCAATACAAACGAACGAATTTAGTCATATTCGTGACAGTATACGAAAACTAGACATTAAATAAGTACTTTAAGTGACAAGCATGATGAACAATAGAGTTCAGTTTTATTAACTTTAAGACATTTTTGAAACCATGAATCGATCAATGTTAGACCACGATTAGAAACCTGGAAGCACTGGATGATGGCCGTTTCGTCCTGGTATGGGACTCCTCAGCAGTGCGCACCCACGACTCCTGCACCCCGCAAGATTTCAACCCAGGAACTTCGGTACTGTGCGCGAACGCACTAAACCTTAGACCACTGAGCCGGTATCCAACGGTGCTAATGTCTAACCAGATCGAATTCACGGGTTCGAATCCTGCGGGGTGCAGGAGTCGTGGGTGCGCACTGCTGAGGAGTCCCATACCAGGACGAAACGGCCGTCGTGCAATGCTTCCAGGTTTCTAATCGTGGTCTAACATTGATCGATTCATGGTTTCAAAAATGTCTTAAAGTTAATAAAACTGAACTCTATGGGTCATCATGCTTGTCACTTAAAGTACTTATTTAATGTCTAGGTTTTCGTATACTGTCACGAATATGACTAAATTCGTTCGTTTGTATTGATTGATATTCATTTCACTTGTAGTGCCTCCACATAAACTTCAGTTCACTCATATTTAATTTGATTAAGCCTTTCAATTATCTAACTTATCTAACCAAGCTATTTGTATAGCAACAACCCAAATGTGTACCATTGGTATTTTTTAGTGTCTGGTTTGTATGAGCTTGTACAACTGAACAGTGCTTACGCCCACGCGCTTACTCATCCGTAATGTTAATCTCTTACTATCCCTATGATCTCACATGACTTGTCTGGCTTACTTTTGACCTTGTCAATCATTCGTCACTTCTATTCATGTGTGTGTGCATGCCTGTTTCGCTTGTCATACGTCTGTCTAGTTTTTTTGTCTGACTATATATTCTTAAACTCCGCCAGTAGAACCTTCGGGGCTACGTGGACAGGAAAACACTGTGGACTCTTCTTCGACACTACGGGGTGCCTGAGAAAATAGTTAACATCATACGGAACTCTTATGATGGATTCAACTGCAAAATCGTGCACGGAGGACAGCTAACTGACTCTTTTGAGGTGAAGACCGGTGTGAGGCAAGGTTGCTTACTCTCACCCTTTCTCTTTCTCCTGGTGATCGACTGGATTATGAAAACGTCAACATCTGGAGGGAAGCACGGTATCAACTGGACAGTTGGGACGCAGCTGGACGATCTGGACTTCGCAGATGATCTGGCTCTTCTATCTCACACTCAACAACAAATGCAAGAGAAGACGACCAGTGTAGCAGCAGCCTCTGCAGCAGTAGGTCTCAACATACATAAACGAAAAAGCAAAATTCTCCGATACAACACAACGTGCACCAATCAAATCACTCTTGATGGAGATGCCTTGGAGGACATTAACACCTTTACATATCTGGGCAGCATCATCGACAATCAAGGTGGATCCGATGCAGATGTGAGGGCACGGATTGGCAAAGCAAGGGCTGCATTTCTACAGTTGAAAAATATCTGGAACTCCAAACAAATATCAATCAACACAAAAATCACGATTTTCAATACAAATGTCAAGACAGTTCTGATGTATGGAGCGGAAACATGGAGAACTACGAAAGCCATCATCCAGAGGATACAAGTGTTTATTAACAGCTGTCTACGTAAAATACTTCGTATTCGTTGGCCAGACACGATCAGCAACAACGAACTGTGGGAGAGAACAAACCAGATTCCAGTGGAGGAGGAAATCAGGAAGAAGCGGTGGAAGTGGATAGGACACACATTGCGGAAAGCACCTAACTGCGTCACGAGACAAGCCCTCACATGGAACCCTCAAGGCAAAAGGAAAAGAGGAAGGCCAAAGAATACATTACGCCGAGAAATAGAGAAAGATATGAGACGAATGAACAAACATTGGACAGAACTGGAGAAAGAAGCCCAGGACAGAGTTGGTTGGAGAAAACTGGTGGGCGGCCTATGCTCCATTTGGGGTAACAGGCGAAAGTAAGTAAGTAAGTAATATATTCTTAGTCATGCTCTATCTCTTCTCCAGTTCACGTCGTTTCATTTGTTTTATTCACTGTTTCTCCGCTTCGCTTTGTGTGGTGTGTCCCAAATAAACGTATTCATTATCACTACGAGTTCACCTGCTGATTTATGAAACCGACAGACGCTATTTAGTAACGATTGTCTGGGACTTAAGAACATACGCAGTAAATCGACACACTGCAAACGGCGAGCCCGACGTCAACATAATCGGCCAACATACACTAACAATAACATTCAGATATCAGAAAAAAAACATTATGAGTTATTTCAAAATTAAAGTCTACTGACATATTTTACTTTTTGGTATAATAAGAAATCCTTTAATGACAAAGCGAAAAAAATAACGTTTCAAAACGTTTGCGATCCCATGAAATACAAACAAATGCATACTTTATTCTTGGGTAAGTTCTTTCAAAAGTTGTCACTTAACACAAAACAAGAATATTTTTATTATTGTACTATAATTTTGGAATACCAGCAGTTACTTCTTCTTCAATCCCACATTCATTATTTCCACGGAGTATTTTAAAAAAACCTTCATTACCCCAATCTTCATTCCATGAATTTGCACATAACCAATATGGAGTATTGTTGTTCTCTTCAACACCCCAACCAATGATACGAATTGCATGATTTCCAACAAGTTGTCCACCTACATGTTTATACACACCAGATTGATAGGCTACAAAATCTGTGTACACTGTTAAAATTGCTTCGACTGGACCATAGAGCAGAATTTCTTTTTGAATGGATAGCGTTTTATTGATAATGTTGTATACTTGTTTACCTAATTTGTCAAATGTATAGGATGTATGAAGTGTCAGTTGTTGAAAGTTAACATTTTTTCGCATTCAAATAGTATGCAGATAACATTTTGTATTCTATACTTACTTATCAAATATTTACCAATAAACATATATCTCAGACAGGTTAACAATAAGTTTATTAACCTTATTTTAATGAATAAAATACTTGAAAAGTTTAATAAAATCGAAGAGTTGGAGTAAAGCAGCTAGCAGTCAAGACCAGAACTTGAAGTGTGTGGGTCATTTCTGACTAGTCAGCCGGATGCTCCTGCAACTCAGAGATTCCAAATCTAGAGTACCGTTCACTTTAAATGACATCATGTTTTACATTTAGTCACAGGGTTGAAGAGGTCGCTTGCCTGTGCAATTGGGGGGTGGGCGGTAAGATTAGTTCCTTTGTATTGCAAAATATATTCAAATAATGAGTGCTTTTAGTAATCTGGTAACAGCATCAAGGCGTTACGCAAAAAAAATGCACAAAGAATCAAAGAGACTGATTAATTTTAACTCTAATTTTCACTTGGAGTTCTGGAGATTAGTGTGTTTTACACAATTGAAATCATCAATCAATGATTGTTAGACCTGTAAGCAACTAGACAGCCGTTTTCGTCTTGGTATGGGAATCATCAGTGGCAGTGCGAACCCATGACTCCTGATTCGAACTCGGGACATTCGGTATTGTGCTCGAGAAGGCCTAAACCATTGGACCGATTGTCAAGAGAAAAGATCGTGACAGATATTAAAGTTATTAAAACGATCGATTCCAATTGTATGACACATAGTTTAGCAATAAATCAGGACACATTATTTCTTGGAAAACATTTGAATGAGTAGTCACTGAATATTGAACACTGATCACAATCAAGAAGATCATGGATGATATCAGTAAAACAATGTTTAGCCTAATTTCATGTTATACACACCATTTTCAATCGATACGCAAAATCATACCATAATGTTAATCACTAGGATAAGTTTTTTTCATAACCATTCTGACATTCCTTTTTTACAAATTGGTGTTGGTGACTAATTGATCGGAGCATTGTTGATATTTTATCGGTATGTAATGATCACATTTTGGGAATGGATAAGGTTGACAACCTGTTGATTTTCATATGAACACCACCGTTCACATATACCTTTAGCTTTCCAATAATCCCACGCTACTGATGCATAGCCACCGAGACAACCATTACCACATTTGGACACAAACTAATCAACTCAAGACTGCTCAGTGTGACGATGGGTTTTTTCCTTTTGAATGAATACATATCCGATCATTCATTGCTTCGACTGCAGCTACTGCCTGCATAGATAGATAGAAAGCGAAAAAGCAGTTAAATTTGTTAGGTGTATTTTGCAAAATGGAAATGTTACTTCATTACTCTAGTCGAAGCAATTTGTTCATATCGTCCAAAATCAATTTAATTTTGTCTCATTATAAGGTATTCGTCAGTTACCGTAGTTTAGATACGCGCCTTGCCCAGTTTTAAAAACCAAAACAAGTAATTTGAGTAAATGATGGTTCTAATATTCATCATAAATATAAATATTTACATCATTACTTAAACAAATATTACCAACTACAGTTATTCCTCAACAATTGTTCAATTATTCAAATAAATGATATTCTATCCCTCCTGGATAGATCATATTCGTTCGACAAATAATATTTGGTTGTTTTATAACACAGAGTGCTTCTTATTCTGTCAGAGTGCTTCTTAATTCATAATCAAAATGTACCATTCCAGTCCATGCAAGCAACTACTCAATCAAATGGGGGGCACAAATCAATATGGCTGTCGCCATAACTAAGTATCAGTTTAAACAACATACATGCAGTTCAGAAAGAAACATAGAAACTCCAATAAAGACAGAAGAAATAGAAACTATAATAAAATACAAATATTATCATTTCAATGATGGAATTGAACAGATTAACAAAATGTACAACTGAAGGAATCGATAAAAACGAATTACCAAATATATAGCATGGAGGGGTCTCACACATTAGGAATGTTGCTTTATCCAGTGTGACAAGTCCCAAATAGCATGAAGCATACATCCTAGATTCCATTGATGACCTTATTCTATCTACGCTACATAAACTTATATCACCATCGCTAAATAAGAATACTAATTTTCAAATAGTAGGTAGGTCATTACTAGGCGTTAGAGAGTGGACAGTATGAATATTCAACATGTTTTTTCTTGATTTCAGTGTCTGTAAACTTATTATTTTTGGAAACCATGAATCGATCAATGTTAGACCACCATTATAAAACTGAAAGCACTGGATGGCCGTATGAGCCCTCCTCAGAGGTGCGCATCCACGACTAATGTACTGGATTCTAACCCCATGACCTCCACTATTGTTCGCGAACGCCCCAACCATCGGACCACTGAGCCGGCACCTTCCTGTGGTAATGTGTAACTTGATCAATTCACGTAGTTGCGCACCCTCATACACAGTCTTCCGTAGACACTGTCTACACCCGAACAGGTTGAACTTAACTGGTCACGTCTTCCCACTAGAACTCAGGGAAGTTTCCTCACGAATCTAGTCACCAGTGAGCACAGGTAATTTGCATTACGGGGTTGTGAAGATTGTTAAGTTACACGTTTTTGAAACCATGAATCGATCAATGTTAGACCACCATTAGAAGAAACCTAGAAGCACTGGACGGCCGTTTCGTACTGGTATGGGACCAGCTCATCAGTGACAGTGCACATCCATGACTCACTGAAATCCCTTAATCGAATTGAAAAAATTCAGAATTCATGACATATATATACATATATTACTAAATAGTGAACATTATATGAAATGAATTAAGACAAGGTTAACTGCTGAGAAGTCCCATACGAGGACGAAACGGTCGTCGTGCAGTGCTTTCAGGTTTCTAATGGTGCTGGTTTAACATTGATCGATTCATGGTTTCAAAAATGTGTAACCTAACATTCTTCACAACTCCGTAATGCAAACTTATTAATGATGTGTAGTTCTGAGTAAGTTAAAAATCTCTCACATAAAATTATAAAAATACTGAATAATTACTTGGTAAAGCCACCAAACAAATTTTATTGTCACTCTAAGGTTGTAGAGATCGGTGATTTTTATTAAAATCGATAAACTGAATCGATCAAGGTCATTGAAAAACGGAAGCAGTATGATCTATGCATCCACAACCACTGCACAACGATATCGGGTACACGCCTAATCTCTTAACCGATGGACAGTGTAATATTGATTCGTTCATTGCTTCAACAGAAAAAAAGTCAAGTACATTTCATCGAATCTCATCATTAAACTGTGTTCAACAGTTCAATAGTTCAATAGATATTTGCCAAACTTACCCAACATGAACCACAATTCGATTGATCTTGTATTGTTTGAATCGATGGACAATATAACCAATTCATTCGAGCATCAAAATTTGTTGGTATTTTTATGTTAATATCATCGTGTGTTAATGTTGGACGTCGTAATTTTCGTAAAATTTTATTTTCTCTTTTAGTTCCTAAAGCATAGTTTCTCATTTTTGACAATTTGAATTGTTCCGAATAATTGATAGCTATCCATCCAGCATTGGACTGATACATTAGAAAAATAATAATCGTAAAAATAATAGGGTCAACGAAGAAACATATCAACTCGTTTATCTTAAAATCGATCATTGTTAAAAGCTTATTATAGAAAACGGAAAAAAGAACTGTACAACGGTTTCGTCCGGGTATACTGCTCATCAGTCGTGCTCATCCATAACAGCAGATGTCAGGAATCTAACTCAGGACAGGAAAACGGAAAACAGAACTGCACAATCGTTTCGTCCGAGTATAGTGCTCATCAGACGTGCGCATCCATAACCGCAGATGTCCCGGACAAAACCGTTGTACAGTTCTTTTCTCCGTTTTCTATAATAAGCTTCAAACAATGATCGATTTTAAGATATACGAGTTGATATGTTTCTTCATTGACTTAATTATTTTTACGCTTATTATTCAAATAATATTTACTTTTTTCTGATATATTAGTCCAATGCTGGATGGATAGCTATCAATTATCATCATGATCTTATTGATTGTAATCACTGTTCAATATTCAGTGACTGCTCATTCAAATGTTTTCCAAGAAATAAGTCTATTGTTTTACTGCCAAACTATGTGTCATACAACTGGAATCGATCGTTTTAATAACTTTAATCTGTCATTGATTAATTCATTTGACAATTTGACATTAACATTGTTGGGTTTCGGCCCAATGGTCCAATGATTAGGCGTTATGCACAATACCGAATGTCCCGAGTTCGAATCCTGCGAGGTGCATGAGTCGTGGGTGCGCACTGCCACTGATGATTCCCATACCAAGACAAAACGGCTGTCTAGTGCTTACAGGTCTAACAATGATTGATTGATGATTTCAATTGTGTAAAAACACTAATCTCCATAAGTCTAAGTGAAAATTAGAGTTAAAATTAATCAGTCTCTTTAATTCTTTGTGCATTTTTTGTGCGTATCGCTTTGATACTGTTACAAGATTATTACAAGCACTCATTATTTGAATATATTTGCACAGGCAAGCGACCTCTTCAACCCTGTGACTAAATGTAAAACATGATGTCATTTAAAGTGAACTGTACTAGATTTGCAATCTCTGAGCTGCAGGAGCATCCAGCTGACTAGTCAGAAATAAAACACAATTCGAGTTCTGATCTTGACTGCTAGCTGCTTTACTTCAACTGTTCGATTTGATTAAAATTTTCAAGTATTTTATTCATTAAAATAAGGTTAATAAAATTATTGTTAACCTGTCTGAGATATGTATTTATTGGTAAATATTTGTTAAGTAAGTAAACAATACAAAATGTAATCTGCATACTATTTGAATGCGAAAAAATGTTAACTTTCAACAACTGACACTTCATACATCCTATACATTTGACAAATTAGGTAAACGAGTATACAACATTATCAATAAAACACTATCCATTCAAAAAGAAATTCTGCTCTATGGTCCAGTCGAAGCAATTTTAACAGTGTACACAGATTTTGTAGCCTATCAATCTGGTGTATATAAGCATGTAGGTGGACAACTTGTTGGAAATCATGCAATTCGTATCATTGGTTGGGGTGTTGAAGAGAACAACAATACTCCATATTGGTTATGTGCAAATTCATGGAATGAAGATTGGGGTAATGAAGGCTTTTTTAAAATACTCCGTGGAAATAATGAATGTGGGATTGAAGAAGAAGTAACTGCTGGTATTCCAAAATTATAGTACAATAATAAAAATATTCTTGTTTTGTTTTGATGAAAGAACTTTTCCAAGAATAAAGTGTGCATTTGTTTGTATTTCATGAGATCGCAAACGTTTTGAAACATTAGTTTTTCGCTTTGTCATTAAAGGATTTCTTATTATACCAAAAAGTAAAATATGTCAGAAATAACTCATCATGTGTTTTTGATATCCGAATGTTATTGTAAGTGTATGTTGGCCGATTTTGTTGACGTCGGGCTCGCCGTTTGCAGTGTGTCGATTTACTGCGTATGTTCTTAAGTTCCAGACAATCGTTACTAAATAGCGTCTGACGATTTCATAAATCAGAACGTGAACTCGTAGTGATGATGAATACGTTTATTTAGGACACACCACACAAAGCGAAGCGGAGAAACAGTGAATAAAACAAATGAAACGACGTGAACTGGAGAAGAGATAGAGCATGACTAAGATTATATAGTCAGACAAAAAAACTAGACAGACATATGACAAACGAAATAGGCATGCACACACACATGAATAAAAGTGACGAATGATTGACAAGGTCAAAAGTAAGCCAGACAAGTCATGTGAGACCATAGGGATGGTAAGAGATTAACATTAAGGATGAGTAAGCGCGTGGGCGTAAGCATTGCTCAGCTGTACAAGCTCATATAAACCAGACAATAAAAAATACCAATGGTACACATATGGGTTGTTGCTTATACAAATAATAGCTTGGTTACATAAGTTAATCGAAAGGCTTAAATCAAATCAAATATGAGTGAATAGAAGATTATGTGGAGGCACTACAAGTGAAATGAATATCAATCAATACAAACGAACGAACATGATACTACGCAAAAACTAGGCATCAAATAAGTACTTCAAGTGACAAGCATGATGACCAATAGAGTTCAGTTTTATTAACTTGAAGACATTTTTAAAACCATGAATCGATCAATGTTAGACCAGCACCATTAGAAACCTGGAAGCAGTTCACGACGGCCGTTTCGTCCTGGTATGGGACTCCTCAGCAGTACGCATCCACGAAACCTGCAACCCGCAGGATTCGAACACGTGAATTTGATCTAGTTAGACATTAGCACCGTTGGGCATCGGCTCAGTGGTCTAACGGTTAGGTCGTTCGCTCACAATACCGAGGTCCTGGGTTCGAATCCTGCGGGGTGCAGTAGTCGTGGATGCGCACTGCTGAGGAGTCCCATACCAGGACGAAACGGCTATCATCCAGTGCTTCCAGTTTTCTAATGGTGGTCTAACATTGATCGATTCATGGTTTCAAAAATGTGTAACTTAACAATCTTCGCAACCCCGTAATGCAAATTTAAGACAGTTATTCATCGTAGGCACATTGAGACTGTTTACGTTACAGGATGGGATTAGATACACATCAAATCAGATAATACCACTGTTTGTAGAATTTTCAAACTGATTCTAAGCATGACTTTTCAGAAATCGCTCAGAATTCTCGAAGAATCATGATGGCAGTGAGTAATACCGCACTTATTAGATTTACGTATCTTCTTGATACGAGTTATGTATACCTATATGAAATATATTTGTTTGGGTTTAACTCACTTTTCACTTGCACTTCATCTCCGTTATGCTCATGTTAGGAAACTGATATGCTCGTCAGTTGATTGGCTTGAATGTTATTACGAGTTCACCTTACTCGGTAAACGGAACGAAGCGCATTGATTGTCGGGGATGTTAGATCCCCAGAACTCGCTTGATAAATATCTTTATTTTGGATTTATTTCATGGACCGATCGGTTGACCTTGAGATCACATTTCCCACCAGAAAAATCCTTGCCTGTGATTGGTTACTGTGTTATTTTAATGTGCTATTTTTTTGACTGTCCCAAGGACGTCTCTTTGAAGTCTAAGTAAACGCAATTTGAGTGCTTGGATTCATTGTGTGCTGGCCGGATGTTTTTAGAATACACTTTCTACAGTATATCAAGACTTCTTGCTGTTTCAATTTGGTCAAGGGATCACAGCAGCCTACCTGGACACTGGTTCATTATTTTGTTCTCGTTATTCGATTAAGGTGAACTCGTAATAGTTTAAGCATACCTACAGACGAGAGTAACAATGACACGGTGACACGATAGGCTATTCTAATCTGATTGACCCCAGCCGTGCTAACTGGATCAAGAAATCTCGATACGGCGTAGAAAAGTGTATTTTGCAAGCAGCCAGAAAATATGTGGTTGCTTAGTACACAATTCAAGCTTATTTATATAATGGTGGCAACGCTTGTGGAAGAGCCATACAACAGCGTAGTAAAAAAACCCATCAACCAAGAACAATCAAGGATTCTCCAAGGTGAAAGTGTGGACTGAAGGTCAACTTACGCGAAAACAAGGAAATTCAAAATTTCAGAATGGAATTAAGAAAAAACTACGACCAATCCATATGAGTTCTGAGAATCGAACATCCCTAAACAGATTCATTGTGATAAATTCAATTTGAATGTCTATAGAAAATGGATGTTGACTTATTCAACTTGTTAAACACTAATAAACGTTATGGTACAACATGAAATATTGCTTGTCTATTGTTAACACCTACAATGGATTAAAATCGTGTATGAATCCTTTTCAGACCACCAATAGAAATCTGAAAATACTGGTTAAGGGACTCTTCAGCAGTGTGCAGTCACGATTATTTCTACTGGGGAGATTTGATTCAATGACCTTCGGTTTCTCACGCGAACACTTAGAGTTTGGACAAATGAATGAATCATTTCTAGACTACCATTCAAAACATGTAGGAAGTTTCGACCTGCTGTGGGGGGCTCATCAACAGCGCGAAAAAACGATCCCTGCTAGTCACGAGATTCGAACCTTGGACTTTTGGTCTTGAGCGGCAACGTTTAACTGACAATGTTAATGTCCAACTCTAATCAATCTAAGGATTTCGCGCAACCAAACTTATTGTGTTCGGCTGTTACCACTCACTGCCGATGAGTCTCGCAACTAAAACAACGCCATCCAGAGCTTCTAGATTTCTAATGGTGGTCTAACAATGACGGGTTCATGATTATTCTACAAATTGTCAAATCTACACCACAATGAAATCGATATTAGGTAATCGAATTGTTTTTGTGTTTCATTGTTAAAAGATTGCTGCATATTCTTACTCAAAATCTAATATAAATTAGTTTCATAACAGTCAAACAGTAATATATGTTGAAAAAAAACAACCATCTGAGCAGAACAACATCATTTCATTCTTATTTCGTCTAATTCTCGTCAGTAGCTTGCAAACTTTAATATTACTTAGATGAGAGAATTTACTTGTGAATCGTAATCATCATATGTAAGTATAATGTGATAACCGTAAACATGATGGCTTTATTCAATACTATTTGTTTAGTACAAAATAAAACATTCTCTGTATGGAACATGTTTTCTTTTTACAAAACAACTAGTAATTGACATTTGAAAGTGAACAGTTTTACAATGAACATCTTATCAACCAACGTTCACTCTGTTCTTATTTGTCAGCCATCACCATGTATCAAGTGTGTACTTTGTAAAACTTTATGAAGAGATCATGTAACTAATAGGCATAAATGACGTGTTGAACCAAATAGTAATGAAGTAACTTGTTGAAATACTTTGATATTAAGAAAACGGGATCGGTTAAATAGAAACATTGATTTTTGTACAACAATTTCCTGTTATGCAGGAACCATCTCGCTTATGCTGCTCTTTACATACTCGCCCATCTTCTCTGGTATGATTTCGGTATTCATTTGATACCATGAAATTGTCAGCAAATACACACATTTATCTGGACTATCTTTTCTTCCTTGTTATTAATTCCTGACGGGATAATGAACTAAAAGACCAGACTGAAATTGATTTGCAGAAGTGTTTATAGTCAACCTCGACTGCGATCACCACAAGATAACTCAAATATTTAAACAGGTTGCCGGATTATACGAAATAATTATAATAAACTGTTGTGGATGTTGGATCCCCAGAACTCACTTGGTAAGTGCCTTATTTTGGATTTCAGATTTGCCAGCATGGGCTGATCAGTTGACCTTGAGATCACATTTCCCACCAGGAAAAATCCATGGCTGTGTGATTGGTTGCTGTGTATTTTAGTGTGCTATTATTGTGACTGTCCCAAGGATGTTTCTATGATGTATAAATAAACGAGAGTTGTGGGCTTGATTGTATTGTGATTGCTGGGCGATGTAGAATGTACTTTCTACAGGATTATGAGCACTTTACTGCCATAATGATCAACTAGCAAACACAACACTAAAACTGCAGAAAAGACTGTGATTAACACTGGTATTTCGAATAGTTGTTTCCTATTATTATGGATCCGCAAGCTGGACTTACACATACTTACTTACTTACTTACTTACTTACTTACTTACTTACTTACTTACTTACTTACTTACTTACTTACTTACTTACTTACTTACTTACTTATGCACTTACTTACTTACTTACTTACTTACTTACTTACTTACTTACTTACTTACTTACTTACTTACTTACTTACTTACTTACTTACTTACTTACTTACTTACTTACTTACTTACTTACTTACTTACTTACTTACTTACTTACTTACTTACTTACTTACTTATGCACTTACTTACGTACTTACGAGTGAACGACCTTTGATTAAAGATCATATCATATGTACACAAATGAAGTTGAACTAAATCAAATGACAAAGTTTTTCTTTTTTCTATTTACAATCAAATAATAATAATAGTTAAAAATATTAAAAAAAGTTCAATACATTTATGATTATCCTTACATTTCAAGTATCAATACTTGTGTAATACATGCAAATTTACCTTTGGAATTATAGATTATAATCAAAGTTTCAGTTCATAAAAAATAATTTATCACAAATTTTATTCCACATATCAATGTTGATCAATGTTCAATGTTCAGTTTGTGAGCGTAACTATCATGATTTGTTTTATTCACTGAACCATATCTTCTCTACTGAACATTGACACATAAGTTGGCGGTGTTTTTTTTGAAAAATACTTAAGAATTACAACAGCTTACTATTATTGATCAAAGTCCAATATTTCAACTCACTATATAAGTCAATTATTTTTTGTTGATCTATTGAATGTAGACGTACCCACTGAAGACTGATTCATAAACATGTTCGGCTCTGTGTTGTGTATCGCTGCATTGTTAACTCTCATTGAAGCACATGTTTCAGTGAAGAAAAGTGAAAGAATTCAACCATTGTCCGATGAAATGATCTCGTATATCAATCAACATGTAAGTTATGTATGATAATGTCTAGGCGAAAGAAACACCGTTGGATGCCGGCCCAGTGGTTTGATGGTTAGGCGTTCGCGCACAATACTGAAGGTCCCGGGTTCGAATTCTGTGAGGTGCAGGAATCATGGATGCGCACTGCCACTGATGAATCCCATACCAGGACGAAACGGTCGTCTTTTAGTGCTTCCAGGTTTCTAATGGTTCTCTGTCTAACAATGATTTATTACAATGACAGATAAGAATGTCAAGTTTCAAGTTATCACCAATAGAATATTTCTTATTTGATATCAAATATATTCGAATTGAACACTGAAAAACCAACGATCAAAAGTGGAACATTTTGAACAGGGTTGCATTTTCCACTTTCATTCTTTTTACTTGAAAATTCGTAAAGACTTTACCTCAACAAATAATCAATACTTCTGATTCTCACTTTTCTATTCTTCAGCCAGACGCTGGATGGAAAGCTGAAAAAAGCACACGTTTCCTATCATTGAATGATGCACGTATAATGATGGGTGCAAGAAAAGAGGATCCAGTATTGAGAAACAAGAAACGTTCAACAGTCGATCATAGTGATTCAGATGTAGAAATTCCATCGAGTTTCGATGCACGAAAGAAATGGCCTCGTTGTAAAAGTATCTCAATGATACGCGATCAGTCACGATGTGGATCGTGTTGGGTAAGTTCTAATGACTAGAATACTTTATTACTAATGACTGTTGATATCTTTAGACATCTGTGTTTGTGTAGAGAATCTTATGAATGATCAGATTGTAGTGTAGTGTAAGCTACTTATATTCACATAAGTAGTATATGATATTAAATGGAAATCAAACGTCTGACAGCAAAAGATTGAGAAGGAAAGAATGAGAACAGAAAGCGATTTGTGGGAAACGTAAAGTGAACTGAATTATGAACAGTCTAAATCAAAGAACACTGAAATCTGAAACAAATAATGATTAGTTTGAAAATGATGATTCACGGAAGGTTTTGTAAATATGCCCAACAACTCTGTAATATTCGCCTAAATAAATATATCGTTGATGTCCTCACCTGGGTTTTCATGCACAAAATTTGGTGTCGCTGCCAGGATGAAGATACCGTGGCCGAAGGAGTTCGAAGATGGAGATGTGGTGGCCTACCTGAAAGAGTTCAAGGCCGTGGCAGAGCTAGTCGGATGGAAGCAGGAGAAGACGGTGGCTTTGGGATCGCTGCTCCGCGGCTGAGTGAAGGCTGTGTACGACAGCCTGGATGGCGAGGTGAGGACATCAACAACTATATTTAAGCGAATATTACAGAGGTGTTAAGCATATGTACAAAACCTTCCCGTGAAATCATCATTTGCAAACTAATCCTTATTTCTGTTTCAGATTTCAGTGTTCTTTCATTTAGAAACTGTTCATACTTCAGTTCACTTTACAATACCTACAAATCGCCTTCCAGTTTCATTCTTTCCTTCTCGATCATTGGCTGTCAGACGTTTGATTTCCATTTAGTATCATATTATACTACTTATGTGAATATAAGTACCGTACACCACAGTAGTAATGTCATGTTGATTCCCAAACATTATACTGTAATATGTTGAGTGACTGCACTCAGTACGATGTCCAAAGAATAACCTAGTCTTAAAATATAAGCCATTTTCTAACTAACTGATAAAGTCATATTGTGTAAATATCATGCTACAATTAAACCTATCTTCATATTTTTAATGCTGTTTTGTATTCTAGGCATTTGCAGCTGTAGAATCAATAAGTGATCGTATCTGTATACAATCACACGGGAAACAATCGGTTGAATTGAGTGCTATTGATCTAATAAGCTGTTGTCCACATTGTGGATATGGTTGTAATGGTGGTTTTCCTAGTTATGCATGGGATTTTTGGATAAATGAAGGTATTGTCACTGGTAGTTCTAAAGAGAATCACACTGGGTGTCAACCATATCCATTCCCCAAGTGTGAACATCATACAAAAGGAAAATATTTTGCATGTGGTACAAAAATTTATAAAACGCCGAAATGTAAACGAATTTGTCAAAAAAGTTATAAAATCTCTTATAAACAAGATAAACATCGTGGTAAGTAAGTAAGTAAGTATTTTCCCAATACTGGAAACTAATATACCAATAACTAAGATTCCTATAATCTTTAAAAAAAAATTCGTCCTGATGAAAAGGTCACCACTTGATAATAATCAAAATTGTTCCTAATGAAGAATGTTTTTAAGTGATCTGACAAGAGGAAGGAATGTATTTATTTTCAGGCAGAGTTTTGGAGGTTTTGTGTTTTTTACGCATTTAAAATCATCAATCAATCATTGTTACACCACCATTAGAAAGCTGGAAGCACTGAAAGACGGTCGTTTCGTCCTGGTATGGGACTCATCAGTGGCAGTGCGCATCCACGACTCCTGCGCCTCGCAGGATTCGAACCCAGGACCTTCACTATTATGTGCGACCTATCCGTTAGACCACTCGGCCGGTGGCTGTCTAACTTTGATTGATTCATGGTTTCGAAAATGTGTACCTTAACAATCTTCATAACCCCGTAATGCAAATTACATGTGCTCACTAGTGACTAGCTTTGTGAGGAATCTTCTCCGAGTTCTAGTGGAAAGACGTGACCAGTGAAGTTCAACCTGTTCGGGTATAGGCAGTGTCTACCGAAGACTGTGTATGCAGTTGCGCAACTCCGTGAATTGATCAAGTTAGACATTAACACATTAACATTAACATATATATATATATATGACCAAATAAACCTTCTCTCACTCTCTTGTTCTCTCTCTCTACCTCTAAAAATGTAGTCAATTCGACCGATTAATATGTATCAGTTTCAAACATACAACACCACAATCCTAATATCAGGGTATTCCACTTCATATTCATCATATATTTGAACTCATTTATAGGTTACATTTAAAAATCATTCGTGAATCCGTTTTAAATGATAAAAATCATTTCCGATCAATAACTTCATCGCTCTATAGAGTTTAACTTCATATCTAGTTACACATTTTGAAACGATAAATTGATCAATGTTAGACCACTAGTAGAAGAAACCTGGAATCACTGAAAGACAACCGTTTCTCCCTGGTATGCGACTCATCAATGACAGTGCGCATCGACGAATCTTGCACCTCGTAGGATTCAAAACCCATTGTTGTGAAAGAGAACACAGATGAGGGCAACCGAATTGTATTTAACGAAAATTACAGGGTTACTCAGTAAAATAGGAAAACCATATCGTAACCGTTAATTTGCAAGTCTTCAATCCATTGTCTGACATTTCACTATTCATGCGTTTCATACAAATTCCATTGTGTTGCCAATCTTCCTTTCTTGATCTTCCCCCATCTTCTGCTGCCAGACATTACGTTTACACTCGCGTTACATACTACTCATAAGTAGCGCGCACCACATTATGACCTTAGATCTTAGGCGCGAACACCTTTAACCTCTGTCGGTGTTAATGTCTAACTTCGATCAATTCTTGAAGAATTTAAAGAATTGAACATTGAAATTCAATAACATTTTCATTGTTTGTTTGTTTTTATTCTCTTTTCTGCTCTCATCTCCTCTCATCTAATCAATCATTTAGGCAAATCATCTTACAATGTATTTCCTAATGCCAAAGCAATTCAAATAGAAATTATGAAATATGGACCAGTCGAAGCAACATTTACTGTTTATGAAGATTTTTTAAATTATAAATCTGGAATTTATAAATATATGACTGGACAACCAATTGGGGGACATGCTATACGTATTATTGGTTGGGGTGTTGAAAAGCAAACTCCCTATTGGCTGATTGCTAATTCATGGAATGAAGATTGGGGTGAACATGGTTATTTCCGAATAGTACGTGGACATGATGAATGTGGCATTGAAACGGAAGTAACAGCTGGACGTGTGAATTAATCTCAACATGTTTGTTTTGTAATTTTCTTTCTTTTTTAAAAAATTTTTTTTGTTTAAATGTTGTTACACAATAGAGTTAATTTAAACAATTTTAAGCGTTAAATTGAAATATTTTTTTTGAGATTAAAATTTTTAATCATGTTTTAGTTTACATTAAAAAAATAAAGTGTTTTTTTCTAATTATTTCTTTTTTTCCAAAATTTGTATGATAAATATATTTTGGGTCGATCAGTTGACCTTGAGATCATATTTCCCGCCAGGAAAATCCTTGGTTGTGATTGGTTGAGTTTAGTGTGCTGTTTTTGTGACTTTCACAAGGACGCCTCTATAGAGTATGTATAAATCAACGTGATTTGTGTGCTTGGATGTATTGTGTGCTAGCTGAGTGTTTGTAGAATACACTTTATATACACTATATCAAGACTTCTTGCTGATACAATTGAGACAATCAGATCACAGTAGCCTACCTGGACACTGGTTCATTGTTTTGTTCTCGTTATTTGACTAAGGTGAACTCGTAATAGTCTTAAGCATACTTCGAAACTTGTTATACTTGTTTCGAGATATTTTTCTCGTTCAATATATATGACAAGAATACAGTGATCCGGTTGGTTCAGATAATCTAGTTTATACTGGCATTCTGTTTGGATACTCAGATAGTATGTTACACACAGAGATTAAATCAGAGAATCAGCTCACGATTAAATAAAGAACCTGTTGAGGATGTTAGATCCTCAGAACTCACTTTGAAAAAGTTCTAATTTTTCGTAATTTCATTCTGAAAATTTGAATTTCCATGTTTTCGCGCCATTTGACATTCAGCCGATCGGTTGATGGATTTGTTTAGTTCGTTGTTTTGTCGCTCTCCCAAGAGCGTTTCTATGATTGTAAAAACAACCTTGAGTTATGTGCTTAGACACCGCGTATTTTCTGGTTGGTGGTGGAATATATTTTGTACGCCTACTCAAAACTACTTGATCTAGTAAGCTGGGTTTGGGACAAACAGATTAGAATAGCCTATTGTGTCAGTGAGTCATTGCCGAGTAAGGTAAACTCGACTACCTGGTTGGGGTCCGCGAGATGATAATAGTCGATACTTAGAGACCTTGAATGACATGGCTCAAAATCGTTCGCAATGGCGCCGGTGCATTTATTCTTTGTGTTCTCTCAAATCCTAATCTTCTGGATTCTTCAACACCTCTGGTTTTGTCTTTCTAAACTTTTCTCACTGAATCATACTTCTTGAATAATATCTTCTAATCCTAACCTCTCCGATTACTTCGAATACCTTTACTACCTCTACTACTATTGGATTTGAATTGACAATTACATCTGTGTGTGCTGATGTGGTATGGCAACATGAACTGATGTACTTACGTACGAAGTTCTACGTTGCATCTGACTGACTGAAGGTAAACTCGTAATAGCACATTGAAGCACATCATTTGGCGAGTTAATCAAAATCATACTTAACGATAGAAAATATTTTATTCTACACAATTACAAACGGTGAGTCTTCATGAGTCTGGAGTAGATGTCAAACTATTAGAAAGGAAGTCATTTACTTATTAGTCAGGGAGCTAACTGTCTGTTTCGACTAAGGATAAAGTCCGTTGTCGTCGCTTTACATTCTGACTTCGTCACTGCGGGTAAATTAGAATGAAGCCAGGATTATTAAGTTTTGCTTCTAGGTTTCTCCAATTTACAGAGTATTTACTTACAGAATACCATGAATAATGGAAATATCACTCTGACCTGTTACGGACATGTCACATGTTGTAGTGTACGCCTTCATTATACATGAAATAACTACAACATAACAAAATTCATACCTCCAATCAATCCCATATTCAAATTTATGCCCAATTATGTTTAAATTGTTCCCTGAATAAACCTAAACATCACTGTTTCTTTACTGACTGCACGATCATCATCAGATGTGTAAATTTTCCTCACTACGTTACTGTTTAGTAGTTCAGTTACATGTTTAATAAATCATTTGTCATTTCTGCAATTTCACAATTTCGAAATTATGAAATTCTAGATCAATTCTAGACAATCATTAGAAACTTGGAAGCACTCAATAGATAGTCGTTTGGTCGTGACATGAGATGAAGTTTCGTCAAACCGAGAATAACCATTAACATCCTTGAATCCTAGCTCAGTTTTCAAGAGATTAAGCGTTCGTAAGTGAGGCTGAAGGCCTTAGGTTCAGTCCCCGTGGGCAGGGGTTTTAAATGCTTACTCCAAATGAGTTTCAGTTTAGGATGAAACAGGTGTCTAGTGCGTCCAGTTTTCATTAACGTTGGTCCATTCAACTCATTAATCTCCGCGAATGCAGTGATTGTGATAGTTTATAAAATGTAGTATTTCAGAAAGTCAAATTGACCGATGGTATAACAGTGTTATTTTTCAAATGATAAAGATCTGATATTTTGCTGAAATGTACCAACATGTCAACTGAATTCATGTGATTACTAAACCGCAATAAATATTGATAATTTAAAACAAGTAGTCCCTTTTATAAATTTTGAGAAGACGTAATTGAGACAGGGCATAAGATTGACGTCAAGACAGCCTGCAAAACATTGTATAGAAATGTTGAAGGACGAATTTTGAGGTTTATGGAGGCCTTGGCTATTAGACAGTTAAAACTCCCCTTATGTGTGCAGAACCAATTTTTCATAACCTAGAATTTACCTTGGTAATCTTTAAGCCCGGTGGGGTAATGTGACAATTTTCCTACCTCTTCTTATTCTTTTCATATTACGTTAATTTTCTCTCTCCTATATTTACAATTAACACTAAATGTCTATTTAAACTTTTATTTAATTGACCTTTTATTCATCTTCATATAAAATGCCTTGACAAGTAAATATATGTGACCAGATTGTTCGAAATGTACAGGGCAAATACATCACATTTTTCAGATCAATTACGTCTTCTCACTGTTCTATCAAAATTTATAAAAGGGACTAATTGTTTTAAATATCGTCATCACAAACTTCAGGTAGAGAAGTGAAGTATTCGAATTTCTCCACGTTTAACCTGTACCTTGTTCTGCTGAACTGGATCTTGATTAGTTAGTGTTGACCTGAAATATGTCGTTGTTTTCACCTTCCGTTGCACTGAATCCCCCTTTTGATCTGTTTCTTGATCATATGTAACTTATGATTTTTCTAATTGGTTGATAAATCTTGTCAATGTCAGTGTTTGTTGATTGCTGACTGACAAATCAATACACACCAATATGTGATTAAAACAATGTGAAAATACTAGAAAGGGGGGGGGTGGAGAAAGAACACTAAAGAATTATTAGAAGTTGGGCACTCAGTCATTGCCTAAGTTTGTCAGCCAATCAGAAAAATCGTAAACAAGCATTGGATCAAGCAACAGATCAAAGTGGGAAGCACTTTCGATGAAACATTGACATGTTAAAGTTCGGTATCAACTAATTACCGTCGAGCTCAACAGGACATGCAACAAATCATAAGTGAAGAAATTCAAATACGTCACTTCTCTACTTGAAGTTTGTACAATGAAATATACACAATTAACAAATCCAGCTGAGAGAACGAAACTCCACCAGTAATCTCCATAGGATATATTTCACTGTCTCACATAATCAATATACTTATTTCAATGTACATAAAAAATAGTTCAACCTGATTCATCTTTAGAAAACAAGAGTGTGAATTTCATATAACTACCGTTGTCAAGTGTATTAGATAAAAGTGTCACAAACACATCTTCACTGTGAAAATTCATCTTCAATGAATGAAACTAAATATCAAAACAAGAATTCGAATTAGCGCTAAAATTCATGTTCAACTTACTAAATATTCAACTATGCAATCAACCGACAAGTGTGATTGGAATACTACTACTAGGTGACATGTCAATTCTAAGTCCGCAGCAACCGGTGTTATGAACCAGTCAATAATCGATCATTCTTATTTACACGTTGATATGATCAATAAATAAATCATTGTTAGATCACCCCATTAGAAACATGGTATCACTGGACGATCGTTTCGTTCTGGTTAGGAATTAATCAGCAGTGCGCCTCCATGAATCATACACTTCACAGGATTCGATTCCCAGACCTTCCGATTTGCGCGCGAACTCCCAACTTCTGAACAACTAGCCCGGCATACAGCTTTGTTAATTTCTAACTCTGATCAATCTGGGTATTATGCGCGACCACATATTGATTGATGAATGATTTCAACGTCTAAAATCACTGATGTCCGTTAATCGTAATATATATATATATATATATATATATATATATATATATATATATATATTTTAAACAGTAAAAATTATGTACTAAACACAAATTGATGCCTGATAGAGAAGGACAGGTAATTTACCAGTACTGGTATGAACTAAAAAAAGGTTAATTGATATTGATATCATTACCATTCTGTTTCTGATGTACATTGAACTAGGTCATTGATATATATATATATATATATGTGTATATATATATATATATATATATATATATATATATATATATACGAGTGAAAATGAACAGATTGAAAACTTAGAAAACTAATTGATCCTTTTAATTTGTGTACTGATTAAAATAATTAAAATAAAATCGCCTTATATCAACATATACACGGACAAGGTGTGGACAAACATTCGATTTGAACAATGTTCACATTACTGGGCAGAGAGTGTACAAAGAACACTTGAGGAGATTTTAGAAGCTTGACACTAAGTCCTGTCAGTAAATAAATCGACATTCACCCAATTTATCAACTAATCAGAAAACTCATGAACAAGCATTGGATCAATTGTCGGGGGGAGCAGTATCAAAGTAAAAATGTAAACAATGACTAGTAGTTCAAGGTCAATAACGACGAATCACCATCAGCGTTAACAGGACAAGCATCTGTATCCTGACCATTACTACTGGAGAACGCGAGTTGTTGGTACAATTTCTTTATTATTTAAAATATTTTGGTGATTGATACAATTATGGGATTTAATTGAAATAGGAATAGTCATTGTTGCCATGGAATAATTTCAACGACTAATTAAACAAAGTATGATGAATGAATGGTTAGATGCTACAGTAGCTTCATTGCAGCAAACAATGATAAGTACCTTTATTCGCCAAATAAATGTCAAAAAATACCAAACTTTGAGAAATTAACATGTAAGATAGAACTGTCTTGTAAGTACTTGCAAGTACGTTTAAAACTTGAGTTCGTGCTGGACAAATAGAGCTGAATACCATGTACACAAATTTTTCATTGAAAGACTAACTCTAAACGCAATGTTCTGATTTGTAGCATTGTGAAAATTGCAGTAATCTTTGGATGTTCAAAACTGGTACGTTTTGGAAGTATATTCACTATGTAAATAGAAAACGGCAATAAATTTCTATGCACAGTACATATTTATGTTGAAATATTTCTTGTAAATGACTTTAAACACATTATTATGATAACGTGGATAAGTTTTATTTCGGTCAGAACCGACACAAACTGTCTGTACGATGCTGTGCGATTTATTTGGAAAGGTCAGTGAATGAGGTATCAACCGAGTAAAGAAGAATTGAGTTACCTTCAATTTTTCACCTTCAGTAATGGGAGTTGAATTGAGTCAGTCTCAACTACGAATGAAATGATAATGAGTTACCAAACGACTTCTGTGAACGTAGAAGATATGGTATTTCGCGATTAACCAAATGTCATCTAGCAATTGAGATAATGCGTTTCACATAAAAATGATCAAGTATCATCACACGTGAATGACCGTCGTTCAAATTGTTCCAACCATTCCTAACTCACTTTCCAAACAACATGATATCATAAGCAACACTCATGTAATACTCAATAATTAAGTACCAAAGTTCAGTTTACACTCTATTGTAGCGAAGTGATGTATAATTTGTTCATACTTGTTGACAAATACACTTACATTATATAATGTTCGATTGCTTGGAACGATGTTATTGCGTCTCAGTGTGCTGTAATAAATTAAATCAAAGAAAACATTCGAATAACATTCACATATCTCATCTTGTTAATCGCTTTGTACACATAATCTGGCTATTGTGGATGAATATCATTTTATTTTGACAAGTGTGTGTGTGAGAACTTGAGTAGATCAATCATTTGTTACTGCTTTTCATCAAATTCGTAAGGTTGCTGTACGAGTTCATTTATTGGTAGCCATTTATTGACATTCAGATCTTTCCATGTATCATCCTACTGACATGAAAACGGCTTCAGAAACTAACAGCATCTTGTACGATGCGCATTTATAAAATCGGATTATGTTCCATAGTTCAATTAGAATAACAGATTCATCGTTTACGTTACTTATTTGGCAAGATTAGAAAATGAAGCAGTCACCTCAACATAGGTTAATCGCCTAGATGACCCGAACACAAATCTCTGTAGTATGTAAGTGCTTTGCATTAGTAATATTCTTCCTTCCTCGAAAGTGATTGGTTATAGCATAAATTACAATATAACTACTTCACGTCACAATCAGTCATTGAGGGAACTACACACCGAATAAATACAATTTATGATAATAGGAATTATATCACATACTTCAAAAGATCTGTTCTGTTATAAAGTTCAAGAGCTTTTTTGAAGTAACCATAGACGCCACCGATTTGTGGATCTTGAGCTGTACACCGCCCATGTTTTTCATATTCGTGTCGCCTTATATAAAACATGTAGGTGAATTACTCAAAATATATGATAATCATCTATCACGGTCATGAGAGATGCAATAAAAATAAAGTTGCATTGAATGTCATATAGCTAGTCGATGAATTGAATTGAATTCACAATTAATTCGGTGCGAATATATTGTTTCATCGATTAGAAATCCTTTATGTACTTGCGGTGTTTATGAGTGGTTATTTGAAATTATACTTGAAAATCTATCAGAAATTTGAAATGAAAATAACAAATCACTTTCGGCCAAATTTCAAAAGAAAACTAACTGATTTACAACATTTTAGTTGAAATGAAAGTACTCTGTGCTCGAGAATATTGAATTGAGCTTGCGCTGTGAAAAGAAGTTGACTGATGCAAAACATGTTCAGATTAAAGTGAGTGCAAATACAGTTAACTTGTGCAAACTGTATTTCCTGTGTTTGACATATGTGTTTGGATACCTGCTGCATTACTAGACATCCTAAACGTGGTTTTCCAAGATGAATGTTACTAGGCTGGAATATCGCAACTAATGCCTTATAAATAAGAGCAGGTTAGATTATTTTTAGAATCCTAAGGAGTACGGTGACTCACGTGAGTCAGTTAATGTGTTCGGTCATTTGTTCACTGGTCAGTGTGGCTTACATCATTAGGAATAAAACAGGCCATAGGTCTTCTGTCCTTAATGTACAAATGTGGGTCAACAACTAGTATGTATGCAATACAGCCTTAGGTCATATATAATAGTTTAGTGCCTGAGCATAATAACGTTGTCCAGAGTATAATAATACTCACAATTAAACTCGATTAACAGTGTCTTTCCATTACTTTACTGTTTGGTTGAATTGAAAAACGCAATAAAGACAGATGTGAAAACCTCGACGATGGGACGAAAGAAAGTAGAAACTACCAAAATTATTGATATAATGTAAATATAAATACATAATTAGCAAATTTTGACGCCAGACAACCGGGTTTTCTTAGTATGACTGAAACAAAGCATATGATAATAGCATGCGTACACGTTAAAATGCGCGGAAACCTCACGCAGTAGCGGCCCATCCAGATTTTGCGCTTTCCACAATCCCCTCGATAACCGGTTTCATTGTACGAATACTATGCCGTCTGTTTACATCTGAAATCGCGTATTATTATGTCCAGTTGGTTTCAGCGATATAACTGCATTGCATTAGAAACGAGGAACCACTTATATTCTCATTAAGCGAAGTAGGAACAAAAGGACTGGCGCAAGTGAATATTTATTCTCTGTAAAACGCAATAATGATCCTAATAGAAAGTAAGATGACTTTTGTTTTGAGTTTTAAACCCGTCTGGCTATTCATTACAAACAGTAAAAAAACACTGAATTGCAACAGATCGCTCACATGTGATAGTTATTACAATTCATGATAGTTCAATACGAAGAATTTAATACATTAAATAAACGTCGGCACAGATTTAGAAAGATGTTAGTAGTGGTGAAATATTTAAAAAATTATCGCTATTATCTCCTGGGCTGTCCCTTTAGTGTAAACACGGACCCCCGTACACTACAGCGTCTTCGTTCATTCCTCGAACTCGAAAGCAAGGCGGTGCTTTTGAAAGAAAGGTTACAAGAGTTTGAATTTGTACCATCCTTAGCTCAGCTCCGGAGAATGAATTACCTCTGTATGCAGCACATGTTACGCTGAAGCTTATTTAAAATATCAGTTCGAAGCGACCTGCCCTTTTTGTACCAAATGGAGCAAACAAAGCGCACACCAGTGTCTGTTGACCTTGTTTGATAAAACACAGTGCAAGACACGAGAACGATGGACACACAATTATTTATTACAGGTTTCATAGGCACTTTTTTAAAATCTGATGATGGATCTTGCCAAATAATTGCATCATGTGATGAGACGTACCATCTAGTGCCTCTGTAATAACTTAAGAGGACACCAATTGCACGTAAGGACAAGGTTGAAGTCATTGTTAACGTGGTCACAGGGGAAATATACAGAGTGGACGACGAATGACGAGGAATTTTTCACAAAAAATATTACTGAGAGATTTAGTGCCAACTTCACCAAATAGTTAGACCAGGTACCTATTAGCTTAACCTTGTGTGAGCTGGTGGCTCGAGGAATATTTGACGTACACCTGGCTTCGTTTTAAGAACCCAGGAAAGTCATCAGTATATGATAGTAATCTCCCTATAATCTTGAATTAGTACTCAAAAGCACTCACTTCACTGATGTATTACCTGCTCTGGCATATACCGAAGTCACACCAAATCCTGGCTAAATGGAAACTAGCTACTATCTCTCCAATCATCAAATGAGAAGATACTAGATGACAGGCACTACCGTGGAAAATGATGCGAGGACTGGTGAATGAACAACTGAGGGAGTACATGGATAAGGAAAACATACTCCATGAAGCTCAACACGGATTACGCGAAGATAGGTCGTGCGCATCCAATTTTTTCGTAGCACAGAACAGCTGGACAACCTGCCAGGACCAAAAAATACACGTTCATATAATATTCCTTAACTTCGCGAAAGCTTTCGACTCAGGCAATCCTGCTTACAAAATTTGTGAAGTTGGGCTTCACAGATTCACTTCTATCTTGGCTCAGAAGCTATAATGAGGACAGAAAGTTTTATGCAAAAAATAGAATGTATGCAAGGGGCTGAGTCACAGCATCAGGAGGATCATGGAGGATCTGCGATAGAAAGTTACATCAACTGAGTAATGGGTAGTAGAAAGCGGGTTAAAGCTCGACTAGTCGAAATGTCACTTCATGTACATTCTGCTCCATATAACCCAAACAACTTGCATCATCGATGGAAATCCGCCGCCTAATGTCTCTTCAGAGCAGGATCTTGGTTTATTAACCACAGAAAACCTAGACACAACTTCGAACTACATAGGGGACGGAACCAAACCCAACACAACTATCCACTTTATACGAGGACAACTTGGTGCAAACACTTCACAATTGTTCTTATCTCTCTCCAACACACAAACACACACACAACTTGGAGTTTCCAACATCATTTAATCCCCTCTCTTTATATGAGAGAGGCATGACTACAAGTGAAATAACTTATTGCCTTACTAATCACATGTTCTTGGAATGCTCATATGCTTATTAGCACTAGAATGTTCTCCTTATTATTCTGCACATTAACTGATACGGAATCGATAATGCGACTGCCACTGGTATCCGAGAACCCTACTGCTCTAAGATAAACGCACTCACGTGATTGAACACAGACTCTCATAACGGTGCTCTTTATAATCACCACTTCTATCACTGATGGGTGCAAAACACTGGATAATATAACTTGTTACCTCCTCACGGATCCATGAGATTCACATACTGTAGGTACTTATCCAACTTTAGATAGAATTCGTGAAGCTCCTTGTATGTTCGAGACATTTTATTTCTCATTACTTACTAACTTACTTACACCTGTCACCCCCAGTGGAGCAGCGGCCGCCCATCAATATTTTCCAACCAACTCTGTCCTGGGCTTTCCTTCCCATTTCTTTCCCGTTTTAGTTCATTCTTCTCATATCTTTCTCTATTTCTCGGAGCAATGTGTTCCTTGGCCTTCCTCTTTTCCTTCGACCCTGTGGGTTCGAAGTGAGGGTTTGTCTTGTGACGCAGTTATGTGCTTTTCGTAGTGTGTGTCCTATCCACTTCCGCTGCTTCTTCATGATTTCCCCCTCCACTGGAATCTGGTTTGTTCTCTCCCACATTAAGTTGTAGCTGATAGTGTCTGGCCAACGAATCTGAAGTATTTTGCGTAGACGACTGTTGATAAATACTTGTATCTTCTGGATGATGGCTTTCGTAGTTCTCCAAGTTCCCGCTCCACACAGTAGAACTATCTTCAGATTTTTATTGAAAATCCTGACTTTGGTTTTGGTTGAAAGTTGTTTGGAGTTCCAGATATTTTTCAACTGTAGACATGCAGCCCTTGGCTGGCCGATCTGGCCCTCACATCTGCATCGGATCCACCTTGGTTGTTGATAGTGCTGCCAAGTTATGTGAAGTTGTTGACGTCCTCCAAGGCATCTCCATTTGGTTGGTGCATGTGCTGTGCATGTGTTTGCATGTTGACACCTACTGCTGCAGAGGCTGTTGCTACATTGGTCGTCTTCTCACACATTTGTTGTCGCGTGTGAGATAGAAGAACCAGTTTATCTGCAAAATTCAGATCGTCTAGCTGCGTCCTAGCTGTCCATTGAATACCGTGCTTCCCTCCAGATGTTGACGTCTTCATAATCCAGTCGATCACCAGGGGAAAGAGAAAGGGTGAGAGTAAGCAACCTTGCCTGACACCGGTCTTCACCTCGGAAGAGTCTTTTAGCTGTCCTCCGTGTACGGTTTTGCAGTTGAATCCATCATAAGAATTCCGTATGATGTTAACTATCTTCTCAGGCACACCGTAGTGTCGAAGAAGCCTCCACAGTATTTTCCTATCCACGCTATCAAATGCTTTTTCGTAGTCGATGAAGGTGGTGTACAGTAGTGAGTTCCATTCAATTGATTGTTCCACAATGATCCGTAGTGTTGCAGTTTGGTCGGTACACGATCGATCCTTGGGCGTCTAAGAAGTCCTTCATTCTGTTTAACAATACCCTGTTGAAGACTTTACCTGGTATTGAAAGAAGAGTGATGCCTCTGTAGTTCTTACACTTGCTCAGATCCCCTTTCTCTGGTATTTTGATGAGGTATCCTTCTTTCCAATCTGATGGTACTTGTTCCATATCCGAAGTCTTCTTGAAGAGAATGTGAAATATTTCTGCAGTTGCTTCCACATCTGCTTCGCTTGCCTCTGCTGGAATGTTGTCTGGTCCTGCTGATTTGCCGCTCTTGACTTGTCTGATGGCCATACTGATCTCCTCAATTGTTGGTACGCCAACATCGAACAACATTGGAAGGTCAGAAGATGTTGCTTCGATGTTGAATGGGATCGTTGGAGCTGGTCGATTCAAGAGTTCCTTAAATTGCTCTATCAACCTGTTCGGCTGTTCTTCAGTGTTGCTGATTACTTTGCCTTCCGTCCTTTTCACTGGTTGGCTCTAATGATCTTCTTCACTTCCCTGTTTGCTTCTGTGTATGCAGCTTGTGCCTTGACTTTCTCTGTTCTTGTTTGGCTGACGTTGACTGCTGCCTTCTTGTTCCTCGTTTCTTCAATTTTTATCTAGAGATCCATTCCTTGTGATGGTACGTTTTGTGACCCAGAACCTTGTGACATGTTGAAGTGATTGCTTCTTCGATCCCTTTTCAACAGATGTAGTCAATTTGGTTCAGAGTATTGAAATCCATTTAGCTTTATGTATGCACTTATGTGGGAATAGTGTTTGTTGAAGGCACATAGGTTTGCAAATCTCTCACCGTTTTCGTTCCTTTCTCCCAGTCCATGTCGTCTCATGATGTCTTCGTATCCAGTGTTGTCCATGCCAACCTTGGCATTCAGGTCTCCCATTAAAATAGTCAAATTCTTTGGTGAGCATCTGTCAACGACTGACTGCAGCCTTTCGTAGAATTGATCTTTTTCGCCATCATTGTGATTGTTGGTAGGTGCATAACATTGGATGAGGTTCATTTTAATGTCCTCTTTCTTTGTTTTGAAGGGTGCTCTAATGATCCTGGGTCCATTGAGATTTCAATCATTCCAATGCCTTATGTGCTTGTTTGGACAGCATCAGTGCAACTTCTTGTGTATGTGAAGCATTTTCCTCTTCATGATCAGAGTATTACAGCAGTTCCCTTGAAGCTGGTTTCAGTTGCCCTAGCTGTGTTCAATGCGTTTCACGAATTTCAAGCACCACCAGGTTGTATCTTTTCATTTCTGCAGCATCTTGAAATAGTCTTCCGGTCTCCCACAGTGTTCGAACGCTCCGTGTACTTAAAGGAATGGTTTCTCTGGTTGTCAGAAGAGGCTCTGGCCTCGTGACTTCGAGGGAACTCGGCTTTCATCACGAGACGTCATAATACTTCTTCCAACTCTCAGGGCAGAATTAAAATGTTTTGATTTATTTTTTCTGGTTAGCGTTTTTTCGGCAAGTTTGTTTTTTTGGTGGGATTGGGTCACCATCCCTATGCCCAACCCTCATCCTTTATCCGGACTTCGGACTGATAGTATATCCGGAGGTTCTAAAGGCGGAGTTACATTCCTCAATTACAACAATGTAAATGGCAATACATGTAGATAGGACATGTACACGTTATGAAAATGCACAAAGGAAGGTTGAATGAACAGTTAATAAATTATATAATTATATCTTCGAAATGACTGTTCACATCAATATAAGTATACTACGGAGAGAGAGAGAGAGAGATAAAAAGATATTTCAAAGTATATTTCAAAAAGCCGACATCTGTAAGTAGGATGTTCAACAGTGTCCAACTTAAAAAACACAAGGGACAATGTGGATTTATTGAATTCATCGAAAATGTTCAATAAAGACTTCAGTTAAAATTTTTCATAAATCATTACAACATACAAGTACAAACATGATCTTTATATATAAGTTTCTTAACTTTAAGCAATTATAAAGAGAATGTATTTTTTTTAAATCTCCCTTTTTTAACTACTTTTGTCTACTGCACATAACTTATTGATAATTTTATTGAAATTTTGAACCGATCAATGTTACAAATTCATTATAAACCTGGAAACATTGGACAAACGTTTTGTTACAATATGAGATTCATCAACCAAGTGCATCTAACCATTAAATCCACGACCTTCAGCCTCGCGCATGAAAGCCCAACTTTCAGATCGATAAGCCAGAATTCAACGATGCAAATATTTAACTTCAATCAATCCACAGTGTTGTGTAACCACTAAAACTGATTAAAAATTAGATGGTAACATCATTTTACGATTCTGAAACGATGATGAAGAAGTTACGAAATATTATAAGTTCATTGAATGCTTGCAAATATTTTGTCATTTTCTTTCTTGAAATTTATGAAGGGAATCAGTGGAATGAACATTGTTTGTTTGTTGTTCATTATTTCGTTTTGTTTAAATGAAAGATTTCAAATCAAGTCAAAAGGTGATGATAGTTAAAATAAAGATATGGATAATGACAAAATTAACAATCACAAATTAAGATCACGATCAGCATGACAAGGTGCCAGTAATATGTGAAGAAATTCAAATAGTTCATTTATTCAACATGAATTGATTTCAATAGATGTTAATTTTATCTAATTTCTTAGTTATCACAAGTGTAGAGAATACTACTCGCAACGTGGCTTGTAAGTAGTATACAGTTGAGTGTTACCCAAAAGTTATTGCAAGAGAGAACAGTGTCGGATCGGAATGTTCGTTGCAACCAAATTGTTTTTAAGAAAGGAGATACATGGTAGAAGACAGTCGAAAAACCTGATTATTTCGCAAATGTTAATCTAAATCTGAGGTGTATAGATCCTATCAGTAAACTACGCACGTTCTCTAAATACACTACTATTCCATCTGATCTTGATCTCTTTACTCACAAAACCGGCGCTCACTGTTCATTGACAAACATACAAAATGGTATCAATAATCAATTAGAAAAATTAACGCGGTCGTTTTAAATAAAATATCAAATATATGGTAAAATGTCACTTTGAAATTTTCAGTAGTATTATTTGTGTACCTACTTACTTATTTACTTTCGCCTGTTACCTCACAACGGAGCATAGGTGACCGAATAGCATTCTCCAACATACTGTGTCCTCAAACTTACTTTCTAGTTCTGTCCAAGTGTTGTTCATTCTTCTCATTTATGTCTTCATTTCCAGGCGTAATGTGTTCTTTGGTATTCCTCTTTTTCGTTGGCCTTGAGGATTTTAAGTGAGGGCTTGCCTTGTAACGCAATCTGGTGCTTTTCTCAAGGTATGTCTTATTCACCTTCAGCATATTTTCCTGATTTCTTCCTCCGATAAGATCTGATTTGTTCTCTGTCACAGTAGATTGTTACTGATGATGTCCAGTCAACCTAACAGAAGTAATTTACGTAGACAATTGTCAACGAACCCTAGTATCTTATGTCTTTTGAAGTTCTCCAAGTTTCTGCCTCATATAGTAGAACTATCTTGACATATTTCATATTGATTTTATTGTTTGAATAAGGTTGAATTTTAACTTATAAACTAACCACTTATTCAAATATAAATTCCAAATAATATATTTTATTCGATGATACTACTCTATACCATGAAACAACATCTTTCAACTAAATAATACATGTTATTTAATTGCTCTACCTGTAATCTAAAAATGTTAAACAACAGATTTCAGCATTTGATCATTGTTCAAAGTTCACTTTTTTGATACTTCAACTAGTTATATATATATATATACTTATATATTATGAAATATTGAGAATATAATATAGTTATTTTAGAAAAAATCTACAAACAACAAAACAACATATCATGTTTTTATTTCTTATAATTATTAACATTGTATTATTCTTGGACATTGAATATTGTCAAATTGTTCAACAGAATGAAACATTATTTTCTCCACTTTCTGATGAATTGATCACATTTATTAATCAGCATGTAAGTTAATGTAAGAGTGTATTGCAAATATTTTTTCATTTGTGTTTGTCAGTCCAATTTCTTGACCGAATTTACACAATTTACACATTAACTTCAATTTTGAGAAATGACTGAAAGTGTTTTTTTTCCATTCACAATCATGCTGGCTAGTATATTTTGAAAAATGATGGATTCTATTCATTGAGAGTTTGATAATAATAATAATAATAATAATAATAATAATAATAATAATAATAGTAATAATAATATATTTATTCTCAAACAACTACGTTACAAGCGGCATGCCAGTTTACAAGCTAGATCAAATTGTCGCAAACGCTTTCAGAATTACTGTAAAAGTTATAGCAGTTAAATTAATTATCACAGTTAGTTTCTGATACCGTATTTATACAGTATATATACAGTATAATACAACTACATTTTCAATAGTAGAGTACAAATAACGAAGGTGCACAATAGTTTCTTTTGGTGATTCGTTGAGATCAATAGTGAATTTGTTGGGAAAGGTCACGCTTGATACGAGCTGTGAACCAGACAGTCATGTACATAGGGTGCATGTTCCCTAGAGTCGCCAAAGATTTCCCACCGTGAATGGGGTTCTGAAAAGGAGAAAAGAGAGAGATGATTTGTAAGCTAATGAGTGTCCGTGTATCAGTGTACCATTCTAATGACAAGAACACTGAGTAGAATTCATGTAGAGAGTTAATCGAAAATGATCGATTGAGAAGGTTAACTGATGACAATCAGAAATGAGTATGAGTATTCATGAATATGATGCAGTAACCAGATCGGCTTTCTCCTCCACTGTTGCCTGTCTGTTTAAGTAGTCACTTTTGGGGATTAGCACGTATCATGTTCAGATGTGAGACGCCGTATAAGGCATAACAAGAATAGTACATTGGTATCTTATCGGCTATCTAAATGAATAACTTTTCATTTGTTATATATAAATTTTAGCCAGATGCTGGATGGAAAGCTCAAAGAACAAATCGATTTAGTACAATTGAAGATGCTAAAACAATGATGGGTGTTCTATTTGAAGATAGTAATCAAAGAGCAAGATTACGTCCAACAATTAATCATAATGATGTGAATATGAGAATACCAAAATTTTTTGATTCACGAAAACGTTGGAAAAATTGTCAAAGTATACGAACAATTCGTGATCAATCATCATGTGGTTCTTGTTGGGTAATAAATAATTTTTGAGTTTTTTATGATGCAATGAAATGTATTGTTTTGATATGATTACAAAATAGAGAATCATGTAGGTGTAGGTAGTGACTACCGAAGATAGGTTGTACAATGTCAGACATTGAGTAAAGTTAGATATTAAAACCGTTGGATGCCGGTTTGTGATTAGACTTTCGCGCGCGAGATCAAAGGTCTACGGTTCGATTCAGGATGTTAGTATCGTCAATACACACTAGTGGTGAGTCCCATACAAGGACGAAATGACTGTAAAATGCATCCAGGTTTTTAATGGTAGTCTAATATTGATTGATTCGTAATTTTGATGGCAGGATCATGTCCTTTTGGGGATGGCTTTTTCTTAGATTAGACTAGTTATCATTCCAAAAGGAAAGATTAAACTCCGGATAATAATTGTTCATTGAACTATGAACTGTGTGATGTTTTTTTAATTGTAAACTTATATTTGGATTTATATTGCTTACTTAAAATAATGAGTAAGTAAATCTATTGAGCGTTGAATTTTTTGTAATTTATACATTAAACATCACAATCTGTTGAGCTGACTGCAAGTGACTTCAGGTTTTATCAATCTCAATAAATAGGCATGGTAACATGCTGTAACTTATTACGTTTTTACTATAAACGGACGAAGTCTGATAGTGTAAATAATCCTTTAATGTGTACTCAGATTTGTATTCCAAATGTTGTTTGAGCATATTATTCGGAAAATAATATGTTCATTTACTGTGTAGTTGTATTCATTGATCAACTTAGTCAACCATTTAAGGAATACTAAAAACTGACCCCCCAGTGCCTTGGTACGGCCAAGATTAGAGCAGTCTGCTGTGCTTCTCCAATGGCTCTCCTATGGCCAGGCATGTATAATCAATATCAGAAATGCCTTACTCACAGCTTCAATCCACAAGAAACAAGGAAAAGAGGAAGGCCAAGGAACACATGACCCAGAGGAGTGGAGACAGAAACGGAAGTAGTCAGCGGCCTACACTCGACTAGGAGTAACCAGCGTAAGTAAGTTCGTATTCTTCAGGAAAGCCGACGTCCAACCGGTGCTTGACTCAGAGTAAGCGGGTACAGAGTATACAGCTAGAAGAGTTCAAATACTCTCTATACATATGGAAAACTAGAATTAATGACGTATGGACTGATTGTTGACTATCTACTATCGTGAGAATGCATTTCCTGACACCGGTATACTACCTTGTGGTTTAGAGCTCCAAGTCCAAGGTTAATGGAGTGGTCTCCTGTGAAATCGACTTTTTTCGTGGTGTGACAGTCTATAAGCGGAAGCAGAAATTCAAAATCGTTTATCTATGTAAAACATGCATCTCTGGTATTCACTTTTTCTTTATCGATTTCATATTTAATTACATACATTATATATTTTACTGATACAGGCATTCGGAGCAGTTGAATCAATGAGTGATCGTATTTGTATTCATTCAAACAGTAGAATCTCAGTTGAATTAAGTGCTGTCAATCTACTTAGTTGTTGTACAAGATGTGGTTCCGGTTGTAATGGTGGTCTACCAGGATTAGCATGGGATTATTGGAAGTATGAAGGTATTGTTACTGGTGGATCAAATGAAACACCTTCTGGATGTCAACCATATCCATTTCCTAAATGTAATCATCATCAATCCACTTCACAGATGTATCCACCTTGTGAAGGTCAATATTACTCAACACCGGAATGTTATACAACATGTCAACATGATTATCGAAAAAGTTATAAAAAAGATAAATTTTATGGTGAGTACTCTCTAATGATGTATTATGGTTGTGACAATATTGTCAATGAGTTAGGATACTTTAAATCCAAAGATTTTTTAAACAGATTTGGACAATGTACAGTAATCGATTGATTGGTTGTATCGTTAGTATAAGGTTGTAGAGATTGTTGAGTTTTATTGAAATAGTGTGTCGATCACTGTTACATAATCATTAAAAACATGGAAGCATTGGACAGACTCTTTGTTCTTTTATGAGACTTGTGGGCTTTGTTCATTCACGATCCCCGCTAGCGAGAGTGTAAGTCGGGACTCAAGGTCAGGTGCGTGAATGCTCAACCTCTTAATCTTTGAGCCGACGTTCAATGGCGTTCATGTCTAACTTGGACCAATCCACAACATTTCGCTACAATCATCTATTATCTTCAAAGGGTAGCTGCGTCAAACCCAACACGGTTGGGCCCCTCTTTTCATGGCTCCTCACTAAAAATAACGAAGACAATTAGTGATGACTGCGCAGCATAATGATTGCTTATATGGTTAGTATATTAAGTTTGTTAGGATGAAGTTATCTAGAAGGATAGTGTAAGCTTTCTAACTGAAGTAATAAACTCAGAGAACCTAACCACATTCGAAATCGCTTAAAACTTTGTTTTCATATATGAAAGTTAACAAATTTTCATACCGAATTACTTTCGGTAGTATAAGTTCATTTAAATATAAACTACTTGATTGCATTGAGTAGTAACCAGTGTCATATGTGTTTAGTTCTTAATGCTGAGATATATCGCTTACTTTGGAGTTTCCTTCTCTCACCTCGATGTTTTGGTTGTGTAGCTTTCATTGTTTTTCTTCTGACCAACGTCATTAGCACAAACCTCAGATAAAACTGAGGCATTCAAATTTCCACAAATTTCTACACATATTCGGAGTCCATATGTACCGCTAATTGGTTGTATTCTCCGTACCCGTCAACTTAGTTCAAGTGCTAGTCAGACATCAACTTCTGTCCTCTGGATTTCGCGAAGAACATCAATGTCAGAAAAAAAGCCGTAATTAGGCTTTCCTTGACGGAGATTATACACGCGCAGTCATCTGAGAGCCTTTGGAGATGAATAGAAGATATTAACTTCCGGAGAATCCCATACCATAACGATTAATCTGTCAAATACTCTCAGGTCTTCAGTAGTTCATCTGTTCATGATTTCAACAGTTTCTATTGTTTGACAGTACATGAGTGACTTTTTATGAGATGTTATAGCATATGACAGTTTTAGTCAGGCATTCAGTTCTGTGGTTGGTATTCATTTTGTCTCGATTTTACTGTCTTAAAAACCGATACATATGAATTTCAATGAATTTTTTCTATGTTGACAATATTCAATAGAATTGTATTTGAATTTAAAATATCCATTGAATATTGATTGATAGCCATTGATCGTTGACGGCATACACATATATTCCGTTACTATGTTCATTGTGATGATTTATTTGAATTCATAAAAATATAGTGCAGATTGCATGTGTTCACTAGTGACTACCTGCGGGAGGAATTATCTCTGAGTTCTACTGAGAAGTCGTGATCAGTGGAGTTCAACCCTACTCGGGTTTGAAGCAACACTCGTTCGCAAGATCGCGAATTGATTGTAACTAGTTATTAACACCGTAAGATACCCGCTCAGTGGTCCAGAGATTAGACGTTCGCGCGCAAGACGAAAGGTCCGGGGTTTAAATCCCGCAAGCTGCAGGAGTCATGGATGCGCACTGCTGGACGAAACAGCAGTCAAATGCTTCCAAGTTTCTAATGGTATTCTAACATAGAACAATTCATGATTTAAAAGATTAATTATGTAAATATCAGTCAATTTACATTGTATTCTATTCGGTTTTTTATTTCCAAAGGTAAAAGTTCCTATAACATAGACGGTTATGAAATTGCAATCATGAAAGAAATTCTATTGAATGGTCCAGTTGAAGGTGCATTTTTTGTTTATGAAGATTTTCTCAATTATAAATCTGGTGTTTATAAACATATCACTGGCTCATATTTAGGTGGTCATGCTATACGTATATTAGGCTGGGGTGTTCATAAAAATCATATTCCTTATTGGTTATGCGCTAATTCATGGAATAATGAATGGGGTGATAAAGGTTATTTCAAAATTTTACGAGGTACCAATGAATGTGGAATTGAGTCAATGGTAACAGCTGGTTTACCAAATTTACACAAATAACTCATCTTTGATTATAGTGCTGGAATTTTTTTTATGACTCATTTATTCAGATAAACAAATAATGGATGTTGAACAAAAAGTGTTTATGAATAAAATCTGATTTTTGATGATTGTTTTGTTTTAATTATTGTATAATTGGAATCCATTATACATCGTTCATCAGTGTATATTCTATTACATTTCATAATGTAAACATTAAACTGCACCCCAGTTTTGCTACAAATAAATGAGAAAATCTGTCTCTAGAGTTTTGAATGTAACCGTGTATTTTTCTACTTTAGTTTACTGTGCCATATCTGTTAATCCCTGAGTATTTTGTCAGTGGTAACCTATTTTATCAAAGTGTATTCAACGAAAATATTAAGATCAGATGAGATGATGATAAGCTGAATGAAGACACAGTTTACTAACGAAATATATACACCTAATCTACAGATTTCCACTTGCTAAATAAGTTCGATGAAAGTAACTGTCTTTTTCACATGTTTTCTGGTTTTGATAACATTTTGATCGGATTATGCAATTTAATCTGACACTATTCTCTTTGGTAGCAGCTTCTGGGTAACATGCCACTTTATACTACTTATGAACCACTTTACAAGTAGTATCCACTACAAAAGTCTGCAACTGGGCCTGATAAGAATTCCTAATCTCTAATATACCAATGTTAATTTGTTAAAACCTTAAAAAATATTGTGTAAGAAATAATTTTTCAATATACAAAATTAGAACTTCTCCTGAAGCCATCCTGGAGTGGATGCCGGGCATAGCGTTAGTCACGCTTTCCCGTATAAATCCAACCCTTCGGAAAAAACTCTAACCGGAAAGTAATTTGCTGGTCAGTGGTCTGTGCTTTATTAGGGGTAAAAGGCGTAAGTAAGTAAGTAAGTAATGAGATTTTTTGACCGTGTGTTGAAACTTATTCCAGTCAAACAATTTACTTCCATATAAAATAGAAAGAGTGAAGTAAGCGATGGAATCTAGGATAGGCGTTCCATCCAGTTTGAGACTTATCAGCTAGATGCTGCTGTAACTCAGAGTTGTAGTTTACTTTTGGACTGGAATCTAGTACCGTTCTCCTGAAATACCATCTCGTTATCCCAGGTGAACTGGTGTCGAACTGGTTACGTCAAAGCTATTCTCATAGGATGATGGCACATCAACCAAGAGTAATCAAATTTCAATATGCAACAATGTTGTATTTTGAAGTTAATGAGAAATGGGTATGTGTATATGTATCTGTAAGTATTATTACTACGTGCTAAGGTATTAGTTTTTTGTCCGAATTAAGTGCTTTTAAAATAGCTACCACTTTGTTACACTGATTTGTAGATTAAGTCAATATTAGGGGCTTCACTGTTTTCTCAATACCAGGTAAATTCCTCAAAAGAGTGTTGCTAAACCAAATGAAAGATTCAATAGGCTTTCAACTTCTAGATCAACCAGCTGGATTCCTTAAATATCGATCGCAAACCGACTAAATCAGGACACTATGAATCATTGCGGAACAATCAGTTGAATGGATTTCACCACTGTACCTCACCCTCATTGACTATGATAAAGTTGAGAGTTGTACAGATAAGTCGATAATAACTAAATGGACATCATCATAGTGGAGTTTCATTTTCTGAGTTATACTGTTTTGATCATGAGGCTTTCGTTGCCCTTCTTAACAGCATCGTCATCGTAAATTTCAGGTAGGAAAGAAGTGTTCGAACGTCTCCACATATGACTATCAGTTTGTCGTTTCGACCATGATCTTGATTGGTTATTGTTGACTTATCACCTGTCATTATCTGCGAACAATACGGCTAAATCATCCAGCTCAGATAACGAAACTGCCTCATAATCATTCACCCGAGCTACTAATTTGCTCAGATTTAATAGGTTTTTGAATGATGATAAATTCACAATTTGATTCATTTAAACATCTTCTGGTTAACTTGTTATTATTAACTTTTGAATTGATAAACAGATCTATTATTTTTAATATGTACTTTGGTTTTAATGAGATTTTTAATTTTTGTATGCCAAATAATAACTATATATTTACGTTTTATTGAAGTGTATCACCTTAAGATATCAACAATTTTTTTATTTGAAACGTAGATGAAAATTACAGAAGCCAGTAAAAACACAATAATCTCGTTCAAAGTTGATGATTCAATCTGCTTATGAAAATCAATATAGACTAGATTTATATATTATTTACTGAAATTTGTTGTGTATAACAATCGTTTTAGTTTCACTCAATTTTAAGTGGTTTGAGTTATTCGGTTGTTGATATTCTGACTGAAATTTCATCAGTCATGGTTGACATGTTGGCATGCTATATGGATTGCTTCTATACAGACAATATGACACAAGTTTATGTAGAATAGATAGAATGTAGCTGGCAGTGAAATCCAAAACGAGTGTTTCATTCTATTCGACCACCATCATTTGGATGTACCTGCATCACAGAGTTGACTGTCCACTAGAATCCTAGATAAAACATCAACTCTGAGATGCAGGTAAATCTAATTGATGAGTGTCAGAAAAAGTGAAATGCAAGTCCTGGATTTCAGTACAAGTCACATTCTATTTGTTCTGTATATAAACTTAATTTTTATAAATCTGATATGCTCGTCAACTGGTGGGCATGCACTATTACGAGTTCACCTAACTCTGTAAACGAGACCGAAGACAAATGATACAGTGGCACGATAAGCTATTCTAGTCCGTTTGTCCCCGGCCTGGCTAACTGGAATAAGAATTCCTGATGAGGCGTAAAAAGTGTATTGCACAAGCACCCAGAAAATACGAGGTCGACAAGCACACAAATCGAGTCTATTTATACGTGATAGAAACGTCGCTGAGGGAGGCACAAAAATACCGTACTAAAACAATACATCAACCATTAGTAGTCAAGAATTTTCCGACTGGGTAAATGTAATCTCAAGGTCAAATGATCAGCACATGCTCGAAAACATAAAGCCCAAAATTAGGACCTTTATCGTGTGGAATCTGGGTATCTATGGTCCTCAAAAATTTCTAACAAAACTATTCATTTTAGAACACTTTCAAATGACATAATTTTCCGTATTATTCAACCAAGCACAAATTTTGGACGAAAAGATGATAAATCGAAATATACGCCAATTAAATTATTGAGTAATTAATTTTGTATTACTTTGTTCATTAAATATTCAAATGTTAGCATATTCATCAAATAACCTAAAGAAATTATTTTGAACGTCTAATTCCATCGGTCGATCCCTATTGGTCAATATTTAAGGTCGTCCTAAACTGTCAAGTTCACATACTTTCAAATGTTCTTTACTATTGGTTAGTATTCACGGTCGATGCATAAATCATCATTGTCTGTAAAGATTTTTGCTCCTCTTCTTCTTCTGTACAAAACCTCATACTTTCTGGGTGCTTGTAGAATAAACTTTCCATGTCTTGTCAAAACTTCTTTCTTCATTTAGACGAGGCAACGGATTACAGTAGGATATCGTGTCAATGGATCAATTGTCTTGGCTCTCGATTACCGACTAAGGTGAAATCGTAATAAAAAACTAAAATAAAATAAATAAAATAAAATAATAAAAAGCGATATCTAGATAGCAAGTATCTTCAGTTCCCCGTCCTGTAGGTGGTTGAAACCATGTAACGCCTCAGAAACCTTGTAGTGAAGCTAGATCCACCTCCAGCATACTAATCGATCCGACTAATTAAGTAGTAATCCGTGACACAGAATCTCACTCTGGGTTCTGACTCTAGAGAAAGCTTAGGCATGGATACAAGTCATGGAAAAGAAACAGTCAAATATGTTTGAAGAAATACCATTTCCTACAACATCATTAACGAAACCGAAGACTTGACATTGGGTTGGTGAACGCACCAGTCAATATGATAATGGCTCAAGATGTCCTCAGAGTCACCATGATAAAAGGTTGTAACCCAGGAATACTTGCACCTTCACAAGAAAATCGAATAAGGTTGCTTAAATCTGTACCTAAATCCCTCAGTGAAAGAGGCCTACTACTACAGAATGGACGTTAACTGAAGGGATGAAACGATTTTATGCGTAAATACTTATCAGTCAAGAACTCTATCAGAAACTGTGAGACCGATAAACAATAAAAACCTAAGGTTAGATGCTGGCGAAGATGACCTTAAGGCTGTAAATTTTCGATTGACGAGACTGGAATAAAGAATGATGCCAGAGCCGCTTATGCTGTAGAATGAAGTCATTTAAATTGTCTTATGGTCTCCTACACAAATGCCGGGAGCTTCCTCAGGAAGCTGTCATCGTCAGTCGGGGGAGTTAAATGCACCTTCAGTACTCTAAGAAGACTCAAAGACTGAATTGTCAGAATATTCTGACAAACACAAATGGGCTGTGGCTATTATTAAAAGTGCTTTAGCGCAACGTATATAAGAAGTAACTAGATACAATGTGGACTGGGATACGACTACAACAAATATAGCAATAACTCAAAATGAGGACGGCATCTTGAATTTTGATTTTATTAAACCCCTTATTAAGCATGACAGTATTAGTCTTTGATTTCCATGTAGCTAGTAATAAAGAAATGTTAGCTCAGATTAGCCCAAATATTTGGAGAGCGCATATACGATAACCCTATATATTTGGAAGCCCTAGTGGACTGGACAACAGAACTAGGATGTCTCCATCAAGACAGCTTGAGAGGTATTCAGAAACGTGTGCATAAAGGTTAGTACACTGAATGTTACTTGGTCTACAATAGGGAACCTAGTGATTCCTATACTATGCCTCACTGAATAGGTTCACATTCACACATCAAACAGTAGGCAAGTGCGAATGTGAAATGGCGTTCTTGAATGATATAAGCATGTACGAAGTTCTACGTTGTGATTGAAACAATCAGGGATTGAGACCAGTCGGAGGGGATTACGTCCAGTTCCCAAATTCTCCCTTAGATATAAGTCATTCTAGCTGCTAAAACTGAATCGCTATCGTTAAAAATTTCAGAGATCAATCTATTAGGACCGCTTCTCTCCCCTGCTGCAGATTTCCTATGGTTTTCTCAACTTTATAAAGAGCCATACAACTAATATCGAGTTGCCATTCGGGGTGACCGGAGATCGGGGTCAGCCTGTATGTGGCTGACGGCCATCTGAAGTGTTCCGCACATCGATCTAATCTCCTGATTGAGGATGAATATGTTACGCATGCACTTAAACATGTCTTCTTGATTTATTACTAGTTTACCTTACTCAATTAACGAGAGCGAGGATCGAGGATCCGGCGACATGACAGGCTACTCTAATCCGAGTGTCTCAACCCCAACTGAATAAAAGAAGAGGATCTTATATAAAGTAGAACATGTATTCTACAAAGTACTAGGTCTCAGTCAAGAAGAGAATCAGGATCCCGGACTAGGGATCCGGGTCCGGGTTCGGGTCATAAAACGTTACAGATGATGCGTATTTATAGAGTTATGTCGAGTAGGAAACATCATTGAAGTCTGTGACATTGGCAATCAAGACGACCAATAGGAAATGAACAAAAGAACCCAGACCTACTAACAAGTGTCGTTGGTTTTTGGATGAATATCCTAAAAGAATAACAGGACCATCCTTTTCCGAAATAATCTCATTTAATTTAGGGTTCCTAATACCGGTTTCATTGATGAATCTGAATAGTTGCCTACTGTTGTCTATCGCCGCCACCTTTTCATTCTCTCTAGCTTTCGCTACCCACCACTGTTCATGATCATTGCGTATGCAGTTTACTAGCCTGAACCTAAGCACGCAGAGCCAGGCAGGATGAGCTTTTGAGCATCCATTAGCTCGGTGGTTCTTTCTTAGACCCATGGCTTCTCCCTAACCTTATGCTTTATTTTACTAGCATATATCACTGCTGTTTCCACATCTTTTTAGATATCATTCCAAGCTCCTGCATGGTGGACACCGCTTACTACATGGCCGCCTAACTGTTTTTCTGGTTGTCCCTGAAATATATTCTTAGCCTTATTATCATTAATTAGAGCCCCAACAGGTTTACTTGCGAAATTCTTCTTGCGTCCAGTAAGACGCAAACAAATACGCGCTCGCACTAGAGCATGGTCTGAGTCTAAACAAGTGCTCTAGAATGAGCGGCAGTCTTCAATAGAGCCTCCCCATCGATGGCTTATTGCTATGTGATCTAGTTTGATACATCGTTAGATCGGCTAGGTCAGAAGGTGTTTCACCTTATGCGTAATGTTGCTGTTTGCTAGGAAGAGGCGTTTATCTGAGCATAGCTGCAACAGACGGTCCCCATTATCTGTTGTATCAGCTGCGACGCCATAAGATCCACTCAGGTGTCTTTCCGCTTCGCTGGTTCTACCTACTTTACCATTAAATTAGCCAGCCACTATTATTATATCACAGCGCTTAGAGGTTTCTTTAAAACTTATCTTTTATGTCGTCTGAACTGCAGTCAGTGGGAGCGTAGCCAGATACGACGAAGAGGCAACGGTGAGTTCCCCCATCTTTATAAATCCCTACTATCACGTCTTATCGGATGACGCATAAGCGACTATCTGCTGGTATCCAGTCTAGGACCCATTGCTATACCTGCACGAGCGAGACCACTGGAGACGGCATTAGCGCTAGCAGAAAAACGAAGCATAGACCGTGTTGTGTCTGTATCTGCACTGACTGAAATCTAACTATATTTATTCGGGTATTTTATGCGCGTTTTGGAGACAATATACATCGATCGCCCGGGATTTCAGAGCCATAGTTGATGAAACCTGTTGCCCTATTTGAAACAACGTTCAAACATCAAGTGCTCCAATATGTAATTTAGCACTGGGTTTTAGGAGACCAGAAATAATGTTTCCTGGGCTGAAACCGTTCGCTTCAGAGGCGCGAGGTGACAAATGATCGAAGGAAGGGTTGGTCGAGGAGATAAGAGAGTTAATAATAGGTGTAGGAAGGATTTAATCTCATATGCTTTTATGAATAATAGGGCGGATGTTACCTCCTAGTTGCTCACACCGTGGAAGGGTTCTGGTTTTCAGGAGGAGCATCAGCCTCATGACTTCTGAAGGAATTCGGCGTTCATCATGAGACGTCATAATTCTTCTAGATGAAGACCTTCCAACTCTTAGAGCAATGTTTATATGGTTTGAATTATCATTTCTTCATAGCATTATTTAGCGCGTTAATTTTTGCGGGATGGGGTCGTCACCTCCATGCCCGACCCCCTCATTTAACGGGCTTTGTACCGGCAGTAGCCCCAACAAAATTCGAATAATGTATAAGCTTTAACTTAAGGCTCATCGAATAGTCAGCTAGCTGCTGATATGTTTGGAAAGTTTATGCAAGTTTTTGGTCGATAAAATATAGAACAACGATTGCCGCGTACAAATGCGTTGAATGACCATTTGTGGCATGTCAAGAACATAAGTTACTACAAATAAGTGCATGACTGTAAACGTTTGTTGCAAACCACTGGCAGCGCTGAAGTAGTTGTACATGCCATTATCAGCATGTAGGAGTCTGATGTTTCGTGTGAGTACGCGTGTCATCGTACTATCAATATACTTAGCAAGTTGCGTGGTGTTCGAGGTACGAGCAAGCAATCATCCGTGCATTCATTTGATTCGACAGACGTGAAAATAAGAAGCGTACAAGTAGGAAGAAATGAAATGTAATAAGCGTTCTAGTCAAGTCCATTGCGATGAGGTATGACTAAGCATTTATAGTCAGACAAAAGTAAGCTAGACATGTAGTAAGCGAAGTAACATACTCAAGTGACAGCAATCAAGATATGAGCATACGATTGGCAAGGTCACAAGGCAAGTGAATAATAAGTCAAGAATAACGGATTTATCAAATTATCAAAAGGTCAGGTCAGTCCTGTGGGCTGAGCATAAAAGTACATACGCTACATTCATACACTGTTCATGCCTTCTGAATCCTAAAGCTCATGTACTCAGTCAGTGGTTTGAACTATTGGTGCCCAAAGACTAGGTTCAAGCTCCAGATATTGACTGTCCTTCCTTATAATTTCACAGATAATACTTTCGTGACGAGAAGGTAATGAGTAAGACTGTGTTCTTGGTAAACTCAGTGCTTTATCCTGAAATTATCAAAGGTATCACAGCTCGTCTTTCAATATAAGTGGACCAATCTCATTTTTCTTACTACCGCCACTGACATAACTCACCAGCTTAATACACTTTTCAACTGTTTCCATACTTTTATGCTGAATACTACTCTCAGCGTGGCTTATTAGTAATATGCAGTGGATTGTCACTCAAAATATACTGTTGAAGTGCAGAGTTTCGGATATTAATGTATAGTGCGATCGAAGTGTCTCTAAGAAATTTGATATTTGGAGCAAAGACAGCCAAGAATCTGCTTGTTTTATAAGTGAAGCCTGAAGATAACATTTATATATTTTTTTAGTAAATTCTATCTCCCGTAAGTCGATCACTCATTTCATCTGATATCTTCGTTCCTTGATGATCCTGGGTCCATGAGATTTCAATCATACCAGTGCATTCTGTGCATGTTTGGACAGCATCGGTGCAGATCCCTGTGTATGTGAAGCATTTTACTCTTCATGATTAGAGTATTACAGCACTTCCGCTGAGGCTAGTCTCAGTTGTCCTATCTGTGTCCAATGCGTTTCATTAATTACAAACACCACCAGGTTGTATCTTTTCATTTCTGCATCAACTTGAAATAGTCTTTCCAGTTTCCTACAATCTACGAACAGTCCATGTACATAAAGAATTGTTTATTTGGTTGTCAGAACAGGCATCATCACCGTGACTTCTGAGGGAACTCGGCTTTCATCACGCGACGTCATAATTCTTCTTCCAACTCCCAGGGCAGAGTTAAAATGGTTTGGATTATTTTTCCTGGTTAGAGTTTTTTTAGCAAGTTAATTTTTGATAGGATTCGGTCGTCAACCGCATGCGCAACCCTCCTCCTTTATCCGGGCTGGGGACCGGCAGGAACCTCAAAGGTTCTACTGGGGGAGTTATATGTACAGAATACGTTCCTTTAATTCCAGTCAATTAACACTATATACCTTCAAATTGTATTATTTGTTGGAAACTTGTCATTGATGTTTGTGCTAGGATATTCATCAAATAACCTAATAGAATTATTTTTGTAAAGCTAATTCTATTGGTCGATTCCTACCGGTAAATATTACGGTCGTCCTAGCTATCAGTGTCACGTACTTCAATGTGGTTTTCCATCATTCCTCCTAACTGTCAATGTAATACTCTTCAATGTTGTTTCCTATTCGACCTATTTGCATAAACACGCATTATATGTGACGTTTGATGACCAGGACCCCTATCCTCTTCTGGACTCGGACCCCGTAGGTTCTGTATGCTTGTAGAATACATGTTCTACTTTATATGAGGTCTTCTTCCATTCAATGGGGGTTCGGACACTCGGATTAGAGTAGCCTGTCATGTCGCCGGATCTTCAATCCTCGCTCTCGTTAATTGAGTAAGGTAAACTCGTATTAGTTCAAGCGTATGAACTGACGTAACAATGATTTACATGATCGCACACTGCTTCTTGCGGAAGATCATATATGTCGTCGTTGTAGGAAAGAAGATGCTGTATTCTTTAAATCAGAAACTTTAAGAGCTGAAAAAATATGCATTTTTATTGTTTGTATTTAGTTGACTTTTAGCATATGTAGACCGATCTAATTTGTTTCAGTGTTTTTAAATTTCAATTCCTAACAGTGTAAATTTTCTGTTATAATAAATGACAATCTATTTTACTGGTCATTCAACGCACCGTTGACTTGTGGTTTTCATCATTTCTTAAAGCAAGACAAGTGTCAATTGATTAAAATGTAGGATGGTTGCTGAAGAAAGTTGACAAAAGTCCCTAGACTTACGTTTATATCCTTTAGAACTCGTGAGCAAGATATATATGTAGGCTTAGAGTAACTGATGCTTCACCACTCATTTGGCCTTGCGCCACGCAGTTTCTCAGGCGTAGACTACACTAATGAGCCGTCTGAGCCGCTACTGACTGCCTGTATAACAAACAGTTTTACAATGCAGTATTCACTGTTTAGTAATTAATTTAAGGTGATTCTTAGTCCAGCGATCCGAGCTTTAACTTCAAAACCGAACAAATAAAGACCTTGGATATGACGGTGACGTATTTCAAATAAAAGAAACTGTATACTATTCACATTTGATGGGATTTGACAACCTAACAGTAGAAAATTGCAAAACAGCAATACTCCAGAACGACACATATTTGTCTCTGATGCTGAAACAAATCAAAGCGTAAATTATAAAGATTCCTCTGTTAACGAAGCTGAAAAAAGTGTATATTTCCTGCGTGTGGTTTACACTGCCTTCAAAAAAGAAATTTTTTAAAGTCATAGCAGGGACAATATCTGGTAATGTGTCGTAAGATAACTAAGTTTTATTTTCAGGTTCAGAGGTTGTGAATACTCACCACTAAAGAATGCCACCTTAGGCTCAAACGAACGGTTAAATTAAAACGGTCCCAAAATGCATTAAACTGTACAGTGGTTACATAAGTAAAACATATCCTAAGATTAATCGTAGATATATTGTTATATAAAATTGATCGAGTAGCTTACTTATACTCTCAGTTCATAAATACGTTTCAATGGATTATTGTTTCATAATAATATGCATATGACCAAACTTTCGTTTCAATGAAATGCAAATCAAATTTCAGCTTTATTGAGAATGGCACATTTTTGATCTTACTTGGTTATTTATTAGCTTTTATTAGCTCTTTCACTTTCTATTCATGTATGTTGAAATTATTCCTATGAAACGTATGAATTATTAGTCAACATAGATCAGGTGATCGGAATCATAGATTGTTGGTGTATCAATAAACCATTCAAATGACTTTGGCATACACATGAAAAGGTCTTTCTTTCTAAATAACTCTAGTTCATGAAATGATACAAAACTAGTGTTAATTCGAGTACAGAAATATATACCAATTAAATAGTGGATGGTAAATTAACAGAGTATAGTGAACGCAGAAGAAGAAAAGCACATTAAATCATCACTTATATGCACAAAGACTGTAAATATGAGTGCTAGTTCTAATCGAAAAATGACATACTGATGATGAAATATTCATCAAGCGACCAATAAACATAAGAATACGTTTAGAATAAAACAGGAAGCAGACAACATTTAATAAGCTCTTACTAATATTTGAGTTGTGCACACGATGCCGGCTTTCTTATACTCCGCTGCATTGTGACAACTATCTTAATTAATCATCCACCATTTAATTGGTATATGTTTCTGTTTTCAAATTAACACTAGTTTTGTGTCATTTCATGAACTAGAGTTATTTAGAAAGAAAGACCTTTTCACGTGTATGCCAAAGTCATTTGAATGGTTTATTGATACATCAACAACAATCTATGATTCCAATCACATGATCTAATGTTGACTGATAATGCATACGTTTCATAGGAATATTTTCAACATACATGAATAGAAAGTGAATGTACCAATAAAAAGGTAAATAGCAAAAGTAAGATTAACAATGTACTATTCTCATTAAAGCTGAAGTTTGATTTGTATTGCATGAAATGAAAGTTTGGTCATATGGATTTTATTATGGAACAATAATCCATTGAAACGTATTTATGATTTAAGAGTATAAGCAAGCTACTCAATCAGTATTATGTAACAATAAATCTGTGAAAAAATTGAAGATGTGTCTTACCTGAATGACCAATGTACATTCCAATGCATTCTTATACCGTTGTTAATTTCAACCGGTCATTTTTGCCTAATGTGCGTGTCACACACATAAAAGTAAAACTGAGTTATTCTATTCACGTTTCACCAGATACTTCACATGGTAAATTCACGATTTGTTTGTTTATCACTAACTGAGGAAAACTAGGAATCGATCATCAAACAAACAGCTGTGACAAATCAATAAAAATTTCAGGTTAGCATTTAGAAGAGGCATGACATTTCGGTAAAATTAAGTTTGCTGAGTAATTTTAAACCTGATTCGGAATTTCATATTTACACAGTTGTAGATAGTGGTTTCAAACGCGAGCAATCATTCAACTCTGTTTTCTATGTACGTAACGTTTAGATGACTTACTGTTATTTCTGTTTGCTCTGAACATGAATACATTGGACAGGAAAATTATTGTAGTTTTCACGTCTATGAATATATGACTGAACCATGTGAAAAAGTCAAGTTCGTTATGTCAATAAAGCGACGTGCCTCACTACAATTTTTTTAATGAGTTGACAATTTTAAGTAGCTTCGTTAACCGAGGAAGTTGTACGATTCACCCTTCGACTAGTTTCACCATCAAAGCTAAATCTGTGTTATTCTGTAATATTTCTCGATTGCAATCTTCTTCTGATAGGCTGTCAAATGTTACTCGATTAATTAATTACACAGTTTCATTTTATTGAAATGCGTTATCGTAATATTCATGCTCATTCTTTAAGTGATCTTGAAATGCAAGCTAGTAAATCACTGAAAAACATTTGTTGCTTATCATTTCCACTAGATTCATGTTTCTATGTCGGTGTGCTGAATAAATGCTTATCTGGTATGTGACCTATTGTACTTTTTAACTACGTGATGAATTCAATTTATTGATATATGTTTACCAGTGAAACATTATATCTCCATCACAGACAGACTGATTTTATGTTCGTGTTGAAGTTAGCTAGAAAATGAGATTAGATATAATGCTGCATTTTAGTCAATTTGCGGGCATCTGCATATTTGCAATAGAAAATCTTCCAAAAAATTTATCTCTGAAATAAATTTATAGTAAATAGAAAGCATTTGAAGTGTTCGTTCATCATAGGATCAACCTTTTCAATAATGCTCACTAAATTCCTACAAGATTCGTCATATTTCATCGATAGATCGTAGTACTCATTCTCATATTTAATGAGAACGATTGGCAGAACACGATTTGTAGTTGATTCATTCTCACCAACTCTCTGATAGTTTGCGGATGAATGTTATTTTCAACAGACAGGTTTGTAATTTTCTTGCACATAATAAATAATTGTTTAGTTTTAGGTATTCATACCTAAACATTCTGGCCAATGGTTGAGAAAACGTGTAAAATTGTCAAACACAGTGATAATGTCAAGCCGTCATGTGCATCACTTATGTGACATTGTATTCACTGACCTTATCTAGTGCTTACCTTAAGATTTGATATAATCCAGGATTATGTACTTCTATAAATAATGCTACTTTCTGCCATGAATCGTCAAATCACAGTGTTAGATTTTTCATTGACAATAACGGTTAATATTTGGAAATGCGTGCATTGTAAGTCCATTTGCCATTTATCGCATATATGATGAATAACATTCGTTACGATTTTAAATATCAATCAGGAATTTTCAAATTTCATTGTCAGGTGAAAACGTATTTCCAGAATTATTTGGTTAGTTCAGGATTAAAATATTAAGTTCTTCTAAAACATGAAGGATCCATCACTTAACAGGTGTAAATGTTTGAATAACCAAATAACTATTCTATTCAAATTGAACTTCAGTTGATATCCCGATTATCCTCCATCTTCTTCCTTCAACGATTATTTGTAGATTGATGGGTTTGAACGTTGTGCAATTAACTGCACTTGTGATTGATGGATCGTATGCCAAAGATTGGGACTTCTACCTGTTTACCCTAACTTGGCCGCCTACGTATTGTGATTCTTATAAGGTAGTACTTATTTCATGAAAACCAACATAATTTAGTGTACTGTAATATTTGTTTTATCTTATTCATAAGTGTTAACTGAACTAAAGTGATGTCAATCAGCTTTCAATGACAAACAAACCTTCATATGGAATAACCGAATGATTTTCTTATCACAGTTTAGGTTTCATCAACAAACAGTATCCACATTATCGAGCTTATGGTCACATTTCGGTATCTAATCTTTGATGGAATTTAAATAAACGTGTTCATAATACTGATAATAACTATCACTGAAACATAGTAATCATGCATTATTTTCAAGTATTATCCTACCCAAAATGTGGCGAAATTATAATTGTGCAACTAATTATGAAATGTGGGAGAATTCAGCCTACAGACATCGATTCGTATAGAATAGCACAAAGCAGTACTCATGCCGCATCAAGCCATCTTGTTTTATTTCTGCTCATGATCACCGATATGAACTGACAAACTTTAACTGAGGTCAATAATATATTTTCCTGAATACTAGTCGACGTAAAAATGAATGGTGAATTGAAATAAAATTTCAAGATACTTGATCACTCTGTGATCTGTACAATGACCAGTTAGATTGTACATGAACATTTGGTGTCCTTTTGTTTCTCCTATATTTAGTGCTCGATACCGAAAGGAGTAAATTCTTTCACGATTCATGGGTTGTGGTAAGATATTATTTGAATATGGTATTAGATAAATGTTTTGTTAATATTTCATATGATAAATGTGTTTATTGAAACGTTTTCACTAAACACAGAATCAGAATCCTAAACGAAATTCGTAGTGTATATGCGTAACTGAGTGTGCACAAGTCAGCTGATTAAACGAAATATCGATCAAAATGTAAGCAAACTGTGACCTAAATTTTGAGGGCTCTTACTCTACGTGAATATTTGTAACGTCACTGGATTTATTACCATGTGAAGGACAGTAACATTACAGCGCCTACCGACCGAAATGACACAAACAATTCAAAATAAAAATTCACTTGTTGAACAAATTGTATCACATTCTATCTAATACTCAATAGGTAGTGTCAACTGCAGCAGTGGTAAAATCAGAGTGAATTTCAACATAATTAGTTTAAAAAACAAGGAAATAACGATAAGGGTAGTCGTTGTATGTGTGTTGAGTAAGCAATAATTGATAGAACCAACCTTTGTTTAAAACATCTTGACCTCCAACACAATGAAATAGCAAACATTTTAATTAAACGGCTGATGATTAAACAGCGCGATGAAATACGATTTGTTTGTCTGCTAAAAGTGTTTTTATTGTTTGATAGGCCTCAAATTTCGCCAAACATAACTGCAAATTGCACTTTGAAGGAACCATTCAATATAAGGCTGTTAGATGTGAGTTCAAATAAGTATTTGCGTTTCTGACTGACTGCTTAATTTGCGATTTTTCAATGGAGTAATGGAGTAATGGAGAGTAGCCTTTTGAACATTGAATTCATCGATCAATAACTGCTAAAACCACCATTAAAAACCTGGAAGCACTGGACGGTCGTTGAGTCCCGATATGGGACACATCAGCAATCAGCATTTATGACATCGAGTCGTTGATGATTTCAATAATTTATCCCCCTTGATTGATAGTGTTTATGAATGTTATTATTATTATCTGGTTGAACGATTACTGAAATACATACCGAATCAGTCTTGGGTGTACTAATCCATGTTTAAAAAAATAAAGAAATAGAATGGTGCGAAATAAATTATGTCTCTCAAGTTGCAATCATTTTGTAAACTTAGATCCATACTACTAAAAGCATTAATTACTATATCAGCTTCTCATTATAAAGGCATTTTCTCTTCAAATTTTTGACTCGTATACCAATTTTCAAAATAAGAATAAGACATCATAATAATGTGAAATCTATTCATATTTTCGAGCAACAGGTTTTTTCAAGGAATGCAAGGAGGAGATTACAGAAGAATCGTATGGTAATGAGTCACTGATGCTTTGATATTATCTGAATATGTATATTTTCATGAAAAAAGAAATGAGACGTCAATAAATTTAGAAGGTCATTCGGTTCGGAAAGTCTTACTAACAGTCGTAAAGCAGGTGAATACTAATTAGATGAAATGTCTACAATAAGCCAAAACAGAGGAGAATTCAAAATTTTCATCAGCATCCTGAACACGCTGTACGAATATTCAAATGTCAGTGACAGAGCACATCCTTTAACAAATTTGTTGTGATATACACAAGTAACATGAATCTTTATTTTATTTCAGCAATTGAGACCTCAACTAAATTGCAAATGGCCATGTTTAGGAAATTGTAACAGGGTAGAACAATTTTGGTAAGACTAAAAAACCATATTTAATCGTTGTGATCTTGTTATCAATTATTATTTCACAATATCAATATATCATCTAGTTTATATGCACTGATTTAGTATTGTGTAAAAGAATAGTCGGACGTCAACGTTAGAAATTCAGCTTTGTAGCAAACTACTGTTTACCAACTTTGACAGGCTTGATACAGAATTTAAAAACATACAAATAGATCATTTGAAATTTCGTGAAGATAAAAATGTATTCTTACGTTTGGTGATCTCATGTGAAAATCAATCATTACATTTTTCAAGAAAATGGGATAGGAATAAAATGCTAACTCAGTTCCATTTATACAGAATCTTGATTTCTGAAAGAGTTTGATACAGATACTTCAGCGGAATTTCGTAGTCATATTCATCATAATCTGCTGAGATTTTTCTAAATATCATGTCAACTAGGTTAGGATGAACAAATAATTGTAGCAACGGAATTTCAAATCAGGAAGAGATTTATTTAAACTTGGCTGCTAATAATATCCACATACATTAATTTTGAATTTCATCCGATTTAGTGACCAGCTGTTATGCTTGTCACATGATGTGCTTGAAACTATTACTAGTTCATCTTAGTCGATAAACGACAGCGAGAAAATAGGCCGTTGACACTGTGGGCTACTCTGATCCATTGCCACTAAACTAACTGAAGAATACGTCTTGATATCGCGTAGAAAGTGAATTCTACAACAACCCAGAAAAACTGAGGTTCTCAAGCACACAAACTGAGTTTATTTGTGCATGACAGAAACGTCCTTGTGAGAGCCACAAAAGTAGCGAACTAAAATAATCCCTCAACCAATCACAGCCACGAATTTTCCGGATAAGAAATGTAACCTCACTCACAACTGAACGGCCCATGAATAATATCCACAATTAAAACATGTATCAAGTAAGTTCTGGGGGGTCTAACGTCCACAGAACTAGATAAATGACTTTTGATCTAACTTTCAGTTTTATTGCATGTTTCATAGCAAAGTTTGATTGATGAGTAGTTATGTCGAATTTATTCTACGTAAATCATGAGTTGTTGATCAGGATGTTCTATTCATTTTCTTTACAAGGGAATACGTATATACCAGACATGGTGCGTGTGCAATTCAAGATCCTAGAATCGAAAACCAATTTGGTTACTTCAAAACTGCTCTTTATCTCTTGAAACGTACAAATCGTTTGAAGTATGTTATTTACTTCCTGACATCAAATATATTATGTAGATTCAGTGACTAGTTTCATACCTTACAAATTATCATGTCCAGTAATTTGCTTACTTGTAATTTACGTGGTGATTATTCATACTTGAAGAAGAACGATTAATACTAATGTAAACTATTGACATACTATAAAGATTTGAGCTTAAGCTATCCAGGCAAGCAAACTAAGTTGAAGTGTTTGTTTTATATGATTGTTTTCAGATTTCGTGTAACGTAAAGTATCTGCTATTCAAATTTAATTAAGGAACTCGATGAATTGTTCTGCAAACACATAATATATGATACTGTTAATGCTTCTAAAGTCATTTTCATTACAGTATGATGATACGTACAGAGAGAGATCTGAATGTCACCGAACAGCCACTATTGACTGCAGTTCATTCTAATAGTCGCATATATGCAGTAACGTTAAGTGTTTGATTTCTCTTAGCCAACTAATATTCACCAGTATACGTCAGCTTAATTTCTGCTAACTGATACACACGTTAAGATAAAAGACCATTATTCGGTTGTCTTCATTTCATTTCATTTATTACAGTAGACTGAAGAAGTATGGCATCACGCCAAGCAGTAAAACAGAATATAAAGTAAGTTTATTGTTAACAAGTATGCGGAATGAATTTGTGTTTACAAGTGATGTATGTTTGAATTAGCGAAAATTGTAAAGTCAGTTAAGATTTCATCATTTTCATGTGAAATGTATTATACAAGAACTCTAGAAAACTGTCAGTTGTTGCCGAAACACCATAACTCCTTCGTTATTGAAAATTGTTGTTAGACATTGAAAAACTCACTATCACATATTTCTTAGTGACGAATGCGACATTTCAACTCCTATCATGACACATGCTTATTTAATGGAAAGCAATTAGTTGATTATTCGGAACACAGCTTATTGGTTCAATTAACCCACACAGTTATTGAATACCACTCTTAGAGAGTGTGTAAGTTCTGAACATAGTTTACTTATTTACCCACACCTGTCGCCCCCATTGGAGTATAGGTCGCCGACCAATTTTCTCCAACCAAATCTGAACTTAGCTTCCCTTTCCAGGTTTTTCCAATTTATGTTCATTTTCCTCATGTCTTTCTCTACTTCTCGGCGTAATGTGTTCATTTGCCTCCCTCTTTTTCCTAAACATTGATGGTTCCAAGATAGAGGTTGTCTTGTGACGTAGTTCAGTGCTTTCCACACTACTTGTCGGATCCACTTCCACCGCTCCTTCCTGATTTCCTCCTCCCCTGGAATCTGGTTTGTTCTATCTAACAGTAGGTTGTTGCTGATGGCGTCTGACCAACGAATCCGAGGTATTTTGCGTAGACAACTGTTAACGATATTTTTCAACTGTAGAAATGCAGCACTTGCTTTGCCGATCCGAGCCCTCATATCTACATCGGATCCACCTTTATTGTCGACGATGCTACCCAGATATGTGAACGTGTCTACGTCCTCTTTCTGCTGCTGAGGCGCAGTTGCTGAACACAATATTCCCGATTATTTGTTCCAATGAAAAGCTAAAATAAATATTTGACCATTGAATCACAGGGAAATAAATGATTTCATGGTAAATGTATTATATTGTCTCATTTATATAGAAAACAAGATTTCAAGATGCACTGAGATAAGAATACCGTTTTCCAGGTTGGTTGACATGCAGGCGAAGACGTGGGAAGGTAAGTATTTTATTTTACTTTATTTAACTTCAATTAACATAATTAATTTAAATTTTGATCACTGAATAGTCTGGTATTCAAACGGTTGTTGTTTATGTTATGTAAGACACTAATCATCACATTTTTCAGATCAATTACGTCTTCTCACTGTTCTGCGGTCTGTTAGAGATTTCTTTGAAACTCGAAAATATAGTTCATGGAGGTAATTTCGAATAGTAGTTATTCGAAGGTTTCACCAAGGTTTATTTTTTCATGATTTTGATCATTTTAACAGGGTACCATGAAATATGATTTCGAAGAAGTACGATTTTGTTTGACTAAAACATTCGGATATCAGAAATGCATTACCGAGTGCAAATGTCCGGATAAATTCTATTCTAAGGGAGTTAATTGAATACTGAACAGAATAGTGTTTTCATATAGGTTACTTATTTCATTATAGTACAAGTTATTTTCTGTGCTGTTATTAGAAGAAACAATAAACAATTAGTCAAGGATATCTTTCTAATGAAACCATGTTTTCTGGTAACTGATACAATCTTGAATGACATGAGAGTTACTTACTTGCAACACACTCATCACCGACTGAAACACAATACATTGTCATTTTCAGGTCTGATGGAGATATATGCGAATTACCTGAAGATAGCAGTGTTGATTTGAAAAACCACAGTTGGCATATGAAAAGAATAGTAACAAATATAATGAAATCATTTCCTATACCGAACTTGGGTGTAAAATATGAGTTGATGCAAGTCCGTTGATACAATTTACTAGCTCACTCGCTCAAATGAAATTTCAAATATCAGTAAATTGAACAATGATATTTCTGTATCAGAGAGCTTTCAGAACGCAACACTCGACATGGTTTAAATGATACAATATGATATCAGAACCTATTTGAATGTATTTCCAGGTTAATCGTTAGGTTTCGTGTACCATAGGTCGGAATGAATGAGCAATTCGTCGCGCATAATCAAAGCCTCGTAGCCTGAAACTTCCTGTTACAGTTCGGTAAGACAGAAACTTGAGCATCTGTATTCACTAGGTATCTAGCGTCAGTACGATAATCATGCACCTAAAATCAGCGGACAACCTGAGGTGAATTTACTTAAATATCCTTGAATATATACGTTTATGATATGAATGAAACTTTAGATTGTACACAGCTTAGTTCACTTGGTAAATTGAACGATGAATAAAAATACTTTACGTTGACATAATGGAAAGTACCATGAATATAAGCTAGTAAACAAACCATGTCGTCGCAGTGACTTACATATGATTATTTCGGATAGTCTATTCGAATTTACAGGTTATACACTCAATTATATACTATGCCACTTATCCTTATCCTACCATAGGCTGATGACACGAATTCTATAACCTACTGTTCTCTTGACATTTTTTTCTAGTTTGACGCGTTAACTGTTCACTCGTTCCATTTCAGCTAACATTTCTCAACGTTATTTGCATTTTATCTACGGCTTTTAATTTGGAATAAGCTGGAATGTGCTTCTTCCACTAACACATTTCAATTGAGTTTTCTTAGTTTACGCTTCAGGAAAACAGAATTCTTGTCATCCATTTAGCACCAGTGTTCGGTAATAATATGTTTGTGTATGTCAAATCACATCATGTATCAAAGCAATGTGAAATACATTCTAAGTTGGTTGGTAATGAATGAAACGATCATATGTTCAAATTCAAAACAGGTTATTACTTGTGGACAGTTTCTTGACAACAACAAAGTCGTTTATTCTATGATGTATATTAAGTGGCTAATATTATATGATCTGACACTTGAATGATGAAAGGAATACTTAAGTATGTTTTCGGAGGCTAAATTACTTTAAACGAAATTCCTTATCTCCCGCTTCTTTACCTGCATTACGATAAACCTGGAAAACCATATTAGGTTTTCAGTGCTTACTGAAATTGTGTTTTCTATTTTAGAGCAAACAATAAAATACACTTCTGATCAAATTATTTATTATTAATGAATCAGTTTTTTCGAAAATTACTTTCAAACCATCACTTTGTAAACATCAATAAGGTCTTTTGTGGTCGGTATCTACACACTATGTTTGGATGGTGCTGTGCGACTATGCAGGATACTGTACGGAGTAAGTTATGTTACGCTTCTTAATGTTACCGTAATCGATGAGATGAAAAGAAAACATTCAAATAAAGTTCTGTGATATCATTTTGTGTAGCATTTACTCCTGTTTATCATCAAATGCATAAGGTCGCTCTATGAAATCAACAGTTATTTAAAACTTGAGCTATTGGCAAAAATTTGGTGACACTCATATCTCTTTATACATCGTCAAGCTGAAATATGACTGAGTGAAGAAAGTAGGAGAAACTTATTACATGTGTTTATAGAAAGATGCATCATGTTTCATAGTTCAATTTGAATAACAGATAGTTTACTTAACGCGGTATATCAGAAAATGGATTAAAACAAACGCTTATATATATCGTTCGATCATCTGGATAGACTGAGACCGAGTCTGCGCATTATGCAAGCAGTCCACATTAGTATTTTTGTTCTTTCACAAATATGAAGAATGAGCACTATAGTATCAAGTAAATAAATAACTGCACATACCAATCAGTAATTTGCAAAACTAATCCCTGATGTAAAGTAACTTATGATATTTGGAATCAGGTCAAATACTTTCAAAAACTGTACTGATAAGAGATTCAGAGCAACAAAAGACACTTTGTATTCGATAATTTTCATGTGCACATTTCATGGTTTTGTCAAATTCATGTTCTCCTACATCTAAACTTCAATGTGAAATGTTCAATCATTTACGCAGAAACCATCACACATAGTCATGACAGATGCCAACAAAATGAAAGTCGGAATGAAAATCATTTGACTGGTCTTTCTATCGAGAAATTATGTTGATCTACAAAATATAGTACTGAAAGCTCAGTGACCTGATAACTCGTTGATACTTCACATAATAGCAGAAGAAATTATCAGTGGGCTCTTTATCACCAGATCTATTTAATTCTATTTACCGCGTAGGCAGTCAAAAAAGTGCAAGATGCAGGCATAAGTCCTAAACGCGTTGGACACGGAAAGTAACATCAATATCATTGATTAGTTACATCTTATCAAATAATAATGAGCTGCAAGCAAACAATTCGTTTTGCCCCACAGACTTTGGGTCTGTTGAGGTTATCGCCCCACCATCATAACGATGATCGGATTTAATAACCTCCCGAATTTTGTGATGTTACACTCTGTTACATTTAGTAACAGATTATAAGAAATGTGTTCTAGTCTAAGCTCTATTTATTATGTAACATTTCTAAAAGCACTTTGAAATTTTAGTAGCAATTTACATAGTAGTAGATTACGCTATAGATTCAAACTTTATAATACTTCGGTGTTCAGTTTTCAATTGAAAGTAGGACTCAGCAATTTATTGACGTGTGTATTCACTAGTTGTCTAGCGTCAATGTGATAATCATGCACTTCAAATAAGCGAACAACCTGAGGTGAATCCAATTGAATATAAGATAATGGATTAAAACTAACCCTTATATATCGTATGATCATCTGGATAGCCTGTGACCGAGTCTCCTCATTATGCAAGCCGTCCACATTAGTATTATTTGTTCCTTCACAAGTATGATGATGATTGCAATAATATCAAGTAAATAAATAACGTCACATGCCAGTCAGTAATTTGCAAAACTAATCCCTCATTCTAGGAGATTTATGATATCTGAAATTAGGTCAGATACTTAAAAACTGTACTGTTCAAGAGATTCAGAGCAACAAAAGACACCTTGTATTTGAGGATCTTCATGTGCACATTTCATGTGTTTGTCAAAATCATGTTCTCCTACATAAAACTTCAATGTGTAATATTTAATCATTTACGCAGAAACCATCACACATAGTCTTGATAGATGCCCAAAAAATGAAAGTTGCAATCAAAATCATTTGATTAGTCTGTCAATCAAGTTGAATCCAAAATCACATTTGGGCGAATACATTTTGAAAAAGGGAGGATTTAAGGAGTCAGATATGAATGAATTTCATTCTGATTAAAGATCTTATTTATGCAACATTCCATTAAGGTTGATTAGTTGCGTAAATATTACATGAGATTCATTAACTACCTATAGATGGCTGACATTTTTCAAATAAAATTATCGATAATGTTTGAGACTGTACAATATACCACGGTTGCATTTCGACGAACAACTGATCGTCGTGAAGCAGTGAATGGTAAATGCCGGTTTGCATATAACACGGATTGAAGAGGTAAATGTGCAATGGTATTTTTCTGGATATTCACGAGGTAATAATTTGACAGGCTTCTGGGTAAAGCAGCGAAGTCTTCCGCACTTATCCACAGTAATATTTAAGGTGTATGATGAAGAGGGGAAAATGAGAAATAAGAAAAGTGGGTCGAGAAGCATCATCGAAAATATTCTTTTCTTCAGCCGATAACATTTTTTAGACAAAACTAAAGCATCATTACGCAAATATTTCTTTTCTCTGTATTAGAACATTAACTAAGTGTCTAAAATCAGGTAGGTTAAAGAAGACAAGTTGATTGTAAGGTAACGAATTAACAAATAAATATATCAGTTGCGGAAATTCGAAAGCACCAAATTGTTGGAAATTATGTTGATCTACAAAATATAGTAATGACAGCTCAGTGACCTGATAATTCGGTGATACTAAACTTACTAGCAGAAGAAATTATGAGTGGGCTATTTCTCACCAGATCTATTTAAGTCTATTTAAGATAAGATTTACTTCGTAGGCAGTCAAAAAAGTGCAAGGTGCAAGCATGAGTCGTAAAAGTGTTGGACACTGAAAGTAAGATCAATATCATTGAGTATTTACATCTTATCAAATAACAATGAGCTGCAAGCTAAAAAATTGTTTTGCCACACAGACATTAGGCCTATTGAGAATATCGCCACACCGTCATAATGATGATATAGTACCCTTCCTCATTTTGTGATCTTACACTCTGTTACATTTAGTAAAAGATTATAAGTAATGTTTTTTAGTCTAAGCTCTATTTATTATGTAACATTTCTAAAAGCACTTTGAAATTTTAGTAGCAATTTACTTAGTAGTAGATTACGCTATAGATTCAAACTTTGTAATACTTCCGTGTTCAGTTTTCAATTGAAAGTAGGACTCAGCAATTTAATGACTTGTGATTTGACTCCAAAGTGGATGACTGGTCGAGTGAGTATGTGATGAAATAAATTTTGCTTTCCATCTCCGTATATTATATATGTCAAGGTGAAACGCTCTTCTGCTCAGGTGTTGCGAATTCAATTTTTTCATGCAATTCATCTAATGAGATGGACAAAGGAATGAAAACGTACAAACAGAACAAAGCAAAGCGAGGTGATGAAGGTAAATGGGTATCTACAGTGGGGCATTATTAGGTTAGATATGTAATGAGAGGGTTAGGATGCGCACACACACCCAACTTCACAATAGTCAATGATATTATCGATACAACAAAATGCGGATACTATTAGACAAGAAATTACGCGGATAATCAATCACGGTAATACAATGAATAAATGGTGAGATGATTAAACGTTATTTAGTTAATAAAATAATGTCCTGAAACCTTGAATAATATAGTTAATGGTATTAAAATCAATTTATGCACATACAAACAAAACATATGTATTACTGAATTATTTTCAGTGAAATCCATTCAATAATTCATGGTCATTTTATTCACTCTACTAAAGCTTTCACAAAATGCCATATGATTATGCTGATTTGACGGAGGCGAAATGAATAGTGAAACAAAATTTAACCTCGACAAGTCGAACACTTATCTCAGTTGATTTATATTATATATTGACTCAGAGCATACGGCAAACGATAAATCTATTCATTTACTATCTTTTCAGGAAAACAGTCACGATATCACTGAAAACATGATGCAATAGGTAGGTACTGCATCTTGAGCGATTCTTCGGTGCAGATTCTTCCCCATGATCATGGCTGTTTTCAATTATTTCTAGTAATTCTTTAAATTTGAAAAAGCACCTTCGATATCACTTGCGAATGCTCAACCTGAAGACCACTGTACCAACATCTAACGGTGTTGATGTCTAACTCTAATAAATACTTGATACTACGCAACCTCACTGATTGAACTAGATAGGAAACTGTCTCCATTGAACAGGGTTCATTCGTAATTTATATGGAAGGTTTGGATTGATTGGTGATTAAATTAACTAACAAGAATGAAATGATTTTATTATACGTTTTATTATAGGATCGATTGGAGATAAGACTTTTGCTACACCATAATTCTTTCCTTTATAATAATTTACTGCACAACATGTGACATGTCCGTAACAGATTACATTTATATTTTTTATCACGAAAATTTTCGATATTCTTCATGTCATTCTGTAAGTAACTTCTATGAATGTTAGAAACTGAGTCGAAAATGATAGTTCTCGCTTCATTCTGATTGGCCCACGCGGACGACGTCAACATGGAAAACGACAGTGTAGTGTAGCCTTCGTTTAAACATGTACTGGACTTATTGACTATTCAGTCTTCGATTTCTAATTGTTTGACATCTACTAAATATTCACAAAGATTAAGTGTTTGTAGTCGTTGCGAGATACATTTTTCGACCGCTTACTATAGTTATTTGAAGAGAAATTCAAATACAGTTTATTGATAAAGTAAAAAAAATGTATTATGTATGCATTCTAAATATTTTATTTATTTCTTCTCACCCCAATCCTCATTCCATGAATTAGCAATCAACCAATATGGGGTTTTCTTTTCAACACCCCATCCAATTATACGAATAGCATGTCCACCAACAACTTTATCAGTCATATTTTTATAAATTCCAGATTTATAATTTAAAAAATCTGCATAAACAGCAAATGCTGCTTCCACGGGTCCATATTTCATAATTTCTTTTTGAATGGCTTTTTCGTTAGAAAAAACATTGTAAGAGAATTTACCTAAAATGTATAAGAAACGCAGTCAGTCATGCAATAGGAGTTGTTTTAGTGATTTGATGATTTTTTTTCTTTTTTTTATCAATGTTCAATTTTACAGACTTTCAAATTCATAAATGTAAACTATGTGTGAACAGCAGATATGAAATGAATTTGATTGCTAGTTGGAATGGTATCTGATTGACATTGATAAGTAATTTTCAAACAAAATGCTTTGAAAAGTGCATACCAATGATCAGGTAGTTGAAAATGAATATCGCGCAAATATATCATAGGATTTGTCGGAACAATCATGTCTTCTCATTGCTCTGTCAAGACTAATAGAATAAGTTGAAAAATTTGCATCATTTTTCAATGAACTAAACTCTATTAATAGAGAAATAAAACTTTTATGTCATGGATACTAATTTTTGCTCACAATGTCAATAAACGAAATAAGTCTTATTGAATATCGCTATACTTTGCTGGTATTGCAGACAGAAATCTGTTCTGTATTCTGAAGGTATAAAACATTTACAATATAATCGGTGTTTATATATAATCATGATGTTTGTAAAGTCTAATTGTGATTGCTACATATTTGTGTAAATCAGATACAGGACATTTTATAATTGACAATCAATTAGTAATGACTAGTCTTTGGAAAATAGTTACTACTTACCACGATGTTTATCTTGTATGTAAGGGATTTTATAACTTTTCTGACAAGTGTGTTTACATTGAGGAGTTTTGTACTTTTTCGCACCACATGCAGGATATTTTCCTTTACTATGATGTTCACATTTAGGAAATGGATATGGTTGACAGCCAGTGTGATTCTCTTTAGAACTACCAGTGACAATACCTTCATTCACCCAAAAATCCCAAGCGGGACCAGGAAAACCACCTTCACAACCAAATCCACAGTCAGGACAACAGCTTATTACATCAAGAGCACTCAGTTCCACAGATTGTTTTCCATGTGATTGTATGCAGATACGATCACTGATTGCTTCTACTGCTCCAAATGCCTGGAATACAGAATCATTTAAAATATGCTGACGGTTTTGATCACAGCATGATATTTTTACAATATTATTCATCCTGAGTTAGGACATGGCTTATATTGAAGATTAGGTTATTCCTTGGTTGATTCATTCATTGGAAATCGTACTGAGTGCAGCCACTCAACATATTACGCAATGCTTTTTGAGAATAGACATGAAATTACAACACTCTGATCATTCATAAGATTCTCTACGCAAACACAGATGTCTACAGATATCAAAAGTCATCGGTCATATGGTATAATGGTCATAAGAGCTTACCCAACACGATCCACATCGTGACTGATCGCGTATCATCGAGATACTCTTACAACGAGGCCATTTCTTTCGTGAGTCGAAACTCGATGGAATTTCCACATTCCAATCACTATGATCGACTGTTGGACGTTTCTTGTTTCGCAACACTGGATCCTCTTTTCTTGCACCCATCATCATACGTGCATCATCCAATGATAGGAAACGTGTGCTTTTCTCAGCTTTCCATCCAGCGTCTGGCTGAGGAATAGAAAAGTGAGAATCAGGAGTATTGATTATTTGCTCAGGGAAAGTATTTACAGATTTTCAAGTAAAAATTATGAAAGTGAAAATCGCAACACTGTTCAAAATGTCCCACTATCAATAATTAGTTATTCAGTGTTCAATCCCGAATATATGAAATCAAATAAGAAATATTCTATTGGTGATAACTTGAAACTCGGCATTGTTATCTGTCATTGTTTTAACAAGTTTTTAATTATAAAGAAATTCATTGTATTCACAGACATACAATATATCTGTTACTTCACATAGATGTTTCTTCTGCCTAGACATTAATATAGACATCTTACATGTTGATTGATATACGAGATCATTTCATCGGACAGTGGTTCTATTCTTTCACTTTTCTTCACTGAAACATGTGCTTCAATGAGAGTTAACAATGCGGCGATACACAACACAGAGCCGAACATATTTAAATCAGTCTTCAGTGAATGCGTCTACATTCAATAGATCAACAAAGAATAATTGACTTATATAGTGAGTCGAAATATTGGACTTTGATCAATAATATTAAGCTGTTGTAATTCTTAAGTATTCTTCATACACCGCCGTCAATGTTCAATCGGGAAACTAGGGTTCAGTGAATAAACAAATCAAGATTTTTACGCTCACAAATGAACATTCAACGTTGATCAACATTGATATGTGGAATGAAATTAGTGAAAAATTATTATTTATGAACTGAAATTTAGATTGTGATCTACATTCCAAAGAATAATTTGGATGTAATACAATTATTGGTACTTGAAATGTAGTTTAATCGCAAATGTTCCTACCTACTTTGATATTACACCACTATTTTTGAATTGTAAATAGAAAAAATATTCATTTGATTCGGTTCAACTTCATTTGTGTACATTTCAAGTAACAATATTTGTATTACATCGAAATGAATCTTTGGAATGTAGATCACAATCAAAGTTTCTGTTCATAAAGAATAATTTTTCACTAATTTTATTGCATATATCAATGTTGATGAACGTCGAATGTTCATTTGTGAGCGTAAATATCTTGATTTGTTTCCAACATTCATAGAAGTTACATACAGAATTATATGAAGATTATTGGAAATTTTCGTGATAAAATATATCACTGTATTCTGTTACGGACAAGTCACATGTAGTGCAGTAAATTATTATAAAGGAAAGAATTATAGTGTAGCAAAAGTCTTATCTCCAATCCATCTTACAGTAAAACGTATAGTAAAATCATTTCATTCTTGTTAGTTAATTTAAGCACTAATCAATCCAAACCTTCCATATAAATTACGAATGAACCCTGTTCAATGGAGACAGTTACCTATCTAAGACAATCAGTGAGGTTGCATAGTATCAAGTAATTATTAGAGTGAGACATCAACACCGTTAGATGTTGGTACAGTGGTCTTCAGGTTAGGTGTTCGACAGTGATATCGAAGGTGCTTTTGCAAATTTAAAGAATTACTGGAAATAATTGAAAACATCCATGATCATGAGGAAGAATCTGCACCGAAGAATTGTTCCAGATGCAGTAACTATCTAGTGCATCATGTTTTCAGTGATATCTTGACTCTGAATAACATATTGTTTTCCTGAAAAGATAGTAAATGAATCGACTTGTTATTTTCCGTATGCACTGAGCCAATATATAATATAGATCAAATGAGATTAAGCAATCGACTTGTCGAGCTGAAAGTTTGTTTCACTATTCATTTCGCATCCATCAAATCAGCACCTTCATTTGGCATTTTGTGATAGCTTCACAAGTGTGAATAAAATAATGTCTTTTGTTGCTCTGAATATCTTGAACAGTACAGTATTTGGAAGTTTATGACCTAATTCCAAATATCATAAGTTACTTAAAATCAGGGATTAGTTTTGCAAATTACTGATTGTGATAGCTTCACAAGTGTGAATAAAATGACCATGAATTATTGAATGGATTTCACTGAAAATAATTCAGTAATACATATGTTTTGTTTGTATGAGGATAAATTTATTTTATTACCATTAACTATATTATTCAAGGTTTCAGGACATTATTTTATTAACTAAATAACGTTTAATCATCTCACCATTTATTTATTGTATTACCGTGATTGATTATCCGCGTAATTTCTTGTCTAATAGTATCCGCATTTTGTTGTATCGATAATATCATTGACTATTGTGAAGTTGGGTGTGTGTGCGCATCCTAACTCTCTTATTACATATCTAACCTAATAATGCCCCACTGTAGATACCCATTTACCTTCATCACCTCGCTTTGCTTTGTTCTGTTTGTACGTTTTCATTCCCTTGTCCATCTCATTAGATGAATTGCATGAAAAAATTGAATTCGCAACACCTGAGCAGAAGAGCGTTTCACCTTGACATATATAATATACGGAGATGGAAAGCAACATTTATTTCATCACATACTCACTCGACCAGTCATCCACTTTGGAGTCAAATCACAAGTCATTAAATTGCTGAGTGCTACTTTGGATTGAAAACTGAACACGGAAGTATTACAAAGTTTGAATCTATGGCGTTATCTACTACTAAGTAAATTGCTACTAAAATTTCAAAGTGCTTTTAGAATAACTGCATAATAAATAGAGCTTAGACTAGAAAACATTTCTTATAATCTGTTACTAAATGTAACAGAGTGTAACATCACAAAATGAGGAAGGGTAGTATATCTGACCATCATAATGACGGTGGGGCGATGACCTCATCAGACCCAATGTCTGTGGGGCAAAACGAATTGTTTGCTTGCAGCTCATTATTATTTGATAAGATGTAACTAATCAATGATACTGATGTTACTTTCCGTGTCCAACACGTTTACGACTCATGCTTGTATAGGTGCACTGGTTTCACAGCCTACCTAATAGAAATTGATTTGGATAAATATGGTGAGGAAGAGCTCATTCATAACTTCCTCAACTAGAGCGTTAAAAATCAATCATTGAAATATCACCAAAGCATCACACCAAGTTGCCTGCATTATTTTATTCTGTAGATAAACACAATTTCTGACAAATTGGCTGTTTTGAAATTCCATATTTCATAGGATTATTTGCTCATTCACAATCATTCTAGTGACTTGTCTTCATTACTCTGCAAATGTGCATTATTACAGTTATTGTTTCAATACAATCAACGGAAAGTTTGAGAGATCACACCTTATTCTACTTGACACACATTTACTATTTCGCTTTTTCTATAAATCTCATCATACTCCTTACATATTACTGTGGATAAGTGCAGAAGACTTTGCTACTTTACACAGAAGCCTGTCAAATTATTACCTCGTGAATACACAGAAAAATACCATTGCACATTTACCTCTTCAATCCTTGTTATATGCAAACCGGCATTTACCTTGCACTGCTTCTCAACGATCAGTTGTTCGTCGAAATGCAACCATGGTACATTGTACAGTCTCAAACATTATCGATAATTTTATTTGAAAAATGTTAGCCATCTATAGGTAGTTAATGAATCTCATGTAATATTCACGTAACTAATCAACCTTATTGAAATGTTGCATAAATAAGATCTTTAACTAGAAGCACGTCAAGCAATGAAACAGAATATAATATAAGTGTACTTTCCAACACGTTTACGAAATTACAAGTGAGGTTTAGTTGAATCAATGATCTTTTAACGTGGTTTTATGCAAAAATAGCTTCATATTACTCTAAGATCATAAAGTGTAAAGTACACTTTACTATTTACTTCACTACTATAGTACATAAACCTTACTTATAAAATTATTTTATTTGTAGTGTTGAACGTAGATGACATGAACGATCTGAACTATCTTCATTCAATCGAGATATGATTTTATCATTTTCATGTGAAAAGTCTTGTGCTAAACTCAAAGTAATTCTCAGTTGTTGCCGAAACTCTAAAACTTCTTGTTCGTTAACGTCGTTGTTAAACGTTAACGAACTAAATATTATGAATTTCTCAGTCGAGATTGCCTCATCTAAACCCCTACTATCATACCTGATGACTTAACGTAAACTCGTTAGTTGTTTATTCAGATCATAACTTACTCCCTCGCGTATCCTGCAAAGTCGCACAGCACCATCCAAATAAGTTGTTTGCATACCGACCACAAAAGACCTTACTGATGTTTGAAAAGTGGTGGTTTTAAAGTCATTTTCGAAAAAACTGATTCAATAAGCTTTTTTTTCCAGGTCTTTCCAATTTATGTTCATTTTTCTCATGTCTTTCTCTATTTCTCGGCATAATGTGTTCAATTACCTTCCTCTTCTTTCTGTACAATTGGCGTTCCATGACAGGGGTTGTCTTGTGATGCAGTTAAATGCCTTCCACAGTCATATCTTCATCCAACGCTCCTTCATGGAATCGGGTTTGTTCTTTCGCACAGTAGGTTGTTGCTGATGGTGTCTTACTAACGAAACCGAAGTATTTTGCTTGGAAAACTGTTAACGAATACTTATATCTTTTGAATGACAGCATTGATAGTTCTCCTATTTTTCGCTCCATATAGTTATACTGTCTTGACAATTGTATTGAAAATTTAGGTTTTGGTGTTGATTGATATTTGTTTGGAGTTCCAGATAATTTTTAAATGTAGAAATGCAGCACTTGCTTTGCATCTACATCTTAACATCTACATCGAATCCACCTTTATTGTCGACGATGCTACCCAGATATGTGAAGGTGTTAACGTCCTCTTTCTGCTGCTGAGGCGGAGTTGCTGAACACAATAGTCGCTATTATTTGTTCAAATGAAAAGCTAAAATAATTATATGACCATTGATTCAAGGGGAATAAATGAATTCATGGGAAATGTATTTTATTGTTTCATTTATATAAAAAACAAGATTTCAAGATGCACTGAGATAAGAATACTGTTTTCCAGGTTGGTTGACATGCAGGCGAAGACGTGGAAAGGTAAGTAATTTATTTTACTTCATTTAACTTTGAATAACATAATTAATTTAATTTATGATCAGTGAAGAGTCTGATAATCAAATAAGTGTTGATTATGTAATATAAGACACTAAACATGCTCTACTGTCTATGTGACAGATTTCTTTGAAATTCGAAAATATAGTTCATGGAGGGAATTTTGAATCGTATTTGTCAACATGTTTAGTCATCAACATTTATTTTTTCATGATTTTAATCATTTTAACAGGGTACCATGAAATATGATTTCGAAGAAGTACGATTTTGTTTGAATAAAACATTCGGATATCAGAAATGCATTACCGAGGGCAAATGTCCGGATAAATACTATTTTCTACCTTTCTTAGGCGAACAGGACCAGTTAAAAAGCAACAACATGAATACAAATTAGAAAATAATAGAAGACAGTGAAGTACATATTGAAATTGATGTAACAATCATCACTTTGTAATAACAGCGATAAATTTTGAATTCTCCATTCGACATATCAATGATGAAAACTGATATTGTAGAATCCATTTTGAAGGCTTCGTTTTTGGGAAAATCCTTCCATGCATATATTTGTGTCATGTTCTTTCTAACTCTTTCTGTTTAGTATTTTGGTACTGTGCTAGGTTCAGTTTGAGATATTATTTGTATTGTGTTACATTTCCTATTTTCTGTACTTCAGTTTATTTGTTTCTTTCTGAACTGTAAATTTGTTGTTTAAATTGATGCTTAATATGGCTTCAGCCATATCGGATTTGATACCTTTGCGGTAAATTCGTATTGTTGACTCAAAGGACGCATCTTTCCACAACTGGAAACTGATTGTGTTAATTTTAGATCGAGAAAGTATAATATTGTTTAGGTAATTGTTTGCATTCCATTTCCGATTAATAATAGAACCGTTATTACCCAGAAACTTGTATTTTGAATTTGGACTGGGCAAGGCACGTATATGCTTCATACTGTTTCTGAAATCAAAATTCACTGAAGTGAATTTTTCTATAGATATATCGTTTGATATTTTACCTTTTCATCAAAGATTACCTGCTGTTACAAGGGAGTTAATTGAATACTAGACAGAACAGTGTTTTTCTATATAGGTTACTTATTTCATTATAGTACAAGTTATTTTCTGTGCTGTTATTAGAAGAAACAATAAACAATTAGTCAAGGATATCGTTTTAATGAAACCATGTTTCATGGTAACTGATACAATCTCGAATGACATGAGAGTTATTCACTTGGAACACACTCATTACCGACTGAAACACAATACATTGTCATTGTCGGGTCTGATGGAGATATATGCGAATAACCTGTAGATAGCAGTGTTAATTTGAAAAACCACAGTTGGCATATGAAAAGAATAGTAACAAATATGATAAAATCATTTCCATCACCAAACGTGAGTTTCAAATATGAGTTGATGCAAGTCCATTGATACAATTTATTAGCTCACTCGATCAAATGAAATTTCAAATATCAGTGAATTGAAGAATGATATTTTTGGATCAGTGAGCTTTTAGAATGCATCACTTAACATGTTTTAAATGATACAATATGATATCAAACCACATCATCTATCAAAACAATGTGAAACACATTCTAAGTTGGTTGGTAATGAATGAAACGATCATATGTTAGAATTCAAAACAGGTTATTACTTGTGGACAGTTTCTTGACAACAACAAAGTCGTTTATTCTATGATGTATATTAAGTGGCTAATATTATATGATCTGACACTTGAATGATGAAAGGAATACTTAAGTATGTTTTCGGAGGCTAAATTACTTTAAACGAAATTCCTTATCTCCCGCTTCTTTACCTGCATTACGGTAAACCTGGAAAACCATATTAGGTTTTCAGTGTTCACTGAAATTGTGTTTTCTATTTAGGAATAGACAATAAATCACACTTCTGATCAAATTATTCATTCTTATTGAATCAGGTTTTTTCGAAAATGACTTTTAAACCATAACTTTGCAAACATCAGTAAGGTCTGTTGTGTTCGGTATGTACACACTATGTTTGGATGGTGCTGTGCGACTATGCAGGATACGGGACGGAGTAAGTTATGTTACGCCTTCTTAATGTTACCGTAATCGATGAGATGAAAAGAAAACAATCAAATGAAGATCTGTGATATCATTTTGTGTAGCATTTACTCCTGTTTATCATCAAATGCATAACTTTGCTGTATGAAATCAACAGTTATTTAAAACTTGAGCTATTGGCAAAGATTTGGTGACACTCATATCGCTTTATACATCGTCAAGCTGAAATATGACTGTTTTTTTTTTTTTTTTTTTTTTTTTTTTTTTTTTTTTTTTTTTTTTTTTTTTTTTTTTTTTTTTTTTTTTTTTTTTTTTTTTTTTTTTTTTTTTTTTTTTTTTTTTTTTTTTTTTTTTTTTTTTTTTTTTTTTTTTTTTTTTTACTGAGCGAGTCTCCGCATTATGCAAGCAGTTCAAATTAGTATTATTTGTTCTTTCACAAATATGAAGGATGAGCACTATAGTATCAAGTAAATAAATAACTTCACATGCCAGTCAGTAATTTGCAAAACTATTCCCTCATTCTAGGAGATTTATGATATCTGAAATTAGGTTAAGTACTTAAATACTGTTCTGTTCAAGAGATTCAGAGCAACAAACGACACTTTGTATTCGATAATTTTCATGTGCACATTTCATGGTTTTTGTCAAATTCATGTTCTCTTACATAAAACTTCAATGTGAAATATTTAATCATTTACGCGGAAACAGTCACACATAGTCATGATAAATGCCAGAAAATGAAAGTTGCAATGAAAATCATTTGACTAGTCTATCTATCGAGTTTATTCCGAAATCACATTTGGGCGAATACATTTTGAAAAAGAGAAGATTTTAGCAGTCAGATATCAATGAATTTCACTCAGATTAAAGATCTTATTTATGCAACATTTCATTAAGGTTGATTAGTTGCGTAAATATTACATTAGGTTCATTAACTACCTATAGATGGCTGACATTTATCAAATAAAATTATCGATAATGTTTGAGACTGTATAATGTACCACGGCTACATTTCTGCGAACAACAGATCGTTGAGAAGCAGTGCAAGGTAAATGCCGGTTTGCATATAACACGGATTGAAGAGGTAAATGTGCAATGGTGATTTTCTGTGTATTCACGAGGTAATAATTTGACAGGCTTCTGTGTAAAGCAGCCAAGTGTTTCGCTCTTATCCACAGTAATATGTAAGGACTATGATGAGATGGAGAAAAAGCGAAATAGTAAATGTGGGTCAAGTAGAATAAGGTGTGATCTCTCAAACCTTCCGTTGTTTGCATTGAAACAATAACTGTAATACTGCACATTTGCAGGGTAATGAAGACACGTCACTAGAATGGGCAAATAATCCGATGAATAATGGAATTTCGAAATAGCCAATTTGTCAGAAATTGTGTTTATCTACAGAATAAAATTATGCAGGCAAATTGATGTGATGCTTTGGTGATATTTCAATGACTGATTTTCAACGCTCTAGTTGAGGAAGTTATGAATGAGCTCTTTCTCACCATATTTGTCCAATTCTATTTGTATTAAGATTACGTGGTAGGCAGTGAAACCAGTGCACCTATACAAGCATGAGTCGTAAACGTGTTGGACACGGAAAGTAATATCAGTATCATTGATTAGTTACATCTCACCAAATAATAATGAGCTGCAAGCAAACAAGTTGTTTTGCTCCACAGACATTGTGTCTGATGAGGTCATCGCCCCACCGTCATTATGATGGTCAGATATACTACCCTTCCGCATTTTGTGATGTTACACTCTGTTACATTTAGTAACAGATTATAAGAAATGTTTTCTAGTCTAAGCTCTATTTATTATGCAACATTTCTAAAAGCACTTTGAAATTTTAGTAGCAATTTACTTAGTAGTAGATAACGCTATAGATTCAAACTTTGTAATACTTCCGTGTTCAGTTTTCAATTGAAAGTAGGACTCAGCAATTTAATGACTTGTGATTTGACTCCAAAGTGGATGACTGGTCGAGTGAGGATGTGATGAAATAAATGTTGCTTTCCATCTCCGTATATAAAATACGTCAAGGTGAAACGCTCTTCTGCTCAGGTGTTGCGAATTCAATTTTTTCATGCAGTTCATATAGTGAGACGGACAAGGGAATGAGAACGTACACACAGAACAAACCAAAGCGAGGTGATGAAGGTAAATGGGTATCTTCAGTGGGGCATTATTAGGTTAGATATGTAATGAGAGGGTTAGGATGCGCACACACACCCAACTTCACAATAGTCAATGATATTATCGATACAACAAAATGCGGATACTATTAGACAAGAAATTACGCGGATAATCAATCACGGTAATACAATGAATAAATGGTGAGATGATTAAACGTTATTTAGTTAATAAAATAATGTCCTGAAACCTTGAATAATATAGTTAATGGTATTAAAATCAATTTATGCACATACAAACAAAACATATGTATTACTGAATTATTTTCAGTGAAATCCATTCAATAATTCATGGTCATTTTATTCACTCTACTAAAGCTTTCACAAAATGCCATATGATTATGCTGATTTGACGGAGGCGAAATGAATAGTGAAACAAAATTTAACCTCGACAAGTCGAACACTTATCTCAGTTGATTTATATTATATATTGACTCAGAGCATACGGCAAACGATAAATCTATTCATTTACTATCTTTTCAGGAAAACAGTCACGATATCACTGAAAACATGATGCAATAGGTAGGTACTGCATCTTGAGCGATTCTTCGGTGCAGATTCTTCCCCATGATCATGGCTGTTTTCAATTATTTCTAGTAATTCTTTAAATTTGAAAAAGCACCTTCGATATCACTTGCGAATGCTCAACCTGAAGACCACTGTACCAACATCTAACGGTGTTGATGTCTCACTCTAATAAATACTTGATACTACGCAACCTCACTGATTGAACTAGATAGGAAACTGTCTCCATTGAACAGGGTTCATTCGTAATTTGTATGGAAGGTTTGGATTGATTAGTGCTTAAATTAACTAACAAGAATGAAAGGATTTTACTATACGTTTTACTGTGAGATGGATTGGAAATAAGACTTTTGCTACTCTATAATTCTTTCCTTTATAATGATATACAGCACTACATGTGACTTGTCCGTAACAGAATACAGTGATATTTTTTATCACGAAAATTTCCAATAATCTTCATATAATTCTGTATGTAACTTCTATGAATGTTGCAAACAAATCAAGATATTTACGCTCACAAATGAGCGTTCGTTGTTCATCAACATTGATATGTGGAATAAAATTAGTAAAAAATTATTATTTATGAACTGAAATTTTGATTGTGATCTATATTCCAAAGATTCATTTCGATGTAATACAAATATTGTTACTTGAAATGTACACAAATGATGTTGAACCGAATCAAATGAATATGTTTTCTATTTACAATGAAATAATAATGGTGTAATATCAAAGTAGGTAACAACATTTGCGATTAAGCTACATTTCAAGTACCAATACTTGTATTATATCCAAATTAATCTTTGGAATGTAGATCACAATCTAAATTTCAGTTCATAAAAATAATTTTTCACTAATTTCATTCCACATATCAATGTTGATCAACGTCGAATGTTCATGTGTGAGCGTAAAAATCTTGATTTGTTTATTCACTGAACCCTAGTTTCCCGATTGAACATTGACGGCGGTGTATGAAAAATACTTAAGAATTATAACAGCTTACTATTATTGATCAAAGTCCAATATTTCAACTCACTATATAAGTCAGTTATTCTTTGTTGATCTATTCAATGTAGACGCATTCACTGAAGACTGATTCATAAACATGTTCCGTTCTGTGTTGTGTATCGCTGCATTGTTAACTCTCAATGAAGCCCATGTTTCAGTGAAGAAAAGTGAAAGAATTGAACCACTGTCCGATGAAATGATCTCGTATATCAATCAACATGTAAGTTACGTATATAAATGTCTAGGCGAAAGAAACATCTATGTGAAGTAACAGATATATTGTATGACTGTGTATACAATGAATTCCTTTATAATTAAAAACTTGTTAAAACAATGACAGATAACAATGCCGAGTTTCAAGTTATCACCAATAGAATATTTCTTATTTGATTTCATATATTCGGGATTGAACACTGAATAAATGATAGTGGAACATTTTGAACAGTTTTGCGTTTTCCACTTTCATAATTTTTACTTGAAAATCTGTGAATACTTTCCCTGAGCAAATAATCAATACTTCTGATTCTCACTTTTCTATTCCTCAGCCAGACGCTGGATGGAAAGCTGAAAAAAGCACACGTTTCCTATCATTGGATGATGCACGTATGATGATGGGTGCAAGAAAAGAGGATCCAGTGTTGCGAAACAAGAAACGTCCAACAGTCGATCATAGTGATTGGAATGTGGAAATTCCATCGAGTTTCGACTCACGAAAGGAATGGCCTCGTTGTAAGAGTATCTCGATGATACGTGATCAGTCACGATGTGGATCATGTTGGGTAAGTTCTAAAGATTAGAATACCATATTACCGATGACTTTCGATATCTGTAGATATCTGTGTTTTTGTAGAGAGTCTTATGAATGACCAGATTGTTGTAATGTCATGTCTATTCCAAAAAATCATTCCGTATTATGTTGAGTGGCTGCACTCAGTACGATTTACAATGAATAAACCAACCAAAGAATAACCTAATCTTGAATATAAGCCATTTTCTAACTAAGGACAAGTAATATTGTGTAAATATCATGCTATGATCAAAACCGTCAGCATATTTTAAATGCTTCTGTATTCCAGGCATTTGGAGCAGTAGAAGCAATCAGTGATCGTATCTGCATACAATCACATGGAAAACAATCTGTGGAACTGAGTGCTCTTGATGTAATAAGCTGTTGTCCTGACTGTGGATTTGGTTGTGAAGGTGGTTTTCCTGGTCCCGCTTGGGATTTTTGGGTGGATGAAGGCATTGTCACTGGTAGTTCTAAAGAGAATCACACTGGCTGTCAACCATATCCATTCCCTAAATGTGAACATCATAGTAAAGGAAAATATCCTGCATGTGGTGCGAAAACCTACAAAACTCCTCAATGTAAACACACTTGTCAGAAAAGTTATAAAATCCCTTACATGAAAGATAAACATAGTGGTAAGTAACTATTTTCCCAGTACTAGTCATTACTAATTGATTGTCAATTATAAAATGTCCTGTATCTGATTTACACAAATATGTCGCAATCACAATTAGACTTTACAAACATCATGATTATATATAAACACCGATTATATTGTAACTGTTTTAAACCTTCAGAATACAGAATAGATTTCTGTCAGTAATACCAGCAAATGATACTGAGATACATAAGTGCTTATTTGGATTATTGACATTATGTGCAACAATTAGTATGCATGACATAAAAGACTTATTTCTCTATTTATAGAGTTCAGTTTATTGAAAAAAATTGTTACAAATTTTCAACTTATTCTATTAGTCTTGATAGAACAGTGAGAAGACATAATTGTTCCGAGAAATCCTATGATATATTTGCGCGATATTCATTTTCAACTACCTGATCATTGGTATGCACTTTTCAAAGCATTTTGTTTGAAAATTACTTATCAATGTAAATCAGATACCATTCCAACTAGCAATCAAATTCATTTCATATCTCCTGTTCACACATGGTTCACACATAGTATACATTTATGAATTTGAAAGTCTGTAAAATTGTACTTTGATAAAAAAGGAAAAAAATAATCATCAAATCACTAAAACAACTCCTATTGCAGGACTGACTGCGTTTCTTATACATTTTAGGTAAATTCTCTTACAATGTTCTTCCTCACGAAAAAGCTATTCAAAAAGATATTATGAAATATGGACCAGTCGAAGCAGTATTTGTTGTTTATGCAGATTTTTTAAATTATAAATCTGGAATTTATAAAAATATGACTGATAAAGTTGTTGGTGCACATGCTATTCGTATAATTGGATGGGGTGTTGAAAAGAAAACCCCATATTGGTTGATTGCTAATTCATGGAATGAAGATTGGGGTGAGAATGGTTATTTCCGAATAGTACGTGGA